>OV121124.1:6216216-6816216 GCA_921293315.2 Nemurella pictetii
CTATTTGCGGACACCGAGCGCGTAGATGAAATATCGAGGTTTTTCAAAGTTTGACAGATCCTACTTCGTCAAGCAATCGCGAGCGCTGCTCTCGTCGAATTCCGACCTGTCACATTTGATTTGTTAGCTGTCAAGTGTCAAAGGCGGCCGTGAGTTCGCCACCATCTTATGTTTATTTGTTTGTCTTTGCTTTGGTTGACTTTTTGTGGTATTTTTAAATAAATTGGCGTATTTAATACTGATCTTAGCACTAGTTACGAAATATTATTTGCTTAAATTTAAAATCTGAACTTTGCATTTTGATTATAATATCGCGACAATCCACCAAACTGCAAATTAATTGCATATTTACTTGAGATGGGTAAAGAGAGTGCGGTTAAAATTCTCGAGTGGGTGGACTGTGAATCGAAGAAATGAGGTTGAGTGAATAAAAAGAAACGAAACACTTGAAAATAAGGTAAGACTTTTTGACCATCTTACTTAAATCTATAGCAGAGTAGAGTAGAGGTAAAGAGAGCAAAATTCTAGTACAGCTCAATCAAGGAAATGAAAATAAATGCTTCTATGTTATTAGTTAGGTCCACTTAAATTCATTGCCTGGCGAAATCTATCTCTAAAAGAAGTTAAGCAAACAGTGCAGTTATAACTTGCAAAGATATACTGTTTAATATGTCAACTGTCAGTTGACGCCTGAGATTGAGCATCAGTGGCAAACGAAGCCCCCTAAATATGAACGTAAGATGACGTAAGTAAAACGTTCATTTAAGAAGTACCTAGATGACTGGAGGGCTTTAATTTCTTCCCTCGCCGCCTAGGCAGCAATCACGATGATATTTCGATAGATTTATCCATATTTGAATAGTTAGATATTTGATTAAAGACGCTAGCATCTTTCTGGAATTCAGGAAGATAACAGTGGCTTCTTTGGACAAGTGAGTGTGAGACGGACTATAGCGTTGCCTTTGTGGCCGCTAACCATGATGAATATTTAGCAGGTGTGATTTCTTATTATCATACTTCACTAGCGCATAGGGAGTGGTCTTGAAAGAAATATATTATTATAATAGTGTTTTGCTGGCACGAGACTTTTTTGTCGCCAGAGTCGATTCGAATTTCAAAACTCGTTCTGTTATGGCGCATAAAGACAGACTGTGCCAAATTTGCAAGGAAGTGCAAATATCTTGAGCGTGAGTCACTCACAAAAGATTATTCAGTGTCACTTGGTGAACAAATCTTATTGGTTGGGCGTGCGAAACACAGTAAAATCTCTTTAAGAAAATTGATTTCCCGCGATAGATGACCGTAATTCAAAAAAAGTCGTTACCCATGACTAAACAAAGCATGGCTTCCTACTGGAAGCCATGCTTTGTTCCATGGAGCCATGCTCCTAAAAAAAAATTCGGTACTTCTTAAAGCCACATTGGATTCAATGCCAAGCCATCGTGTGCATCGCCAGTCCGTCGCGTCGGCAGCCCGTTCGTCGTGCAGACGTCGACTCTGTGCCACGCAAAGCAACACAACGCTGTGCAATCCGTCGTGTGCATCGCCAGTCCGTCGCGTCGGCAGCCCGTTCGTCGTGCAGACGACGACTGTCCGCAAAGCAACACAACGCTGTGCAATCCGTCGTGTGCATCGCCAGTCCGTCGCGTCGGCAGCCCGTTCGTCGTGCAGACGTCGACTCTGTGCGCAAAGCAACACAACGCTGTGCAAACCGTCGTGTGCATCGCCAGTCCGTCGCGTCGGCAGCCCGTTCGTCGTGCAGACGTCGACTCTGTGCGCAAAGCAACACAACGCTGTGCAAACCGTCGTGTGCATCGCCAGTCCGTCGCGTCGGCAGCCCGTTCGTCGTGCAGACGTCGACTGTGCGCAAAGCAACACAACGCTGTGCAATCCTTCGTGTGCATCGCCAGTCCGTCGCGTCGGCAGCCCGTTCGTCGTGCAGACGTCGACTCTGTGCCACGCAAAGCAACACAACGCTGTGCAATCCGTCGTGTGCATCGCCAGTCCGTCGCGTCGGCAGCCCGTTCGTCGTGCAGACGACGACTGTGCGCAAAGCAACACAACGCTGTGCAATCCGTCGTGTGCATCGCCAGTCCGTCGCGTCGGCAGCCCGTTCGTCGTGCAGACGTCGACTCTGTGCGCAAAGCAACACAACGCTGTGCAAACCGTCGTGTGCATCGCCAGTCCGTCGCGTCGGCAGCCCGTTCGTCGTGCAGACGTCGACTCTGTGCGCAAAGCAACACAACGCTGTGCAAACCGTCGTGTGCATCGCCAGTCCGTCGCGTCGGCAGCCCGTTCGTCGTGCAGACGACGACTGTGCGCAAAGCAACACAACGCTGTGCAATCCTTCGTGTGCATCGCCAGTCCGTCGCGTCGGCAGCCCGTTCGTCGTGCAGACGTCGACTCTGTGCCACGCAAAGCAACACAACGCTGTGCAATCCGTCGTGTGCATCGCCAGTCCGTCGCGTCGGCAGCCCGTTCGTCGTGCAGACGACGACTGTGCGCAAAGCAACACAACGCTGTGCAATCCGTCGTGTGCATCGCCAGTCCGTCGCGTCGGCAGCCCGTTCGTCGTGCAGACGTCGACTCTGTGCGCAAAGCAACACAACGCTGTGCAAACCGTCGTGTGCATCGCCAGTCCGTCGCGTCGGCAGCCCGTTCGTCGTGCAGACGTCGACTCTGTGCGCAAAGCAACACAACGCTGTGCAAACCGTCGTGTGCATCGCCAGTCCGTCGCGTCGGCAGCCCGTTCGTCGTGCAGACGACGACTGTGCGCAAAGCAACACAACGCTGTGCAATCCTTCGTGTGCATCGCCAGTCCGTCGCGTCGGCAGCCCGTTCGTCGTGCAGACGTCGACTCTGTGCCACGCAAAGCAACACAACGCTGTGCAAACCGTCGTGTGCATCGCCAGTCCGTCGCGTTGGCAGCCCGTTCGTCGTGCAGACGTCGACTCGATGCTCAAAGCAACACAACGCTGCAATCCGTCGTGTGCATCGCCAGTCCGTCGCGTCGGCAGCCCGTTTGTCGTGCAGACGTCGACTCTGAGCTCTAAGCAACGGATCGCAATCCCTTGGATCCGATACACGGATTCGTAAAATCAACCCCCAGCGCTCACAACTGGCGGTGAGACACAGAAATCCTACAGAAAGTTGGTGCCAACTTGCAGCGAGACTCGGTTAATATACTTGAGGCGAATTCTGCGCACATTTCCGCGCGTTATAAAATTAGCAAGGCAATAAGTCAGCATTAAGACGCGCTGTCGACAGCTCTGCCAAAAATCGCTCTCGCCTTCGTCCTCTGTTACCGTTCTGAATGGACGCTAAGATTTTGATAATTTGTCTGACACCTCGGACAGCTTCGGGGAAATAACGACTTCCTCCGATCACGTGCACCTGTCCCCAGCGCCTCAATCTATGGTTTTATGCTCCCTCCTCAATGCTAACTTTCCAGAAAAACTAACACATCAGTTATGATTTCAAAATAATGAGTCAACTTTTAGAAGGTTAGAATTGGTGATAAATGTGTTATGATATAAGTTTTTTTATTTATAAAATAGATATACTAAAGTGCTACGTTGGAGAATATTTTTCGCTGTCATTAGGGTTTGGATATTTTAATATTTGCATTCCTTGTGGACAGATCTAAATGTGGAGAAGCGAATCGAATTTCATAGATCCATTTCTATATTTACAGCGAGAAACCGTTTTATTAAAATAACTTGTCTGTGTTGTGGTGTGTCAAGTCTGTCACGCTGAATATTGACACATTAGTATTTACACTTTGCAGAGAGACAATTATAAGACCCGACATTACTAAATTCTTCTGTGATTAAAGAATACACATATTCCATTCAATCAAAATCAAGAAATCAAGAAATTGACGTCATGATACATATTTGGTTTATGATTTTCCTATCTTCCTTTGTTATTTAGTAGAGCTTATTTTTTTCCAAACTGGTAGTACGTCCAGTGGGTATTTTACGTCATTATTCTCTGAGTGGGATAGGTCTTTTTCCTTCGAGTTTTGAGACAGAAGGGCAGGGTATAGGGATAGGGATCAGTAGGGATAACTGACACCCGAAATGGACGGATTAATGGCAAATTAGCTTTGAATTACTAATGTGGAAGTTTGATTTTCTATTGACAATTAAGAGAAATAATTTCCATTTTTAATACTTTGAGGTGAATAAAAAATATGACGCAAAGAAAATTGATATCCTCTCATCGGTTCCTAGCTATCTTCGATTACCCTGATTAATTCAGCCCAGATAAAGCAGCATCTGCGCAATTCTTATCTGATAAAAATCCCAAGCGAATACATAATCGTTTATTAGTCAGCAAGAGGCAAAGCCGTAAGCATCCCAGTGTTTTCGAGTGTATGACACAAGTTTCTTGGTAATTGTAGGAAACCAGGGCAGGTATCTATGCGTATTCATACAATGGAAACGAAGTGGTCACCACAGATCATTGTGTAAATTAAAGTGAAGGTAAGACCAGTGTGACTGTGTGATTTGACTAACTTGACCAGATGGTTGATACGATCTAGTATACGGATGCTATATTTTACGGGCTTTTTCTCATATTATACAACCAACTTTGCTGTTTTTTCTTAGCTTTTTTTTTCTCTGTGCATTAACATTTATTTCAACGAAACTTTCCGAAAATCAAGGCAACCGTAAAATAACCATGTTCTATAACTCCAGTTCAATGCTCCCGTCTGAAGATGCTTTAACGTCACTTGAACTTATCGTGTTTTCATCCCTTATTGGATTTCAAAAAATATTGCCAACTGGTGCCGTTCGAACCTATATGCAAATATTCCATACATTTATGACGCTACGCTGCAATCACACACCTACAACATAAACTGATCCCGATAATGACGTTGGGTAGATTGGGAATGACATTTCCTGTAAAATAATCAACCTTGCCTTCTGTTTCCTCCACATTTCAGCCCACCATGAAACCTGTCAGTGGTTTTTACTTAACCCTGCTGTTCTGCATTAGCTGCATCGTCTTCGTGTCCACCGACACGCCACTGAGAAACCCTAAGGCAACGAATTGGACGGCAACAACGGTCGCCTACCAATTCTTAGCCTCGTCAACGCCTGAGTTGACCTTGAAACCTGATGCGCAGACGCGAAAAACTATGTTGCACCTGTTTATTGTCTTGTTGGCTGTGATTGGTGGACTTTTGGCGGGGTTTTTGGTTTACAAGGCCAACAAGCGGCCGATAGTGCTACCTGTTGACGATGGACTGTACTACGCACTGTGATGTGAATAGGGGATGTGAAGAAACAGAACTGGGGTTGGTCTAATGATCTCAAGAACTTGGATAGCGCATCGTGTTGAGCAAAGGTCAAGTAAAGTGAAGAGAGCTTTTCGCTACCTGGGTTACCCCAATTATGCAGCCATTTGTTTATTAATTTTAATTAACTTATTAGCTTAATCAGCCAGTTTTTTATATAGTTCATCACTGAAATCAATAAAATTTTACCCACCCTCCCTCCATAGCTCACAATAAAATCAAAGTCAAAGCAGTTTTCATGCTTAAATACCATGAATTATAAACTAAAAGTATTCCTTTAGTTAATAAATCGTTTCTGCACCAAATTTACCTTTCGATTTGATCATTTTATAAGAAATGTAAGAAGAGAAAGTGACCCAAATAGGCTCAATATGGCGTCAAAGTCTCGGTGTACGAAGCGCTATCCATGGCTATGGGGAACAGTGGGAGAGGCACAATGTCCAATTATGATAACAGGTTTTGATAAAACCCACGTCTTAGAAAAGGGTCAGTGGTGATACTTTTTTTCCATGCTCTAGAGTTGAGCTAACAATGGAATACGTTATCGTAAAATATCAAGAGGCAATAAAATGCATTCGGAAGCAAGATGGCTTATCGCTATGTTGATACATTGTATATTAAAAGCGATAATGAACAATCATTTGTCTTCATAATTATAAATAAAACGAAAAAATGATGACATCGTTTGGTGTTAAGGAAAATCTGTTGATAATTATTAATTTATTAATAGTCTATTTTATTTTTTTAAATAACATATTATTATAAGATTTTATTCATATTTTCTTGGACCCATTTGTTATCATAGAAGCACCTATATAAAAATTAATAATTGAACTTTTGCGAATTTAAAAATGTACAGTTTCAATGATTTTTATTCCAATGGCTTTGAGAAAAAAATATAGTAAGAGTTTATTTTTGTCTTAATCTTGTTTGCATACAAGGAGTGGCGATTGTTTGGTATTGCAAAGAGATTGTATTGTACCAAGTTTTTATCACAGTCAGTCATGAGTATATAAAATGCATCTGTCCCGTCATCATCAATCTTAGTAGAACTAGTAGCAAGCATCAAGAACACCACATGGAAGGACCTGGTAAATTCAACTCAAGTTTAAGCTAGTTTTCAGCTATTCTAAATCACCGATGGAGATTTGATAAGCTGTTGATTCTAAAAAAATAGACGGGAATTTTTAAAGTGAAAATTAATGAAATTAGTGTTGATTCGCCACCAACTTAAATTGATCGCTGCAAGGACACTATATTTTTATTGTTCGAAAAAAAATATCCATTCCAATTTTCATACCCGTTTTGGGCGTAAAACTCTTATCTTTCACCTTGTCGGGAGGTAGTTACGCTTCACAAACAATTCGACTGTGAAATGGTTAAAAATTTTATAAAGTTTCTAAGCTTAGCTGTTAATGTTGAGATATCCGGGTTCGATTCCCAGTACAACACAATTTTGAAGTGAATATTTCGCTTCTGACAATACATAGCTAATTCGAAGCCAGGTTGTTGGAATTTAAGATGAAATTAAGTAACTAAAATCATTGTAACTTTTCAGATATACAAACAATATGCTGCTCAATCCAGCCACATCATTGACCCTCCTGACACTCACCACCCTCGCCATCACCCACCCCCAAACAACCCACCCTAACCACTGCCCAGACACCTGCTTGTGCACCCTAAGCGCCTCGAACCTAAGCTCCGTCAAGTGCCGCTACCTCGCCGCCTTCCCGACCGTCTACCCTCACCGAACTACCCTCATTGACCTCAGCCACAACCCTCTGCAACGCCTCACAGCCGCGTCCCTTCGCGGCAAACGTCTTCGGCATTTAGAGACCTTCGTCTGCGTCGACTGCCAGCTAGAAGACATCGAAGTCGACGCTTTTAGAGGGTTTGACAAGCTAAAAGTCATCGATATGTCAAATAACAGCATTGCTGGACTGACAGTCGAACACTTTACCGGCTTGAAGAGCCTTGGTTTTCTGGATTTGGCGGGAAACGAACGCGTTGACTGCTCGGCCTTGAAGACAGCCCTTCCCAAGGTCACTGTGAACTGTGATGAAGCGACGTCGGTGGGTGAAAGTGGAGTTGTGGTTGCTTGTAATGACAGTGTCGTTGAGACTTCGCGGCTGGAGAAGCGGTTGGTGATGAAGACAGATTGGGTGCTTTGTGCTTCATTGTCTTTGATGTTCTTTTTGGGTGGCTTTTTGGTGTCTAGCCTTTGTTGTCAAGGTCAGACGAGACCACAGGTGAGAATGGTGACAGGGCCCATAGTCACAAACTTTTCATATTACTAATTCAGCGGATTTGGGTGAAATTAGGAATTTGTTTCCAAAGGAAGTAGTACAAAAAAAAAGCCAAAACTCACTTAAATCCGCAGAATTAGAAGTAGAAAAAGTTAGTGAACAGAGGTCCTTATGATAATAGTGTCATAGTCTAGAGATGTTCGATGATGAAGCTTACTTAAATTGCTGAGAACCAATTATGGTTCCCAGATGTTCTCTAAATTTCCTGACAGTGTACTTTATTTAACTCCTAATATAAAATGTAATGGATGAAAATGTAAAAATGGAATGGATATGATGTAATATAATGGTATATTGACCCAATGGACAACATTACAAGATTGCACGACAAACATCACTGAGCACAAAATGTGTTGATGTTAACTTAGAATCTCTGCCTACTTAGGTATGCAAACTATCTGTTGCCATAAGGGACTTTATGAGAATTAAAACATTGGAATATTTCGCATATTGATAGTCATCAATAAATGCCTCCTTTGAACGATGCAAAATTAAAACAAAAACATTTTTTTGATGCCTTCAACAAGATACAAATATATATCATATCCTTAGATCATATCATAATACAGTTTGAGAATGACCAAATTGCAAACACTTCGCCATACAAAGTAACAACACTAAAAACTGTGGGTTCAAGATGACAAGTGAAGTGCAAAACACAATTCCTGTCATCGGTGATTCTATTATTGTCTATCAATTCGCTTTATTTCTAATCAAGATCCGAGATAAAACATTAACTAGGACAGGTGTAATCTTTGTAGGTAACACTGATAAGGATATTAATCGCAGCAGTAGGAACCGTCCGAAGGTACACTTTCTTTAGTACAGCATTAGACACCTAGAAGGCGATACAACAGCCGCAGTTAGAGCCAAGAATTGTTGTGCTGTTTTCTGGACGAAGTCAAAGGGTTTAAACGCAAGTAGGCAAGTAAGTGGCTTATTATTTAATAAATTTGTTCGGTAACTTTCATGATGCGGAATTCTCAGTTGTTTTCCTTTCACGTTTTTAGATTTGAGATTATATTGATCGCAGAAAACACTGAATTTGATATTTAACTTTATTTTCTATGAAATTAAAGGTCCAAAATAAAATAAAATCGAGGTTACAACTCTTAGGGCCGGTTTTTCAGTGGTCCGTTAAAACCTCCGTTACGGCCAACAGTTCGTTACGGCTTCTTTTGTGTCTTTCAGTTTCCCGTTAGCGTTAACAGAGTGTTAAAAGGACCTTAACGGAGGATTAGTTAACGCACCCTCTCGAGGTCCGTTAGCGCGCTAACGTTCGTTAGGTGGAATAAAGTGAGGTTATTGTGCCGAGGTTAGTGTTACTTTCGATGTCAATTAGTTCAAATCGGTTCGCAATTTCATCAAAGATATACATATTTAATTAAATGGCAGGAATTCAGTTAAATAATTGGCTGTCATCAAGTGATGAATGAGATGAGGAGATGCAAGAGTTTTTAAATATCACACAAGAATCATAGTTAGCTAAATATCTGCACGTATTGGAAACATAATTTCTGTTTGAAATATTAGTTTATCAAAAAAAATTAACTGTCACACATATAAGGCAATTAAATTATACCACAAGTGTCGTTTTAACTAATTAAAAAGGACAAAGAAACTATTTATTCATAGCATAGTATATCGTTTGATTTATTTCTTAGAAAAGATATAATTTGTCACATTCTCTAGGCCAGTAGAAATGAGGGACGGAAAATGATTTGTATGAAAATTCCAGCAATGGACAGCTAATTACAATTTCCTCCAGAAAGGGCTGAGGTCAAGGCACACACAAACAGTTACGTCGCTTTTTTCGTCCTTTGCTCACACTTTTCTTTTTGAAGCGATTTCTTCGCCCTCTGCTTTAAAATGTCCAGATTTGATTTCAAGTTGGGCACCGACCTACGACACTGGCCACTTGCCGCGTTGAATCCCTTGGCAAGGATGGCACACGAATCACCATTTTCTTTGTTAGTAATCGGTAACGGTTAGTAATTGGTAATTTTTACTCTTCACTTTATCTCTGTATTTTAAAACTAATTCCAGCAACAAATTTTCCTCGCTAGCTACGAAAATCACTGATCGACACCTTTTGACAGATGTCATTTTCCTCGTTTGAAAAAACAAAAGCTGCTGTTTGCAGCGGTCAGGGGTAGGGTGGTTAATAGTCGAACTATCTGTGGCCAATCGTGAGGATCGTTGCAAAAAAATTTCCTCTGTTTACTAACGGTGACTTAACTGACAGCTGAAAGACACATTTTGCCAAACAGACCGTTAAGCCAACCCGTTAATATTAACAAGCCGTTTACTAACCGAGATTTTAACGGACCACTGAAAAACCGGCCCTTAGCCATATACCCAACATTAAAACTAAGTCACTTAATGCTAGACGTGTGTGAAGTTTGTAAATCACTAAATTTCTGCTTTGTTAGAATAGAAGGGCATAGAGAAATGACAAACATTTTAGCATCAGTATCACCAAGAATACAAATACACATGCTAAATCATAGAAATTTGTATCAGAATCTCGATATATTAGGTTAGTTTGGGGGATTATTTATAAAAAATAAAATCAATGTTCAGTTTATTGAATTAATGGTTTTGCTAAGAAAGAGGATGATGAAGTCTGTAGATGCGGATATTTGACTCAAAGCAACTACATTCACTGTCATAGATAAGGACACACAAAGAATAATTTAAGATTTGAAAGGCATTTCAAAGAGCACACCTTGTCTGATAAAAAAAGTGACTGATAGCAACTATTCCCAAATCGCTCTCCTGAGATATTGTCTTGAAAGGCACGAAGCACTTAAATTCTCACAAGTCTGCGTCATCGATTGTTCACACTTTAATATAAAAATAACAGCTGCTTCTAATCTGAGTGGCCTTTCATAAGAAATTTCCCAAATCTTATTGGCTGTGCACTTTTTTTACAGTAGCTTTTACGAACGAAAAGGACTAGATCAAATAGATTTCTATCATCTTTTTCTCAAACGATTTTGAACGAAATAAATGCATTTAAAAAGTCAATATTGGACTAATCACTAATTTTTTTTATACAAAAACCCCAGAAACGGGATTGCCTTCAGAGAGTTGCTTTAGTAGACAAAATTTTACCATATCCGTATTACTTCACAGAAATCGCAGCAAAATGCAGAGCAACCCACCCACCATGCTGCTCTCTCTCATCCTGCTCGCCGTCGTCGCCACTACCGCCGCCAGCCACCCCCGCGACCTCGACCTCGCCAGCCGCTGCCAGCACGCCTGCTTCTGCTACCCCCAACCTCAACACGCCAACCCCCAGATCACCGTAAAGTGTCGCGACCTCGCCGCCTTCCCGACCGTCTACCCCTACCGAACCACCCTCATTGACCTCAGCCACAACCCTCTGCATCGTCTCACAGCAGCGTCCCTTCGCGGCAAACGTCTTCAGCATCTAGCGACCTTCGTCTGCGTCGACTGCCAGCTAGAAGACATCGAAGTCGACGCTTTTAGAGGTTTTGACAAGCTTACCATCATCGATCTGTCAAATAACAACATTTTCGGACTGACAGTCGAACACTTTACCGGCTTGAAGAGCCTTGGCGTTCTAGATTTGGCGGGAAACGAACGCGTCGACTGCTCGGCCTTGAAGACAGCGCTTCCCAAGGTCACCGTGAACTGTGGTGAAGCTACGTCTGCGGGTGAAACCAATTTGGAGATGAAGCGACTTAAGAAGAGGGACACAGACTCTACCCTGGATGCACCATCGCTGAAGGTGGAGGCGTCGACACTGCCGGCGGTATTGCCGGAAGAGGAGGAGTGCATTTCGGGAGCGTGGAAGGTGGTGGCGATCATCTTCATCGTCTTGGTGTGCCTCAGCTGTGTGTGCGGCGTCGGCAAGTTCATCTGCAGATGTTTCGGCGCCAAGAAGACGATTGCGAAGGGACCCGAGGGTAACCGAACGGTTTACCAGTTGACGACCACGGAGGTTGACGATAGGTTCACTTAACGTGGAGCCTGAGAGGAAGTTTGGTGTGTTTTTTTATTATTTGTGTTTGTGTTGCCGATTACGGGTTGCTCTTTTAGGTTTTTAGAAAACTGATTTTTTCAGGAATTGAATTGCGTTTTATTATATCTTTATTAAAAAATATTACCTACTTGATGACAAGCCAACTATGCCACAGTCAACGCGAATGAAAAGTGTACCAAAAGTTGTCCAATTTCAATTTACCCAATGATTACAGTATACTTCACTGCCGAAAGTAATACGTGAACTTTTCAGTAAGAACCTAACTATTTAGCTATTTTAATCATTAGACTTTGCAAAACGTCGGGAAAATTTTGTTTTTGGTATAGCTTAGCATTC
This sequence comes from Nemurella pictetii, assembly GCA_921293315.2. Taxonomy (NCBI): domain Eukaryota; kingdom Metazoa; phylum Arthropoda; class Insecta; order Plecoptera; family Nemouridae; genus Nemurella; species Nemurella pictetii. The sequence goes on from OV121124.1 coordinate 6,228,182, forward strand.
AGATAGTTTTTTCTATAAACTATCGTGTGATAAGATTATAGGAACCGGCATGTGTCCTAAAAAAGTATAAGACTTGAACTAATTATAGTGATGCAGCAATATATGACAGCCGGCAAGTCGAGGGAAGCCTTGCGAAGCTTGAACCCATGTCCTTCACTGTGTCTCATCGCCAGTTTCCAGCCCCTGGAATGTAGCCCCGTCCGTTGCCAAAGTAACTTTCCACATTCCTTGTCGAAGGGTGACCAACTGTAGCTCAGTATTACGACAATTCTAATATATTTTGCAGGCAAATAAGTAACATTACAAATATCTCACCAGGCGGACTTGTATAAGGGAAACTCAGTCAAAAAAGCTTTGCTGAGCTTCAATTTGTCAGCGCTTTCTAGGCGGCGAAGTAAGAAACTAGAGCACCCCAGCATCCAGGTACAACTTAATACAACGTTAATTTCGTCTTTTGAAGTAATATTGAAGGGTCTTTGTTTGCCACTGATGCTCAATCTCAAGCGTCAACTGACAGCTGACATAGAAAAGAGTATATTTTCCGGATGATAACTGCACTTGTTAACTTAAACTTCCACGCAGTTAACAAGCAAGGGTGGGATGGGTAGCATGAGCGCTAGGGTGGAAGACGCACTGTCCGAGCCCTTACAAGTGTCTCACGCTCTGGACATTCAAGACATTGAGTGAGGGAAGCCGTCGCCTTGTGAACCACTGCTCACTTGTCAGCCTTCCAACAACTTCCTGTCGCTGTGTAAACAATTGCGTTGTGCAATAAGTGTGGATTTTTTATTCTTCGTCTTGAAAAGAGTGTAACTATGTTTTGAATGATAATTTTCTTGGCCGGCTCAACTGTTGGCTTGACTTCGCTGGGTGCGTAGCGGTGGGTTCTGTTTCCTTAGATCAAATTACTTGGTGTGTTGGTTTAGTATTGTATAATACACCGATTCCATTCAATTAAAATTCTATCAAAATGACGTCATGATACCCACTCGCTAAAGCCAGGTGGAGCAATTCGGGTTATGATTTCCCTGTCTTCCTTTGTTATTTAGCAGAGCTAATTAATTTATTTTTTTTACTGCTAGTACGTCCAGTGGGTATCTGACGTCATTTTTCTCTGAGTTGAATAGGTGTATTGGTTTAAAAAAAATCACTTTACTGAAGCGTGTTTACTTTTTAAGAAGCTAACATTAAGTCCAATCAAATATGTTCATTTGCGATATGGTTAGAATTCTCAGCTCTCTGGCGTATTTTTTCTTAATTTATCACGGAACTCATTCAGATTTGAGTTGTCTTGGGCTTTTTTGTTGAAGCACCGATATTTGATGTTTTAGGACATAATAAATAAAGCCGTGTTTTCCTTAAGTGCTGGTAACATCCCGGCAAGAAACACCACGAATTATTTTGTTCACATTACTTGTGTCAATTAATGACTGCCTTTTCCCGACTCAAGCATCAAGTCTATTTCATTTTAGAATAACCTTACGTCCACTCAGCGCTAGTAGTCAATATAATTACCAAAATAATGCCAAATGTTTTTGCAGCCACCGATTCACCTTTATTTAGAACTGTGTTAGTACACAACTGTAGTTAAATATGTAAAAATATATAATATTATATGAGTGGTAAGTATGACTTTTTGGCAGTTGTCTTTAGCGTTTGCTTTCCATATTTTGAAAAAGCGCCGAGCGGATTTTTAGTTTCTCGAGTTGGTGAAATCTTAAGAGATGTTTTGCACCCAGAGAAACATGACGTCAGATACCCACTGGACGTTCTACCAGTTTCAAATAAGATATTATTTAGCTCGGCTTAATAACTAAGGAAGATAGGGAAATCACAACTCGAGTTGCTCTACCTGGCTTTAGCGAATGGGTATCATAACGTCATTTTGATTGAATGAAAAAGGTGTATTGCGACCATTTTTTGAGTATGACCTTATCCTGAATAGACTATATCCTGAGCGCGTCTTTGAGACACAAGTTAATATCCAACCAACGAATTCAGAAGCTGCTCCAATCGGACGAAGACCCCACCGCCCACATCAATGCTGGAACATCTCCATCGCGCCGGCTTCGACTCATCTCCAATGAACCATTCAAGACATGTCCGCGAGGGTACGACAAAGACAGACGCACGTGCGTCACGGCGAGCAAGAAGGAGAAAGGGAGCTGTGTAAAATGTTATATAAATTGTACTCGGTTACAAGTTAGATTGCTCCTTTGTGCGCGCAGAAGTGATGGGAAAATTGATCTGATTCACTTTGCTCCTTGTTTTTGGGTTCCGTGGCAGTCCGTCAAATTCAAACAGATCTCATTTCATCTATCCTCAGCTTCAGAAATTCAGCAATGATGAACAACAGAATTATTATTTATTATTATATTTATTATTATTATTATTATATTACACCAGATGCCAGAAAAGACAAAGGGGTTGTGATTTTCCTGATATTCTCGATTGAAGCTGAGTGAGTCAATTGTTAAACATAAAAGGCCCAATCACAACCATCTTAGCAGTAACCGTTCGCATTTACGCAACTTATTGAAAATGCACACGTCCAAAACAATCGAAGTAGCCGTAATAATTACGCCAATAAGTCACCATTTTTCCAGCTTGTTTCCATCGCTAATTACCTCAAAAGTAGACGATGAGCCCGATCTTTGATCGTTGGAAGCCTCAAGAGAAAATATTATTGTAGGCTAATTTGACAGCTGACTTAAAACAAAACTCCACCGCCACTTGACTCGAGTAACCATCGAAATACAGCAGGCTGTGGAGAGGTTGAATATTCTTATTGTTTCTCCCTACACCAATATCCTTATGGGTATTGATTGGTAGTGGAATATGAGTCCTGAATTTTCCAGAAATCAAGTAAACAAAAACCAAAGTAGCTTTATTACCGACTGCCAATGTAACCAAAGCTTTAATCGATTAGATATAAGTTAAATTGTCAAATAATTCGGGTAATTGATGGGATAGCTATGATTCTGAACTGAAATAAGGTACCAAGACTTTTGGTTCCCGGATTTTAAAAATTAAAAAAAAATCAATCTTTTTATCAACAACGCTTAGTAAAATGCTCCGTCAACAGGTTTTTAATGTTACAAGATTGATAAGAGCATGAGCAACAAGTGGAGGACAGCTTGTATTTGCTGGCAGTGCATTCACCTCAATCATCATGGCAGGCTTGTTAACAGCCGCATTGTATTCAAAGTACGCCCATCGATACTTAACCCAGTGACCCGATGAGAACTTTTTCTAATATCTTTTGATGGTAAGTCGACGTGGGCAAAATAAACAAAAAAAATAATTAAGTCGCAATGAAAGTCAGAAAAAATATTATTTATTAGAAGTACTACGACGAATCTGCCCAATGATTTGCTGAATTTCAAATAAGGGTAGGTACCTACTTTTTCACCTAAAAATTTCAAAAACCATTTTAAAATCCTAGAAGTGGAGATGGAAATAATTTCATCTCCGAAAAGAACAAAGCGTGTGCTAAGGAACTATCAAATTTATGTTGTGCTATCTTCGCGTGAGGGTGATTTACACTATAGTTACCTTCTGCAATATTATAAGGAGAAAAAACTGTCGTCCGTATTTCAGATTCAGTGAGATAACTTGTCACCAACCCCGCATTGTGGCAGCATTATTAAAAATCAAAATTAGTGTACTAAACAGTTGAAATAATTTTGTTAAATCTTCAGGAAATGACAAAATACTGCAAGGAAGTTAAGTAGGTACACCTCTGGACACTGAAAACCGTCCACCTGAAATTTTTACAAGTCCCAATTTCGTCTTGCTTGAAAATAGTATAGGTTGTCAGGTAGAGGCTGAGCACATGGCATATGAAACCACTTGCTTGGGAAGCTGCCTAATGATGGAAAACCAGTTTTCTTATCAGTGGGGCTTTTAACAATTCATATGAACCGTGCATTGCGAATATTCGTTCACCAGAGTAGCCCTTTTGGCATGATCGAGCTCCAGCATTTGTCAGAGAGTTGCCAGTGAAGATTTAGACGGTTTGGACGAATTTCAATATCCTTGCTGTAATTACACTACATTTACTATTGATATTTGATTCCTATTAATAGTTAAAAAAACATTTATTCAATGGTAAAAATACTAAAAATGACGACCGTTTGAATTTCCTCCACTGCATCGTAATAATCGACTTCATTTGTTATCTAATCTCCCGTACTTGATATAATATATCCGACCCGCCTGGACAAGGTAGCATCAAAAAGGTCGGGTCTCGGAGCCAACCATTGACTTGATCAAAAGATAAGATAAGCAATTAAAAGGAGAGAAAATTAAATCGTGCCATGGAAACAAACTTTTTCCAGAATACTGAAGAAGTGATGAGATAAACGTGTTTGCCGTAAAGCGAAGTCACAGGAAGTTTTCGAATTATTTCTGCATCTTCAAAATTACGAGTTATAGCTCATTGGGGGGTGCTGAAATGGTGTGCAAAACTCACGAGATATCATATTTGTGAGCTTGGTCGATCCTCATTTCACTGGACAGGCATTACTGATAAGGAAAACTGGTTTATCATAACGAGGTATAGGTTCAGAAAGCACATGGCATACAGCATGGTGTGTACCCGACTTACCTACACTATTTTTCAAGCCAACCTCCCTCGGGACTTGTATAAATTTCTAGTGGACGGATTTCAGTGTCCAGGAGTGTACCTATAGCAGCAGCTTTAAATTATGAACTAAAAAATATTTTAATATGACAACGGAGCAATTGGGACTTTCTTAACTTTTCACACATAAATGAACAATCCTTGTTTAAGGACGACTACATTTGAAACATTTTTAAAGAAAAGTGGCAGACCGTGCGCTGCCGAATCGTTAAGAACACAGGTCCTTTTCAGGACCACCACACACATCCCATCAGAGCACAACTGAGAAAACTTCTACTACAATTTCTGCATAGTTACAACACGGATGCACTTGCCAAATTTTATCCATATCGGATCATTACTTTCCGAGTTATTAATGATAAGGCATATTTTCATTAATATTGTCCAAATTTTGCGCCAATTTTTTTCTCAAACTCTAATAATTTCCTCGTAATCACGACACGCCATCACAAAACCCATGCAGCAGCCAATCAGAGACCATAACGGACTGTTCACAGGCCCCTATTTTCTTAACCGGAGCTTAACTTTCATTTATTGAAAGTAATATAAGAGACATCGCATCTCAGCCATCGCCCAGCGCTGAACAGCCATCGAGCACGGCGCTAATCGACCTTGACCCAGCGACACAACCGGAAGTAAGGTGCGCTTGAGATAACGCGCATGACGAGCCGTGCCGTGCCGTGCTGCGTGTGACAGTCGTGACGTCACGCCGCTTCACAGCAGGACAATCATTCCGACCGGGAACAAAACTTCATTTGTCTGTCGAGTTGTGGGGGGGGGGGGGGGGGCAGTGGCGCGCGGTCGCGATCTTAAACAATCAGACACCAGTGTCACTGCTGTTGCTTGTGTTGCTACGCTGCTACGATTGTTAGCATTACTATGTGCCTTGCCTAATGCCAGCAAACACCGGTGTCACTGCTGTTGCTTGTGTTGCTACGCTGCTACGATTGTTGGCATTACTATGTGCCTTGCCTGATGCCAGCAAACACCGGTGTCACTGCTGCTGCCAGTGTAGCCACGCTGCTACGATTGTTGGCATAACTATATGCCTTGCCTAATGCCAGCAAACACCGGTGACACTGCTGTTGCTAGTGTTGCTACGCTGCTACGATTGTTGGCATTACTATGTGCCTTGCCTGATGCCAGCAAACACCGGTGTCACTGCTGTTGCTTGTGTTGCTACGCTGCTACGATTGTTGGCATTACTATGTGCCTTGCTTTATGCCAGCAAACACCGGTGTCACTGCTGTTGCTAGTGTTGCCACGCTGCTACAATTGTTGGCATTACTATGTGCCTTGCCTAATGCCAGCAAACACCGGTGTCACTGCTGTTGCTAGTGTTGCCACGCTGCTACGATTGTTGGCATTACTATGTGCCTTGCCTAATGCCAGCAAACACCGGTGTCACTGCTGTTGCTAGTGTAGCCACGCTGCTACGATTGTTGGCATTACTGTGGGCAATTCGCTCTCTAAACGCTTCTCTTACCAAACGCAGACCTCACCCAGCGTCTTTAAGACGCTAACGACTGGTCGTTCAGGGCAACTTCACCGGTGCGCGTGGTCAAGGTAACGCCATCGGCGGTCGTTTTAATCGTCAGCTTGTGGTGTCTCTAGTAATAACAACACGGTGATTATCGTGGGGAGTGATTAGGCGGCGTCGGACGCGCCTAGCTGTGTAATTGCTCTGTGGCGCTGATTGGAATAGGTTATTGTATGTTATGTCTGGTCGGTGGCGAGGTGTCTTAGTCTGTATGGAACTTGATTCGCGCTAATATTTGAAATTGTAATGATATTTTGTTATTTGTTATTGGCTTATGTTATTTTCCGTTCTCTTGTTTCGATTGTTTGCCTTTTGGAACTCTGTTTAGATTTTAAAGGTTTTGATAGCAGCATTGTGTTAGGTTTTACTCTAAATTTGTAGAACTAATGGGATTTTTAGTTAATTAAGGGTTGATTTTATAATTTTTAGCTCCGGATTTCATATAATCCTACCTGGAAACAAATTGGGACTCGCCTTGTTTGAGTGGCTGTTACCACGAGTCTTATTCAATACAAGATATAAAACAAAAAGTCAAAATAAATAAAATTGACAGAACCGTTCATCATATATTTTGTATAAAACAAAAATATACAGCAAAAAGTAAGTACAAAGCTCAAAAAGTACTCAATTATACTCTATTTGTATTTCTATTCTATTTTCTCCTGCCAACTGCCACTGAGACATATTGTAGGAAATATGTCACTGTTTTTTTGTAGTCAGTGCGCCTGCTTTTCTCTGAAAGTGCAGTCTGGCAGTAGTATAATTATTAACATTTGCCGCCTTTTTGTTCCTTGTACTTCTATAAGGTTGATAAGCTACATACCAACCTCACAATTAAAATAATTGTGCATACCATGAATTTGTTTTGCTTTTTGCTGTTCGTGGTTTGGTCTGTATTACATAATTTAATGTTTCACCCAGTTCTTGGAAAGAAAATTAAGTTGTTTTCTAAGTTATTTCGTAACTAGCTATGGTTGGACCCTACCATTTTTTTAACGATGACTTACAGATTAAATTGTCATGCTAAAATACAATCTGGTGCAGAAAGACTTTGTTTCTTGTTTCCCAAGCCACTCTGATTGTTTCCGAAGTTTTTGTTCAGGGGTTGGTAACAAGAAAAGCCGTGAAATTCCTGACAGTAGATACAGACACTGGCTGCCAGGAGCGCTGCCGCATTACGAAATTCCATGTGGCACTGGGTTTCCAATCTTCCTGAATGTTCGCAACTTTTCCATTGCTTGTGATATTTACTATTATGAAATCACAGAGAAATTAATGTCACTGTTACTTTTCTTAATTTTTAGTGGGGAAGTTTCAGAAAGCAGTCTATCAGAGATAGTCGCAACTTCTAAATGGGCCTTTTTTGTGTTTTTATCTTGGATGTTGCAGAAACTCTAAGGATTTTAGACCGACATATTATGGCCGAAACAGAATTAGATTAAATTTAACCTACGATTATTTCATTTTATTATTTATTTACGGGCGTGACGAGCAAAGCGGGTGAAACAAATCTTCAATTACACTGATTCCTTAAAAAATGCTGCATGATTTCTTTAAAATGTCTGTCCGCGCTCTACTGGCCAAACTTCTCAACCGATTTTTCTTAAATTTTATAGATACATTTGTTTTATCTCAGCTTAGACCCTGTACTTTTTTCAGCTCATTCCTTCTACAACTTTTTCCAAAAAAACTATTTTGTACGAAAAATTTCATTTTTTTCACATCACTTTTTTATCTATAACCCTAGGACATCACACACACTCAAAAAAATCGTGTTGTGGATGATTTTAAGAATAACGCTCATCTACAACACGATTCTATGAGTGTTCACGAAGCCACAGACTAATGCAAACATCGTCACATTGCAACAAGTCCATGTCATTGACCAAAACGCCCAAAAAAAACAGCTAGTTCACAAATGTCACATATGTCACACGTCACATAAGTACAAACACAGCCACTCAGGCCTACCAATCGATTCCTCACAAGCACAAACACAATTACAACGCTAATTCCATTTCCCGCTTCATTTGCCAACATCTCTTAATACAACCCACGCAGCTAAGTCAAATATTTGAAATTCATCCCGCACCGATATATTCATCGCCATCGCGTCCAATCAACGAAAAGCGAGAAACCGAGTCACGTGCCGAGCTATTCGATCAGCAATCAACTACAAACAGCAGCCTGTTCCGATGCTAGTCAATCTAATTTGCAAGACCCGGTGTGTACGGCAACAGCAGCAGCGTCTATTTGCTGGAAATTGCATTAGCCGGGTAGAAAATTGCCCGTTCTCCAAGCAAAGCCGACGGAACGAGGTTTAGTTGCGCGACGACAATGTTGGCTAACCTGATTAAGATAGGCAATCACGGGGTGGTGTCAGCGGAGCCAACTACGGCGGAAACATCCTAGATTGGCGTTTGATGATGGTGTGATGTTTTAATTCTTTTTTGGTGTTCGGTTTGAAGGTAGGGGTGGGTTTAAGTATGAAGTGGCGCTGGCTTGTGAGATTTTTAATGTCCGGTTGAGTGGCTTACCTTCGGATGAAAACTCATCTCAATGGTGACAATTATAGGTTGCTTCTTGTTTCTTCCTGACTGGACTTTGTGAAGCCGGGCTTTGGTCAAACAAGTTTTCGAGACATTGGAGCTTAGAGAGGTGGCTAATTTTCATATTAAAACGAAGCGAATCTTCAATAACACTAAAGGCTGGTTCACAATCAACTTAGCAATAGACATAACTTAAAATAAGCAGTAACTTAAAAGTTAGACATGGTCAAACATGTTTAAGTCATGTCTAAGTTAAGTCCTTATGTTTGTTGTAGACAGTCTTATGGAGATCCATATGTCAAACTTTTAAGTTACTGCTTATCTTAAGTTATGTCTATTGCTAAGTTGATTGTGAACCAGCCTTAACTTCTGAAAAAACTCGGCATGTTTATTTCTATTTTTGTATGTTTTTTCGCGCTTTACAGGCCAAACGCCTCAACAAATTTTGATTTTTTCTCTCAACCTAGACCCTGTACACTTTTCAGGACATTCCATTAACATTTTATCACTAATGAAATCAGTTTAAAAAAAATTCGGTGTTTTCAGTATACCCTAAGGCCTCTCGAACACTTATAAAATCGTGATGTGGATGAGCGTGGAATAAAGCTCATCCACAACACGATTGAGTGATCGCGAAGCCCTAGTATTATATCCACACGTTTCAATCAAACGAGCATGATATTCAGCAATTATTTCGTCTTCTTGAAGTAACTCAACCGATATCTTACAACATGCTACAATCCTTTCTTACTTTATAAAGACTCGTGTCTGTTCCAAATATTGGCACATTAGTTTTCATAAATACTTTTAAACTGAAATATTGAATTCTAAATGCTTCCAAACTCAAAATTTTCTCGACTTTTCGCAAGGCTGTGCTGCCTGTTGCTACAATCTTCTCTCGTTGATGCACTATATTCAAACAAAAGGAGGCCAAGTCAAATATCGGCCGTGTGGGTTGTAATTTGAATCCACCCTCACCCTCCCACTTGTTATGAACTTGCCAAAAGCAACATCAAAGTTTGCGCGTGGAGTTGATAGTGATCATGATAGCGCAACATTGTTACAACCGAGCGCCAAGACTTGGTGTAGCAGACTCATCAGCGTCGGATCGATCGCGAGCTTTGCCACCGGTTCCGTTTCCGTGTCGGTTGTGTATCGATTTGATTTATGGTTTCTGTTTGTTGTTTTTAATTGCTTAACTCTGATGAAGTGGATATTAGGATTGTTTAACAAAGTTACTATTGATTTCGTGGTCATTTTCGTTTTCGCATTTGAATTCTACTGCAAACTTTTAAAAAAAATATTGTCCTTGTCAAATAAAGGTCAATCAATTTTAGAATTTCTATCTCCGTTTCGTGACCTGATCAAATTAATAATTTCAAGACCCGTAATCACAATTTTTTTTTTTCTAATTCTGCGGAATTGACGAAAATTCCGTTTTAGCTTTCAAAGGAAGTAAAGAAAACATGAGTCGAAATTTAAAAATTAGAAAATGAAAAAGTTAGAAGAAAGAACTGTTAACTGTCAAAAACCATCCAACTTTTTCACTATGTACAGCTTACAAAAACCTAATCAAATGCATGTGACTACATTTCTGTACTTAAATTCCCCAACTTTAAAAGAAGTCACAGAGTCGAAGGCTTAGAACCAGAGCATAACGTTCCTCTGAAGTTCAAATAGGCTTATAGCTGTCATAAGACATAAGCAACGAATCGCTATAACTATAAGAAATGTCACAACCTTGCACCACACCCTTATCAAAGCAAAGTCAAGGTCAGCGACAAGCCGGTGTCGCTATCGTTTACAACAGCGTCGCAAAATTTACCATCATTTTCCATGCAGCTAAACGTGACTCGATGGACATGGTCGCCATGCCCTTACATACACCCATTCCCTTCAATCAAAATTCTATCTCTAATTCTACCCACTCGCTAAGGCCAGGAAGAGAAATTTGAGTTGTGATTTTCCTATCTTTCTTTGTTATTTAACAGAGCTTAGTAATATTTTCTTCTGAACTGGTAGTACGTCCAGTGGGTATCCGACGTCATTTATCTCTGAGTGGAATAGGTCTATTCCCATGTTGAGACTGCAATGATTCTATCTCGCACACGGCACAAGAGCACACGCATGCTGTGTTTTAGAAAAGCGCGTAGGGGTGACGAACAGGCCGGTGATGAAACGCACAGGGGTGCAATTGATCGGGGGTGACCCTGCCGGAGGGTAGGTTACACGCACTGTTCGCTGAACACGTTACATGTTAGCCTACGAAAATAGCAAAGGCTCTACGCTTACTTGTGAAACAAACTTGGAGAAGGCAATGATTTTGCGAAAGCACCTTTGCGTAACGTGAAAGTATACATTATTATTATTGGAAAAGCTATCGGCATTAAATTTTCCAGGGTCGACAGTTCAAATATGTAAGTGTGTGTGTTCTTACCGTCGATAACAAGTGCAACGAGTTTAATAGTCTCCTATGCCGTTGATATCAAAGTTTGGAAACTATAATATGATATTTACAGAGGTGAAGCCAAGTTTTGAGGATTTAACAACCAGTTAACAAATTGACGAATGGTTTTTTTTTTACTAAAGCTAGTACTCATTTCAAATACCGGCTGAGCCAAAAATTAAACGCCGCCGATAACTCTCCGGGCGCCGCACGTCAGTGTTACGCGTCTGCCAAAATGTATTCCAACCCTTCGAGCAAAAAATAGCCACCCTTCGCGCCCACAAACTATCGATTTTTTGAGAAAAAATGAGAAAAAGTAAAACCAAAAATGCAACCCCCTCAAATAGAAGACGCCACCACTAATGTCCCATACAAATGACGTCGTAGAAGCCTTGTAGCAAGTTTTAGAAATCAACCCTTACAGCGAAGCAGCACCCAAAGGGGCACCGGATGATTTTTTGGGCAAATAAAGTCTAAATCACAACCGAAATTGCGTAATTATCAACACCAACCATGCTATAAACACTGAACAGACACCTTCTGAAGACAAAGAAATATATCTTATGTCTTACACTATTTTATTTTCTACACTGTTGCACAAAAAAACTTGCACTCAACGATTAACCCGGGCAAATCTTGGCCAAACCAAATTCGGCCCCACCAAAAAACACACAAAAAACACAACACAACGGCGCGACCGGCGCTTCTTAGAGCTACGACCGGCTCGTACGCCGGACCGGCAGGTCGGACCGGAAGGTCAACAAGGACCCCGCGTTGGCACCGGGGTTCGACCGCGGACGCGCGCGTCGGACTGCTGCATGGCCGACGGTTCACGTTGAACTAAACCCCGGCCTCGCCTCCTGCCGACGTCCTGGCAGCCAGCTGATCGCCCCAGCGGCGGACTGACGGCACTCGGGGCTCGCAGCACGCTGGCTGCGAGGCGGACGGCTGGGAACGTGCGACGCGTTCGGTGGGACGTTGAAGCGCGTAGCACGCTGGCTGCGAGGCGGACTGCATGGGAACGTGCGACGCGTTCGGTGGGACGTTGAAGCCCGCAGCACGCTGGCTGCGAGGCGGACGGCTGGGAACGTGCGACGCGTTCGGTGGTACGTTGAAGCCCGCAGCACGCTGGCTGCGAGGCGGACGGCTGGGAACGTGCGACGCGTTCGGTGGGACGTTGAAGCCCGCAGCACGCTGGCTGCGAGGCGGACGGCTGGGAACGTGCGACGCGTTCGGTGGGACGTTGAAGCGCGTAGCACGCTGGCTGCGAGGCGGACGGCTGGGAACGTGCGACGCGTTCGGTGGGACGTTGAAGCGCGTAGCACGCTGGCTGCGTGGCGGACGGCTGGGAACGTGCGACGCGTTCGGTGGTACGTTGAAGCCCCCAGCCCGCTGGCTGCGAGGCGGACGGCTGGGAACGTGCGACGCGTTCGGTGGGACGTTGAAGCCCGCAGCACGCTGGCTGCGAGGCGGACGGCTGGGAACGTGCGACGCGTTCGGTGGTACGTTGAAGCCCGCAGCACGCTGGCTGCGAGGCGGACGGCTGGGAACGTGCGACGCGTTCGGTGGGACGTTGAAGCGCGTAGCACGCTGGCTGCGAGGCGGACGGCTGGGAACGTGCGACGCGTTCGGTGGGACGTTGAAGCGCGTAGCACGCTGGCTGCGTGGCGGACGGCTGGGAACGTGCGACGCGTTCGGTGGTACGTTGAAGCCCCCAGCCCGCTGGCTGCGAGGCGGACGGCTGGGAACGTGCGACGCGTTCGGTGGGACGTTGAAGCCCGCAGCACGCTGGCTGCGAGGCGGACGGCTGGGAACGTGCGACGCGTTCGGTGGTACGTTGAAGCCCGCAGCACGCTGGCTGCGAGGCGGACGGCTGGGAACGTGCGACGCGTTCGGTGGGACGTAGAAGCGCATAGCACGCTGGCTGCGAGGCGGACGGCTGGGAACGTGCGACGCGTTCGGTGAGACGTTGAAGCGCGTAGCACGCTGGGTGCGAGGCGGACGGCTGGCAACGTGCAACGCGTTCGGTGGAACGTTGAAGCGCGTAGCACGCTGGCTTCGAGGCGGACGGCTTGGAACGTGCGACGCGTTCGGTGAGACGTTGAAGCGCGTAGCACGCTGGGTGCGAAGCGGACGGCTGGGAACGTGCGACGCGTTCGGTGGTACGCTGAAGCGCGTAACAAGCTGGGTGCAAAGCGGACTGCTTGGGTCATCAAAAAACAAATGATCTACATGTTTAAACCGCATGTTAGGCGCTTGTAACACGTGCCATCCTCGCTAATCCAAAGGTCCGCCACTGTACCGAGCAACAAAGAGAGAAGATAGGCCGCCTCGTGTGTGTGACGAGGATAGACGATCGATAGGAGACGTGCGAGCGAGATGGTCGTTGTATCGCCGTGCGTGATCGGCGCACGCGACGTGAGTGCGTGCGTGCGTACGTGCGTACGTGCGTGCGAGCGTGCGACGGGCAAGGGGGAGCGTTGCGATACACTCGCCGCTCTCTCTTAGAGCCATGGCCTACCGCAGCGAGCGCTGTACTCTCTTACAAGTAGGTCTTACTGCCGATAGAGGTAATCTTTCACTTCCATGGATTCCCGAAATTCTCGTTAAACAGAGTGGTTGCATGTTTAGAAGATTGTAATCCTTATTTTTTTAGATAATTCGCAGTGAATTATATTTTTTTGACATTTTGTTCCCATATGATTTATGATGAAATGGAGAAGTTATTACAATTATAAAATTATTGCCGAACTACCCCAAATTGTTAATACATTAACCCACTACATCATGATGAGGTTGTTCATTGTCGATTACATTCTTGTCGAAGCCGGCTACGCCAAATGAGGGGCGCTGGCAACTGGCGGTGAGACACAGTGTTCCTTTAGGTGAGGTTTAGAGACAGATCAAATATCTTATGAGTGACAACACCTTCATTTTAACATAACAAAATTTAGCTGTGTTTATTTCGATAGGTGCACAGGAACTGTCGGAACTTCAAAAGCTAATGTTGCCATAGGATTTGCTTGCATATCGCATAACGATTTTGTTTATTTCCATCTTCTGCTGTATACAGACCGTGTATATACCAACGTGAGATGTTTGATAGCGGATCTGTTCATCTACTGTTGCTCTACGAATAATTTCGAATGGGAAATCGGTTTTTCTCCTGGATCTCAAACAAGTAGAGCACAGTTGGGTTGTTTTTTTTGTAATACAATCAGGTTTGAGCTTGCATGGACCATTGTATAACAATATTCTGACTGTCAAAACCAATTATCGATCAAAGAAAACTCAAAAAGAGGATTTGACATGAAAGCTGTCGTAAGTTTTGCTACAATGGTACCAATGGGGTTGAAATAGAAATCACTCCCAAAATTATTTGTGGTTTTACACTATTTAAGATTTGAGTTGGTTATTCATAGTAATTACCAACATATAATCAGATCAATTAATGTTTTTAATTAATGTTTATTGACATAATAAAAGCCTAAATTTTGTTTTATTGCAAAAATTTTGAAATTCCGCAATTGAAGTTTGATTTGTTGAGTTGGTTCGTGCGTAAAAACGTCAATTCTTTTTGGATGCTATCTCCCTGTACGGACTGTAGGAATCATGAAAATATCCAAAATTTATACAATGTTTATAATAGAAAACTGCCCCCTTTAGAGCTATGATTTTTTTGCTATCACAAACAGTCGCTGAATTTCATTGATAGCTCGCTGACATTTTGTGTAAACTTGTGGTCGTATTGTTAAGACCCGTTTCAATTGTGAATTAGTAAAATTGAAACCAACTCAACTGGGACCGCCGAAACTTGTCCAAAGCGTCGTCATAATGTCATATCTCTGGCAAGCAGACATCGGATTCGCATCCTAACATGACCCAGATCTCCACTTGAAAAGGTTGTACACTCCCGGCTGCAATTTGACACCCCCGGAGTGCCCCACACACTGAATCTCGATAACCTGGATTGCGCAAAGTATTGAGCCAAGTTTGAGTAAAGTGAAGCCAGGTTTTTTGCAAGCTTTTTCGCCCCAATTATGCAGCTGTTATTTTGTTTTTATATATTTATGCTTATTTATAAGCTTAAAAAGTCAGGTTTTTCAGTATTCAGTATAGTACCTTAATCAATATTCTTTAAACCACTCTCTAAAACTCACAATAAGTTTAAAGCCAATGCAATTTTTATGATGAAATACCAAGAATTTATGAATCAAAAATATTCATACAATTATTAAATCGTTTCTTCCCCAAATATACATTTGGATTAGAAAATTTGATGAAAATTGTAAGTATGAGAAGTAACCCCATGTAAGTGGTTAATAAAACGTTTATCCACTGTTCTAGAGTTTGGCTGTGATATTTTGCAACAGCGCCTTTTAGATTTAGTTTCATAGTAGGTGAAATTTAAATGGCGGACATATTTCGAGTATGACCTTATCCGCCTTAACCCTCCGTATCAGCGCCCCCTTTGCGCCGCCTGCTTCACGCCCCTGCCACCAGGCAGCAGCAGCGGCGGCGATGCGTGCGAACCAGCGAGGCGCACTCACGCCACGGTGGCCGGTTTGTGCAACTGGCCGAGCGCACGGCACGGCAAAGAAACGTCATCCCCCTCTTTGCACGGCGACCCCTTTGGGCCGCGCGGATTTGCGAGCACGCCCGATTAGCCCCGTTCGATCCCTGGATGTGAGGGTGGGCAGGACATGAAACAACTAGGAGTAGTTGCAAGGAAAGGTCATACTGAAAACATGGCTGACTTTTTCGTCGCGATGCTGTTTAGCTGTGAGTGTTGGTGCTGATATGTCAACCACTATCATTAATAATTATAAAAATATGAAAAATATTCTATAATCACTACTACTACTTCTTCTGCTTATATAATTACTAGAAATAACTACTATTAAAAAAATAAAATATCATGGAAAACTGCTGAAATAGCATTGTAGAACTGGCGATAGAATCGTAGATAGGAAAGAAATGAATGCACCCCACCTGTATGCTACGCTCCCCCGCTCAAAAATATGACAAGACCCAAGCCACAGGAAGCTTTACGGTGGAAAACTTGTACCCATAACCTCAATTTGGCAGCTATCCACAAATCAGCTGTTTTTATTAGATTTCTAGGAGAAATTTCGTTTCACCACAACGTTTTTGCTAGCAACATTTCGCGCAGAGCATATTATTTGTGAGAATTTCGTCACACTATGCAGCCAAGCTCGAGATGCAACAAATGGGAATGTCTCAAACTTCTCAAACAACCATCCCTGAGCTATCTAGCCCCAACTTCACAAGTTTCAATTCGTAGACTATTCAAGACGCGCTTAGAAACCCAGCCTCAAGGCAGACGTTTACGTCAGAGGTGTGACATACATCTTGATTGTACAAACGCCTTTGATATCGCCCGCCTTAGATGAAGATAACGTCTAGCAGAAATGAAGATACAGCAATCATAATGATAGAGCCATGCTCTGTTCTTGTAAAGGGCAAACGTCATTGTGTGAATCCAGCTCGCGTTTTGTTTTAGTGTGAGCTCGAGGAAGCTTATTGGCCTCTTTAAGTTCAAGGGTGATCTTTCAGGAAGCCGGGTGTGAGGTGAGAGTGTGGGGGAGGCGTTGGCAGCGCGTGGAAATTTTCGGAACTACAGTGTGTTTCCTAAAAGTTTTGCTAGAGAGCTCTGATTGTTCAGAGAGTGGCAATACGAAGTTTATTTCTTTTAAGTTTTAAAATATCTCTCCTATTCCAGGATTTCCATAGGAACTGCTGTCGATTTCTAATATGAATCGTCCTTGGTATGAATTTTACTATTTTTTTTGTTTCAGCCAAGGATAAATGACGTCATATTCCCGTTAAAAGCAAGATAGATGCTTTATTTATTTACCCTACTGTTATCTCGAAAACTCAGCTGGTTTTACGTAGTTCCAGCTTTAATGAAGTCTAGGAATGACCAAACAAGACACATTCATCATTAAATTTGACCATATTGTAAGACAGCACGGAAACATCGAGCCTCTGGCCATTGGAAAATATCTTAATAGATATTTCCGCTTGAAATTCGAACACCTCATTTCTGGGGCCGAGAAAAGGATTAAATTTCAAAGAAGTAAATCACAATTTAATTATTTACAAACAGAGGTTTATCAAAACAATTGTATTTTCCAAAAAAACTGTTTAATTGGGAAAATGTTAACTCGCAAAATCAGAAAAAAGACACTAATCTTAAGAAAGCTGAACCCGATTAAATTTTCATATTACAAACGAAAGTTCATCTATGAACAGATACAAGATAATCACCACTTTGTTTCTCTGTTGAAAGCAAAGTGAATGCAGTACTTTTTCGAGATAACCAATGACAAATGTGACAATTTCCTTGAAAAAAAAATGAAAACATATATCGCGTCGGACTGCCACACGGGTTAGTTTATATTCCGAGGGACAAAAGCAAAATTTTTTAATGGCCCCCGGGCAGCATGTGTAGGCCGCGCCATCATTTCAAAAGCGAAATTGCGATATTTAAAAGTTGACTTTCAACGTGGCACGGGCAACGTTCCCAAAGGTCAGAGGTGAACATCATTTGTAGAATAAAACTGATGCAATTATTTTCGAATTGCGGTCAAAACGTCGGCCATGAAATAAATCTATTAAAAACATCTACTAAGGCATTCGTTTTACAAAAGTTTACGTATTCATAATACACCTTTATTCAATTCAAACAAAATTCTATCAAAATGATGTCATGATACCCACTCGCTAAAGCCAGGTAGAGCAATTCGGGTTGTGATTTCCCTATCTTCCTTTGTTGTTTAGCAGAGCTAATTAATATTTTTTTCCAAACTGGTAGTACGTCCAGTGGGTATCTGACGATGTTTTTCTCTGAGTGAAAGAGGTCTATTGGTTCCATGCGATTTGGCTTTGTGATTTTTGAATACAAGAAGACCATGTTATTACGTACTAGGACCACGTTTTAAAAAAAATATAATTGGGAAGAAATGTGTTTTAGTGATAAAAATTCGGTGATTTCCACCTCGGCTCGCTTCTATGGCTAGGTGAGCTTCATCATTAGCCTGTCGTTCACCCTCAGCTCGCTGCTAGGCTAGGTAAGCTTTATCATTAGCCTGTCGTTCACCCTCAGCTCGCTGCTAGGCTAGGTAAGCTTTATCATTAGCCTGTCGTTCACCCTCAGCTCGCTGCTAGGCTAGGTTAGCGTCATCATTAGCCTGTCGTTCACCCTCAGCTCGCTGCTAGGCTAGGTTAGCTTTATCATCAGCCTGTCATTCACCGGCACCGGGTTCACCCTCAGCTCGCTTCTAGGCTAGATTAGCTTCATCATCAGCCTGTCACCGGCACCGGGTTCACCCTCAGCTCGCTGCTAGGCTAGGTTAGCTTCATCATCAGCCTGTCACCGGCACCGGGTTAACCCTCAGCTCGCTGCTAGGCTAGGTTAGCTTCATCATCAGCCCGTCATTGTCAGATATTGCGGCTGTTAAGGGTCCTTAAAATCGAGTCAGCATTGTGCGAGAGCGCACAGATGCATGGCGTTAATCTGCGATAGCGTCTGCTTTGGCAACTACTTCTTAATGCCCTAGACGTAATTGCTGTTATGATATTAATATTTGCTCTTGGAGAGATTGGAGCGATCAGTGCTGGTGATTGTTTCGGGGGACTGTCTCTTTGCTGAGGATTATCCCTAAGAGCATGACGACCGAGCGCCCTAGTTTCAAAACAACAATCATCGAATTGCAACAACATTGCAAGCCATTGAGTGTTTAGACAGAGTCCAGCCTCCATGTTGAACCGTTGAGTTTGTAGGTTTAGACAGAGTCCAGCCTCCGTGTTGAACCGTTGAGTCAAGACAAGCTTCCATTTTGAACGTGTATACAGAGCTATTTTATAAACTCGAAAATAATATATTATTTTTAAACAAGAAAACTATTTACCATGTCCTCAATGCCTCATAAAGAAATATGTGTTTTAGTTTATATTAAGTGCCCAGTGATTGAAATTACTGATATAGCTGCAACCAGCTGGCAACAGAAATGTCAGTTGTCACTGAAAACAATCGACTGAAATCCCACGGCGGCCCGTGATTTTAAACTGTCATTCAATTTGACAAAACCACCCGGACCGTGCATCAAGCCAACGTTTCCACCGGCGGCCATTGCGAAACATGGCGTGTTCAATAAATCACTGCCCGCTAAATGAACGTGTTATTCTCGAGAGGGCTGTGGCCGAAGTCGCATGCGATATGCCGAAGCGGTCAGAGAGCGCCCCTGGGGCCCGGTGGACGAAACTCGCGGTATCGACTGCTTGATGCGAGTGCTGCTGCACTTAAAGCTGTGACGGTTGGTTGCAGCGACGGACGAGGGTGCAGCTTTAAGATTGGGGTTGGGTAACGCAGTTACTTTACAGGTAAAATTACGAGGATGCAAATATCGAACAAGACGTCTCGGTGATGATATCCAGAGCCGTAGGTTTGGTGGTCCAAATTCATCGCATCGGATCACAGCCGTGAAATCTACATCTAACTTGACTTTATACTATTCAATTTAATAAAAAAACCAGTCCGCTCAGCGCTAGTAGTCAATACTAATACCAACATGATGCGAAAAAAATTGCAGTCACCGATTTACCTTTATTTCTAACTGTATTTAGCATTTAACTGTGCTAATAAAGTTATTAGTAAGTGTTAAATAAAACGCTTAGCCATTTTTCTAGGATTTGATTTTGATATTTTGAAACACCGCCTTGTGGATTTAGTTCCATGAGTTGGTGGAATGTTAATGGCGGCCATTTTTTGAGTTTGAACGATAATGGATTGACTTTAAGGAGTGTAACTTAAAGGATTTGATATATTTATGGCAAACAAAATGTTTCTAAGCTTTCTGTGCTTATGATAAAGTATGTTTCTCGTCTTGAAATTTAAAAAAAGGCAAAATCTCGTTTGGAAGCTTTTCATCCTTCTCGAATCGAGGGTTCTTAAACAATCCAGTGCCTTAGTCCATACCCAGTCTTGAGAAATAAGAAAACTAGGGTTGTGACTTCTTTATTAAGTTCAAAAATAATTTTCTACTAATGCAGTTTTACAGTAAAGCTAGCTTTTCTATGTCGGTATCTTGAGTCAATTTCACTTCAATGGAATCTGACACAATTTTAATAGGAATTCTTGTAAGGAATAAATCCCGGTAGCTCTAATGCCAACAGATAACTTAATTCAAACTTGCACGTGAATGCTTCAGGAACGTCGGCTGGATAAGAGTTAGCTGTGACCCGGAAGAAGTTGTTATTCTCTTATATTATTCAGTCACCAACTGACACGAGATCAGAACGCTTGTTTGCAAAGAAAATTACGAATGTCCTACTTTAAATCATCATAAATTATGCTTACTTAGGGCGGGTTTTACAGTGTCTAGTAAAACCTCCAGATAAAAACTCATCTCCGGCACCCAGGTTCACCCTCAACTCGCTGCTAGGCTAGGTTAGCATCACCCTCAGCTCGCTGCTAGGTTAGCTCCACCCTCAGCTCGCTGCTAGGCTAGGTTAGCTTCATCCTCAGCTCGCTGCTAGGCTAGGTTAGCTTCACCCTCAGCTCGCTGCTAGGCTAGGTTAGCTTCACCCTCAGCTCGCTGCTAGGCTAGGTTAGCTTCGTCATCACCCTATCATCACTGACGGTAAAGACCAGCGTCACAGGGACAAGGTAAGGCGGTGGCCGGTGCTCGGTGCTGTTAGACAAGATCAAGCTGCGTGCCGGCACCGGGTTCACCCTCAGCTCGCTGCCCGCTAGATCAGATTATCTTCACCGCCTATCATTCACTGGTGCCACACGGGCTGATATAAAGTCCAGTAATACTTCACGTTGGGCGTTGCTGCCTTGTGTCATGCAAGACGTGACATTTGCAACGGGTACTAATCACGAATTGGCAATTCGTCGTCGTCCAGAAGAAAGGCCGGGATGGGTCAGGACTGCTGAAAATAGGAGAGTCAAAATCTAGACGCCAAGAACTAATTCAATCAATAAGACTTTTTCTGTAGATCATAGAGAAATTAATGAGAGTTTCTATGTCTTATCATTTCACCTTCGCTATTTTCATGTTTTGAATAGGGTTTAGTGAAAATTTAAGATTTATAAGAGATAGGAAAGTATCAAGACGCTCAAATTAGTCAGCCAAGTTAACCAGGTAATATCCGGTATTATCTTTAAGTCTCAGGTTAAAAGCCTGTGTTTTGTGTTACTCTTTTGTAGGTCTGTTTTTTTGCTACAGACTAAACAAAAAGGGAAGTCTTTGAAGCCCTCTACCACATTCGGCGCATTCTGTGTATAGGTACAGCTATTTTCAGCAATCTGCTTTTACAAAATAAATTCGATTTTAAAATCACAAGTTTCTCACTATAGATGCCATTCTAGCTGACTTTATGCTTTTCAGATATATATCCCTTTTAATGCATTATGTGTAATGTGTGCAAATTCGATGATTGTATACGTAAAAATCAATGTTTTCATGGTGTTTTTTTGCAGATTTTAACAAATTTCATGAGCATTTAAGACTCCAAAAAAGAATATTATTCATTCAGCACAATTGAAATTACGGTAATCAACAACGCGTCAACATAAAGGCATTACGCGACACGCTAGTCATCAACACATCAACATCACTCAAGCGACGAAAGCACCACGTGGCAAGTTCACTCCAGTTCTCTCCACTCGACGCGGCTCATCTTCAAGCAGCTACGAGCAGCGCGCGTCTTTCCCCAGCGGCCGAGAGATCCAAGATTCTCTCAAGACGTTCAAGAGAAGAGACGGCGGTTTAGCACAACAACCGCCCTCGACAATTACAAACAACGGTGGCACGACTTCAAAGGCAGCCGGCTTGTTACTGTAGCAAAGCTGAGGTGAGGCTTTCGCTTTCAGCTAGCGTTCACATGAGCTGTCTCGGTTACTGTTAAAATGTGTTAGCGTAAATGTGTTTACTGGTGTAGGCTATACGGTCGTCAGCCACTTGTGTACAGTCTGTTTGAGATGACATGGAGAAGGTGGGAGTTAGTGGGACATGGTAAAATAGTGGAACATGGTGCATGGTACATATTGGGACATGGTACATAGTGGGACATGGTACATAGTGGGACATGGTACATAGTGGGACATGGTGCATGGTGGGACATGGTGCATAGTGGGGCATGGTACATAGTGGAACATGGTACATAGTGGGACATGGTGCATGGTGGGACTTTGTACATAGTGGGACATGGTACATAGTGGGACATGGTACATAGTGGGACATGGTACATAGTGGGACATGGTGCATAGTGGGACATGGTGCATGGTGGGACATGGTGCATGGTGGGACTTTGTACATAGTGGGACATGGTACATAGTGGGACATGGTACATAGTGGGGCATGGTACATAGTGGAACATGGTACATAGTGGGACATGGTGCATAGTGGGGCATGGTACATAGTGGAACATGGTACATAGTGGGACATGGTGCATGGTGGGACTTTGTACATAGTGGGACATGGTACATAGTGGGACATGGTACATAGTGGGACATGGTACATAGTGGGACATGGTGCATAGTGGGACATGGTGCATGGTGGGACATGGTGCATGGTGGGACTTTGTACATAGTGGGACATGGTACATAGTGGGACATGGTACATAGTGGGGCATGGTACATAGTGGAACATGGTACATAGTGGGACATGGTGCATAGTGGGGCATGGTACATAGTGGAACATGGTACATAGTGGGACATGGTGCATAGTGGGGCATGGTACATAGTGGAACATGGTACATAGTGGGACATGGTGCATGGTGGGACTTTGTACATAGTGGGACATGGTACATAGTGGGACATGGTACATAGTGGGACATGGTGCATGGTGGGACTTTGTACATAGTGGGACATGGTACATAGTGGACATTGTACATAGTGGGACATGGTACATACATGGTGGGACATGGTACATAGTGGGACATGTTTCATTTAGTGATGGTACATGGTGGAACATATGGTACATAGTGGAACATATGGTACATAGTGGAACATATGGTACATAGTGGGACATGGTACATAGTGGGACATGGTACATAGTGGGACATGGTTCATAGTAGGACAAGGTACATAGTGGGACATGGTAAATAGTGGGACATGGTACATAGTGGGACATGGTACATAGTGGGACGTGGTGCATAGTGGGACATGGTACATAGTGGGACATGGTACATAGTGGGACATGGTACATAGTGGGACATGGTACATAGTGGGACATGGTACATAGTGGGACATGGTAGGTACATAGTGGGACATGGTACATAGTGGGACACTGTACATAGTGGGACATGGTACATAGTGGGACATGGTACATAGTGGGACATGGTACATAGTGGGACATGGTACATAGTGGGACATGTACATATGTAACAAAAATATCAAATTTGTCGCAATATACCTATAACACTCAGAGAAAATGTGTATTCTATTTGCAAAAACCATGATTTTTTTTTAAAATCTACATTTAAAAGTTCAAACGCAATCCACAAAACGTTTCAAATTCCTATATAAATGTCGTACCAATTGCTTTCAAACTTAAAAAAATTATTATCAAAATACATTTAAGAACACAAAAATTTAGACCAAAAGTAATTCTTCTGCTGTCCGTCAATAAGCCATATTGGCGATTCTGCATTTTATAAGGAATCTATGCCGACGCGCAAAAGCTTTTCTAGTTCAGTACCAACGCAAGGTTTCATGCTCAATTTTTAATGCCAAACGATCAGAAACTAAATGAAGACAAGACTATTTTACCGACCCGCCGCACAGTAAGTGTCTATAAAAGCTCCGGAGAATATGTCACTTTGCCGTCCTGATTCAGCCTTTCAGAGACCTTTAACCTCGTAAATCGGACAAGTACATAGTTAAAAGCTTGTTGGCATCGAAATATAGCTTGTTTGTCTCGAGAAAGTCTTTACGACGGGATTCATTGCAGAAAAAGTGTGTTTATTATCCGCAAAATACTCTCATACCTGGCAAAAAAACATTCATTTGATTTTTAACAGCATCCTTTAAATATTTTTACGTTGGTTTATCTTGCGCTATCCGCTTATTCGGGAATTTTTGTCCTCCTCTGTCATTGACTAAGCAACGATTTATTTACCTATGACCTTCTCTGATCTGATGTAGGCAAGAAAATTCCAAAAAAGCAAAGTAATATCAGTGTTTTGATATCAAAATTTTCATAATCTTTTTATCAAAAATTAAGAATAAAAGGAATTTCACTTCCTGTTTAAGTTCTCATCTAGTTCCTTTTTTGTGCATTAAATTTCTGTCATTGAAACAGTGAGAAAATTTAAAAAAAACCCGATACCATACCATATGCAATTCAATGAAAAATCTAACTGATTGACGTCATGATACCCACTTGTTAAAGCCAGACAGAGCAATTGGAGTTGTTATTTCCCTATCTTCTTTTGTTCTTAAGCAAAACCAAATAATATTTTTCCAAACTGGCAGTACGTCCAGTGGGTATCTGACGTAATTTTTCGCTAAGTGGAATAGGTCTAGTGGAGAAAGTGACACTCATCTCGAAGTAAATCAGTCTACCACTTAATAAATTACTCGTGAATCAGGTGGGAAATTCAAGTATAATTAAACTATGTTAAACCATAATTAATTACAAGCGCAATCAACCTTGCGGTTTACAAAACGCGAGCCCGATTTTGATTGAGCTCAACGCTGGCAGATACTCGAAGATTCATTACTTGTCAAGTTCGAAAAAAAAAACAGCCGCAAGTGCTCGAAACACGCACGGCACAGCGCGCACGACCGAATGTCATCGGGTGACGTCACGCTGCGATCGCGTGACGTCAGACAAGATGGCGGCGCGATCGATACGTGGCGAGCAAACAGCTGCCACCTGGCGGCGACTTGTAGAAGCGTGTGCGTTATCGACTTCGAAGCCCGGTGAAGGCTCTGGGTGGAATTTAGCGAGATCTGGACCTTGCTCGTTCGTAACTGTGACTTTAATAACTTTGATAAATGTATTTTCATGACTAAGGCATCTGTCAGAGGGATGATTTTTTATATTCACACCTATGAAGGGGGGGGGGGGGGGGGGTGATATATTTCAAGCTTTAATGGAGCCAAGGAATGTGGAGAATATTTTGGTAAAATGATGTTATGCTCACCCCCTCCACCCACACCCCATTGGTAATCGAACTGGTAAAACACAACAACTCAACTAATATATTTTTTTTAATATATTTTTTTTACAAATTACGGATCCAATCCGCGCGTTGAGAACGCGCCGTGTGTATAGGCTATTATAATTCCAAAGATAACGAGTTGAGATATACCGCCACCAATATTAATAGTAATTAAACTTGAGAATGTTGTAAGATAAATTATAAGAAACTAATTTCGGCACCAGAAAGACATGCGTAATTCAAAGAGACACTAAAACAAACAATCGTTAGTCATCACGGGAATGTTTTAGCCAATGCCACGTTTTCCCCCAAAAACATGGAGCGTGCAGAGCCACCTAGCGGTAAGCGCGCATATTAAATTCGAAGTTGAGGTCGGCAAATAGCGATGCGCGCTCTCTAGCAGACAACTTGGGCAGCGAGGTATTACGTTGAATTATACGGTGACAGCTGAATCATTTCTCAAAGGAGCTTGCACTTTGAGACGTTACACTGATTAATTGAAAAAGTATTTGAATGAAATTACTAAAATATAATGTTTTGTTTCTAATTCAAAGTACAAACTGCTGCTTTTGGTAGATTAGTAAGAAAATAAAAATAAAAAACAATCCAATCCAATCCAATCCAATCGAACAGAGCAGAAACCGTGAAGCCACTACTACCATCAACATGGGCCCTGAAAACCTCCGTTTAACAATCCAAAAAGAAGCTTACACCGCATTTTTTAACCAAAGATTCCGCCAGAAATATGTTCTGGCAACAGAAAATCAGATACGGTGACCCTCTATCGTTCTGAACGGTATTAAGGTGGATCCGTACTTTTTCCGTACAGTTTTTCTATTGTTTTTGTTTTGGTAAAATTTTACTCATATGTGGTCATATGCTGGAAGGACATATTTAAAAAAATATTTTTAAAAATATTTTGCTGGAAATTTTCCGGAAAATTAAAAAATTAGTATGGAAAATTACGCTTGCTGACCTGTCTCTTGTCCCGCTAGGGGGGAGTATCAGTCGTCCGATCGAAATTAAATTAATATTTATGGAATGTCCAAACTTCAGGGATTATAATAAGACACTTAATTCAATTCGCGCTGACATTCTCTAAATTTTGTCAATGGTTAAAATATGACGTAAATTTGCCAATTTTTTTGCTTTGTTTTAAAATTTGTTACTGAAAAAGTATGCTGTTCTTAACTTTCATCTTCCTTTATTGGCAAGCTGCAAGTGTCTTGATCGAATAAAAAAATAGTCAAGAATGATATCACCAATATTTAGACCTAATTGAGGGAAGGAGTGGTGGCATGTTTACCAAACAAATTTTCACATTTTCCGGAAAATTTCCAGTCAAATATTTTTAAAAATATTTTTTTGAGTATTTCTTTCCGGCATACACCACATCTGAGTAAAATTTTACCAAAACAAAAACAATAAATTTCTGTACGGATCCACCTTAACATAAGCTACAGCATAGCAAATATTGTAAAATCAACCAAGTAACCATGTCTCGGTATCGTATATCCCCGGCTAACCGCGTTCACATCCAACACCGCACGTGCTACAAGCTTCAACCACGAAATCCAACTGGTGTTGCTACGTTTCGGCCGCAGATTTCTGAAGCCGACGTTATAGCCGCTAGCAGCTTCACCAGCGATCGTAGACGGAAATACCTACGGCCGACTCTCCATGCTTTCTGCCGCCGGCTTGCGGGCAAATGTTGACATTGCTCACAATTACCACAAGGTAAATAAATACATCCCGGTCTAAAACGTTGCCGCTGGATCGGCCGAGAGCACCGTGATAGGCAGAGAGTAGCAAACTCAAATCCGTTCTAGCAATACTCCGGGAAAACACCGTGTTTGCAGCCCGAAGATTGTACTCAGCGTTTAGATATGGCTAGTACGGTGGGACATTGAAGCGCGTCACGCTGGGTGCGCGGACGGCAGGGAACGTGCGACGCGTTCGGTGGGACGTTGAAGCGCGTAGCACGCTGGGTGCGAGGCGGACGCCTGGGAACGTGCGACGCGTTCGGTGGGACGTTGAAGCGCGTCACGCTGGGTGCGCGGACGGCTGGGAACGTGCGACGCGTTCGGTGGGACGTTGAAGCGCGTAGCACGCTGGGTGCGAGGCGGACGGCTGGGAACGTGCGACGCGTTCGGTGGGACGTTCAAGCGCGTCACGCTGGGTGCGCGGACGGCTGGGAACGTGCGACGCGTTCGGTGGGACGTTGAAGCGCGTAGCACGCTGGGTGCGAGGCGGACGGCTGGGAACGTGCGACGCGTTCGGTGGGACGTTGAAGCGCGTAGCACGCTGGGTGCGAGGCGGACGGCTGGGAACGTGCGACGCGTTCGGTGGGACGTTGAAGCGCGTAGCACGCTGGGTGCGAGGCGGACGGCTGGGAACGTGCGACGCGTTTGATGGGACGTTGAAGCGCGTAGCACGCTGGGTGCGAGGCGGACGGCTGGGAACGTGCGACGCGTTCGGTGGGACTTTAAAGCCTGTAGCTTGCGAATGGGCCACTCTCCGCAGGAAGATGCCTTCCAGATCGGCAAAACAATTACAGAATGTGCCCGACTCGCGGCATGTTGACATTTGGCCGAGCGCGCAACACTGCAGTGCTGAGCGTTCATTGGTCGGACCGAAAGGTTAATTAATATGTATGATAACGGTGTGGTTACTTTGGTTGCTGGTATTGTTGTTTTGGTATGGAACCCGAAATTTTACGTTGGATCAACTGTTGATCAGTGGGAACTTTTACTTGCTGTATTTACAGCAAATATTTATTTAATAAAATAAAAATTGTTAGAAATTATTACAAGAATTTTGAAATCCCGTTTTTTTTGTAACGAACTGTCTCTATTTTTAATAAAACAAGGTCGCGGATTAGAACAGGTAAGAAACAAATTGCATTTTCGCATTGGTAAATATTTATTTTGTCCTTATCAACATCTCGGATTGGCAATCTTGGCTTTTCCTACCGGCGTTCCATTTTAAGACATGTGTCTTAATGATCTTAAAACCCGGATTTTCCGAGCCCTGTTAAGAAACTGACGTCAGTTCACTTATTATTACGATCTCAGTAGCGAATGAGATGTTTTGATCCTTTTTCCAGCGAACAGTTAGGTTTAAACGGACAAGTGGAATACCAGCCATAAGTCTTAATAGAACGTTTATTACAAGAAATATTTAAAATGGTTATTAAATTCTAGTGTGCTCACTTAAAACCAGTCCGCTAGTTTCGAATAGTTACTGTTTATCACTTTTTACCCCCAGTTAGCTTGAAAATCTTAGTTTTTCCCAGCGGTTGACGATAAAAGTCATGTTATCCATAATTTTCTCTCCCATCCCGTGCAACACGCCCTCTCGGCGGATATAACCACTCATCGGGATGCCCAGGGGCGTTTATTAAGGCAAAGACGCCCGAGTCACGTGCATATATAGACGTGTTATGTGCCAGAGTCAATGTCACCAGCCCCAATGCTGACCGAAGGCTAAAATATGTACCCACCACGGCAAGTGTGAGGAAAGGGCTGGAAACGAGATGATAGCAAATATCTTTTTCTTTTACAACATGAGAAACTCTTGGCAAAATCGGGCGACAACTGGTGGCAGAGTAAGAAGTTAAATTGAACAAGTGCAACTTTAATCTAGAAAGTTTACTCTTTATGGTGTCAACTGTAATTTAATGACTTAGATTTTGCATCATTGACAAACAGAGCCCCCTAAATATTAAAGGCTGGTTCACAATCAACTTAGCAATAGACATAACTTAAAATTAGCAGTAACTTAAAAGTTTGACATGGTCAAACATTGTGTTTAAGTCATGTCTAAGTTAAGTCCTTATGTTTGTTGTAGACAGTCTAATGGAGATCCATATGTCAAACTTTTAACTTACTGCTTATTTTAAGTTATGTCTATTGCCAAGTTGATTGTGAACCAGCCTTTATTGGGAATAAGTTAATTCGATTTAAGTTCTGTCTAGATGGCTGTAGTGGTTAAGTTACTTCACTCACCGGCTGTGCGGTGCTGATGATTCTGTCACCAGCTCAACAGTGCTATTTCCAATATATGCTAGAGTTTCCCATGTTTTAATATATATTTGGCTTAGTCCTAGACCAAAATAACACAGAAATTGCACCGTGTTAATCTAGCCCAAGCTCATAAGATCTCGATGCACAAAACCAATTTTCCAAATGCCAGCCCCACGGGTCTTACCGTGACCGCCCAACCGCGTCCGTCCGCCCTAGCGTGTTCTGTACGCCCAACGACGAGCTGAACTTACCTGGAACAAGAGAAAGAGACAACGTGTGCAATTAGAAATCACTCTCATCAGTCACTAATTGCAGTTCGTGCGAACAGACGCCGTCGTGTGCAGCGTCTAGCGGCACGCTAGCTTGGCGTTGATAAACGCACACCCTTTTTTATGACTGGAGGTCAGAAAATATTTTACAGTTACAATATGGGAAACTCTGGAGGTAAAGCGTTGTCGAGCTCAGAATCGTCAGCTGTCTAGGCGGCGAGGGAAGGAATTAAAGCACTACAGCCATCTGGGAACAACTTACAAGAAAAGTTAGTTTTTCTTATAATTCTTAATTTAGAATCCAAGAGATGAAAATTGCGAACGGTCTAGCTTCAAAATAGAGGGAAGTGATTTCCATTAAAAATATTTGAATAGGTATTGCACGAAGCAGGCAGCACAGCCTTGCGTGAAGTCAGGAAAAGTTTGAGTTTTGGGAGCTTAGAATTCAATACCAATAAAATAGCTTTTCTGAAAACTAGCTTGCATTGATTAGTAAAATACATTTGTCTCAAGAAATACATAGATTGAAGTGATATTGACATCAAAATAGAAAATGACGTCCCATAAATGAAGACTATAACGTAACAATAGCAAAAAAGGACACTACAATTGGTGAAAGCGGTGGGATCAATATTTATTTCTAGCCAGATTAACTCCTCGACACTCAGAGACCAAAAATGACCATCCGAACAAACGCACATCGTAAAATATGACATCACATAACAACCACTCTACCGTCTGCTGAAGGACACAGTATTTTTTTCTCTCACACTTTTCTGAATTCATAACTATGCCATCATTTATGCATGGTGTACAAAACCAGGCAGGTAGCCTCCGGCCGTGACTTTGACGTCATAGCTTTGTTAGGGGTGGGATTGAAGGGATGGGGGGTGAAGGGGGTGTCGTTAGTGCGGCTGGACTGACCGGGGTTCGGCCACGTGGATAATTTCCTTAGTTCCGGCCGCTGCTTGGCTAGTAGAGGGTGCTTGATGAAGGGTGGGCCCGTCGACGTGTTTTATTCGTAAGAATAACTTGATCCATGCGAAAGGCTCGAGGTGCTGTTCACAATTCGGGCCACTAAACTAAAATGTAGATAACTCTGACGATACTAATATTTCGTTTCTAATAATAACTGTGGCGATGTTTAGATGCATCAGAAAGTTTTTCTTGTGTGTTTCCTTGTGCCAATATCGTTTCTCAGAAGCCTGTCTGAAGTATAAATCTCAAATCATGGCCTTAACAGAAAGAAAAAAAAGGTTTGGATTGAATATAAAGAGGAAATATGATATATTAGCCATTTTTGGAGTAGAACCTAGGGAACAAACAGTCAAAGTTAAGAAGTGCTCATTTGGAAAAGATTCTCTTTTTAATGTCAACTGTCAGTTGACGCTTGGATGTGAGAATCGGTGGCAAACAAAGCCCCCTAAATATTACGTAAGATGTCGTGATTCTATCCATGTTAAGTTGTATCTAGATGGCTGTGGTGCTTTGATTTCTTCCCTCGCCGCCTAGGCGGTGCTGATGATTCTTATGCCAGGTCAACAATGCTTTTGCCGCAGAGTTTTCTAAATTCTCTAACCTGGTGAGATGTAAGCTTCTAGATTGATTGCGTTGGTTATTTTCAAACATTAAATATCGACCCCTCCTCAGTGAACCATAAGCGATTGTCAACCCAGGCGTCAAGACTCAAGTTCTTAGCGGTCTGTGCCGGCTTTTTTCAGCCTTTCTCTCTTCGCTTTTCCGACAAAATCACAGCCGTCATCGAATTCGACCAACCGGGCCAGATAGTGGCCATCTTTGCAACCTGTGGGCAGAATGAACGAGCTATAACGATCTCTTTTTGTATAGCGACGGATCTAGTGACTGCAATGTGTCTCACCGCCAGTTGGCAACGTCGTTGTGTTTGGCCAAGGTGGGTACTCAGATTGAAAAATCTTCTGGGACAGGTTGGTGAAGTTTTATTTGGAGGTAGAAGGAACTGTGAGCCAAAATGAAGGTGGAAATATTCAGCTTTTTACCAAGTAAGTGTTAAACTTGTCAGCGATTAATTGAAATTTACCAATTTCTGTGAGTGATTTGTATCAGGGGGTTTAAAAACTTGAAATAAACGTCAAATTAGCAAAAACTATTGCTAAAACAAGCGTTTTAGGGTGAATCACAAAGGAGACAAATGCAATGATCTTATTTTTTCACAATCTGCAAAGGTGCATACTAGGAAGTAGTACTAAATGCAGTCAAAGCTAACTGTTTAAATTTAAAATGAACGATGCCCTAACGATTTGAGACAAAATGCCCAATGATTATAAGAAGTTGCCACACTTTTCTTATAAGAAAGCAGAAAACTGATCAGTTTTGCATTTTTCATCAGAAGGATTGCAACAAATATCATCCTTTGCTGTATACTACAGAAAACTCTGCCTTAATAGCATTGTTGAGCTGGGGACAGAATCGTCAGCTGCCTAGGCGGCGAGGGAAGGAATTAAACAACCACAGCCATCTAGATACAACCAGAAACAACGTTACGCACGTCATCTAAAGTAATATTTAGGGGGCTTTGTTTGCCACTGATGCCCAATCTCAAGCGTCAACTGACAGTTGACACATAAAAGAGCTTCTTTGAATGTAATAACGTTATAAGTAAACCTTAATTGCTCTATAAATAATGATTACTTTAACTTAAAACTATACACCTACACTTTAACGCAAGATTTCACAGAAAGGTATCCTTTATTCTACAGCCTAAAAAGATATTTGATAGCATATTTATTCAACACATATATGTGTGTACCACAGCATCAAAGGCAGCTGCCGCTGAGAAAAGGCGCTGAGACAAAGTATAGATAGTTGAAATGGACGTCGCCACCGAGTTACTTTCCAATTGAATTTGTCGGGGCAAGGAGAAAATATTGGAGGCGGCCGAGAATGGTCCGAAAAGCGAGTTTTCTATGACTTCCTCGCGTCGACAATGACAATGATGTCTCGTACCCTCGGGGCCCGTCTCAGACCACAATCGCGATGAGATGGACCCCGTCTAGTGGGATACAGTCGGAGCTACAAGCAGCCACGGGTTGGGATGCGCTACATCAAGTTCAGCGGCCTGATAGCTGTGTGATAAAGGGATGCCTAGGTTGGCTACCTAGGGAAGGCTAGGTTGGGATACGCAACTTCACGTTTAGCAGCCTGATAGCTGTGTGATAAAGGGATGTCTAGGTTGGCTACCTAGGGAAGGCTAGGTTGGGATACGCAACATCACGTTTAGCAGCCTGATAGCTGTGTGATAAAGGGATGTCTAGGTTGGCTACCTAGGGAAGGCTAGGTTGGGATACGCAACTTCACGTTTAGCAGTCTGATAGCTGTGTGATAAAGGGATGTCTAGGTTGGCTACCTAGGGAAGGCTAGGTTGGGATACGCAACATCACGCTTAGCAGCCTGATAGGTGTGTGATAAAGGGATGTCTAGGTTGGCTACCTAGGGAAGGCTAGGTTGGGATACGCAACATCACGTTTAGCAGGCTGATAGCTGTGTGATAAAGGGATGTCTATGTTGGCTACCTAGGGAAGGCTAGGTTGGGATACGCAACATCACGTTTAGCGGTCTGATAGCTGTGTGATAAAGGGATGTCTAGGTTGGCTACCTAGGGAAGGCTGGGTTGGGATGCGCTACATCACGTTCAGCGGCCTGATAGCTGTGTGATAAAGGGATGTCTAGGTTGGCTACCTAGGGAAGGCTAGGTTGGAATACGCTACATCACGTTCAGCAGCCTGATAGCTGTGTGATAAAGGGATGTCTAGGTTGGCTACCTAGGGAAGGCTAGGTTGGGATACGCAACATCACGTTTAGCTGCCTGATAGCTGTGTGATAAAGGGATGTCTATGTTGGCTACCTAGGGAAGGCTAGGTTGGGATACGCCACATCACGTTTAGCAGCCTGATAGCTGTGTGATAAAGGGATGTATAGATTGGCTACCTATACGAAAGGCTAGGTTTACAAGACTTGAAACTAAATTAAACATTTATGCTAGACCTTTACACATCAACGTTACGAAATTGCTTCGAACGAACTGTTAATATCATTACGAACCGTTAAATTGCTGTAACTTTGGTAACACCCAATGACACGTCTAGATTTTGTGTCTGCCGTAAATTTTTAACGTACCACCTAAGTACCGGTTCAGTGAAGTCTGTTAAATGTGCACCGAGCTACGAACCTGAGTGCTGTGGACATCCGAGATGTGACAACTAACGGAGAAAAAACTTCAGCTGCGAGCTAAGATTTAATTTTGTTGAAATACAATTCTAAGAAAAAAGCTCCGAGTTTGCAAAATCCACGCCATGTGTTTCATGAGAAGAAATAAGGTCTGACATTTCCAGGAAGATTATTTTAAAGGTTAAAACGCAAGCTTAAGCGTCAGCAAGGACGTGTCAAATAGAGCTTCGTACATTTTTAAATCTGTTTTGAGAGTTTCGGGGAAGATCCTAACAGCAACGACGAGCTTAATGAAGACGGTCATAATACACTGCATGGCGTGAAACTTGTATTATTTTTTTAAAGATGACTGGCAAAATATGCCGTAAATGCCATGTATGCCGTGTGTTCAATACCATTGCACCCAGCGTGCTACGCGCTTCAACGTCCCACCGAACGCGTCGCACGTTCCCAGCCGTCCGCCTCGCACCCAGCGTGCTACGCGCTTCAACGTCCCACCGAACGCGTCGCACGTTCCCAGCCGTCCGCCTCGCACAAAGCGTGCTACGCGCTTCAACGTCCTACCGAACGCGTCGCACGTTCCTAGCCGTCCGCCTCGCACCCAGCGTGCTACGCGCTTCAACGTCCCACCGAACGCGTCGCACGTACCCAGCCGTCCGCCTCGCACCCAGCGTGCTACGGGCTTCAACGTCCCACCGAACGCGTCGCACGTTCCCAGCCGTCCGCCTCGCACCCAGCGTGCTACGCGCTTCAACGTCCCACCGAACGCGTCGCACGTTCCACACCGTCCACCTCGCACCCAGCGTGCTACGCGCTTCAACGTCCCACCGAACGCGTCTCACGTTCCCAGCCGTCCGCCTCGCACCCAGCGTGCTACGGGCTTCAACGTGCCACCGAACGCGTCGCACGTTCCCAGCCGTCCGCCTCGCACCCAGCGTGCTACGCGCTTCAACGTCCCACCGAACGCGTCGCACGTTCCCAGCCGTCCGCCTCGCACCCAGCGTGCTACGCGCTTCAACGTCCCACCGAACGCGTCGCACGTTCCCAGCCGTCCGCCTCGCACCCAGCGTGCTACGCGCTTCAACGTCCCACCGAACGCGTCGCACGTTCCCAGCCGTCCGCCTCGCACCCAGCGTGCTACGCGCTTCAACATCCCACCGAACGTGTCGCACGTTCCCAGCCGTCCGCCTCGCACCCAGCGTGCTACGCGCTTCTACGTCCCACCGAACGCGTCGCACGTTCCAAACCGTCCACCTCGCACCCAGCGTGCTACGCGCTTCAACGTCCCACCGAACGCGTCTCACGTTCCCAGCCGTCCGCCTCGCACCCAGCGTGCTACGGGCTTCAACGTGCCACCGAACGCGTCGCACGTTCCCAGCCGTCCGCCTCGCAACCAGCGTGCTACGCGCTTCAACGTCCCACCGAACGCGTCGCACGTTCCCAGCCGTCCGCCTCGCAACCAGCGTGCTACGGCCATCAGAAAACTTCCCACCCCTCTCCATTTACTATAACTTATTTAAAAGTGTAGTAAAACGTGGGGAACGGGCGGCGCTGAGCTCTGCTAGGAAATGTAAACACGCCGCCCGACCCTCACGCTGGCACCAAGTGTAGCGGCGGTCGATGGCGCTCGGCTACAGGTTGGTTGGAGGCGGCGCCACGCGCGCTCCTGGCGGCGACATTGACAAGCAGCGCGCGCGTCCCCCCACCCCCTCGATGCCACCACGCGGCCCGGTATCGAACCGGTGAGCGTAGGTTTGCTCCAGTCAGCACAGCCTCCTTGAAGTCGGCCTGTCGCTTCATCAGCATGGCAGGGCCTGTGTTGTGTTCCATTCAATCAAAATTTTATGAAAATTATGTCATGATACCCACACGGTTAAACCAGGTAGAGCAATTCGGGTTGTGTTTCTTTGTCTTACTTTTTCATTTAGCAGAGATGATTAATTTATTTTTCCAAACTGGTAGTGGGTATCTGACGTCATTTTTCTTTGAGTGGAATAGGTCTTTTAAATTGGGGTTTTTTATGATAAGTGGGTCGTTGGATTGTTGGATGTTGCCGATAGACATTGGTGTTTTTTTGGACTTTGCCTACAAAATCCAATCCATTAATCCATTAATCATTATATTGTCTGATTTACAGCAGCTGCAGCTTTGCGATGTGACATAATATTATGACGAATGTAAAGGAAATTGTTCGATTCATGCGAGGTTTAATGTGTGATGTTGAAGCATGTTGAACACGCGCAATGTTGCATTTGTTGCATGAAGTCTTTGGCAAACTGTATTTTAGCAAAACCGAAGTAATTGCACATGTTTTTACTTTTAGTTGCCTTATTGATCATGAATTTAAACCAGTGAGGGTTCAATTATGACTAAATGATATCTGAGCTTGCAGAAAAATCATTTAACTGCGTATTAAATGCCAAGTCCAAAAACTGAAACATTGTTCCCAAACTCCCAGGGTCCCAAACTCAAAGTGGGACTTAGTATTATAGTTTTTCTGAAAACTAGCATGCTTAGATCTTTGAAGAAAGTGATATCTGGGCTTGTTATAAACTATCACAGTTTTGTGTTACCGAGCACACACGAATCTTTTGTTGCCAGCTCGCAGTCATACAGAGGAAAAAAATGCTGTTTACTCAAAATGAAGAGTTTCATTTTTGAAATAAATTCGACCTTTGGGCGGTCCTTAGCGACGAAACCGAACGCCACGTGCTGCCACGGTGGCCGACGGACGAACGAAACCCGCATCACAGCCAGGCTGAGTTTCAACGATGTGAGATCGAGAAGGCTACGGTTTCCACCGTCTCAGAACCCGAGGACACCTTGCGGCAGATAATGTTTTAATGAGGATAGATACACGAGGCGCGTGGACGAGGATCTAATGGACTCTGGAGAGGCCATTGTTTGTTGCAAATGAAGCTAGTTGGTTTCCGGATATTATCTTAGCAAGGATCGAAACTTCCCCTGAATTGAACGAGAACAGAACCATTCAAACACTAACGATCAAGAAGAAAAAAATCAAAGAAAATAACAAATCAGCTCAGTTACGGAAATAAACGTTCACGGCGTGCAAGCAAACTTAAAATGTTTGCCATCGCAAATGTGATAAAAGCGACAAGTCAAAACAAGCTGTTAAAATCTCTATCTTCTACGGCGCCAAATAAAACGTTAGCATGGGAATGTACTAGAACCTTTCTGGCCTCAGCCCATGCTAGCTGAAACTAATATTTTAATGATGTACCCTTCAGATAAGAAGCCTAGATCAACAATCTTGCTGCACGCCTTGACATTGTATAGGAATCCTACAAGAATTCAACGCGTTATAAACTTCTAGGCGCATCATTATCGGGCTCGAGCGGAAATCTGAGGCAACTCATCCATGCGAACGTGATTCACGTATATCGAGAATGTGCCTTTAGGGGATGATAGCCTGAAGGGGTGGCACGGCGAGCGATCCATTTTTCAGGAACAGGGGTGTTGGGGTATGGGTGTGGGGGATCCAATATCAGTTTGCAACAATTTATATCCGGCGGAGCCGACAGCCCGGTTATGCAAATAGCAATAGGGTATGAGATTATAATATGCACTAGGCTATGCCACTCATATAATCGTGTTATAGATGAGCGTAATATTTACGCTCACCCTCAACGCGATCATATTGTGTGTACGCATAGCCTAGAGGCTCATATGATCAATTTTAAATGTTCAGCGATAATTTAGCAGCTTTCTCACTGACATTTGTTACCTGGAAATATCGTGATGTGGTCGTCGTGAAATTATTTGAATATTTCAAAACGTAAAAATCGATTTGAAGAAAAACTTTTCAGTTGATTTGCTTGAAATTAAGACAGTATCTCCTTTATACGATTTAAAATGCACACTGTAAATTTTGTGAGAAACAGTTGAAGATAAAGTTGCTTTAGTTGCAAAAAACTGCAGAAACGCTTAAAAAGTAACATAAAAGCGCCATTTTCAAGATAAGTGCTAAACATAAAGCTATGAAATTTGTACACAAACATTTAATCGTGAGGGTCAACATATGAAGATAGTTTCGTCAAATTATATTCAGATTCTCGGCCTCCAGAGTGCAAAACGTGTTTTGTACAAAACTGAAATTTTTCGTAAAAAATCATAACATAATCTTTACTCGTACGAATTGCTTTAAAAACGGGCAGATATAATTTTTAGAGAAAACGAAGGTTCACAGAAATCTTAATCAAAATTCGTTTAGACGTTTGGCCTGTAGAGCGCAAACAAACACACAAAAAAAATAACAGATTTTTTTGGCACTGAAATGTAATTGAAGATTACGTTTCACTCGCTATGTTCGTTACGCTTATCAATTAAATCCCTCTAAGAAAACTGTTGGGTTGGTATTCCCTACATTTCTTGATGCAATTAAGCAGAGGCAATTAATTTTTAGTTATTTTAATTAAACCGTACGCTCCTGGCTTTTCTTAGTGGACATCTGATGTGATATCCTTGTAAATAATCTGTTTATTAGCGTCAAAACAAATATTTTGTACTGGTTTGATTCACAACAGTATTATAAACAGAGAGGAAGCGATCGATATTATTTTCCAAGCAAACGCACGATGTCTACTTCAGTTTCCGCAAGAAGACCGACAAATATAAGATGAAAAATCGACAAATTATGCTCTTCTCTTGTCTAAAAGACAAGCTGTCAAAATCGATTTGTTTACACCTTCAACATTCAAGCTAGAATGACGTCAGAATCCAGTCAAGGAATACCAGTGGGGCTGTGATGTCCCCGTTTTCCTTGGGTAAAGAACTGGAGCCAACAAGATTGAATCATGGAGTTAGAGAGCCGAAGAAACAAGGATAAATCCACCAATTTCCAATACCTAGGATGAATAGTCCACGTTCAAAACTTAATTCCAAAGACGATTAAAATATTGAAGGCAATGCTTTTCTTATGGGGATACATTTTTTGACCCAGGAATGGGCAAATTGGAATGTAACATAGAGTAACTATTCTATGAATGTAATCTATTCGGAGTTGTGATAGAATCCATTGCCACACCTATTCCATTAAACCAAAATGAAGTAATGATAACCACTTGCCATTCGAGTTGTGATTTCCTTATCTTCATTGAGTATTTAGTAGAGATGATTACATTTTTAGGAAACTGGTGGTACGTCCAGTGGGTATCTGACGTCATTTTTCTTTTAGCTGAAATGGTCTATTGCTTCCATGAGAAAATGAGATCAAAAATGAGGAAAACCAAAAGAGGGAACCAACGTCAGGAAACTGCATTACAGATTTCATCAATAACGCAACACGCCAGTGCAGTTCCCCACAAAACATTTTCCTACATAATCCACAAAACGAGGTTAAGCCAACAACGCGCAGAATCCAACGAGAAAGCAGCCACCAGTCAAGATCACACCGACGACGCGACAAAGAAACCTGACGTCATATCCCAGCCACAGGTTGAATAATGTATGAGTGCACCGCCCAGTACGTCATAAGAAATGGCAGCAAGCGTCATTTGCCCTCCCTACAACGCACCCTGGAGGGATGCTCGAACAGTCTTCTATGGTGATTGCGCTCCTGCCCGCTACAAGCATCCTCAGGGGAGGCCGACGGGCAGACAGGGAACAAAGACTTGCATTGCTGCTAAGATCTTACTATCACGAGAGACCGCTGCTAGTGTTGCTACGCTGCTACGATTGTTGGCATTGCTATGTGCCCTGCCTAATGCCAGCAAACACCGGTGTCACTGCTGTTGCTAGTGTTGCTACGCTGCTGCGATTTTTGGCATTACTATGTGCCTTGCCTAATGCAAGCAAACACCGGTGTCACTGCGCTGCTAGTGTTGCTACGCTGTTTCAATTGTTGGCATTACTATGTGCCTTGCCTAATTCCAGCAAACACCGGTGTCACTGCACTGCTAGTGTTGCTACGCTGTTTCAATTGTTGGCATTACTATGTGCCTTGCCTAATTCCAGCAAACACCGGTGTCACTGCGCTGCTAGTGTTGCTACGCTGTTTCAATTGTTGGCATTACAGAGATAGCCTCTCTTCACTTAATTTGGCTCTCCAAGAAGACGATGCTCAAGTCACGTGGTCTTCACGCTAGAGTGCGCAGCATGTCATTTGCAGTTTTCCGACTAGAGCGCCCCTAGCGGCCTGTGGCGAACTAATTACCAGGCAGCTCATTAAGCACATGACTCTCCAAGGCGGTGGGGTGAGGGTGCAGTTAAGCACGAGAGGGCACTGAGAGTTTTCGAGTGTTCGTGATGGCTTTTTGGTTACGGCGACGGATTTAGGGGAGGAATTTAGCCAGTTCTTATCTTGGCTAGCTTTGCTTAGTTAGGGTGTCCATGGGAGCATAGAAACCTGAAATTGGTGAAATTGGTGACAGCGTTCTTAGTGATGGATTTGTTATGGTGATCAGAAGCATTGACGGTGTTTGATATGGTGTTTATGTGATGTTAACATGATACTGCCAACAAGCATAAGCAAAGCAAAATTATCTTAAAGTTGCTCTTTATTAAAATTTCTATTAAAATACAGAAGGCATATTAAATTTGAGAATAATCTTGAATAACCTGATGGCAATCAAAAATTCAGCTATCGCTTTACCTTAATTTATAACTGTTTTAGTTTATAAATTTAATAATGACGTTACGAATGAAATGCTAGAAGAAAGGCGAGTGGGAAATTAAACGTTTTGCCACTGTTCTGGTGTTTGATGTATGATATTTAAAGATATCGTATTGTAGATTTAATGAAGAGTTGGTGAAATATAAAATGCGCCAATTTTTTGAGTATAACCTCATCCTGGATAAACTATACTTCATTATTCGATGCGTTTATAAGACAATTCTGTGAACGTAAATATGTTACACATACAATAAGACGAGGAGAACACATTCGATTGATTTGTGTCCACTTGTAACTTCTCTTGCTTCTCTTTCATTAAAACAGAAACAAATAAGTTGCATTGCTTCAACCGTCTCAGCCCAACGAAGAAAAATAGCGACATAATTAGCTGTCTCTATTTTAGAGCCAGCAATTAACAGTTCGTCGTAATTAAAGACTGCTGATGACAGATAGCCGACGGCGTGGCTTCAATTACGGCCGCTCTCTTCCTAGAAACGCTGTCGGGTGAAGCGGTGGCTGTTAAAGGGATTGTTTTCGCGACTTTAAATTAAATTCTATTGTAGACGGGGATGTACCAGCAAGCTTTACAATGACCTATTTCTTTAAGAGATAAGTGACGTAAGATACCCACTGAACGTACTACCAGTTTGGAAGAAATATTAATTAGCTCTGGAAGGGAGAAATCACAAGCCGAATTGCTCTGCCTGGTTTTAGCGAGTGGGTATCATGATGTCATTTTGCTAGAATTTTGATTGAATGTAAGTGGTATTTTGTAAACAAAATCTATAACTTTCCGCGAATTTGTGTTTTAGAATGTTGGTGGATTTTTGCGCGAGCGCCCGACGCGATCAACGTGAAAATTACAACATGAAATTGCAGAAAAAAACATGACATATCCCATCAGTCACTCACTGTAGCACGGCGAATGTTGTGATCGAAAAACTAAATTATTTCTCTACGGATGAGTGATGGATGCCATTAGAAAACTATATACCTACACTTCTGATTAAATTTTCCGTAGGTGCAAAAAGGATACAAAAAGTTCCTGGAGGAGGCTTCTGAAAATTTCAAGAATTCAACTCGTCCCAAAGTTGCTATAAATTTGGTTATCCTGTGAGCCCTTGCCTAATGCCAGCAAACACCGGTGTCACTGCTGTTGCTAGTGTTGCCACGCTGCTACGATTGTTGGCATTACTATGTGCCTTGCCTAATGCCAGCAAACACCGGTGTCCCTGCAGTGGCTAGTGTTGCCACGCTGCTACGATTGTTGGAATTACTATGTGCCTTGCCTAATGCCAGCAAACACCGGTGTCACTGCTGTGGCTAGTGTTACTACGCTGCTACGATTGTTGGCATTACTATGTGCCTTGCCGTATGCCAGCAAACACCGGTGTCACTGCTGTTGCTAGTGTTGCTACGCTGCTACGATTGTTGGCATTACTATGTGCCTTGCCTAATGCCAGCAAACACCGGTGTCACTGCTCTTGCTAGTGTTGCTACGCTGCTACGATTGTTGGCATTACTATGTGCCTTGCCTAATGCCAGCAAACACCGGTGCCACTGCTGTTGCTAGTGTTACTACGCTGCTACGATTGTTGGCATTACTGTGTGCCTTGCCTATATTTCCAAGTCGTAGCACCATCATGATGGTTTAATAAGGTAAGCGTCTTGAACGGCTCGACATAAAGACGCATTTTTTGCCGGCTTAAAATTCAGCCCTACGTCCGAAAAGAAAGAATAGTGCTCGCCCCACCTGTTGAAATATTCACGCACACCAACACAGAAACACTCCCACCCACCCACACACACACAGAGACACACACACAACTTCGCATCGACTGAGGGTTGAATAAAAGATAGACGCTCCTGTGACAGTCGACGTAATCAATTGTTGCTTGTCTTGCTCGCCAGTGACGTCACTCGATCGACCGGCGGTGCGTAGCGTGGTCGGAACAAAGACACGGCACATGTGAAAATCCAGCGGAAAAATTGTGTGTCCAGATACGAACCCGAGACCTTAACCGTGCCCATGATGGAAACCAGGATGCATGACTTCTAGGAGGTATTTAAATTTTTGGGCTCCATGGAGAACAAGACTATGAATAAACATAGAAGGCGGTGAATCTATAGTGACGCTATGCTGCAATCACACACCGACAACTCGACTAACCCCGATTATAACGTGGCTCCATAGAGATAGAAACAGGACTATGAATGAACATAGAAGCCGGTGAATCTAGTGACGCTATGCTGCAATCACACACCAACAACTCGACTAACCCCGATTATAACGTGGCTCCATGGAGATAGAAACAGGACTATGAATGAACATAGAAGGCGGTGAATCTAGTGACGCTATGCTGCAATCACACACCAACAACTCGACTAACCCCGATTATAACGTGGCTCCATGGAGATAGAAACAGGACTATGAATGAACATAGAAGGTGGTGAATCTAGTGACGCTATGCTGCAATCACACGCCAACAACTCGACTAACCCCGATAATGCTGCTGTATGCTTGTATTTGCTATAGTTTTAAAGCCACGGCGGCCGTCTTCCAAGCGTCACTCGATTTTAATCGGACGTCAAGGTACGTTTAAGAGTTCTAATAGGCAGTAAAATTGGTTTTTAACGAAAAGAGTATCTTGATGTTATCACGTTGACGTTATTGAAACAATAATGGATTATTGCATGCCAAGCATTCCACGGAAAACGTTTCGCAATGTCGTGCTGACTGTTTTTATCAATACGGCTAGGGGACAAGGGTATATAAAAATAAATATAAAATTTAAAAACTCGAAGAACTGTCGACCAAATAACTAAGACCCAACTTCCACTCAGCAATAATCATTAATCACTTATCAGGGAGCTACTATTTATTTTACGAATTAGTTTTTCGTTTCGTTTTTGGTGAAAAGAAAAAAAAACATTTTTAGTAGAAAAACACATGAATCTATCTGAGTTTATAAACATGAGGATTCAGTTTCATGAAACATCTTGCAATTCTAATTTGGGAAACTGTCGGTGGAATTGGTTGACTTTAAGCGCCGGTGATGAGCCTACTTATGTTATTTACCAGCTTGATTAGCTAGTTTCTTACAGTAGTAAGTTCATCACTTTAATCAATATTCTTAAACCCCCGAATAACTCGATGGGATGCATCTCGCTAACGATTCTTAATTCTGACGAGCTACATTGTTATTTGAGGCAAACGGAATGTAGTTAACATTATTAATATATGGGAAACATATTATACAAGAGCAGTTATCATCTGGAAAAGAAACTCTTTTATAAGTCAACTGTCAGTTGACGCTTGAAATTGAGCATCAGTGGCAAACAAAGCCCCCTAAATATTACCTATGGTGAGTAAGTAACGTTTTTGTATTTAGAAGGCTGTGGTGCTTTAATTTATTTCTACGCCGCCTAGGTAGCGCTGACGATTCTGAGCTCAACAATTCCAGCAGAGAAATCAGTGATTTTTGGTGGAAGCCCATGCACCAGAAGGCATTTGATGATGGGATAGCTGAGCATTCCCAGCAGAGTTTCCCATATGAGAAAAGCATGCTGTGTGCTACGAGTACGACCTCACCCTGCACCACACATCATCCCTCTAGAGACACTCAAACCCCGACGACAAAATGGCGGCGACCGACGGTAAATCGTGCAATTAGCGGGATTAGAATTAATCGGCGTCGGCGTCGGCAGCGTCGGCAGCGTCGAGTGCCCGACGGGGATTCATCAAGCGCTGGTTGTTTATTCAGTGGTTCGTCGGGCGGACGACAGTTTGTGTTCTATAATTGAGTGCCCTAGCGCCGGGTTATGACTCGCGGGTGGACAGGGTTGAATTCTGACTGTGTTAATGTCATACATGTTCTGAGCGCCTCGAGTTACAGGGGTTGATTGTTGGAGAGTGAATTTGCTTTGGGCTGGTTTTTGCCGGTTTTTTTTTTCAACTCTGAGTAGATAGATTATACTCAGAGAAGCAATTGGATGTCACTGAATGTGGGTGGCCGTTGCCATGACATTTAGCTCAAACAACACTTAAACTGAGTTATTTGATGAGAGAAGCGAGCGACCCGAGTGAAGCAAATCTTTCATTACATTACATTTATTGCTGATATTAGTCATGTGTATGTGTTTTTTTTCAAGTCTTGTTTGCACTCTACAGGCCAAAC
The DNA here is from genome assembly GCA_921293315.2 of Nemurella pictetii. Taxonomy (NCBI): domain Eukaryota; kingdom Metazoa; phylum Arthropoda; class Insecta; order Plecoptera; family Nemouridae; genus Nemurella; species Nemurella pictetii. The sequence continues at coordinate 6,272,870 of OV121124.1, forward strand.
GCCTCTGCCGAGTTGTTGAAATTTTGCAACTACATTTTGGCTTGGTTGTGTGATGTTCGGTTCTGCTCTGATCTGATTGACTCTTGGGCCTAAAGAGGGTTTTTTCTCAACTTAGACCAAGTACTATCTTCAGAAAATTTTATTAATAACTTTTTATAGAAATCAGGTTTTACGAAATTTCCCAGTTTTTTCATAAAAACTGTTCTTTATAAAGAGTTGTTTGAGCTAAAAATAGTACACGGTCTAAGTTGAGAGTAAAAAACGGTATCCATAAAATTTCATCAAAATCGGTTGAAGCGTTTGGCCTGTATGAGCGCGAACACACACAAAAAAAACAGTATCAAGTTTAATATAAGATTCGCAACACTCATCAACTGACATACGGTCAAAAGACACATTCAAAATTAAATAACAGAGACAGTAAAAATTTGGGCGGTAACATGTTTTTTTATGGGATAACATTTTGTTGTAATCACTTATTGATCCTGCGGGCAATCTTCTTTGTGGTCAATCGGTCCTTTGAACACATAGCAAACAGACTGCTTCTGACAGTGCAGACATGCTGTGTGCAGTGCGATGCATCGACACCCAGCCTACAAACGCAATGCTTACTCTCAAGAACACACCGTGGCAATGGTATATAAAAGATGAAGAGCCGCCTAAAATTAGCCATCCTGCTGCTCCAGTTCCCCCTCGACCCGCTGTGATGTGTTCAGTTTGAGACAAATCATAGCGATGCTTCTACACTGTGTCTCACCGCCGGTTGACAGCATTCTAGGACATTGTTGTACATTTACTGCTAAGTAAAACTTGTGTGTCTTGTCTGTTTGCTTGCGCCTTACAGGGGCCTTACCTAGCGCGGTCACTGTAGCACCAGTATGGGTAAGGCCCCCAGAGGTCCTATGTCTATTAAATTTTGAGTATAACTCCGTTTTGTTTCAAATAAGACACCCTTTATTTTTTACACAAGCCATTTTCTACTTTTTTCAAATATTTTCAGTATCTGTCATTCACGTTTCACACTTTAGATGCAATACTTTTGTAGAACAAGGGCTTTGCGAAAACGATTAAATATTGACTGTGCACGAAGCCCTAGGGTAGTAGATAGTAAAGTGATTTGATAGAACTGAAATTTTAGTAAAAAACTGATGTTTGGAAAAAGTTGCTCATGGAATAAGGTGAAAAAAGTACAGGGTCTATTTTAAGAGAAAAAAGGGCCATCCTTAAAATTTCATCAAATTAGTTGCAGCGCTTTGCCTGTAGAGCGCGGAAAAAGAAAAAAAAAATCCAGCAGTATTTTTTTTAGCAGTAAAGTGTTTTTGGAGATTTGCTTCACTCGCTACACTCGTTTCGCTCCTTCACATGAATTTATATTTGGCCAGTTAAATTAACAGCCGTGGTTTATTATAAGAAATTTCTACTTCGTGCGATTTCCCCAAGAATTCCCTATGATCTCCAGCCTAGTAAGATATTTGATGAACGCTGACAAGCAACCGTGAGACTCAGCACAGACAAACGGCCAAGGCATAAGCCAATCTGATACAAATGTCTGCTTGTTTTTGACAGCGAGACAAATGTCATCTGTTGCTATAAAACACAGAAATAGGCCGACGGGAGTGCGGAATTAGAAATGAACCCGTTATTTATAATTATTTCCTGTCGCTGTATTTATATAATATAGGTGCACGAGGACAGTTTTAAAACAGCCGTCACTTATTAAGTTAAAGGCACAGCATGAAATAATTATTGATGAAAAATATGTAACTACTTGTATTAAAAAAACAAACATTGCTTAGTGTCAAATCAATTAAGTATTTTAACTATATGCTTGGTAAAGAGAGATTGACAAATTTTCATTTATTTTTCGCTTCGCCATTTAATCGGTTGATATGCTGGTGATATTTTGAAGATTCTTTATATTTTAGCTCGTGCAAGGTAAATCTTTAACTCGACACAAAAGGTAACGTGAAATAAATTCTGCAAATTCACCGAAAATAAGCGTTGGGTTTCGGTGAAGCTAGAAATAACCGAGATTTTCGGTAGCCCGACCCAAAGTCCTTCTCTAATCCGCTTAACGTGGCTTAACCAACGCTCTGACCTTCAGGACCAATGTTATCTCTGCAAGCTGATGTCGTAGGCAACGTTTCAAAGTACATTTATCCTAAATCACTTCAAATTCGAGGATTTCAAATGATCATTTTTAAATTAGAGGTTTCTGTACTCTATGTGTACATTTAAAAATGCATGGCAAAATACTGCGGATCTTCCATTTTTATGCCAGTGATTGTCAAGCTGACAGGCTGACGATGAAGCTAACCTAGCCTAGCAGCGAGCTGAGGGTGAACCCGGTGCCGGTGACAGGCTGATGATGAAGCTAACCTAGCCTAGCAGCGAGCTGAGGGTGAACCCGGTGCCGGTGAATGACAGGCTGATGATGAAGCTAACCTAGCCTAGCAGCGAGCTGAGGGTGAACCCGGTGCTGGTGACAGGCTGATGATGAAGCTAACCTAGCCTAGCAGCGAGCTGAGGGTGAACCCGGTGCCGGTGACAGGCTGATGATGAAGCTAACCTAGCCTAGCAGGGAGCTGAGGGTGAACCCGGTGCCGGTGAATGACAGGCTGATGATGAAGCTAACCTAGCCTAGCAGCGAGCTGAGGGTGAACCTGGTGCCAGTGAATGACAGGCTGACGATGAAGCTAACCTAGCCTAGCAGCGAGCTGAGGGTGAACCCGGTGCCAGTGAATGACAGGCTGATGATGAAGCTAACCTAGCCTAGCAGCGAGCTGAGGGTGGACCCGGTACCGGTATACTGTCAAACAGCACCAAGTGAAGGCTACTGGGTCACTAATAACCACACAAAAAGGTCAAAAAGGTCACGGTTCAAAGGTTTTGAAAAGGCTGTGGTAAAAAGCCGTTAGTACCCTTTTGCTGCGGTTTTTTGCCAGTAAAAGTGTAATTTAACAACGAGCTGGTATCGAACCGAGGCCAGCACTCAAAAACGCCTAGCTGTAAGCTTTCACGAAACAGCATTCGGTTAACATCGTAAGTCGCCCGCAAATAGAATCGAATTAATCTTAATTTGTCATAACAAGAAAAATTGAGCGCGCAGTGAAAAACATGCCGGTCGGAATCCAGACGGTGCTGGAAAATCGGCAGTTAAAAAAGTATTAAAAATTGTTTTTCTGTTTAGACTGAAATGAACCTATAAAGCTTTGGCCTTGAATTTTCGTTGGTTCTAAAAATGCGAAAATAGCAAAGGAATTTACATTTTAGGAAACGAAATAATATCTCTTCGGTAAAATATATTCTGTAGGAGGACTTTGCCAGTAATTTGGTGAACAATACATTATTTATAACTAGGGGTTTTTAACTTTGATTGTAAAACGCGTTTAGCGATTTTGGAATTTTGCTGATGGAAATTTTTTTGAGGTTTAATGTGAAATAAGATAACGTGGGCTTCACGAACATTCTAATTTTCGTGTTGAAGATGGGCGTAATACTTACAACACGTTTTTTTAGTGTTCACGATAGGGTAAGAGTGATTATAAAAAACTGAAATTTTTCGTAAAAAATGGTTTTTGGTCGAAGTTGTTAGTGGAATGTGCTGAAAATAGTACAGGGCTTAAGTTATAAGAACACAAAGTTGCCATTAAAATTTAATCAAAATCGGTTGAGGCGTTTGGCCTGTATCTTGTAACTCAAGAAAAAATTTCTAATTTCATCTCATTTTTTTACCTATAACTCTGTTTAATTTAAGAATAACCCTGACCGAACAGCGCTAGTAGTCATTATAAACCAACATGATGAGAAATTAACTTGACCGTAAGTGTCACCGATTTACCTTTACTTAAAACTGTAATATACTTCAATACTAAAATTACAGTAAAAAGCTAGAAGCCATGCGAGAGGTTAATAAAACGTTTAGCCACTGTTCTAGTTTTTGATTTTAATATAAAAAAAGGCACTGCAGATTAAGTTTCATGAATTGATGAAATGCAAATGACGACCTTACCCTGGATGGACTTAAGACACAATTGAAAGTTTCTGGTAACAACATTGCTTGCAGTACATTCTCAAAAAACCCAGTCTACTCCACGACGTCTGTGTGGCGTGAAAACAAACACGCCGGTGCTGATTTATTCGCCGCACAAACGCAACTTGGCGCTCGGCCAGCGTTTCTGTTTTTGTTTACCAATCAGCAATCAGTGTTGTTGTGGCAACAAGTTATTCCATAAAGATCCCAGCGTTCGCCACTGTAAAAGTGTCCCAAATGAGTTACCGGTTTACAGAATAAACTCTTTACGGCAAACGCCGTTGAAAGCAGATTGTATCGTTTTGTAGTTATTAAAACTCTATGGTTCCGCCTGGTTTTTGAATGAATGAACCGACAAGATGAGTAAAAAATGAAGTGTAAATATTTGATTTCCTTTCTAAAGCGATGCGTTGAGCGTGGAAATTTTTTAAGCGAAGCGGCATTGGTTTATTTGAGCTACAGAGGGAATAAAAAGGGTAATAAAGTGTTTATTTTTTTCGGGCGACAAAAGGGAAATGCTGCAGTGGGTGTTTCGAGGGTTAGAGTGCCTTGGGCAGTTCGCACCCTTTCAGTTTCTGAGAAGGGATCAGATATGTGAAAATCTTTGTTTTATTTTCAGTCACAGAGAATATTTGATAAAAGGATCAAAGCTTTGCTGCATTAGAGTGTGTCCATTCAAGCAAAAATATCGTCAGATGAATTCGTAGAAATTCATGATGGGGAGTATTTTTTTTCTCTTCCTTGGTTCTTCAAACGTGTAAGTAATTCGAGTTTTTTGTAAGGTGAATTTGGTTTCTATAAATTCACAAGCAAATTCACTGTGTTCGGTTTTATTTCTTTAAAGTGGACGAAAACTACTTCATCGATGAAACGGAAATCATTATCTTTTTTTGATAGACACAAACTTTACCTGATTAATTTTTAATAATTAAAGATTACATAAATCTAAAGACTACTATAAAGATTATAAAAAATCTCGTCACAATAGTTTTTAACGAGCTAAAGCATTAAATTTTTTTAAGACAAGCTCCCAAACTAACACTTTTTTGACACTTCAAAAAGCTGTGACCCTTGATAAAAACAGGCTGCACAGCTCTGCGAAACTGATGGCTTTGAGTTTGATGCTGAGCAGTTATTCAATACCCCAGTATTCTGCAAACAAGTACACTTTATTTTTAATTGAGCGAAAAATGAGATAAACTTGTGCTCCAGCCACCAAGAAGCTGTGATCTTGTGCAACGCAATGTCAGAAAGCTTTGCACAGTATTGAGTATTATAATCAGTGTTGGCATATCAAAGATTCGTGGAGAAAGGTTGATTGAATGTGAGACTATAATGCTAAAATTTAAAATCAGCAAAAACCTCGTTAGTGTGGTTACCATACGAGTAGATTTAACATTTTTTCCGATACTGATATTTAGGAGTATTTGCTTGGGTTTAATTGGTAAAAAACCTTCTAGCTAATTAATTGATATACTGTGCCGTCAATTTGCCTAAACCAACCCCCAAAATCCCCAGTGGTAAAAAAATTGCTCGACCCAAATTGCAAAACAAACTTTCATCAGCATTTGAACGATATCGCGTCCAAATTCGTTAAAACACACAAATAATTTAAATGTATTTCAACGGCTAAATTAAAATTAACTATTGATGATGAGTGCCTGTCATCGATTGCCGGTATCAGACGTTTTCCATCGAAAACTTGACCGAAAATGGGTGGAACCATTTATAACTTACATAAATTATTCACAATTGAGTCTTTCTGACTTCTAGGAAATTCTATAGATTCATTTCCGAAAAACGTCACAAAAATTCGACCAAACATCTCAGAGTAGAAAAAAAATGAAACTCTGTCAGAATAGCACTGTTGAGCTCAGAGTCCTCAGCTGCCTAGGCGGCGAGGGAAGGAATTAAAGCACCACAGCCATCTAGGTACAACTCAAAACAACGTTACTTACGTAATCTAACGTAATATTTAGGGGGCTTTGTTTGCCACTGATGCTCAATCTCAAGCGTCAACTGACAGTTGACATATAAAAGAGTATCTTTTCCGGATGATAACTGCACTATGCTTAATTAAACATCTTTGCCGCCAGACTCGCCCGATCTCGCCAAGAGTGTCCTACGCAACAACATCACAAAAACATGCGTGCATCCACACAAAGAGTACCGCCAATCAAGCATCGCTCACCGAACATTCGCGAGCGTGTGCCGCCGGTTGCGTAGATACCGATTGTGGTAGCTCTTCAGCGCCCCGATGCTGCCGGACTCCGCCTGCATCTTGCCACCGCTGCTAGCGCTCGCCTCGCTGCTCGAGGTACTCGTGATCGACGCTCGAGGTCGCGCCTTCGGCTTCTTCACCGAACCGACCGAACCCTGCACAACCGCGCCTAGCGAATACGTCGGCGACGACGAACTGTTGCTGCAGCTCAACACGACATTGCTGAACCGAGTGCGCGACTTCGCTTTCGAGTGCAGCGAATACGCGGACGTCTGGTCGAATTGGTCGCAGCGAGCTTCGACGTCGCACGCCGGGTCTTCCTCTTCGGCCTCTTCGATGTCGTGGAGGAGTTGCAGTTGGTTGGTGATCGGCAGGGAGAAGGGCGGGGGCGGGGAGGCGGCGTCGGAGGGGTGTGACTGGCTGGTAGGGGGGGTGGCCCCCCCTGGCTGGCAACAGGTTGATACGAAGCCCCCCACCACGCTAGATTGTTGTGCGTTGCGGTGGTGATGATGATGATGATGATGATGACGACGGTTGGTTTAGAGCGTGTTGTTCGGAGGTGGTGGCGAGACGGTTTGAAGACATTGCGGCGAGGTATACGTTGGGTTTGTGCGGTTATGTTTGGCGGGGTACGGTGAAAAATTATTGGATTTTCCTTTTGTCGGTGCGACGAAATTGTGCGCTTGTTTATCAGTTGTCTTTGTGTTATTCCGACTGGCTTAGATACTGTATTGTCTGTCGCACTCGTCAGAGACAAGAATGTAGACAAACTTTTACCGAATAATGTCACTGAAAAGGGATTGTCACGAGCGCAAAACCACTTTGTCGTGATCGCTGCACACAATTTCCTCACTTCCACATCTCGGCTGAATATCGGGAGCGAGCGACACTGTCACAAAAAGAAAGCTGCTACGCCCGTCTTTGTCGCGTATATAGCTGGCGGAAAATTTGAATAGCACTCCGACGTACTTTTTGTTTACCCAAGCGCGCGCTCCTGCCGCCGAAGTCCAAACTCACACGCGGGCGGTAGAAGCTTTAGCAACTTGGGACGGGCTGGCGCTTGGAAACTTGCACCGGCAACTTGTCGCAAAGCTCTGCGCACGAGCCCTCGGGGGCGCCGAAGAAAGCCCCACGTGCTTCACCCAGGCGAGACGCAAAAAAAAATCGCGGGTCCACCGCTTCAAGGTTACACACGACCGCGTCGTCAAATTTGACTAGAAAATAACAAAAAAAAACTCATTCGTGCCGAACGTTTCGCTCATAGCTAGCGTCGTTTCGGGCGTCGCACGTCAGGAATCGCGCCGAAAACGCGTCGCGCCATCGGTATTTTCATTTCAAAGTCACTTTACACGACACGCAGTAAAAAAATCCACTTACACAATCCATAATCCAATTAGAAACGCTTTACCGTCTTGCCATATCTCACAACAGCGGCATGCTCGTTCGACGTAACAATTCGATCAATAACGCATCGATAATCGCCCCGTCCTCAAGCGTCTAGCCTCACGCACCCCCGCCGTGGGTGAATCCTGACACCCAACCCACCCCCCGAAAAAGCCCCCGCCCCGTCTATTTTCAGACTCGGAGTTTAACGATTGCTTGCGCCGCCGCCGCCACCGCCGCCGCTGTGTGCTTAAGGGTAGATTGCTTTGCGGGGGTTGGAACAGGGGCGACGGGCCAGGGGGCGGTTCACGTTCATCGGGCTCGAGGATTGAGATAATTTGATTATTGCTAATGGAAAATTGATCCGTCGGACAGAAATTTGTGATCGCTTTTCCGATTTGTCCTTATTTAGCTGCAGCGTGCGCGACGCTGTCGTCGCTGTTGATTTGTTTTTCAGGACGCCGGAAATTGTCGCCGTCGTCCAGCAATCATTTCCCGACGCTCGCCGCGAGGATTTTCCGCGCAGCGCTGCGATTTTCCGCCGTTTCAACCCATCGGCTGTCGCGCGAGCTCGTGTGACGCGCGCGAAGCGGAAAAGCGAGTTTTCCCGCCGCGTGTCAGGGTGGCAGGCGGGTGCGGAAGGAGCGGAAGGGGCAGGATCGACCGGACTGTCCGAGCGGATCGATGCAAGGTCAAGTGACGAACTGACGTCCGCCGCCCGGCTCTAACGACTTGACCGGTGAAAAATCTCGCCCGCGTTGCAACGAATTCCGCGACGGACTCAGCAGCGTCGAGATGGTTCGCCCGTGTCGTGTGTTCTCAAAGTGTAAGCGCACTCGACTCCGGTGGCTGTACTATGAAACGGTTCCGTTCACAGCAAAACAACGGTGTCGCTGAAGATTCCGCGACAACTAGCCGCTAGATTACAGCGAATTCGCGCACACAATCGTCGTACCACTTCTGCGAGCTTTTCGCGTCGCAAACACCGAAGCAGCGAGCTCCAAAAGTCAACGCTGTCACTCACAATCCGAGCTCCATCTCCAGCGACAACACCTTGCCGGTAACACGACGACCCCGCTCGTGTTTACCGGCACACATGTGCGACGTGCAAACAAGCCGCCTCGCGCACGCCCGTCGTCGAATGAGTACACAAACGAGCTGTTAGCACACGAAGACAATTAACAGGTCGCCACTCGCTTGACGCAACTGTGCTACGTGTTCCGGGCGATGGTTTCGTTCGGGGGTCCACGATACGCACGGTGGGAGGGCTGCTGCGACGTCTTAGCTCCGTGTTTCACGCGTGCCTGCCGTGATGGCCGTGCGTGCGACAAGGGAACGCTGGCTACTGCCGGCTTGTTTAGAAGCGTATGCAGTTGCGACCGGGTTTTGCTCTTGGTTAAGACGGCGCTTCCGGTGAGATTGACGTGTGTAAGATTGATTGTCGCGTATCAGAGTGAGTTTCATTAATGACTCTGCCGGCCAGCCGAACGTGACGCCGACGTCTCGGAGATGGCGAGGCTGCGTTCGTTGGCGAGGCTAAATTTGAGAAACAGCGTTGTTCGCTAGCGCGTCTGTCGTCCGACGAAACAAACTTCACACGCGGCGTTTGTACGAATTGTGTTTTGAAATTCTGTTTCGGATTTATTTCCGTGATGTTGAACAGCTTCTCTGTAAACACACAACGAACTTCCGTGTGGCTGTTCAATGCGGATTGTTGTCGAATCCAATTCACAGGGTTTCCTGCACTCTTGTGTGCCTTCACCGCGCAGTTTGCCTATACAGCGCGTAATAGCATATCCAAGTTCACGGCGAAACCGAAAGAGTGCTGCTCTCCAATTGCTCGTCTAGCGCGTCGCAATTAGCGACATTTACCACACACGCCCGTGTGTACACGGCCGGCGTACAGCAATTGCGCACGCGTAATAGAATGCTAATTGGCTCAATTGAACGTTCAATAAAAACTTGATTGAAAAAGCGCGCTGTTTTCCGAACGATTTGCGTCGCGTCGCGGGCGTTGTACAACGGCTGGGTTGTTTTTTCACGGTCTACAAGCGTTCGGTCGTGTTAGCCTCGATATGAGACGGGCATGAAAAACACGATTTTCCGGGCGTAGAATCGACGATTGTCATGTGCGATAACTCTAGGGTTTCACTGAAGTATATTATGAGCTATGATTGTGATGCAGAATGCTTTCACTTTCCACGTCGGAATTTCCCGGTCGGAAAAACTGGCGCTTCGACACTGAATCTATACGAAATCTGTAAGCCCAACACCGATTTCTTTACGATATTTGCGCAGCGTCTAGAGTTTTCCTTGGCTAATCGTGGCTTCCTCAATTGTTTCACTTCTCAGTTGTCAAAGTCGCGATCAGCTGTGCACCGTGAATCTAATTGATCTCAGTGACCGTGCTATCAAAGATGGCCGCCGACCAGCATATGGCGTGCAGTGAGCGAGATTCTATTTCACCGACCCGCCACCCCACGCGCTCCTATGCGTCTAGCGCTCTGCTGCGATATTGAAACGTCGAAATCAAATCACTGCTTTGACAAACGCACAATATCATCCCGTCGTGCCATCGCACAGATCGCTTCTCGAGATCCGTTCGCGCGAAATTCACGTGCCGAGTCGGCGATATCGATTCCGCAGATTTCTCGCCCCCTTCTACCCTCCTGCGCCACGCGAGAGTCGAACGACGATTAAATACGCCGTGTGCGAAACACGCCGCCACACGCGAAATACGCCTGGCGAAACACGGGGACGCTTGCAACGCACGCGTGCTCGCAATGCGTGACACCACAACTAGGCAATCAGCGTGACACGCGTGCACCAAGGAGTGACAGTTACTGTGACAGTGACAGTGACGGCACCGACATTGACAGTTGACAACAACGGCACACGAATAACACACAAAGCTAAGCGACGGAATATTCACTACGGCAGTGACATAACCCTATTTTTTTTATGCGGCGAACGCCAAGGACATCAAAAACACGAAAATCTACCCGGTAAACTGGACACACGGTGACACAACGACACACATAACATCAAATCGACGATCACACCTCGTCCAACTGCACTTTCAAGAGTTAATACAAATCCGATTCCGACCCGTCAATAGGCAAGTATCGAGCGTTTCGCGCGCTCTAGCGCCTACGGGTGCCCCGTGCGGGGGCGACGGCACGCGAGAGGTGGCCGTCGTCGAGAGGACGCCGTCGTCGACGAGAGGACGCCGTCGTGGTGGCCCCGGGGACGAGCTGGTGTGGGCGCGACGGAGCGGCGACGATCTGACACCCGTCGACTACCGACTCGAACTGAGCTACGGCGCTGTTGGCGCTGCTGCTGCTGCTGCTAGCCGAGTGGGGGAGGGGTGCTCTTTGCCTGGCTGGGGTTGTACGGGGGGGGGGGGGGGGCGGTCGTGTTTGTCGGCGCGGCAGCTTGGAGGGCTATTTTGGGTCCGGGTTTTTGGAGAACGTTCATGCCGTGCGCGCTCGGGATCGTGTTTTTCGTTTTATTTGGGGGGGTTTCGTTTGTTAGAATTTTCTATAGACATGTTTTGTTTCCAGGCTCGTGCATTCACCCGCACACTTTAATCACCACCATCCCTTAAATATTTTTTTTTGTGATATTTTTCAGACGGGATAATGGTCGATAACCTCAGGGTCTTCAAATAATTTGCCAGCAAAAACCGCTGCTAGTGTTGCTACGCTGCTACGATTGTTGGCATTACTATGTGCCTTGCCTAATGCCAGCAAACACCGGTGTCACTGCGCTGCTAGTGTTGCCACGCTGCTACGATTGTTGGCATTACTATGTGCCTTGCCTAATGCCAGCAAACACCGGTGTCACTGCTGTTGCTAGTGTTGCCACGCTGCTACGATTGTTGGCATTACATGTGCCTTGCCTAATGCTAGCAAACACCGGTGTCACTGCTGTTGCTAGTGTTGCCACGCTGCTACGATTGTTGGCATTACTATGGACCTTGCCTTATGCCAGCAAACACCGGTGTCACTGCTGTTGCTAGTGTTGCTACGCTGCTAGTGTTGCTACGCTGCTACGATTGTTGGCATTACTATGTGCCTTGCCTAATGCCAGCAAACACCGGTGCTGGTGTTGCTTTACGCTGCTACGATTGTTGGCATTACTATGTGTACTAATGCCAGCAAACACCGGTGTCACTGCTGTTGCTAGTGTTGCCACGCTGCTACGATTGTTGGCATTACTATGTGCCTTGCCTAATGCCAGCAAACACCGGTGCTGGTGTTGCTTTACGCTGCTACGATTGTTGGCATTACTATGTGACTTGCCTAATGCCAGCAAACATCGGTGCTGGTGTTGCTTTAGGCTGCTACGATTGTTGGCATTACCATGGGCCATAACAATGTGGTTTGCTTTCATCAAATCAGTGTCTCATTTCCCACGAAAAAACTACAACAATCAAGAAATCAAAGTTCCGATTGAATTTACATAATGACTTTCCGCCTACTGTCTGCTTTGATTTAAACCATCCAAACGATTAATTAGCCAGCGTTACTCCGTTCTTCCTCATCACAACAAGATTAACCACACCAGCCCACCCGTTCAGCATCTCAAGACCGTGACGTTGACTCCAGAGATGAGGAGTTGTTACTTCCAAGCGTTGCCCTGGGCTTGATTCTGTCGACGCTACCGCAGTAGCTAATTCACATTGCCTCAAATTGAAGCTGCAAACACGTCTATGATTATAATATTAAAATGGTTTTAAAGTTAGAATGTGGCTTAACATTGAGGATGTTGAATTACGTCAAACAATGCTGAACAAATATGACAGCGTGTGGTATTAGAGTGATGAGTTGATTCAAGTTTATCTAGTGTTAGAGACATATACAGAGAGATGTGTGTCAATGTTTTCTCGGTTTTAATCTGTGTGATTATTTAATTGCGGTGTGTGACGTCAGGTGTGTTACATGATGTGACAGTCTGGAGATCATGGGCTCTAAGGGTCAAAAATGCAATGTCCATGGTCCATAGCCACTTGACAGGACATAGTTATTTTGAGCCCTTCGTGGCTAATCTCCAGATAAAAACACATCTCCATGATGTTAAACTATTGGTTGATTCTGGTTTCTTACTGACTGGAAGAAAAATATTTAACTAAATTGCATTCTCTTTCTTTATGAAATGATACACCTATTCCATTCAATCAAAATTCTATCAGAATTACGTCATGACACCGACTCGATAAAGCCAGGTAGAGCAATTAGGGTTGTGATTTCCCTTTCTTCCTTTGTTGCTTAGCAGAACTAATTTACATTTTTTTTCCAAACTGTTAGTAAGTCCAGTGGGTATCGACGTCATTTCTCTCTGCGTGGAATAGAGATCTATTCTGCATCAGGTATCGAGATAACGGCGGTTAAGCAGACCGAGCAAAGAGCCGCCGAGACTGCGAATTGTTCAAACACCTCCCACCACCGCAGCAGCCAAGATCAAGGCATGTTGACTCGCTCCGTCTCTCACGTCGCTTAATCTTGTCTCAGCAAACAGCCCCTAAAAACTGCTTCGATCGCGATTACCACCCCCCCGAACCCCACCCGCCCAAAAACCCGTAACACTCAGCGCCCCGGGGGAGCCGTCGAATCTCTCATCGCAACAAGACGGGAAACGGAATTTTCATTCGTATTGCGATGTGTTTTCAATTTTCTGTCGTGGCGCGTGTCGCTCGAGTGTAATCTTGGGGGAAACTATTTGTCAAATTTGAGAGGAAAACACCTCCGCGATCGAGTCGCGTAAAGACACAGCGCGAGGAAAGAGTTTAGGCCGTTGATAAAGCAGGCAAAGCTGAGGGGAAAGCATTCAATAAACCAGTTAAATTCTTGTTTTTTCTGAACACTAACTTGCAAAGATAAGAAAAAGACATGAAACTTCAAATAAAGTAATACGATCGGGGATATGATTTCGTTGTCTTGTGAGATACATTCGAAACTTTGCGATTCTTGGTGAAAGATTGTACAGTCGAGGACCACGACATTCAATACATCAATTTATTTAGCAGTCATGAAAGTTGGCTGTTGTTTGTAAGAACATAAACTAAATTTCAATAAACATATCAATTCTGCTCATGGTTATTCACAGAATACAGTGAAATCGCAAGCCAAATTATCATCATGGCAGGGTATCGAAATATTTATACTCTGTTGCTGTAATTTCTACTGACATTTCGTTTAGCTCTGTCGACTTCTTCGGGGTTTATAAGAAAGGCAAGCCAACTCGCCGGAAACGTCTATAAGAGATCAGCAATATCTTACCCACCGATCACCTAAAGCTCTCAACAGCGCTGTTACGTGTCCATTCATTCGAATACCTATAGTGTAATCCTCGGTGCTTCAATTCCATTTGGGCAAAGTAGTCGGATGGTAGGATATTTTCTCTACAGTCATTGAGGGCTGGAGCATAAAACAGAGCGGCAAGGTGGCACAGCGAACCAACGCCGGTTAGAGGCCACGTGGTTGTAAAAGGGTATACTGACATGCAACCATGGAAATGTCCTCCTGGGAATTCTAGACGGATAGTTTCCGTCGTAAATTTCCCGGTAAACATTTATAAAGTAAGATATTTTTCCATCGAAACAGTAGGGTTGTCGACAGCCGGATGGGTGGTGGTAGCACGGGTCTCTATAGCTATGGATAGCGCTTCGTACAGCGAGACTTTGATGCCGTGTTGAGCCACTTTATCATGTCTTCCCACTGATCTCTATAGCCATGGATAGCGCTTCGTACAGCAAGACTTTGATGCCATATTGGGCCATTTTATCATGTCTTCCCACTGATCTCTATAGCCATGGATAGCGCTTTGTACAGCAAGACTTTGATGCCATATTGAGCCACTTTGGGCCACCTTCTACTTACAATTTTCATTAAATTTTCAAATCAAATTGCAAATTTGGTGTGTAACTGATTTTATAATTGTGGAAATATTTTCAGTACATAATTCTTGGTATTTCAGTTCATTCAGTGGATTGGCTTTGATTTAAATGTGAGTTTTAGAAGGTGGGTTACAGAATATTATTGATTTAAGTGATGTATACTGAATACTATAAAAAATGGCTTAGAAAGCTAATAAATAAACATAAATAAATAAAAATTAAAAAAATGCATTATAATTGGGGCATCCAAGATGGCAAAAGCCTGGCTTCACTCTACTTGACCTTGGCCAGGTGGCGTGCAATCCAGGTTATTGAGATCAGTGGCTGACACAGGGAAAACACCACAGCCATCTAGGTACAACACTGAAAATAACGATAAGTACCGCATCTTACGTAATATTCAGGGGGCTTTGTTTGCCACTGATGCTCAATCTCAAGCGTCAACTGACAGTTGACATATAAAAGAGTATCTTTTCCGGATGATAACTGCACTTATGTAACTTCTAACTTGTCCTTATTTTCACCCGATTTAGCCAAGTGTTTCCCATAAATTGTAATCAGTAAGATATTTGGTGTATGGGCCAACGCTATGAAAGCCTTGTGTTTCGTTGATCAAGAAAACCGCTGATGAAACACTGTAAACTCATTACTCACGGTCACGGATTGTCGCGTGTAGTACAATTTGGTGGCTTTGCCATGGGACTCTGCAATCTGCGCGACAGGAACTTACCTGGAACAAAGAGAGACATTGTCGTTGAATCAACACGGTTAATTGCGTGATTTCATTAGCAAACAACCGATAACGTATACGTAGACAATTATACGTGAAGAGATGTCATGAAGCTCGATGTAGTCTAAACCTGGTGTGCTAATGCAGAGATTTGTTTGAAAAAAAGCTGCTCAAAGCTAAATTTTCTAATCTTTGGAACGACTCATGATGAAGGTAAACTGAAAGATGTCCAAGTTCCGGTCATTGTTTCATTCAAGTCTAAGTTCAATTTTTGAGTGAAAAATTTGAGTTTAATCAGCATACCGTTCTTATCCTTCTTCGAAAAATTAATTAGAATCGCAAATCATACTTGATTTCATAGTTTTATTGAATTTTATTGTTAAAAAAGTCGTTCTACAAAAGTATTGTTACAAAAAAATATATAAGCAAAGTGTTCTTCTATTTTTTGTAGGCATATTTATATTCTATCCAGAATTAGGTCATTCCCCAAAAAATGGCCACCTTTTACAATTTTCTCTATCTATATCATTACTTGCATATCATCTAGCATTGTACGAGTAACATTATAATCACAGATATATACACTATCAGTTAGAAATAAAGGTAAATCGGTGACTGCTAACTTTTTTTGGCATCATTTTGGTAGTCATATTGACTACATAGCGCTGAGCGGACAAGGTTATTCTTAGATTCAAAAGACCTTTACTTTAAATCAACACCACAATTTCATGCAGAAAATATTCGAGTTCCTCAACCTACAAGGTTTATATTTAACTAGGGGCTCTGCCCCTGCGGCCTCCGGCCGCCAACCCCCCCCCGACGTGCTTTGGGGCTTCGCCCCAAAGCACCATCAGCTCGGGGCCCCATTGCAGGGGGCTTCGCCCCCTGTCGGTTTTACTTGTTTCTTGTGTTTATTTGTTTTTCGGTAATTGGTATTTTACCCTTCTGCCACGCTTACCAAACATTTAGTGTTTACCTTCATATTCACTGCTCAAATTTGAACTTACTGATGGCTATATATTTTCGTGACTCCCCCCTCACCTTTCGTGAGGTATACAGAGGACCAGCATCAATTGATCACCCTGGAATGTATAATTTTCATGTGTTGCCGCACATACTGCTTCTACGTATTCCTTTCCTGACCCCGCCCGAACTCCCAACCCAACCTTGTTGAATGTTTCCGTTTACCTTTCTTGCCTTTTTTTTTTTTTTTTTGTCACTCCGGTTGTTGGTCTTTGACCCCCCCCCCCCCCCCCCCCCCCCCCCCGACCAACTTCCCAACCTTCCTCTGCGTATGGCCCTTTTGCAGGGTGCTTCGCCCCCTGTAGGTTTTATTTTTTTCTTTTGTTGATTTGTTTTTCGGTTGTTGGTCTTTGACCCTTGTGCTGCGCTTACCTAACACTTTGTTTATTTAACTTATAACTTATAACTTATAACTTATTGGTAATACTGTATATTTTCATGACTCTGGTACACAGGCGTCCACCATCGGTTGTTGATCCAAGAAAAGCGAGTGGTGTGGTGTCGCTATAGCAAAACAAAACAAAATGCATATGCCCACCAAGGAATGTTTTATTATTCTAATACCTCCTTCATTTTCTCTGTCCCTGCTTGTGTTGTCCACCAATAGCCGGATGTTAGGCCTGGTTAGTCAACACGGTCTTCACCACGGTCTTTCTCCACGGGCAAACGCGACGGTGTTGACATGCACAATCGTACGATGGTCTGTACATTGTGCAGTTGGCGCTTGTGCCTTGTGCCTGGAGCCCCTCCCCGCTCCCGGCTGCATGACAGACCTCCTTCATTTTCTCTGTCTCTGCTTGTGTTGTCCACCAATAGCCGGATGTTAGGCCTGGTTAATCAACACGGTCTTCACCGCGGTCTTCCTCCACGGGCAAACGCGACGGTGTTGACATGCACAATCGTACGATGGTCTGTACATTGTGCAGTTGGCGCTTGTGCCTTGTGCCTGGTGCCCCTCCCCGTTCCTGGCTGCCTGACAGACCTCCTTCATTTTCTCTGTCCCTGCTTGTGTTGTCCACCAATAGCCGGATGTTAGGCCTGGTTAGTCAACACGGTCTTCACCATGGTCTTCCTCCACGGGCAAACGCGACTGTGTTGACATGCACAATCGTACGATGGTCTGTACATTGTGCAGTTGGCGCTTTTGCCTTGTGCCTGGAGCCCCTCCCCGCTCCCGGCTGCATGACAGACCTCCTTCATTTTCTCTGTCCCTGCTTGTGTTGTCCACCAATAGCCGGATGTTAGGCCTGGTTAATCAACACGGTCTTCACCATGGTCTTCCTCCACAGGCAAACGCGATGGTGTTGACATGCACAATCGTAAGATGGTCTGTACGTTGTGCACTTTGCGCTTTGCCAGGAGCCCCTCCCCGCTCCCGGCTGCATGACAGACCTCCTTCATTTACTCTGTCCCTGCTTGTGTTGTTCACCAAAAGCCTGTTGTTTTGTCTGGTTTACCAACACTGTCCCCCGATGCGCAACTCTTTGCATAGAAGGCATATCCTTGTTGTTGTTCGTTTTGTCACGTTCGGTTTTGCTGTCGGATTTGTAGTTTCTCTATCGTGTATTGTTCTGGTTCGAGCGCGTGTTCCGGGAGCACGTTCTCGCAGAACATATCACTCAGCATTCTCAGGTCTTTGTGCATTGCCAGACACGCTTTTCCGTCTGGACTCGCGTATCCTTGTTGGTTTCTCGCGTGGGAGTCAAACAGCCAGTACGTCCCATCGACCGTTCTGCCAATGGCCACCGACACAGACACCGCTGTTAGGATCCCGCAGGCCGCACCCGCGAGAAACGTGCTTAGTCCTGTGTGTAGGTCGGGCCAGGCGTTGTGGCGAGCGATGTTTTGCGGCCAGATCAGACCGGAAACAGCAGTGTCGGCGTTTTCTTGTTTGTCTATCCAGGTGTTCAATCCCGCGACGGATATGTAGTCGTGTAGTTCCTGGACCGTGAGGTATTGCTCGTCCCTTGGCAGCTTTTGCGCACTGAGGGTGTACAGTGCATCGCCGGAATCGAGAATTATGTCCAGTGTGTCTTTTTGCCATGTTGATGGACACTTGTTGTTTGCCACGGCGATAGCGCAGGCAGCCATTGCCGTGCATTGCCTTCCTGCGTTGACAAACTTTCTGGCAGCATCTCCCTGGTGCCACGAACCACGCACGATTCTGATGTTCGATTCGTTCCAGTCGCTTGTGTCCATCTGTTCCTCGACTTTGTTCATTGCTCCAGCATCTGAGACAGTTAGCTTGCTGAGTGACCGCTCGATGCCCTCTTCGTCTGCCTCTCGTGGGTCACTTTGACGACCACCTTGCGAGGTTGTGGCCGCTGTTGACTTTTGCGGGGCATGGCTTTCTAGCACCTCTTTGTACACGATGTTCTTTGTAAAAGTGGTGTTGCATGACTTGATCAGCTTGCCCTGCGCCTCGTTGCTGGTGACTGCTAGGAACACTGAGTCGAGGGACCGAGCTCTTGACAGCGCCACGTAGAGCTGGCCGTGTCCGAACACAGGTTTTTCTAGATTCACTCCCACGCGTCTCAAAGACTGTCCCTGGGCCTTGTTAATCGTCATGGCGAATGCCAGACGAATCGGGAATTGGCGCCTGATCATCGTGATCGGCAGGCCTGCGTCTGAGGGCGTGAGGTTCACTCGGCAGAGAAAAGTCCTGTTTCCTGCGCATCGTCCTCCGATGATCCGACAGTCGATCACGTGCTCGTAGAGTGCAACCACGCTTAGCCGAGTGCCGTTGCACAGGCCGGCTCGTACGTTCACGTTCCTCATTAGCATCACGACTGCGTGCACTTTCAGGCGCAGCTTGTGCGGCGGCATCCCAGACGGCGTCAGCGAGTTCAGGTACTCGACTGGGTAGTCGGTGGTCAGAGCGTCGCCATCCTCGCCTTCGCCGACGTCCACTGAGTCAGCGCTGCAGTATTCGTGCACGTCGCCTTCGAGTCGCTCGAGAACAGTGTCGTTGATGTTTAACGACTCTGTGTTCTTCGGGCAGAGGATTGCGTGATCCTGCATTTCGGCCATCTCGGCAGCACTGATGCTCTTGCCGAAGACGGCGTCCATGACGCAGTCGACGACGCACTGGTCGGGCAGGGCGATTGTGTCTTCTGGCAGGTGGTGGTCGTTCGTTAGTTCGCCGTTTCCGACGCGCAGCAGCCACTCCACGAACTCGTCCTCTCCTTCGTTGGCGCGCATGTTCGCGCGCAGTTCGAGCGTGCGGAACAGGGCCCAGTGTGTGCTGCGTTTAATGCACTGTTCGACGATGGTCGTTCGGTTGCCGTTGCGGACGACCGGAAGGCACTGGCGAAAGTCACCTCCAATGACGATCACCTTTCCGCCAAACGGTCGGTCATCGTTTGTCACGTCACGCAACGTGCGCTCGATCGCGTTCAGGGCCAGCACAGGCGCCATGGGCCCTTCGTCCAAGATGACCACCTTGGCCGCCCGCAGCGCAGCACCCTCGGCGGAGTTGGGCTTCACGCCGGACGTGCTGTTCTCCACGATCGGGACGGGCAGTCGGAATCGAGAATGGCAGGTTCTCCCACCCTTCAACAGCGTTGCAGCAATGCCAGTCCACGCGACGGCCACGGCTCGTTCGCCTCTGGCTCGCAGCGCGCTGATCAGGGTGTTGTAGAGGAAGGTCTTTCCACTGCCTCCCGGCCCGTCAAGGTAGAAACACCTCTGCTCGGTCTTCGGGTCATCGATTGCTGCCATCACCGTTTCGAAAGCCACGCGCTGTCTATCGTTGAGCAGTTTCAAGTTTCCCTCGGCCTCTTCCCTTTCGGCGGCCTGATCGAACTGCTCGTCGACAGCAACGATGACCGGCAGTCGGGGCGCTGGCAAACCGAGTTCGATGTTCGTCAATCGGTGCAGGGCGAGTACGGACTGGATGGCGTTCAGTGCCATCTGTTCTGACTCGACGGGGTCGTGGTCACGGGCGAAGTCTTCGCAGAAATCTTCCTTGAAGCGCTCCCAGAGTGACAGCGGGCTAATCGGCTGGCAGAACGCGCAAATCACTGCAAACAGTTGCCGCAGTTCGTTTGGCATTTGCACTGCAACAGCCTCCTCGAGACACCTCTGCCACTCGTCGTCGTCCATCAGCAGATTGCGCGCGATGGCAGCCTCCTTGAAGGTGCCGTACACAACGCCGCGGTGCGTGCGCACGTCTTCGAAGGACGTCGCGCCTGTCACGTGCAACAGGAGCAGACGCAGGTGGTATCGCTCGATCTGGCGCGGCGACACGGAGTACATGCGGGCGATGATGGTGTTCGCCCCTCGCTTGCGCGTTGCCCACGTGCGATTGAACACGTAGTGGTACGGGATGTCGGTGTACTTGTGTTGGCGTGCTGTTGGGTTGTTCCGATTCAGGTCGAACCACGCTGTCAGTGTTGTCAGTGCAGTGCTGCCGCGTTCTGCTGCGGCTACTTCGTCTCCGGGCCGGAACGTGACTGTGTGTTCTCCCTCGAGGTGGATCGCGAGTCGGATGATGCTGTGCGATTTATCGTGCATTGCAAATCCTAAAATGCGCCACACTGCCTCTTGGGGGCTGACATAGCGAGAGTCGATGTAGTTCGACACTTCGTCCCATACCAACACGGGCTTGGCCCCTTGCGCCGGACGCTCGCCATGTTCACACTCGGCGGGAACAGAGACGCGCAGCTCCACCCTGGCACAGTCGTGTCCCTTGTAGACGTACTTGCACAGGTACTTGACTGTCTTCGCTGAGCCACAGTGCACCACGTTCAGATGGCAGTCGTACTTGGAGCTCAAGTACTTGTTGTAAGGCACAATGTCCCGGTTGTTGACCACTTTTCCTGTCGGAGTCATGTACATCCGTCCGTTGTCTCTCCGGCGATAGACGGTGAAGCCCCCTTCGTTCACCACTGTCTCCTCTGTGAACAACTTTGGGAACTTCTTCTTGCATCGCCCGTCCTCCATGCACACTGAGCGTGGGTTCCGCGCGCCGCACGGGCCGTGAATCATCGACGACACGATGGTCTTGTGTAGTCTCTCCTCGGTCACCGGGTCAGGCAACTCGGCGCAGATGAGTGCGTCGATCTGTTCTGGTGGTCTCGGCTTCTCTGCGCTGGCGATCGAGGCCAGCCATTCGCGCGAGGCGAGCACGGCGTTCGTCCGCGGACTCGCTTGCTCTACGCAGTCGCGCCTGCTCTGCAGCAACAGCGAGGCGCTGGCGGCGTTGTCTGTCTTGCTCGTCGTCCGGGCGCTGGCTACAGGCATTGTCCGGGCTCTTCTCGGCGTGCGCGTGGTGTACCGAGGCACCGTGCGAAATAGAAGTGATGTAAGGGTTGACGCTCACCGATTCGGCCACGGGTCGTCCTTCGAGGGTGTCGACGTCGGGCTCGGCAAGGGGCGGCAAAGCGAGCGTTGCCGACGGCGCAGTGGCATTTAGCTCTCCTGTCGCTTGCTTGGCAGCTCGCTTGGCCCGTGCCCTGTCGGCCGCTGCCTTCTTCGTTTCTTCGTTGGTCGTCCGCGTTTGTTTGGCCTGGGTCAGGCGAGCACGTTTTTTTGCCGGCATCTGTAGTTGTATGATGTGTTTCCAGTATATCAGTATACAGCTATATTATATACTTTCTTAAGGGCAAAACTCGATTTCAAACACAATAAGATTCCTAGTGGAAAATTCGCGGAAAAACTCACAGTTAAACTCGTTGGAAATCTCGCAGAAAAATTTGCTGAAAAAAAATCAACTTCACAGTGCGATTAATTTTGTAACTATAGATACATTTAGTCGTGCATTGTTGCCAATTGTTGCCTCCAGAGGCGATGAATTTCTTCGAATTGTGTTTCGACATTTGGCGAATTTCATCGCTATGGAAATTATTTTGCACCTGTATTTTCCTTGCTGCCTGCATTATTGCCTCCAGAGGCGATGACTTTTGGCCGAGTGAAATGGCGTGTGTTTTTCGTTGTTTTTTACATCAAGCGCGGCTCAAATCGCTGCCCAAATGTTGCAGCGCTCAAGTCCCGAGTGGTAGGAACAGAATGCAACTTGGGCCGCGCGTTTTCATTGCGTTTTCGCAATTTCGCTGGCGATTTACGCCGTCAATTACATAGTCACATGGCCACATCCCCACATCCATGAGTACAATTGTATCGTGGCAACAGAAAATAAGGATTTTAAAGAAGGTGGATAATCTTTACAAAAATTGCTTTTCAGAAGAGAAATGTAAAAACGAATCGGACATCGCATCTGGCTTAACATCGAAGCTCGCGGCTCGAAAAATTCTTCCAAGAACTCTCCTCGACCTTTAGGAGCACATTGCCAACGGAAAAATGCAGCTCTTCAAATATTAGCTGCACATTTGGACGGTTACGCCATGCAGAAGCCGACTAGTAGAGCGTCCTAAAAATAGCCACCGATGCACAAGTATAAAAGCAACTGCATAAAATTGGAAATTCCTTTACATACGAAACGATATTAAATTTTAAATGGAAAAATGCAACAGTTTTGAGTGGGCAAAGCTTCCTCCTTGACCTAAGCCCGCTGGTTGAACACAGCCCGAAGAAGTTGCTCGAGATTTGACCCATGGAAGCAAATATTTTACTATGATATTATAATTGCTGTTGGCTCCCTCTCTAGAATTGCTCGGCTGTATTAAAATTTAAAATGGGAAACTGTCGAAATAGCGTTGTTGAGTTGACGACAGAAACATCAGCGCTGCCTAGGCGGCGAGGGGTGAATTCCAAGCACCACAGCCATCTAGTTGCAACCATACTTAACTCATCTTAATTTAAGTTTCCTATATTCTACAGCCGAGTCATACCTCTGCTCCAAGTCCGTCTCTGCAAGTCTCAGTGGTCAAAGCGTCCCACCGGCTTCAAAATAACCTCACCAGATACCTTTATCTACGCAAGAGCAGAAAGATACATAACATCAACGCTAATCTGTCACCACAGTGGCATTCTTAAACACTACTCGTACTTAAAGCACAAGCAATCGAGTAGGCTGTTGCATCTATTTAGAATTTAGACAGATGTCGAGTTAGCGTGGCATGACAAAAAGAGGAGGTTATTTTCATTCTTGTTTATTGTCGCCGAAGCAGAACGGAATCGCTATAAGAGTTTTCCATGCCAACATGTGGTTGCACTTTGGGTCGGCTGCCAACTCCTGGCAGAGATTCAAGCTGGTTCGCTGCTTTGCGGGCGTGTGGTGTGATAAAAGACTTGAAAAGGGTTGATATTATGATTTGATTTATTTAGGCTCATTTGGGTGGGAGAGATTTAAAATTTCTTGCAGGAGCGCGATACTGTCCTGCAAAGTACAGCACTTTGAAGCAAGGAGGTTCTAGTAGACTCTGCAGGGGCAAGTTGCTGTCCTGCAATGTACAACACTTTGAAGCAAGGAGGTTCTAGTAGACTCTGCAGGGACACGTTGCTGTCCTGCAATGTACAACACTTTGAAGCGAGGAGGTTCTAGTAGACTCTGCACGTTGCTGTCCTGCAATGTACAACACTTTGAAGCAAGGAGGTTCTAGTAGACTCTGCAGGGACACGTTGCTGTCCTGCAATGTACAACACTTTGAAGCAAGGAGGTTCTAGTAGACTCTGCAGGGACACGTTGCTGTCCTGCAATGTACAACACTTTGAAGCGAGGAGGTTCTAGTAGACTCTGCACGTTGCTGTCCTGCAATGTACAACACTTTGAAGCAAGGAGGTTCTAGTAGACTCTGCAGGGTCACTTTGCTGTCCTGCAATGTACAACGCTTTGAAGCAAGGAGGTTTAGTAGACTCTGCAGGGGCACGTTCCTGTCCTGCAATGTACAACACTTTGAAGCAAGGAGATTCTAGTAGACTCTGCAGGGTCACGTTCCTGTCCTGCAATGTACAACACTTTGAAGCAAGGAGGTTCTAGTAGACTCTGCAGGGTCACGTTGCAGTCCTGCAATGTACAACACTTTGAAGCAAGGAGGTTTAGTATACGCCTGCACTGAAATTTACAACAATTTGAAGCACGGCTTTTCTTTACTATGCAGTGGCTCGCTTTCATTTCTTTTTACATCCAAAATTGGCTGTTCTACCAACGCAGCACTGCCCTAGCTAGTCCCGGAGAGTAAAAAAGAGGCCCGTTTCGCCAAATTGAGCATAAAACCGAGACACGACGAACCGGGAAATGAAATTACGACGCTGCAGCTTCGACAGCTTGCTGGAACTTTGCAGCAAGATAATTAGGTAGTTTGTTGGAAAAGTTTATTTTTATGTTTATTAAGTTTGTTCAATAGAGTTATAATGTCAGGCGCGTGCTCTTATAAGATCACTTAAAGTGAAGGTAAATGCAAGCTGAACATTTCAGATAGTGCTTGGCAATTGCGACTTGTTACACAGTTGATATAGTTGGTGTCTCCTTGGCTCCAGGGACGAATGCGAACGCTGGAAAGCAAAATCGCAGCCAGGCACTATAGTGTATTCTGATGAAATTTGAATTCCCTGGAGTTTGCTTTGTGCATCGGTAACCATAGCTGATGGGACTAGCGCGTAATTCGTGTCGGGATTGTGTCGGATTACGGCTTACAAAGGATTAGGCGTTTGCCGCGAAATGCACTTACGATAATTACTGCTAGGCAATTAATGCAATTAGTTTCCCCTCTTGTTTACGCGTTATAGGGATTGATTTCGTATTTGTATAACTTGTCCTCGGTACTAATGATCGATTTTCCAATTAACTAAGCCATGAGTGATGATTTTCACTACAATTTTTCAGTTTCATAGCCGTCCGCCTCGCACCCAGCGTGCTACGCGCTTCAACGTCCCACCGAACGCGTCGCACGTTCCCAGCCGTCCGCCTCGCACCCAGCGTGCTACGCGCTTCAACGTCCCACCGAACGCGTCGCACGTTCCCAGCCGCCCGCCTCGCACCCAGCGTGCTACGCGCTTCAACGTCCCACCGAACGCGTCGCACGTTCCCAGCCGTCCGCCTCGCACCCAGCGTGCTACGCGCTTCAACGTCCCACCGAACGCGTCGCACGTTCCCAGCCGTCCGCCTCGCACCCAGCGTGCTACGCGCTTCAACGTCCCACCGAACGCGTCGCACGTTCCCAGCCGTCCGCCTCGCACCCAGCGTGCTACGCGCTTCAACGTCCCACCGAACGCGTCGCACGTTCCCAGCCGTCCGCCTCGCACCCAGCGTGCTATGCGCTTCAACGTCCCACCGAACGCGTCGCACGTTCCCAGCCGTCCGCCTCGCACCCGGCGTGCTACGGCCTTAAAGGGTTAGCGGCGGGGGCCAGACGGGGTTTACGTTGACTTTAATGCATCACCCTCGGCTGGCCGTCTCGTCTGGTCGACCTTGGCCGCCCTTGCGAATCGCGCTCGTCGTCTCAAATGTCGTGAATCGATCGTCGGTCTAGCTGGCTGATTCCATCAACAATTTCCTGCCTTTTATCAGCTCGCTTCCGTCTCCCCGACCCCTAACTCCCCCAACCCCCCACCCGGGGGCCAGGGCACCCAGCGACGGGGAGATTCCATGACAAATTAAAAAGTTCGATTCGTTCTCGTGGTTTCCGGTGGGTCGCATCTCGTCACGGCCGAAGGGAATTCGATATTTTGAAAAGTTGCACGGCTGAATTTTAAGTTGGGCAATGATGGTAAAGGACTAGGACGCCTTTAAAAAGCCTTACACGTCATTATTTGCAAACACAGCACAATTTCAATTATCCTGGAAATGTTGTCCAGGTCAAACGATGTTAAGATACACACGATACAAACACGGAAATATTCACCATTTTAAATATATTTAACTTTAGTAATCTGCTTGCTGTGCCCAAAATAATGATGCGGTTTAACAAATAAGGCATCAGTTTGAGACATTGCGTACAGTCGTGAATTTTCTATGACTGGGAGATAAGGGATGACTTGATTATCTTGGGATGAAATGAGGATTGATATTCGAAGCTGGAAAATATCTGTGCGGATTTCTACAGAATTCGGTTGTCTTCCAGACCCCCCAATTCACTGGCTACGCGTTGAGGCAAGTTGAAACTAAATCATTAGAAGAAAAGACTTAAATTTCGATACCGTGTAACCCGCAGGCTTCGGCAATGTTCGGGCATTCCCGCCCGGTTCCGACCGCCCGAATCCGCTTGCCATGCGACGAATAAATATAATTAAAGAAAAACAAAACGACCAAATGCGCGCGATTTCCGCGACGAATCAGTGCGTCGAGATTTCCTGGGAGAGGTCTGGGTGTCCGCCGACCGGATGGGAGAGAGGTCGTTAAAATCGCTAGCATTCTGCGTAATGAACCAGTGGCGGCGGCTCGGGTTTCAAGCTCCGAAGTTTGTTAGCCAGTCAGGCCCATCACACACTAGCCTGCTCAGCAGCGAGCTGAGGATGAAGCTAACCTAGCCTAGCAGCGAGCTAAGGGTGAAGCTTACCTATGCCTAGCAGCGAGCTGAGGGTAAAGCTAACCTAGCCTAGCAGCGAGCTGAGGGTGATGCTTACCTAGCCTAGCAGCGAGCTGAGGGTGAAGCTAACCTAGCCTAGCAGCGAGCTGAGGGTGAAGCTAACCTAGCCTAGCAGCGAGCTGAGGGTGAAGCTAACCTAGCCTAGCAGTGAGCTGAGGGTGAAGCTAACCTAGCCTAGCAGCGAGCTAAGGGTGAAGCTAACCTAGCCTAGCAGCGAGCTGAGGGTGAAGATAACCTAGCCTAGCAGCGAGCTGAGGGTGAAGTTAACCTAGCCTAGCAGCGAGCTGACGGTGAAGCTAACCTAGCCTAGCAGCGAGCTGAGGGTGAAGCTAACCTGGCCTAGCAGCGAGCTGAGGGTGAAGCTAACCTAGCCTAGCAGCGAGCTGAGGGTGAACCCGGTGCCGCGGTTAGTGAAATGTTTCGGAACTTAGTTGCATCAACATCTCGAGCAACCCTGCGCTTGCGACACTGAAAGTCACCTGTTATTTACGAGCTCCTCGAGTTTATCAAGACTGATCGAAGTCGATATTTCACAAAGATTTCCTTGTGGCGCGCCATCTTGATGCTAGGCCGTGGGGACAGAAGATCGCTGTTTCCCGAACGTTGTTCTTGGTTTTAATGACCCGAGCTTTCCTATGATCAATGCTTGCTAGGCAGACAGAATCACCAGCTGTCTGGCGGCGAGGGAAGGAATTAAAGCACCACAGCCATCTAGGTACAACTTAAAACAACGTTACTTTCGTCATCTTCGGGGGCTTTGTTTGCCAATGATGCTCAATCTCAAGCGTCAACTGACAGTTGACATGTAAAATAGTATCTTTTCCGGATGATAACTGCACTTGTTTAACTTAACCTGTAGATAGTTTCGCCACCAGCGCTTTGAAGCAGGATTTAGGAAACGTTTCCTGAATTCTACAGCCTGGTGAGATGATTTGCTAGAAGGTAGATCGTGTCACAATCATCCTTTTGGATGCAGAAGTATTAATTTATGTAAGAGCCCACTTTCAGATATCTTAACGTTTATGTCAAGATAGGGTTGTGTAAAATATTTGTATTATTTGTTATACGTATATAATTAGATTTGAGAGAATCCTCGGTTTGTAGGCGTTTTCTTCTAGGTCATGTCAATTAATTAAATGTTTTCTATGTGATTTATAAAACTTGGAAGAACAACAAGCTTATTTTTTTTTCCACCTTATCCAAACATTGTGTAAACCATAGCTTCGTCACCAGACACTTAGATGGCGCTGTTCCCTCTGCTATTGCATAGTGCAAGGTTTACAGGAAACTTTTTAAACATTTCACATTTATTCCAATACACACCTACTCCATTCAATCAAAATGACGTCATGATACCCACTAGGAAAAGCTTTTAGGGTATGAATACCTCAATCTTCGTTTGTTAATTAGCAAAGATAATTAGTGTTACTCGAACCTAAATGGTTGTACGGTAGATATACCGTCACGGATACAAATTTCGGAATAGATATTACGTTTCTAATAATAAGAAAAGATAATTGATTCCTAGTTGGTTTTCAGATAAAATACTATTTAACATGCGTTCCTGAATTCCAAACCCCCAAACTCAAACTTATGCCAACGTTTCACAAAGCTGTGCTGCCTGCTTTATCAACGGTCTAAACTCGAGAACATCAAATCACAGAAAACATTTTCGGCGAAGCTTAATTTTGTTATAGCTCAAAAACCCAGTAGTAAAAATACAGAAAAACATCTCACAATCTCTCAAGGAACAACCCCCCACCCTCCGACCCGAGCCACCACGGCCACGTGGACACGGCCCCGACCCTCGGAAAAACGCACACGCTTTTCCGACGAATTTTCCGACTCATTTCCCGCAGCCGAGACATGCGCAGTGGGTAGCCCACGCCGCGCAGCCTGTGTGTCTGTGTGCGGGTGTGTGTGTATTTAAGGGTCATCATCGATTAAAACAGGCTGTCTCATTTGCTCTCATTGCCTTGCTGCATAACTCTGTCTCGCTCTGGAGCATTTACACCCCTATAACCCTGTCCCACTCCTATATCATTGCGTTACGTTAAAGTATATTTAATTTAGTTATAAAGGCTGGTTCACAATCAACTTAGCAATAGACATAACTTAAAATTAGCAGTAACTTAAAAGTTAGACATGGTCAAACATTATGTTTAAGTCATGTCTAAGTTAAGTCCTTATGTTTGTTGTAAACAGTCTAACGGAGATCCATAAGTCAAACTTTTAAGTTACTGCTTATTTTACGTTATGTCTATTGCTAAGTTGATTGTGAACCAGCCTTAACACAGTCCGCTCAGCGCTAGTAGTAAATATTAGTACCAACATAATGGCAAATAAATTTGCTTTTACCAATATACCTTGAACTCAAACTCTACTAGTATATATAACTTTAATAATAAAGTTACTTGAAAAAAGCCATAAGAAATGCAAGGGTTAAATAAAACGTTTAGCCACCGTTCTAGTGTTTGATCATAGAAAATAAACAGTCTATGGTTTGATGTTGTTATTTTGAAACAGCGCCTTGTGGATATAGTTTCATGTTTGGGTCAAATGTAAATGGCGGAAATTTTTTGAGTGTGAACAAAATGGAAATTAGGTACGAATATTGAATGCTAGCGCTGAGTGGACAGGGTTGAAGTTAAATTAAATTAAGAGTATTATGAGAAAGTGGTTTTTCTGGTGGAAGCTTATTATACCAGTAAGCAATTGCTGGTGGGTTTGCTAGGCAGGAAAAATGCGCGTCCGAACCCGATTTTTCCTGCCTAGCAAACCCACCAAAGAGTATTATATCCGTCTTTGAGATGCACTATGTTATACAGTTCTGTATAATATCTCTGTCTCTGTCTCTGTTCAATGCACTGAGTCTCGTGTCTCACTCACTGTGTCCCAGTATATTTCCAACTCTGTCATTCAAATTGACTTTCAGTAAAAACAACTTTCTCTCTCTCTCGTTTCTACGCTTTGCTCCTGTAAGACTCTCTCACTTCAACGCATTGTGCGGCAGCAAATGTCCGGGGGTGATTTTTCAAATGTCATTGATATATTTGATCGCGAACAATGGACAGCAAAGTGGTCCGTTTTTAATGAAAAAATCATTGGTTATTATTTACATTTGTGAAACCAATAGCAGCCAGTCAAACAATTAATAATATTTAAAAAAAAAAATTATTCGAATTGGCAGCAGAAATCTATGAGTTTCTTTTTATTTTACAAGTTAAGCGTCTAAAATTGTGTTAATTATCAATCATTTACGTCCAGCAACCCTTATGTCGGCAGCAGTATTGCTATAAGGGTAGAAAACGATAGGTCGCTGAAGTTAAGCAACATCGCGCGTAGTCAGTGCTTGGATGGGTGACCGTCTTGAAAATCAGTCTGTTTGGTTGGTATTTCACAGTTGAAACTAAGCAGAAGCCACTGGTTCGGATAAACTTAAGAATACTTGCTGGCAATTAAAATAGATTTTAAAATCAATGTTACTTTTTTATAAACAGTAACTGAACGGGCAGTTGCCTAGATTGCCTGTATAGGGATGGAGTTCAAAAAAACGTTTGGTCCAGTTATTTTATTTCTCTGACTCTGGGTGAAAGAAGAAGTTTTGCTTTATTACTTTCTTTAGAATCATCCCTTTACCTCATGTTAGCACGTTAGTTTTCAAAAAACAATTTCACTTGGTTATTGAATGCAAAGTTCCCAAAAACTCAAACTTTTAAAACTAACCCACTAACCCGTTTTCCCAATAACACAGTTGAATGTTTTTTCTGAAAAAGAGTTTAACATAATTTTATTTCATATCATCTGGCTAGCACTCACAGGAGAAAAGACTTGTTTTTCAGAGTCAACATTTCATTAGATGAAAAGATTGGCAAAAATGTCTGAAAAAACATAATCAGTTACGTCAAAAATTAACCAGATAACAATCAAACCAGCCAGAAAAAAATACAAAATCTTCATCCCCAAAAGCCCACCGCGATTGCACTCTAGCGGCATTTTCCGGTACCAAATCGCGCCAACCGATAAAGAAGTCACCTCGCACCGTGTTCGCAAATCAGCCGCCAGGTAGCAGGTGCGACGCTGTTTCACCGACCGAAGCGCGGCGCCGTCGCGTCTGCGCCGAGCAGTTCGCGTGATTCCCGAAATACAGAACGTGATTTTGTGTATCTCAACCCGTCGGTGGGGTGGAAAGGGTGGGGGAGGGGTGCCTACGTGAAAGTAGAATGAAATTTATAGACTGCAACTGCAGGCGCATGAACGCCAGCTGGCGGCGATTATATAGATAATCTTCTAGCTGCGGCTTTTGTCCGTAGCAGCTGTTGCTATACTGTGTCTCACCGCTCGTTACCATGAGTAAATGTTTTTAATTATTTGTTAACGTGTCATAAACGTTGTCATGCTTGCATGTAACTTGATTTTTCTTGTGTCTTCCAGTATACATAGCCACTTAAATTGCTTGGAAATGACAACAATTTGCAAGTTTATCAGAGTACTATTAGTTTATTTAACACGTTTTTCATGATTAGTGTTAAGTAAGCATGAAGATATGACACCACAAAGTGGCCTGTTTGTGACAAATAGCGACAAAGACTTTTGCATTCAATTTCAGGCCAGTTTTCGTAGCATAATTAGTTAATATTTCACTAAATTAATCTATTTTGGAACAATTTTAACATTAGTTTACAAATCAAACAATGATACCGGCTTGGAAAATCAATTGTGGTTGGCATCTCAAACGAAGATGAAGCTACTTCAAGCTACCACTCCTCCAATTGTACTTGCAACAATTACTAAAATAATTACCAGTGAAACAAATAGAACTTTACCGATTCTAGCTGCTTTAAAGTCCTTTGGTCAGTTTCGTGAGCAATATCTAGCGGAAACAGTACTGCGCCAGACAGAGTTACCATCTGACATGCGTGATTTATTTGATATTGAGGTGAACCTGTTGGGAAGACATGCAATTCTTATCAATAATCTACTAAAAACCACTATCTCGGATCTGAGAAATTGAACAACAGAAAACTTCACATTTCTTTTGTGTCCCAGATCGCCTTCACTCACAAAAATCTTCGGCATTTAAGTGGTTGTCGATTTGAGATGACATGAAACCTAGCAGATTATAATCTGTGATAATCGGCGGTTCAATCACGGTGATCAAACCATAATTGACTCGTTTGTATAAACACAAGTTAACGGTGACTGATGGGGTTGTAAACAACATCCTTCAAATATGATTTGAATTTTTATGTGTATATTATAAAGCAAAACATGCAACGCCTATTTGTTGACTTTATTGTCTCTTCTCGAGTTGATTTAATCCAATTGATGCTTGATACAATCGTTGACAAGCCTTTTAGTTCGAGATTTTCTGATGCAAATAATAGAAATTCATTCAAGCAACTGATTTCTTGACACCAACAACCAAAGCTTGTCAAACTTGCAAGAAAACCTAGAGTTTTGGCGCACAACTTTGTTTGAAAGAGGAAAGTATCGAAAGTATTTAAAGATGGAAGACAAAGACAATCAATAATTTAGATACCTAGGCGTTATCACCAGCAAAGATACTCTTTTATATGTCAACTGTCAGTTGACGCTTGAGATAAGCATCCGTGGCAAACAAAGACTCCTAAATATTACCTAAGATGAAGTAAGTAACGTTGTTTTATGTTGCATATAAATGCTTGTGGTGCTATAATTTCTTCCCTCGCCGCCATGGCAGCTGACGATTCTGAGCTCAACGATGTTATTCCGGCAGAGTTTCCCATATTGTAACAGTGAGACATTTGTTTCAATGCAGTACTATTATTTTAGGTTGTTGTACGACTTTATTTTGTATAAAAAAGTGAATTGCATGCTAAGTCAACCATTGCTTAATGTTTCTCAAAATAAATGCATGTTAATGTTAAAAGCGCTTAAGTTTTATCGCCCCTAATTAAAAAACACGAACCGCTTAATGGAATTAACTACCTTTATATTTGAATTACAAATTAACCTCATTATGTTTGATAAAGCGAAAATTTTGGTTTTATTTTCCTTGAAAGAATAAACAAAAACCATGTCTTCCTCACTATAAAAAAATTAAATTGAGTAGCATCTGAAAGATGAACCGCGGGCTAGATTCAACATTCTACATAATAATAAAGTCTCTCATATTACCGATGAATGCACCTAGTTCACCGTAATAAAATCAATTTATAGAAGCTTTTGTACTTCATCAAAAAAGCAACAAAAACCATCACAAGAAAGATGTTAACAGTAGAACTCTGAACAATTATTCAGTCAGATGCACGGCGATCACTAAAGATAATCTGAATTTGAGTGGAATTCACCAATTCCATTCAATCAAAGTGACGTCATGATACCCACTCGCTAAAGCCAGGAAGAGCAATTCGGGTTGTGATATCCCTATCTTCCTTTGTTATTTAGCAGAGCTAATTAATATTTTTTACAAACTAGTTACGTCCAGTGGGTATCTGACGCCATTTTTCTCTGACTTTCCCTATTGTCTGACAGGGATGAAATACGAGTTTGCTCCATTGTCAGTTATCAACGACAGATTGGAATAGCAAGAAACTCTAGTCAAGATTTCTTTGCCAATGGGCTCACTGTATCCATCCTCGTTCAAACAATGTTGAGCATCCACCTGCCGATATATTATCACATTGCTAATTACCTTAGAGACACAGACCTCTGCTAAAACAAAGGCAGCGAATATTTTCAATGGGGAAATTAATTCTATGCCGAAATCCGCTTACTAGCGCTCGATTTCTTTCCTCTCGTTCAGTGTCGCTTTTCCGAAAAGCCAATTCGACTAGACGGCTTTTCAGTTCATAATTTCGAAAATAAAATCCGCTCGGAGAGAATTGAAGCGGCCAAATTGAATGCCATTCGCTGTTGTCTCACCGCCAGTTGTAGAGATCGGTTGGCTGACGGTTTTTATTGGAAGTTGTAAGTCCTGCTATCGTTGAGAGAGATGCAATCACTATACAGGAAACTCTGGCGAGCATTGTTGCGCTGGTGACAGAATCTTCAGCAAGGAGAGATATTAAAGTACCACAGCCATCTAGGTACAATTTAAAACAACGTTACTTACGTCATATTACGTCCTATTTATGGGGCTTTGTTTGCAACTGATGCTCAATCTCAAGCGTCAACTGACATGTATAAGGAGTATATTTTCCGGATGATAGCTCCACTTGAATAGTTAAACTTTGTCTGAAGGCTCAGCCGATCAACACCAACATCAAGAAAAAGTCCACCAAACACAGTCCAAAACATGTACCTAGATATAAATTAATTAGAATACCAAATTTTCTAAGGCCCACTTTTTTTTAACACTTAACGCGGCTTAAGTTTCATAAAAACCACTCAAAAAAAATCAATACATGTCGATTTTCGACAAAAACATGCTCTCATCATGAAAATGAATGTAATATTTTGCTTAAAACACCACTCACTATCAGATACCATCCCGCCCCGCCCTAATTTCTAATCTACTTTCAATAACGCCCTAACCCGCCACAGGGGGGGTCGGATTACATCCACCCCAACATCGTCGTATCGCGTCAAAGCCACGTGACATCTCGCGTAAATAGTTAATAATGATTCAGCCGCAGCGACCACCGCTGGCATCTGACAAGATTATAACCTCGGGGTTAATCTGACAGTTTGCTAAGCCTGGCGTTGCGGTTAAATAGACAGTGTTTGGGTGGCGGTTAGTCGAGATTAACGCTGATACGAATTTCTCTGTGATTAACATAGGAAATTTTTATTTTGGTGACTTTTATTCTTATTATGAGGATTGAAGGAGATGAAAGAAAAGATATTGTTGGATAAAGAGGAAAACAGTTGCAAAAAGGTCATAACACGATTAATTTTGTACCTAATGGTGTAATGTACTACATCACTTTGATCAAGGAGGTTCTAGTAGACTCTGCAGGGGCACGTTGCTGTCCTGCAATATACTACACTTTGAAGCAAGGAGGTTCTAGTAGACTCTGCAGGGGCACTTTGCTGTCCTGCAATGAACAACACTTTGAAGCAAGAAGGTTCTAGTTGACTCTGCAGGGGCACGTTGCTGTCCTGCAATGTACAACACTTTGATCAAGGAGGTTCTAGTAGACTCTGCAGGGGCACGTTGCTGTTCTGCAATGTACAACACTTTGAAGCAAGGAGGTTCTAGTAGACTCTGCAGAGGCACGTTGCTGTCCTGCAATGTACAACACTTTGAAGCAAGGAGGTTCTAGTAGACTCAGCAAGGGCACGTTGCTGTCCTGCAATGTACAACACTTTGAAGCAAGGAGGTTCTAGTAGACTCTGCAGGGGCACGTTGCTGTCCTGCAATGTACAACACTTTGAAGCAAGGAGGTTCTAGTAGACTCAGCAAGGGCACGTTGCTGTCCTGCAATGTACAACACTTTGAAGCAAGGAGGTTCTAGTAGACTCAGCAAGGGCACGTTGCTGTCCTGCAATGTACAACACTTTGAAGCAAGGAGGTTCTAGTAGACTCTGCAGGGGCACGTTGCTGTCCTGCAATGTACAACACTTTGAAGCAAGGAGGTTCTAGTAGACTCTGCAGGGGCACGTTGCTGTCCTGCAATGTACAACACTTTGAAGCAAGGAGGTTCTAGTAGACTCTGCAGGGGCACGTTGCTGTCCTGCAATGTACAATACTTTGAAGCAAGGAGGTTCTAGTAGACTCTGCAGGGGCACGTTGCTGTCCTGCAATGTACAACACTTTGAAGCAAGGAGGTTCTAGTAGACTCTGCAGGGGCACGTTGCTGTCCTGCAATGTACAACACTTTGAAGCAAGGAGGTTCTAGTAGACTCTGCAGGGGCACGTTCCTGTCCTGCAATGTACAACACTTTGAAGCAATCAGGTCGTCCTAGATTTAGATTGAAATAGTTATCAACGTGCTCGATTGTTTCCAACTTACAAACTTGTAAGTGTCTACGAAGTGATTGGATGAAAATTGCTTTCAAAAATAGATTTAGTTGCTACTTTGAACACGTAAGGTATAGACTTAGGGTTGCAATGAATACAAGCAACCGGACTTAACTGTGTTATTTTTCTATGGAAATGTGAACGCATGTTATAACCAAATATATTTGTTAGCATATTTGTTAAAACGCGTAGCAGATGAGCTTTATTTAAAAGCATTTGTTGGCAAAATATTTGTTAGTTATAAATAAGTAAAAAAGCTTGGATAAAAACGCTTAAAATAAACATAAAAGCGATCGTTTGCGAAATAAATTATTAACAAACAAGAATTAAATGCTTGGAAAGTCGTCATATTGAAAGGGTGAAGTTATGAGGAAATTAAAGTTGAAATTTTCAAAGAGACTCTGACCTCTAGAGCGAAAAACGTGATTTTCAAAAACTAAAACCCGATTTTTGAGTAATTTTGCAAACCCAATGAGCTGAGAAGAGTAGGCGACCTCAAACGCTAAATTCCGAATACATAACTAAAATTAAATCAAAGTCGGTTACGTCCTTTGGACTGTATACAGTGCCAATGAAAAGACTAACAAAAAATGCAAAAAAAAATCACAAAAAAATGTAATTTTTTTGCAACAGTGAATGACTGTTTAGTAATACACAAAAAAAAGTGCGTCAATAGTTTTCACCGTGAATTTCCCATCCGACAGTCTGATCCGGATCGGACGGCGCCGGATTAGAGAGCAACGCTGTGCCGTCATGCGATATCCTAGACCAGATATCAGGCAACGGCGAATGCAGCTACAGTCTGCACAATGAGAGACCATACCAAAAAAACATTGCAAAACTTTTAAGCGCACAAACTCGTAAAACAAACTACAGCGGCGGAATTTCAATATGATAATATTCCTAGGGCTTCGCCAACGCTCTTTATCGCGTTGGTGGATGAGCGATCAATAGTTATTCTGACCATTTTTAAGGAGGTTGGAATACCATAATTATTATTCCTTCCAAATTTGGGCGCAGAAATTTATAAAAAAAATCGATCACATTGAACACAGCGTAAAAACGGCCACCCGAAATCATTCGAAAAGTGCGAATTAAAAACGAGTGTGAAGACTTTGAGATCTGAGAAAAATTTTAAGGAGTGATTTTTGTTAAATCAATTTATCAGAAAACTATTAGGAAAATATCATGAAAAAAACGTGGCAGATCGAAGTTTAGGGACCTCGGAGGTTCCCTGAAAGTTTCATCCTAATCGGTTAAGCCGTTTAGTCAGAATCTTGCGAACAAACACACGAACAAACAAACAAACAAAAAACGATATATATATATGATCGACTTTTTTCTCTGGGTAGTAAAATTGAGTCATCACTCGATCATCCAAAAACTAAAACGTTCACTTGTGTTGACTGAAAAAATAGCTGATAACTGAAAACTTAGTCCTGAAACTGATAATAAACTGTCCAAATCATATTTAAAAATAGTTGGCAACATTCTACCACTGAAAAGGAATCAATAAAGGCAATCGATACACATTTCATGTTGTGTGAAGTCGGCAACACAAAGCAGCTGTTTCGAACACTAGCGCTCCCTGCCTTAAAGTACGCTCTGCCAGTAAATGAACTGTAGATCGGCATGATGATGATAGTAGTGTTGGGGGGGGGGGGGGGGTGGCATCGGAAAAGTGTTGGAAAACCGCCAGGAAAAGTGTGTTCCGTGAGCGGGAAACCCCGTTGCGGGTGGAGGGCGGAAGGGGGAGGGGGCGAAGGTCAAAAACTTATCTATTAGACAGTATAAATAACTGATTCACAGCCTGACCCCGTGCCATGAGTTTTGACCTATTGACTCGCTGAAGCTAATAGGGTGGATGCAATACACGATGTTTACTAGTTGAAAGTTCGTTGATACTGGAAACTATTTGGCATGTTTCAAACCAAAGTTGCAGCAGTTGCGTTGCTGTTGTCTCAAATATTTCACCAAACGACTTATAGCATTCAAAGAAAAATGGCGTCAGGTACCGACTAGAGGAAAAGCCACTTGGATTTTGATTTCCCGGTCTTCTTGGTGAGATGGTCCACAAAAGATATAAGTGGCTCTGCAGTAGAACAAAAGAAGATAGCGAATTTTCAATCCAACTGGCTTCTTCTAGTGGGTACATGACGTCATTTTTCCCTGAATGGAACAGGTCATTCAGGGCATGGAGTGATATCAAAATATTAGCCTCAAAGCTCGTTCAATGTACATGTCTATAAAACGATATTTGAACCTGATTATTAGTAACAAAATATCAATTCAAAAATTTACATCTGTATCGGGATTCGAATCCTTATTATTTCTAAGACTCATTATCTACCGTACTACATACAGTGAGTATTTGTATTTAGGATTAAATTCACACTCATATTTGAACCTCTTCTCATATTTTTGAAGTCTTGAATTATTTTGTACTTTGTGGCTATGAGTTCCCCAGTTAAATTTTTTATTGCCAAATCATAAGTGGAAGATATAATCGTGTTGTGGATGAGCGTAATATTCACGCTCACCCACAACGTGATTATATTGCGCGTGCGCATAGCCTAGAGGCTTATTTGGTCAATTTAAAATGTTCGGAGTTAATTTAGCAGCTTTCTCGACGGCATAAGTTACCTGGAAATATCATGATATAGTCGTTGTGAAATTATTTGAATATTTCAAAACGTAAAAATCGATTAAACGAAATACTGTTGAGTTGATTTGCTTTAAAATAACACAGTATTTTTTTACTATTTATAATGCAAACAGTAAGTTTTACTAACATCGGTTAAAGATAAAGTTGCTTTAATTGCAAAATACTGCAAAAGTTCTTTAAAAGTGTCATAAAAGCGCCATTTTCAAGAAAAGTGCTAAGCATACAACAATGAAATTTGTACACAAACATTGAATCGTAAGAGTCTAGATATCTAGAAAGTTTCGTCAAGTAATATTCAGATCCTTGATCTTTAAAGTCCAAAACGTGTTTTGTAAAAACTGAAAAATTTCGTAAAAACCTAATAACATAAAATTTACTAGTCCGAATTGCTTCAAAAACATGGCAGATCTAAGTTCAGAGAAAACCATCTAGAAAGTTTCGTCAAATTATATTTAGATGCTTGGCCTGGCGAGTGGGTATTATGACGTCATTTTGGTAGACTCCTGACTGAATGAAAAAGGTATATCCAGATCCAAGACCCACCTTATTTCATGCTAACAATTCATTCGGCCGCCAGCCAAGATAACCCGGCAGAGCAAGTGAGACGGCACACAGCGTCTGTCTCTCTCCCGCCAATCAATATCGGATTGCATGTGCTCTCTCTCCTTGAAGCTTCGTTATTGGGAAAGTTCTCATCCACCTACAAACACGTGAAGGGAGACAGGCGTTTTTTTTTTCTCCTCGGCTTGATCGCTGTCTCGCTTTAGCGCTCTCTTTTGCTTGCTTTTTATTTCTGTACCTTTGGCGCTTGATTTTGGACATCACCCGTCGTCTTGCTGTAGAAACGATTGCCTTAAGTTAGGCACTAAGCTGATGCAAGTCTTTTTAATTGGTAATTGGTTTATTTAAAAGTTCACTAAGCAAAAGTAGTTATAATCCGGAAAAGATACTCTTTTATATGTCAGCTGTCAGTTGACGCTTGAGATTGAGCATCAGTGGCAAACAGAGCCATGTAAGATGACGTAAGTAAAGTTTGGGACGGTTCAATGTACCTACCATATGTATCATCATATTATGTAATAATGTCAGGTGACCTAGGCTGGAGTATATAAGCAGAGTTTAGCCCAGGTGAGGCATCACTTCTTGCAATCACTGCCGAAAGAATCTACAAGTTCCACTAAAAAATTCTGTAGAGATATCAGTTCAGTATTCAGTCAATATCAGTCAGTATTTCCAACCTAAAGAAGAGCCCAAGAAAGCGTCACGAGCGAAGGAAGAACTACAATTTCAACGACCAACCGAATATCAGGATTTTAAGACTTTACCCGTTGTCTTCAGTTGTACCTAGAAGGCTGGGGTGCTTTCATCTCTGACCAAGCCGCATTGGTTTGTGAAACTCTCTAGAAAAACCATTAATGTTTCATTGTTGTCCGTTGACAAGACCTACATAAACAGACAAGCCTATAAAAGGTGTGACACAAGGTGACGTTCAGCTTTGCGCATTCTTGAATATTTCACCTTGTTGGTTTCGCTAGGGATTTGTTTCAACTTGCAGAGAACTTGCAGAGAACTTGCAGTGAAATTGCAATGAAATGACAGTAAAATTTCAGTGAAATTACAGTGAAATTGTAGTTAAATTAACATGAGCTTGACAGAAAAATGAGAAAAATAAATATTTTCACTAGCCCGATATCTACCGTGACGTCCCTGAATAGCAAATTCAGGACCTGCTTCTGTTAAAATATTACCAAAATTAAATCCCTTTACAATAAGTGGACTCAAATTTCACAAAGGAAATTTAATATCCAAAAGATTACAACAAGAAAAAAGCCGACGAAACAACAACCCCTCCAAAAGTTAAAGAAACAGTCAGGAAACCGACCCTTCAAGAAACTTGAAAAGACTACGCGAAAAACACAAGAACCTGCCTGGAAATGAATTAAGACTCTAATATTATTGTCTTCTAGAAGGAAAGACAAGCCGTGTTGTTCCTCGGAGGAAACATCATCATCAACGGGCGACCGAACGCTAACAATCTACCTGCGATTGCTACCTCTCCTCTCTCCTCTCTTCTCTCTCTCGCCGGGGCAAACAGCCCCTCTCAGATTTCTCTTTATCTGTTACCACGACAACAGCACTCGGCTGGTACAGCTAGAGAGCGTTGGTAGCGGCAGAGTTGCCGGATCAAGCCGATTATCTCACTGTTACAATATGGGAAACATAGCATGGGAAATATAGCTTTGTTAAGTGGAGGTGCCGGGTAGAGATCTTTTGCGGGATGCATTGTGGGGCAAAACAG
The DNA here is from genome assembly GCA_921293315.2 of Nemurella pictetii. NCBI lineage: Eukaryota > Metazoa > Arthropoda > Insecta > Plecoptera > Nemouridae > Nemurella > Nemurella pictetii. Next base: position 6,313,496 of record OV121124.1, read on the forward strand.
GGTCGATTGAACCCAAAGTCGAAGCCATAATGTGACAATCGCCATACGACTCAAGATGGAAAAATAATCAACTCATGCTCCACATTCTAATACACGAGGGCATTTGGAATTTGGTGCAAAGATCTTACTCTTAAAGTCTAGGAAACTCTGCCAAAATAGCGTTGCTAAGCTGGATTGAATCTCCAGAGATGTCGAGGTGGCAATGTAAGGGATAAAAGCACCAGAGTAATCTAGGGACAACTTACAAAGTTACTTACCTCATCTTACGTGATATTTAGGAGGCTTAGTTTGCCACTAATGCTCAATTAACCTACCCATCCCTTTATCACACAGCTATCAGGCTGCTAAACGTGATGTTGCGTATCCCAACCCAGCCTTCCCTAGGTAGCCAACCTAGACATCCCTTTATCACACAGCTATCAGGCCGCTGAACGTGATGTTGCGTATCCCAACCCAGCCTTCCCTAGGTAGCCAACCTCGACATCCCTTTATCACACAGCTATCAGGCCGCTAAACGTGATGTTGCGTATCCCAACCTAGCCTTCCCTAGGTAGCCAACCTAGACATCCCTTTATCACATAGCTATCAGGCTGCTAAACGTGATGTTGCGTATCCCAACCTAGCCTTCCCTAGGTAGCCAACCTAGACATCCCTTTATCACACAGCTATCAGGCCGCTAAACGTGATGTTGCGTGTCCCAACCTAGACTTCCCTAGGTAGCCAACCTAGACATCCCTTTATCACACAGCTATCAGGCCGCTAAACGTGATGTTGCGTATCCCAACCTAGCCTTCCCTAGGTAGCCAACCTAGACATCCCTTTATCACACAGCTATCAGGCCGCTAAACGTGATGTTGCGTATCCCAACCTAGCCTTCCCTCGGTAGCCAACCTAGACATCCCTTTATCACACAGCTATCAGGCTGCTAAACGTGATGTTGCGTATCCCAACCTAGCCTTCCCTAGGTAGCCAACCTAGACATCCCTTTATCACACAGCTATCAGGCCGCTAAACGTGATGTTGCGTATCCCAACCTAGCCTTCCCTAGGTAGCCAACCTAGACATCCCTGTATCACACGGCTATCAGGCCACTAAAAGTGATGCCGCCTATTCCAACCTAGCCTTGCTCGAAGGTTTAGAAGTGTAAATGGCTAACGCACATTTTTCTTATTTGCTTCGTCACATCTAGGTTCACGGAATTTGCCACTCCCCGGGTACCACAGCTCTCTAGCTGGAGAATTCAACCACCGCCTTCTGTAGCCAGCACACATCCAGTCGGCTGTGGAACATAAAACCGTCCCTTGGGGCCGGCGCTTCAGTGGCGTCCCACCAGGTGACAATTGCAGGCATGTTAACTTTGTCATATTTAATAATAGAAACGAAATATCGAAATTTAATATGCATCACACAGAACGACTGGATTTGGCGCCGCAGGCAAGACAATATCGTCATCGACCGCACGCCACTTAGCTATAGTTTGTGGGATTTCACCACAACGTTGTCTCCACTTGATAAACTCTGTCCGCTGAGCGCTAGCAGTCAATATTACAATATCACGTTACAATATCAATGTGACCAACAATATGAGATATAAATTTACAACCATTGCTTTGCCGTAATTTCTAACAATACTAGTTAATAAATTTAACACTTACGTTGCTACTGAAATGCTAGAAGAGATCCGAGTGTTAAATAAAACGTTTAGCCACTGTTTTAGTGTTTGAAGTTGATATTTTGAAACAGCGCCTTGTGGATTTGGTTTCATGACTTGGTGAAATGAAAATGGCGGCCATTTTTTATGTATGACCTTATCCTGGTTAGGTCTTAGGTCATTCCAAATGTCTCACTCTATCTCATTGTGTTTCTGTATAGTCCATCCTGGAAAATACGTCACAATAAAAAACGGCGCCATTTACGTTTCTGTCCTGCATCGACTGTACAGAAGTGTGTGTGTAAGAGAGAGAGCAAGTATGTTTTTCCGTCTCCCTAGGCAACCCGAGCTCGGCAGACTCGGCGTCGCGACGCCCGACGCCGAAACTAATTAGCGACGTCTCGTGGGCGAATTTCAAAACGATACCGACCATTTGTACCGGCGTCAAGCAACGTGCGACGGATTTTTTATTTTAAGGAAAATAAACATGGCAAAATGTGTATCCGTGCCGGGATTTGTGTCTGGATGTTTTCGCCTGTCCGGGGCTGACATTATTCAGCTGGAGAAAGCGTACCGATTCTGAGCACTGTTCCCAATATGGGCACTTTAATAGTTTTTTTAACCGCTTTTATGCGATCTAAAAAATACTTTTTTAATACTTGAAGTAAAGCTTACATATTCCTCGAAAGAATTCACAAATTTACTTGGTCTTAGAACGAACGGCCTGTTTGGTGGAAATAAAATATAACGGTCAGCTTCGAAATGAAAAACGTGAAAATAAGGCATATTTTTTTTCATGTTGCTCGGAAATTGGTGTTTTTTAAGAAACTGGTATAAATCATGCATTTTTTATTTATTTTTTCAAGTAAATAATCATTTCCTGACACAACGGAGCAAAAAACAACATTTTTGCAATGTTAAACTACCAAGATACAGAATAGGGACGCTACACGGACCACCAGCGAAAGATTGCTTGCCCGTGAAGAAAATTCCATGAAAATTAAACGTATTGAAAATAGTAGGGGTCAAAGTTTAAATGTGATTTTAAACACTTCGAACTTCGAAGTCGGTTTTGTGTATTAGCAACACGAACACAAGTTTTAAAAAATTTGCTTCCAAAATACCGAGGCGTTTAGGAAATTTGATTAAATATTTAACTGAATTAAGATTTTTTTTAACGTTGTTTCGTTTCACTTTCCACCATTCCAGGTCAGAGCATTTTCGCGACGTGGCATCATTAGCGACGCAGTAAGCTACCATCAACTCGGTGATAGAAAAAAAGGTGTAGGGGAGTCTTCTGTTTCACTATACATGACTTTCTCTGGCAGTTTCCATTTGGCACTGAGCCCAAACTCCATGGCAACACCACCACCGAGAAACTCCCCAAACCGGGCCTAATTATTTTTAATAAATTTACAATTCAAGTCCATGCCAGGGCTGGAAACGTGCGACGCGTTCAGGGCCGAGACATTAAATAGTAATCATTCTATTAAATTTTCGTGTTTGTAACGCAACACGCGTATGCAAGAGTTGTTTTTCTACAAAATTAAACATAAAATCACCGAATGTTTCAATTTTAAATTCTTTTACCAACTTGAATCTCAGCGTGCTACTTGCTTCAAAGATAGCTAGCTACAGCAAGTAATTCACCATGAATTAGATACTCTAAAGCAACGCCATAAATTACATTTAGCATTGATTCATTCAAAGTTCTGTAAGCTCGAATTTATAATCCTTACTTTATATGCCGCCTCTTGCAGCTACGTATGTCTAATTGGGCCGCGAACCACCGTCAGTGTGGGGGGGGGGGGGGTTGTCCCATGACGTCATACGCAACCTATCCCCGATGACCACCAGGTTCAAAAGACCCCTCCACCACTCACAAGAAAAACACACACTTCAAATCAACCACACAGTAGATGAGGTTTGCACGAAATTCTTCATGCGAATATATAGTACTTGTGTGAAGCGTCGTTTCGGTCTGACATCAATTATTTCAACTTTTCGATAGCGTTTGATTGAAAAGTGGGATCTGTTAAAAAACTTATCTGCAGAGGTGTAGTATTAACAACAACTTTTATATTATTTCTGAAAGTGGCAATCGAGTTTAGACCGTTGATAACGCAGGCAGCACAGCTTTAAAAAACGTTGGGAAAATTTTGAGTTTGGGAGTTTAGCATTCAATAACACAGTGAAATAGTTTTTTGTGAAAACTATCGTTCTAAGGTACGGAAAGATTCTTAAGAAATTTATTGCTTAATTATTTTATAGCGTTAATTCTAGTGTTCAAGAGTGACTCAAGTATCTAAAGGGAAAGTGGTGAAAGTGTTGTTTAACCTTTCAATACCAGGCGGCAGCTTGTGTAACGGCAACTCCATTGAGTTTGCTATTTAGCTAACCAACTTTACATCCGTTGATCTCAGTTTTCTGCAAGTATCACTTACAACACTTGAACTCTCAGTGGCTTTGTTATATCAAAGCAATTAAATTCACCGCATCTGTTTTTCTGTAAGATTGACATTTAACTTATCTTTGGCGTCAGTGCAGAGCTGGAACAGTTATACAATTTGATCTTTGGGAACTTTCCTGTTCGTTGAAATAAAAATATTAGTTGATGGCTGGTTGAATCGGGATGAGTTTTTAATTATTGGTTAGGCAGGGTTTAAATTAAATTCACAATTTGGCCCGACTGTCTTTTTTGTAATTAAGTCAGTGGTAGATCTTGACAGCAAAGTTGAAATTAACAAAATATTGGATCAGACACCATAAAAAAATGTCACACTAATTTTGGAGGGAAGAGCCTGGAAATTATAAAAAAAGCTAAGCAAATTTTAAAACCATCAAAACATTAGACATAAGGTGTGCTTGGGTGGAGGAGCCGGGTTGAGATGTTCTGCGGGCTGCATTAGGGGGCAGACCAAAGTCGGTTGAAACTTGAAACCAAGGTCGAAGCCATGATGCAAAACACTGTATCCGACTTAAGAAGGCATCGAAATCGACTCACGGTACACATTCTGACGCACTGGCCGAGAGATATTGGACTTTGGTGCAAATATCTCACAGTTAAAATATTGGAAACTCTGCCAAAATAGAATTGTTGAGCTCAGAATCGTCAGCGCCACCTGGGCGGCGAGGGAAGAAATTAAAGCACCACAGCCTTCTATGTACAACTTAAAACAACGTTAATTACGTCATCTTACGTAATATTTAGGGGGCTTTGTTGGCTCTGATGCTCAATCTCAAGCGTCAACTGACAGCTGACATATAAAAGGGTATTTTTTCCGGGTGATAACTGCACTTCTTTAAATTCAACTTCGAACCTTGTCACTGGGCTCATCACCAGCTAATTGTCACCGGATTTCGCAGCGAATTTCCTGTTTTGTAATAGTTAGATATTTGCTCTGGTGGAGGAGCCGAGTTTTCTGTTCTGCGGGGTGCATTCAGGGGCACGTTATACCATCGCCTAGGTAACGGAAAAGTTTGTAATGCTTGTGTTTGATGTTTTCTTAGGATCAAAGCAGAAATTGCAAAATTAAATTAGTGGCTAAAAATACGCGTTTTCCTATCAGCAATTCATGCACGTTTCTGAATATTTGTATTATTCTTGCAACGAGCGATGTGTTACAAGTGTAAACATGTCTGTTTGAGTTGATTTTACAGCAAAAGAAAATATAACTACAATTTCCAGACTGAAAGGTTAAATTCGTGCTCAAAGCAAAGTCCGAGACACGCTATAGGTGAAGTAGTCAGCTGGGAACGTGCGACGCGTTCGGTGGGACGTTGAAGCGCGCAGCACGCTGGGTGCGAGGCGGACGGCTGGGAACGTGCGACGCGTTCGGTGGGACGTTGAAGCGCGTAGCACGCTGGGTGCGAGGCGGACGGCTGGGAACGTGCGACGCGTTCGGTGGGACGTTGAAATGTGTAGCACGCTGGGTGCGAGGCGGACGGCTGGGAACGTGCGACGCGTTCGGTGGGACGTTGAAGCGCGTAGCACGCTGGGTGCGAGGCGGACGGCTGGGAACGTGCGACGCGTTCGGTGGGACGTTGAAATGTGTAGCACGCTGGGTGCGAGGCGGACGGCTGGGAACGTGCGACGCGTTCGGCGGGACGTTGAAGCGCGTAGCACGCTGGCTGCGAGGCGGACGGCTGGGAACGTGCGACGCGTTCGGCGGGACGTTGAAGCGCGTGGCACGCTGGCTGCGAGGCGGACGGCTGGGAACGTGCGACGCGTTCGGTGGGACGTTGAAGCGCGTAGCACGCTGGCTGTGAGGCGGGCGGCTGGAAACGTGCATCGCGTTCGGTGGGACGTTGAAGCGCGTAGCACGCTGGCTGCGAGGCGGACGGCTGGGAACGTGCGACGCGTTCGGTGGGACGTTGAAGCGCGTAGCACGCTGGCTGCGAGGCGGACGGCTGGGAACGTGCGACGCGTTCGGTGGGACGTTGAAGCGCGTAGCACGCTGGCTGTGAGGCGGACGGCTGGAAACGTGCATCGCGTTCGGTGGGACGTTGAAGTGCGTAGCACGCTGGGTGCGAGGCGGACGGCTGGGAACGTGCGACGCGTTCGGTGGGACGTTGAAGCGCGTAGCACGCTGGGTGCGAGGCGGACGGCTGGGAACGTGCGACGCGTTCGGTGGGACGTTGAAGCGCGTAGCACGCTGGCTGCGAGGCGGACGGCTGGGAACGTGCGACGCGTTCGGTGGGACGTTGAAGCGCGTAGCACGCTGGGTGCGAGGCGGACGGCTGGGAACGTGCGACGCGTTCGGCGGGACGTTGAAGCTCGTAGCACGCTGGGAGCGAGGCGGACGGCTGGGAACGTGCGACGCGTTCGGTGGGACGTTGAAGCGCGTAGCACGCTGGGTGCGAGGCCGACGGCTGGGAACGTGCGACGCGTTCGGTGGGACGTTGAAGCGCGTAGCACGTTGGGTGCGAGGCCGACGGCTGGGAACGTGCGACGCGTTCGGCGGGACGTTGAAGCGCGTAGTACGCTGGCTGCGAGGCGGACGGCTGGGAACGTGCGACGCGTTCGGTGGGACGTTGAAGCGCGTAGCACGCTGGGTGCGAGGCGGACGGCTGGAAACGTGCATCGCGTTCGGTGGGACGTTAAAAAAGCAATACTTTTGCGAATAATTGGGTGTACCTGCATAGTTAATCCCTCAAAACAAACAATGTTTTAGTGTAGTCCGACCCGAACATCCCAACAATCCGCTCGGAGCGTCCAGTGCAAACACAGCGTGCTACAAATTTGATACAGTCTACCCACTCGCTGTTAGCTGGCTGGGAGAGGGTGGCCATCCCCGCGCGTTTATCTTTTCACTTTAACCAAGTTGATTTCAAGATGGCTGCCCGCCTAACAAGATGATATTAATGAGGCAGCATGTTAGGAAGCTGCTACAGCCGCCTGTCAGATCACATGCAAATGCCGTGGAGCTGAGAAGCGTACTGTCCAGCATTTCCATATCATGCAAATGGCGGTGTTGCTCGCTGGTCGCCCACGAGGGGGGTCGGCGTTACGACAGCTTGGGGGCGACGCTACGGACCGCCGGCAATGAAGAGGAATAAGCAGGGTGGGAGTTCGTGTTTTCTGCGCGCGGTGTTTAGTGCATTATTTATACCTACATCCGCAAGATGAGCGATGGATTGTTGCGCTGTTGGCGCGCCTTGTTTGTATGGCGGCTCTCTCGTGAGGTTTCGCATACTTTTAATGAATGAGTATTATCTTCGAGCATGGCTAGGTTGGGAAACGTAGCTCGGGTCGAATTTCAAGATAGAACTGCTTTCTGCATGTCAAGCAAGGCTAGGTTGTGATACGCAGCTCGAGTCGAATCGCATGTTAGAACCGCTTCCATGTTAAAACATGGCTTCCTACCTGTGTGAGCAACTGTCCAGTCTGTACAAGCTTCGAGCAAGGCTAGGCTGGGATACGTAGCTCGGGTCAAATTGCAAAATAGAACTGCTTTCTACATGTGTTAGAAATTCTGTCCAGTCTGTACAAGCTTCGAGCAAGGCTAGGTTGGGATACGCAGCTCGAGTTGAATCGCATGTTAGAACCGCTTCCTACCTGTGTTAGCAACTGTCCAGTCTGTACAAGCTTCGAGAAAGGCTAGGTTGGGATACGCAGCTCGAGTCGAATCGCATGTTAGAACCGCTTCCTACCTGTGTTAGCAACTGTCCAGTCTGTACAAGCTTCGAGCAAGGCTAGGTAGGAATACGCAATTCAAGTCGAATCGCATGTTAGAACCGCTTCCTACCTGTGTTAGCAACTGTCCAGTCTGTACAAGCTTCGAGCAAGGCTAGGCTGGGAAATTCCGGCTTTCAAGCAGACTTTATGCAGACGTTTGGAAGGTTGTCATGTCTTTGACTCAAAGCAACGTGCCAAGCGAAGCAAAAACCAAGATTTTCACTATTCCGAGAACCGGCTTCAGTAAAATAAAATATCATTCACCCTGCACCCCCTCCCTGATGATACCCTCCAGGGCCCAATTTCTTAGAATCCTTGTGCCTCGTTCCCCCATCTTTGCAACGCGTCACCCTGGCTGACTTCCGCCGCCAATTAGGGGATGAAACAGGTGTACGGCGGGAATTAAGGGTGGCTGCTGAGCGAACGTGTCGCTGCACATTATTATGCTGTCGCAACCCTGTTAAGACATCCGAAGCGATAATAAATAGCAGGCAGAGAAAACGCGAGGAAAAAATATTTACTTTCTTCGATTTCAGAGGATACTTGTGAATCTTTGCAAGGTTGGCATTCATTCAAATTACTTCAGTTCGTTTACTGGGCGAGCATGCGCTAGTCCGTAGGGAGAGCTAGTGGTAGTAACTTCATAAACTGAAATGTGAAATTTTACCAACACTTTTTTAAATTAGAGTTGGTCATCTATAGATAATCATATCATTGCTTGTTTAGTTTCGCTATCTACATTTTAAAATTAACCGTTGAAGTATGGGCTTAGGGGTTGGTACGTGTCAAAAAGTGTAATTTTTTTGTAAATGGTCTCACCCTGTATAGACTATGACTTTGATTAAAATTGTAAGTAGGAGAATTTTGCCCAGCGTGGATTAATATGACACCAAAGTCTCACTGTACGAAGCGCTATCCAGGCTATAGAGATCAGTGGGAAGACATGATAAAGTGGCTCAATAAGGCATCAAAGTCTCACTGTACAAAGCGCTATCCGGGCAATAGAGATCAGGGGGAAGACATGATAAAGTGTCTCAATATGGCATCAAAGTCTCGCTGTACATGGCTATAGATCAGTGGGAAAACGTGATAAAGTGGTTCAATACGGCATCAAAGTCTCACTTTACGAAGCGCTATCCATGGCTATAGATCAGTGGGAAGACATGATAAAGTGGCTCAATATGGCATCGAAGTCTCGCTGTACATGGCTATAGATCAGTGGGAAAACGTGATAAAGTGGCTCAATATGGCATCGAAGTCTCACTATACGAAGCGCTATCCATGGCTATAGAGATCAGTGGGAAAAAATGATAACGTAGCATGGTATCAAAGTCTCACTGTACAAAGCGCTATCCATGGCTATAGAGATCAGTGGGAAAAAATGATAACGTAGCATGGTATCAAAGTCTCACTGTACAAAGCGCTATCCATGGCTATAGAGATCAGTTGGACGACATGATAAAGTGGCTCAATACGGCATCAAAGTCTCGCTGTACGAAGCGCTATCCATGGCTATAGAGATCAGTGGGAAGACATGATAAAGTGGCTCAATACGGCATCAAAGTCTCACTGAATGAAGCGCAATCCATGGCTATAGAGATCAGTGGGAAGACATCATAATGTGACTCAATTCGACATCAAGGTCTCACTGTGCGCAGAGAGATCCAATTGTAAGTCAAGTCCAATCAACACTCACCTCCTATAGTGCGGCGCGACAGGCCACGAGCGGCGACTGCGCAGTATGAGCGCCGTGCGTATCGTCGAGCTGAACGTGCGCGTGCCCATCTGCGGCGCCGACACGCGCTTCTTGCACCACGGGTTCTTCTTGGCCCAGATGTGCGCGGCGGGCGTCGGGCCCTGTTCGGAGCACGTGCGTCGCCCCTTGCCACCGAGCAGGATCTCCCGGCGCACCTGCTCGATGTCCAGTCCGCCGCTGGCGCACGCGGTTGCCATCTTGGTTTTGTTGGGTGGTCTAGGCGCGGTGGGTGGACGAGATGTCGATGGGTGGGGTGGATGAATTTGAGTTTTCGGTGGGGTTTGCGAGATGTGGTCGGTTTGGACGAACACTTCCTTGTTGAAGGGTTGAATTCTCTTATTAGAAAGTAAAACTCGCTTGTTTTTTCAGGTAAAATTCACTTTTTTCAAAGTAACACTGTCTATTTAAAAACAAAAATAGTTTGCAAGTTTTGGTTGGTTTGGACGAACGCTCTCTTGATTTAGGGTTAAATTTGCGTATTAGACGGTAAAATTCACGGGTTTCTTAGGTAAAACTCTTTGTTTTCAAAGTAACACTGTTTTATAAAAACCAATTGTGGTTTGAAGTCGCGCGTCACTTCTTTCTAGTTAAATCGTGCTCGATTGAATGCAGAACTTCCCCTCTTTAATTGTTAACGCTCGCTTGCTTGTAAAAAATCATTTTTTTTGTCATCACATATTTATACTTGGTTTACAGAAAACAAACGATTTTTTTCACCACGAACGATGGTTTCAAATAATATTTTTTTGTTTTAAAAATCACTAGCGAAAAATTGGTAAATTAGTTCTAGTTTATTTCGTGTCTTGCCGCCATCTTAGTTCAGAGGTCTAGGCACAGTCTAGGCACACACGATGTCTTTGGCAAGCACCTAGGCCTTTTTCGGCACCACAAAAAACTACCTTATCGATTCCTAATCAATTCCAACAGGCGCTGGCAAGTGAAACCCTGCGCTTTGACGAGCTATGTTTCTTTTGCGGGATAAGTTGCCATTTTCCTTTCTACCCGAATGTTCTAGCCGCGCGGGGTCATGTCATTGGATATCGCAATCTCGCACAGTTTAGTTGCAGACAGCATCCACTGTATTGGCCGTTGCAAAAAGTAAGTACCTATTAAATATAAACTGATGAAAAAGCCGTACTGTTTATAGAAGGTGCACTTCAATGTGCAAGAGGATTGAAAATCGAGTCGAAACGTCTGAAGTAAAATTAATGTGTCGTGTCAAAGCTGTATTTCGCGATATTTCTGCGAGCAAAGTCAACAAAGCAGATGCTCTGCTTTATAAAATTATCACAGATATGCTTTGGTATTTGAATGATACCGTCGCTTCACTAGTTGACAGTTGCACGTATTTCCTTGCCGCCATTGCAGTAGGCGATCTTATGGGCTTTGTTCAAGACATAAAACAAGCTTGTGACACTGTCAAGTCTCGGAAATCACCCTGCTTAATTCGATCGCGTTCCTAGACGTCATGCTATAATTTCACAAGCAGAAAATAACTTAGCTCGCAATTGCCAATAATTGAAATCAGTGAACGCTTTCAGCTTTCAAGTAAGTTAGTTTTTTTTTCAAATCTAATCCCGTCGTAGTCGGTGTAAAAGTTCACTTTCGTGAAAGTTCACGGTTCGGGTTCAACTCTCTAGTTCTGTCAACACCGATGGGGACACTTTATAATGTACACACCGCCTAAAGTCCTCTCGAAAAGCGTCTCGGCACTTGTGTCTCCGATATCGGATTACGCGCACTGGTTTTTACTGTTCAAATTAGCATTGTGATATTCAGTGGAATTCTGTAGCACGCTGCTGTGTCCGATTTCACAATTTCGCGACTGATTTCCAAAAAAATATCACCTGCAGTTGTCGCTGTTGAATATATTGTTTGGTTTATTAAAAGTTGACGCAATACTTTTTTCTCGTGGATTGTTACGGTTCTCGGTGTGCGTTTCAGTTTCTGGAACAAAACAAAAATTACATGTAAGAGTTGTAACATCAGTGTTGTGCAACTTTGTATAGAACAGCTCGCTTACTGGGAGAGTGTACTGCTCTGCAGGGAGCGCTAGTGTTCGAAACAGCTGCTTTGTGTCACCAACTTCACACAACTGAAATGTGAAATTTTACCTACACTATTTTAGATTCAAGTTGGTTAATTTCTCATCAGTATAACTACAGAGTGAATGTATTTATTTCATGGTCATTGACATATTAAAAACCTACGGGTTAGTTTCACTGTGAACATTATGATATTCCACAGTATAAGTTTGTTATTGGGAGTTGGTACGAGCAGAAGGCGTATTGTTTTTTTTTAATGGTCCCTCGCTGTATTTAATGTATTATAATAGAGCTAGAGCATCCTATTCTGAAAAGTTTAAATGTTCGTTTTGTTTTATTTTGGGCACCACCCATGCAGCTTTTATTCACCTCTATGGCCCTGCGGGTCAACGGCATATTTTGACATTTTGTGGGCGTTATTTCAAGTGAGATATATAGTAAAGTATGTCATATCTGTTTCATGAAAACACCCACACTAGAAATATATACCCACATGCGAAAAGTTAGTTACCTTCTGAATTCTCTCTCTTTTATGGGCTAGATTATTCGATAAAACTCATCAAATCACTGAATGTTTAATCAGGCGGATATCTAGGGTAAAGCCAGCGGGAATTTGTAAGTCAACATCTGCCATAATTTTTGCTTGACTGGAAAAAGTGTATTCGGTGGAATAATTGAGATTTACAATCAAACAGATGAGTGATCTTTCTTGCTCATCGCACAGACTACAAACCTATGCGGCGAAATGCCTCCTTTGCATCTTTTGGTAAGAAATAAGCCAAGAAGCTTCTGTCCGTGTATTTAAGGATTAGAGAACCTACTTTAAAAAATTCTTACATTTTTTCAATTCACTGGAAAACCAATTTTTCTACAGAACCAATAAATTCTGCTTTATATTTTGAAAATTATCAATAAACCTCAATGAAACATCTCAATGAGTAAAAATATGTAACGTCGTGCTGCTCAAAGACTTAAATCGATTAGAAGACATACAGGAAATTGGCTCCAGACATTTATTTAGAGATTATTTTCTCAAACCTCTTTTTCTTAATGAAGAAAAATAATTGCGCGTCTTAATCCATTTTTGTCGTCAAGTTTGCACAGGTCTTTGACCTGCGAAAAGGCAGGCAAAGACGTCGAGAAAGTATTCAATATTTCGGGAGAAGAGAGTATTTTTGAAACTGAAGTTCAATGAAAAGGAAAATGTCACGAAACTTAGGTCCAAATCTACAATTTTCTGTTAAATATGTATCCTAAAGTTAAAAAGCAAACAGAAGCAGCCGATGCGTTATCACCATGAAGATGAGTTTTTAACTGGACGTTAGCCACTAAACAAGTCGTTGTAAGAGCGGTCCTAAGTTAAGTGGAGAGACACTTTCGAATGTAATTCTCATTTCTGGCGATTTTCTAAATGTTTTACCATTTTGCGTTACGGGCAGGGGCCGGCTTTATAAACACATAGGTTGTGCCTCATTGGCATATTTTTCGGGCAATACAAATGGAATAAAAAATCATAATTAGAAACGAAATATTCATTAAGAAACCGATAAAATTCGAAAACTCACCGGAGGTCAAAATAAAATTGAAGTCGTCAGGCAGCCAGGCCGTTATTTTTGAGTAAAATTGATTCTGATTTCCCAAGAGTCTTTAAAACGCTTAAATTAGATCCACCACAGAGCAAAAATAACCAACGCAAGCCAAATTTAATCCAACTCAAAGCGAAAGCGTTCAAAAATATTACGCATGCTCATTAACTGTTCTCTAAGCATTTCGATCAACATGCAAGGAATGAAACTGAAAATTAAAACTGAATTTTACTCGTGGTACAACCTTCGAGCAAGGCCAGTTTGGGATACGCAGCTCGAGTCGAATCGCATGTTAGAACCGCTTCCTACCTGTGTTAGCAACTGTCCAGTCTGTACAAGCTTCAAGCAAGGCTAGGTTGGGATACGCAGCTTGAGTCGAATCGCATGCTAGAACCGCTTCCTACCTGTGTTAGCAAACTGTCCAGTCTGTACAAACTTCGAGCAAGGCTAGGTTGGGATACGCAGCTCGAGTCTAATCGCATGTTAGAACCGCTTCCTACCTGTGTTAGCAACTGTCCAGTCTGTACAAGCTTCGAGCAAGGCTAGGTTGGGATACGCAGCTCGAGTCTAATCGCATGTTAGAACCGCTTCCTACCTGTGTTAGCAACTGTCCAGTCTGTACAAGCTTCAAGCAAGGCTAGGTTGGGATACGCAGCTCGAGTCGAATCGCATGTTAGAACCGCTTCCTACCTGTGTTAGCAACTGTCCAGTCTGTACAAGCTTCGAGCAAGGCTAGGTTGGGATACGCAGCTCGAGTCTAATCGCATGTTAGAACCGCTTCCTACCTGTGTTAGCAACTGTCCAGTCTGTACAAGCTTCGAGCAAGGCTAGGTTGGGATACGCAGCTCGAGTCGAATCGCATGCCAGAACCGCTTCCTACCTGTGTTAGAAACTGTCCAGTCTGTACAAGCTTCGAGCAAGGCTAGGTTGGGATACGCAGCTCGAGGCGAATCGCATGCTAGAACCGCTTCCTACCTGTGTTAGAAACTGTCCAGTCTGTACAAGCTTCGAGCAAGGCTAGGTTGGGATACGCAGCTCGAGTCGAATCGCATGCTAGAACCGCTTCCTACCTGTGTTAGAAGTTTTCAAAGAGTTGAGAGGCTTGAACTAGCTCTGCAGCTTAAGTAAAAGTAAACGTGGCTATTGACTGGAATGAACCAAGTTTAATGCTTTGGAATTTTAGCCATACAGTGCAGTAAATCAAAATGTTTCAATGTGTTAAATTACTTTATAATCTAATGATTTACTGTCGCAGTCGATCAGGGCTGTCAGAAAACATGACACCTGTCAAACAACGCTGTGCGCGTCACCCCTTTATCACACAGCAATCAGGCCGCTAATCGTGATTTTGCGTATCCCAACTTAGCCTTCCCTCGGTAGTCAACCTAGACATCCCTTTAGCACACAGCTATCAGGCCGCTAAACGTGATGTTGCGTATCCCAACCTAGCCTTCCCTTATAGGTAGCCAACCTAGACATCCCTTTATCACACAGCTATCAGGCTGATAAACGTGATGTTGCGTATCCCAACCTAGCCTTCCCTAGGTAGCCAACCTAGACATCCCTTTATCACACAGCTATCAGGCCGCTAAACGTGATGTTGCGTATCCCAACTCAGCCTTCCCTAGGTAGCCCACCTAGACATCCCTTTATCACACAGCTATCAGGCCGCTAAACGTGATGTCGCGAGTCCCAACCTCACCGCGAAGGTACAACGGATACGCGGACCGCGAAAATCTTCGAGAAAATTCGCCCCGTGAGTCGCAAAAACCACATTATCCCAGCCATTTTTCGTTCACGAGCTCGGCCCATCGCTCCAATTTATTCACCCTGATTCGCAAAGTCTTCCCATCTCTTCAGAATATCACACTTCGGGCCCGATGCACCCTGGCACCCTGGCACCCGGACTACCCCTAAGCCACCCCAACCCTCGCGGCTTTAAAGCTCGGTCTGTCACCTTTAACCCTCCGATGCCCCTCATGGCATACCCCATCCCTCGCGTCACCGTCGAAGAGCATCGGAGTGGAAAATAGAGTTGGGCGGAAAATTTCTCACTCGGCACCTCCACTAATGTTGTCGTACGGTTCCTGTACCGTACCCGACGCTGCCACCGATGACATTGTGGATAGTCTATGCAGGGTACGGTCGTACTTAAGAACTAGCTGCCATATCTAATGGTTTCTTCCATCTGAGGGCTGGTTTTTTAAATTTCCGGTTGAGTGATCCGTGGTGACCAACTATCGGTTGCGTCTGTTTTCTTATTTACTCGAAAATAACTATTTGATGAGCATTTTAAGAAAAAATCCATATGGTTCTCTTTCAAATTATCATATCTCTTTTGTCTTCGAAGCTGACACGGTACAATGAAAATGGATCTTAGAAAAAAAATGAAAAAAGTGAATGATTTCTGTTTTGCTGCAGGAAATTATTACCTAACTAATTAAAAACTTAGATGAGGCTTCCCTATTGAGTAGAAAGACCACACGTCCGCGATAACCCCAGCCATATTCCACCAGTAATCACTTATTGCCTTCATTCCGTGCACCGAACGTAGTACGTCGGCTCGCACAAAGTAAACCAATTAAAAAGTGCAATTACGACAGTTGCTCGCCGAAATAGCAGACAGAAATCCAAACGCCGTGTACAAATCTGCCGATTAATAAAGCAAGTCGCCCCGATTTTACCACTCACCCCCCCCCCCCCCCCTACACCTTGGCCACCTGGTTTTACACCCCCGTGAACTTCAATCAGAGTGATTCTATCACAATTTGAATAATTGACTCGGCCTAAACGTCAGTCAGTGTCGGCGTGTGTGAGAGAGACAGAGAGAGACAGGCGGGCGCACGGACGTCCCTCGGGAACGAGGGGCTGTTTGGGGGTAGGGGCTCGCCGGGTTCAGTGGTGGAGCAAACTCAATTTAGGGGCAGTTTGTCTTTTGCTTTCAGCTCGGATTTGTGATCGTAGAGATGGTGCCAGTTGATTGGCTAGATGGCTATAGAGCGCTTTGTAAGTAAAATGGTAGAAAATTGGATATATTGTTTTTGTTGTTTATACTAGTGGATGAGGCAATGGATGTGATGGTCAATTTGTAACCAACTTAGCCGTTAAAATTATGGTTCATTTAGCAGGTAATTTGGCTCTAAACTTAGCTTTCTTAACTTAGCTGTGAACTTAGCTGTTTAAGAAGTGGTTAGTGGTTATCTTTGCTGTTAACTTAGCTGTTAGGAAAGTGGTTGTCTTAGCTTTTAACTTAGCTGTTAACATAGCTGTTAACATAGCTGTTAATATAGCTGTTAACATAGCTGTTAACATAGCTGTTAACAAAGCTGTTAACTAAGCTGTTTAAAAGCTGTTAGCTGAAAATTATCAACAGACAAAAATAAAATTGGGGTTTGTCCTATTGGCAATGTGAAAGCAAGCGGAACTTATATCAATTTGAAACATAACCGAATTCAACATTGTCGCCCAAATTTCTTAACGGTAGCTCGGCCAAACTCAAGCCAAGGCCATCTACACAGAGCTAGTAAGATGTCTATGTGTGTGACCTAGATGTGCTGGCAAGCATGTAAAGCTGGTGACAAATGCCTACGCGGAGACTTTTAGCAGTAGCTGGGTGTATTATGGTTACAATTTCACGCGAGTGATTTGTAACTGTGTATAATGTGAAAGTGGCTAAAACTTTATTAACCCCATTAATTTGTAATTCTCTAATTCACTTCATTAAATTGTAATGGTGCCAGATTTTACTACTGTTAATTATTGTTTGCCAATCAAATTTCACATAGAATTCGATGAAATCACGTGATTTATCAAGTGCAATTGGGTTTCAAACAAACACTGGTCCATGCTGATGCTAGTGATGCTACGCTGCTACGATTGTTGGCATTACTATGTGCCTTGCCTAATGCCAGCTAACACCGGTGTCACTGCTGTTGCTAGTGTTGCCATTGCCACGCTGCTACGATTGTTGGCATTACTATGTGCCTTGCCTAATGCCAGCAAACACCGGTGTCACTGCTGTTGCTAGTGTTGCCACGCTGCTACGATTGTTGGCGTTACTTTGTGCATTGCCTAATGCCAGCAAACACCGGTGTCACTGCTGTTGCTAGTGTTGCTACGCTGCTACGATTGTTGGCATTACTATGTGCCTTGCCTAATGCCAGGAAACACCGATGTCACTGCTGTTGCTAGTGATGCCACGCTGCTATTATTGTTGGTATTACTATGTGCCTTGCCTAATGCCAGCAAACACCGGTGTCACTGCTGTGCTAGTGTTGCCACGCTGCTACGATTGTTGGCATTACTATGTGCCTTGCCTGATGCTAGCTAACACCGGTGTCACTGCTGTTGCTAGTGTTGCTACGCTGCTACGATTGTTGGCATTACTATGTGCCTTGCCTTATGCCAGGAAACACCGATGTCACTGCTGTTGCTAGTGATGCCACGCTGCTATGATTGTTGGTATTACTATGTGCCTTCCCTAATGCCAGAAAACACCGATGTCACTGCTGTTGCTAGTGATGCCACGCTTCTATGATTGTTGGTATTACTATGTGCCCTGCCTAATGCCAGAAAACACCGGTGTCACTGCTGTTGCTAGTGTTGCCACGCTGCTGCGATTGATGGCAAGGAATTGAAAATATATAAATATATATTTACTCCTTAAAAGGAATCATCATATTACTTCTTTAAAATCTATTAAAACGTCTTGTCACTTCCAAAAATGACATAGCTACACACTACAAGAAGACAAAAAGGCCCTATTCCGGGTGGTAAACCTCGCACCCTCGCCGCCACTGGCAGATACAGCTGTTAAGCGGCGAGTGATTGACATGGACGAGGGCAGCGTGCGTAGCTCGCACTTTGACCTCTCACTACGCAGAACGTCTGTCGTGATCTACCACACGATTTGACAGCCCTGCTATGCGATGACGTCGCATTTGTCGAAAGGACCATCGATCATGGCGTTCTGATGGGAATAAACTCAGCAGCACAGATCTTAAAATGGCTGTAGTGTATAAAAAAAATTATTGGCGAAATCGGGAGGCAAAGCGTTCGTGGCCAATATGATGGACTAGCGAAAAGTTACCTCGCGTTCACCTGCGAGATACCCTTTGATGGGAAACTATGTTTCGGGGAACTATTTTTGAGATAATTGAAAATATCTTATACTGTCACAATGTGGGATACACTGCCGAAATAGCATTGTTGAGCTCAGAATCGTCAGCGCTGCCTAGGCGGCGAGGGAAGAAACAAAAGCACCGAAGCCATCTAGGTACAACTTAAAGCAACGTTACAAAAGTCATCTTAAAGTAATATTGAAGGGGCTTTGTTTGCCACTGATGCTCAATCTCAAGCGTCAACTGACAGTTGACAAACAAAAGAGTATCTTTTCCGAATGATAGCTGCAATACTTTATTTTAACTTCTAGCTTTGCCGCCAAGTTCTTTGTAGCCCGATTTCGGCTCGTTTCCCATATTGTAAAGATATTTCGTGCCATCCCTTACGCCACTACCAGCAACAGCGACCGGGGAATGGTGGGGGTTGGGGGCTGCGAACTGAGAAGTGATTGACAGCTTTGGGTGGTCACGACGAGTGCGTAGAGCACGCACTATCATCCAGAAGACCAGAGCAGCGAGCTGCTGTCCATGCAAATGCGTGCTTGATTCTTAAACCAGGTGATCGCTGCTACAGCTGCCATGTGGATGGAGATTGGCAACTACATTTCCCAAGGACTGCCCGAGACAAATGTGTTACCGTCCTCATTCAAATTTCAAATATATTATTTAATATTTACAATACAAGTTTTACAATAAATCAAAACGTAAAAGTGATGTTGCGCATCCCAACCCAGCCTTCCCTAGGTAGCCAACCTAGACATCCCTTTATCACACAGCTATCAGGCTGCTAAACGTGATGTTGTGCATCCCAACCTAGCCTTCCCTAGGAAGCCAACCTAGACATCCCTTTATCACACAGCTATCAGGCTGCTAAACGTGATGTTGCGTATCCCAACCCAGCCTTCCCTAGGTAGCCAACCTAGACATCCCTTTATCACACAGCTATCAGGCCGCTGAACGTGATGTTGCGTATCCCAACCTAGCCTTCCCTAGGTAGCCAACCTAGACATCCCTTTATCACACAGCTATCAGGCTGCTAAACGTGATGTTGCGTATCCCAACCTAGCCTTCCCTAGGTAGCCAACCTAGACATCCCTTTATCACACAGCTATCAGGCTGCTAAACGTGATGTTGCGTATCCCAACCTAGCCTTCCCTGGGTAGCCAACCTAGACATCCCTTTATCACACAGCTATCAGGCTGCTAAACGTGATGTTGCGTATCCCAACCTAGCCTTCCCTAGGTAGCCAACCTAGACATCCCCTAATCACACAGCTATCAGGCCGCTAAACGTGATGTTGCGTATCCCAACCTAGCCTTCCCTGGGTAGCCAACCTAGACATCCCTTTATCACACGGCTATCAGGCTGCTAAACGTGATGTTGCGTATCCCAACCTAGCCTTCCCTAGGTAGCCAACCTAGACATCCCTTTATCACACAGCTATCAGGCCGCTAAACGTGATGTTGCGTATCCCAACCTAGCCTTCCCTAGGTAGCCAACCTAGACATCCCTTTATCACACAGCTCAATCAGGCCGCTAAACGTGATGTTGCGTATCCCAACCTAGCCTTCCCTAGGTAGCCAACCTAGACATCCCCTTATCACACAGCTATCAGGCTGCTAAACGTGATGTTGCGCATCCCAACGTAGCCTTGCTCGAAGACTGGTCCAGCCATGCTGGTGAGGCTGGGACACCGTCGTACACCGTGGGGGCAACAGGTGACAGCCCTGCCGGGTGTTTCGGAGGGGGTGGGGGTGCATGGTGGGGCTCGGCACGGCACGGTCGTCCCGAGACCAAACAATGCACGCTGGGCCGTGCCGTGCCGAGCCCCGGAGCTGATCGATGACAGCCGATTCTGTGCGAGAGAATCGTTCGGCGAGTTTAGGATGAAAAGGAGGTAAAAATATATAGGTTGTCATTTACGCGATGGTTTTGCCCTCCGTTTAGGAGTTATTGTGAACTACTTGGCATAATTGGGCTTATACTTGTGTTCTGTATAAAATTTTTGTCGTGTATTGTAAATTATTTATAGTTACAAGAAATATTTTACCCTGCAATTCATATTTTTCCAGTGCTGCGATTCTGTAACTTGGTGAGATGAGGTGAGATGAGAGATGAGGACGTTCATTTTTTTGATTGAAAACATTGATTGATTCGCACCACTGAGTAATATGATGAAACAGAGCAATCTTCTAGTCAATTTGTAGTTTTTTCATCATGACAGCTATAATTCAGCACATGAAGGCATCAAGGACAACAAACTGTAGAAAACAGTTTTTGTCAGCTTTTCGCCAGTTTAATAGTTTAACAAGAAACTCTGGTCAGCAGCGCGTTCTTAGCTCTAGTGTTCTTTTATTATTGCTGAGATTTGACTGGTGTTTACGACGCACAGTTTTGACAATTCGCCCTGTGGCACTGGTCTAATGGCGTCGGTGGATGAAAGGGTGATGATGAACCTAACCTAGCCTAGAAGGGAGGAGGGGAAACCCGGTGCCGGCAAATTTGGAAAAAAATTGAAATTGAATTTGAATTTAAAATTGAAATTAAAATTGAAAAAAACTTATCAAATTTTTGGCCAAATTTCCACAATATGAATTGGAGAAAAATCGCATAGCATGTATCTTTTTCTATCAGTTTTCACTGAGTCCATTTTTTTTTCGTAGCAAATGATTTTATGCGTTTAATTCTAGTATTCTGCCCAATCCTCATGCCTAGAACGGACAATAATTTCCTTTCCGTGTAACCCAATGCATAATCTACCCGCTAATGGCGCATAACTATGGCAAGAAATTGAATCATGGAAAAAAACACACAACCATTCACAAATCAGAAAGTTATTATGGAAAATTAGCATTGGTTGGTTTATACGATTAACTTTACTATTGCTTATTACTTACTTCTATTATTACTTGTACTTACTATTACTATTACTTCTATTACTTTCTGAAGACTTGTGTATTTTCTTATCTCGTTTGTGTTCAGAAAAAAACTATTTAAATGAGTTATTGATTATTATTATTATTATTATTTCTTTATTGAAACAGATTTGTACATTTTGCATGCCAGTTTGTCTGAGTCCCTAACCTTCACCCTGTCCTTTTCTTATCCCTACCTTAAAATTCTTCACACTTTCCAACATCTCTTCACTTATTCTTGAACTGTTCCATTCCTCGACACCCCTTTCTAAAATTCCTATCTTTCTCATTCCTTTCCTTTTCATGTCCAACTTAAACTCATGATCATTCTTCCCAATAAACCTCGCTCTTTCCAATCTACCTCCCAGCTCTTTCCACGCCAACTGCCCACTTATTGCCTTATAAATATAAACTAATCTACTCATCTTTCTTCTTTTCATTAAATCTTCCCACCCAAGTTGGTCAACAAATTTCCCTATACTTCTATAGTTGTACGTGACCAACTCAATTGTCTCAATCTCATTTTCATTCCTCCCTTCATTTTTATCTTCTCCATCTGCTACTTCATCTTTTTCCTCCTCCTCCTCATCATCTTCCTCTTCTTCCTCTTCTTCCTCTTCTTCTTTTTCTTCTTCTTTTTCTTCTTCTTCTTCTTCTTCTTCTTCTTCTTTTTCTTCTTCTTCTACTTCTTCTTCTTCTCCTCCCTCTCCTTTTTCTTCGACTTCCTCACCTTCTTCATCGTCTACTCCAACTTCTCCTCTTCCTCCATTCGCAGCCCCCTTTCCAAATTCCTCTTGTCCTTTTCGTACCTTTCCGTCCTTGTTATTTATGGTTTCCAATAGTGCTTTCAGTAAAGTGTCTTTGTTGCCATTGATTTGAATTCCTCTTTTCCTTAACTCCTCTTTAATTTCATTACTTTTAAGGTCTCTTATATTCTTTTTCACTATGCATTTCTTAACATTTTTTTTCCCCAGTATATATTTTGCTGCTCTTCTTTGTACAGAATCAATTTTCTTATTATTTCCAACACTTCTTTCTGTTCCTGTATTCCAAACACCAGACCCATATTCCAATACTGGACGTACTATTGTTAAGTATGCTCTTTCCTTAACTCTTCTTTTAGTGCCTTTAAGGTTTCTCATTACAAAATGGAGTTTCTGGAATGCAACCTTTGTCATATGATCTATATGATGCATCCATCCAAGTTTTTTGTCAATTATTAGTCCCAAGTATTTTACCTGATCTTTTTTTTGCAGTATATGGTTATTTCCAATGGCATAATCAAATTCATCAAGCGTTCTCTTCCCTAATGTTATTGTTTCACACTTATTGTCATTAAGCTTTAAGTGAACCGATTTGAGGGCATTCTCCAATGTTCTTAGGTCATCCTGTAATTTAACTTGGTCTTCTAAACTGCGAATTTCTTTATAAATGGTACAGTCGTCTGCAAATAATCTGACAGTTGAATTTAATATTCTCTTCGGTAAGCTATTAATGAAAATAAGAAATAACAGTGGGCCTAAAACACTCCCCTGGGGCACTCCAGAAGTAACATCAATCTTTTCTGATATTTCATCGTTAATTTTGACAACTTGTGTTCTTTTACTTAAAAATTCTCTTATCCATACTTCAACACGATTATCAATTTTCATTTCTTTTATCTTCTTATGTAAAATATTGTGGTCAACTGTGTCAAATGCCTTGCTGACATCCAGAAATATCATATCTACCTGACTTCCCTTCTCTATTGCATCACTCACATCTTGCACGATAGTCGCAAGTTGTGATTCGCAAGAATGTCCTTTCCTAAATCCATGCTGATTTTCATTAAACCATTTTTTTACTTCACAATGGTCTCGTACATATTCTCCAATTATTTTTTCTAAAATTTTGCATGCTACCGATGTGAGGCTCACAGGTCTGTAGTTGCTTGGATCAGTCTTCTCTCCTTTCTTAAATACTGGGACCACTATGGCCTTCTTCCAATCTTCTGGAATTTCTCCACTTCTTAAAGACTCGTTGAATAATAACATGAGATATGGAACAATTGCTTTTGGCACTAACTTATAATAATCAACACTTATGCCATCTGCACCACATGCCTTATGTGCCTTCATATGTTGTATCGTTTTTTTAATCTGGAGATAATCTATTGTAAAGGGTTTATTTTCCATGCTTTCTTCAATCTCTTCATTGTCATCAAAATTAATTTTCTCCTTGTGCTGATTACCATTCACAAAGACTTTGCCATAGAAACAGTTTAGTAAGTTTGCCATGTCCTCATCCCTTACCAACATCTTTCCTTTTTCTTGGCAGTATAAACTTTGTATTTTTTTCTCTCCGATGCCTCTTCTTCGAAGATATGCAAAGAATTTTCTTTCAGCTTCCTGTTTACTTTCATTATAATTTGTTTCCATCAATGAACATAAATACCCATCTCTTATTTCCTTCTTCTTTTTTTTAAATTCATTGCTTATGGTTTTAAATTCCTTAATGTTTGATTCACTAAGATTTCTGTGCTGGTATTTCTTCCTGCATTTTCTTTTTAAACTCCTGAGTTCTCTGTTGAAGTATTCCGGCTCAGAGTTAAGACCTACAACCTTGTGAGGAATAAAAGATTTACTCCTTTCTACAATTTGTTTAAAACCTTGCCAAATTTCTTCGACGCAATTTCCTTCAACCGACCATTTTTTATAGTTTTCATTTAAGAACATAGTTAGTCCAATTTTTTCAGCTTTTCTGTATTCCAAGACTATTTTTTTTCTTATTCTTGTTTCTTTCCTTTCATATTCTAGCTCCAATATGACCACCTTATGGTCACTCATCCCTTCTTCCAATTTCACTGATTTTATTATTTCTGGTGGTCTTACTAAAAACACATCCAGCAAATTTTTTTCTCTCGTTCCTCCCTCCACACACTGTTCTAGACCTTCTTCTTTCATTAATGTATTTATTAATTCTTGAGCTTGACCCCTTCCATATGCTTCCATTCTCCAAGAGACACATGGCAAATTTAAATCTCCTCCAATAATTACATCATTTAAGCTCCCAACTTCCTTGGCTAGTAAAAGTTTCAGTTGTCTTATAACTTCTAGGCCTTGATTTGGTGGCCTATAAATTCCAGCAACATATATCTTCTTTCCTTTTCTCAAATTTACCTTCAATATCAGCATCTCTTCTTTTCGTTCCTCAGTTTTAACTAATTCTGATTCATACTGCACTTTAACCCCCATTGCTACACCTCCTCCCCAACTTATTGTTTTCCTGTCTTTTCTAAATATTGTATAATCTTGAGGAAATATTTCACTGTCTCGAAAATTCTCACTTATCCATGTTTCGGTGATTATGAATATGTTCCTTCTTCCTCCCTTTTTCTTATCCATTCCTATTTCTGACATTCTTTCTTCCCCAACAACATTTCTTAATTTTTCAGACAATGATCCTTCTCGTTTGCGCCCCCCTTCTCTTAGTTTTCCGCGATTAATTGATCCATGTCCGTTTCTCTGATGGTACCATTTTGATTTGATTTTTGGAATGCTCTCAATTCTTCCTCTATAATTTCCAACATTTTTATACCCATTTTTTCATTTCCATTGTAATTTAAGTGAATACCATCCATTGCTGCATCTTGCTTATCTATAAACTCATTTGGATCCACAAATTTCACTTTTTTCTCGTCACATACCCATTTTAAACTGTTGTTAAGTTTTAAGATAGTGCTGCTCCATACATCATCTCGATAAATAATTCCATTAACAATCCATCTCGCTTTGGGCATTTTTTCTTTACCTTCATCAATAAGCTCTCCAATCTCCACCATTAGGTGTTTGTCCCTTCTTCCCTTTAGGTTATTTGTTCCCACATGTATTTGAACAACACTTGGCTGCATATCTTCGTTTATCTCCCTTCCACTAATCTTCCTTTTCAATTCCTCAATTCTAATCCCTGGGTAGACTTCGGCATGACATCCTTTAGCTTTGCAGATCTCACTAGCCCCTCTTATAATTGAGTCTCCCAAAATAACCACCTCTCCTTTCCTAAATCTTTTTCTTTCACTGCCCCTATTCATGATTTTCTTATATTTTTCCTGTTGATTTTCTTCTAATGTATGCTTGTGGACCTTTACAGCTTCATCTATTGTCTTAAAATGTCCCACTCTGTCTTTTATCTCTATTCCTCCATAGATTGTTTCCATTTTCTCCCTCATTTTACTTTGTTCCTCTGCTTGTAACATTTTTTCTTCCAAGAATTTGACTTTTTCACTTAATAAAACTATCATTTCTTCCTGCACTTTAAGTCTTTTTTTCATTTCATATTTCAACTCATTTGAGGCATCACAATCTTTACACCCTTTTGAATCAGCTTTCTTGCTGCAGGAAATATCAGCCATTCCTTCTATTATATCTCGATCCAATTCATTATCTTTCTGACAAGAATTATCGTCCTTTTTTTTTCTTCGCTGAGACATTTTAAGTTTTAACTGAGACATTGACTCTGGTAATAAAAGTATCAAATATGTTTTGGAAGCAAATTTTTTCCTTTGTTTTCAGTGTAGTAAATTTAATAAAATATTCCACTTTTAAAAATCAAAAATGTCAATCAGTACTTACAATCTCTCTTCAAACTCCAACTATTCCAACAAGACCTCTTTTTCACGTTTCTCCTCGAACCAAACTCAACCTTCTCCGCTCTATACTTCCACAGATAAACTCAAAACTATGGGAGCCCATAAATCGTCAACCTTCCCCAAATTGAAACCAGAGTCGATCTGGAGTTGATCAGAGTTGATTGATAATCTCCCAAACTCAAACTTTACGCGACGTTTCGGAAAGCTGTGCCACCTGCTTTATCAACTGTCTAAACTCGAGTGCCAAATAGCAACATATCGAAACACCAACAAAAGCAACAAAAGTTTTGCTGAAAACATGTCAGATACCTTTGCAACACGACGAGTTTCAAAAGCGCACAGGTAAACAAACAG
This sequence comes from Nemurella pictetii, assembly GCA_921293315.2. NCBI lineage: Eukaryota > Metazoa > Arthropoda > Insecta > Plecoptera > Nemouridae > Nemurella > Nemurella pictetii. The sequence goes on from OV121124.1 coordinate 6,339,728, forward strand.
GACGCAAACGCAAGGCACTCCAACTGCATGTAAACAACGGTGATAGAGTTTCAAATTAGTTGCTAAATGAATGTTTTGATTTCATATTAAACGGCGCACCGTTGGCTTTGGAAAAAAACACACCTAGTGTATTTTACCAACTACGCGAGGTAGAAATAAAACGTTGAATCGTGGGACGCGTTTCATCCAATCAACCGGTCATTCATTGACATCTAATTAATACCTGTTCGAATCGCGTGTGACATGAGCGAAGCCAATGGAAATAATTTGGAAAAGCAACATGATTCTCGTTTGGAGAACAAAAAGCTAATTGAACATAGGCCCAAAATAAATACAGGAAATGTACAAAAATAACAATAAACTGTGTTGTGGCAATCGAACAGAATAAACATTCGGTGTACAGGGAATATAATTATAAAAATAAATGCATTCCCAGAAGGAGAACCATTTTTAGTTTGAATTTATAGAAAATATAGACAAAATTAGACTACCCGCCTATTAGCATGTGTTAGCCTATTGTGTAAGCTTTCACCGGCACCGGGTCCACCCTCAGCTCGCTGCTAGGCTAGGTTAGCTTCATCATCAGCCTGTCACCGGCACCGGGTTCACCCTCAGCTCGCTGCTAGTCTAGGATAGCTTCATCATCAGCCTGTCATTCACCGGTACCGGGTTCACCCTCAGCTCGCTGCTAGTTGCTAGGTTAGCTTCATCATCAGCCTGGCATTCACCGGCACCGGGTTCACCCTCAGCTCGCTGCTAGGCTAGGTTAGCTTCATCATCAGCCTGTCACCGGCACCGGGTTCACCCTCAGCTCGCTGCTAGTCTAGGATAGCTTCATCATCAGCCTGTCATTCACCGGTACCGGGTTCACCCTCAGCTCGCTGCTAGGCTAGGTTAGCTTCATCATCAGCCTGTCACCGGCACCGGGTTCACCCTCAGCTCGCTGCTAGTCTAGGATAGCTTCATCATCAGCCTGTCATTCACCGGTACCGGGTTCACCGTCAGCTCGCTGCTAGGCTAGGTTAGCTTCATCATCAGCCTGTCACTCACCGGCACCGGGTTCACCGTCAGCTCGCTGCTAGGCTAGGTTAGCTTCATCATCAGCCTGTCACCGGCACCGGGTTCACCCCCAGCTCGCTGCTAGGCTAGGTTAGCTTCATCAACAGCCTGTCACCGGCACCGGGTTCACTCTCGGCCTCAGCTAGCTCCTAGGAAATGCTCTAACGCTTCATAAAACCAGCCTTGTGTTTCCACGTCATGAATACTGGCATCCGTTTCGTCCACCGGTATTCTATTGTTTGTGTGTGCTAGGAATCCACCCCCTTGAAGCAACTCCCCCGCCTTTGCAACCCCAACGCCGACATCCCGAACATATATCGCTAATTATAATTAACTGTCAATTAATTAGAGTTTGCCGGAGGGTGCAGTTATACAAAGTCGACGCTGCTGCGAATATCTGCCGGGATGTCAATATCATGCCGCCGTTGCTCCTTTGTGATAAAAGTGAGGTTAGTATTAAGCGGTGGGAGAAGCGAGGTATTTGTAATGAATTTTACGGATTATCTCGACTATCGTCTGGGGTAGAGCGTTGTGCAATATGTTCTTGCTTTCGGTGCTTGGGGCGGCGAGTAATTTTACTAATTGGACTGTGATATTACTGTGATATTGTTTCCTTTTCCATCTATAAATTTTTGATGTTCTTCCACGTGGGGCTTATATCTAATGCCAACCAAGAGGCAGATTTTAATGTGGTGCTTTTGTTAAAATTAAACTGGAAATTGAGGTAAAGCGCTCTGAGGACACTATACCGGTGGGTGACTTTATTGGGATACTGTTTTGTGATTATATTTGCTGACATATCGTTGCCAACAGTCGTAGCAGCGTAGCAAAACTAGCAACAGCAGTGACACCGGTGTTTGCTGGCGTTAGGCAAGGCACATAATAATGCCAACAATCGTAGCAGCGTAGCAACACTATAGCAACAGCAGTGACACCAGTGTTTGCTGGCATTAGGCAAGGCACATAGAAATGCCAAAAATCGTAGCAGCGTGGCAACACTAGCAACAGCAGTGACACCGGTGTTTGCTGGCGTTAGGCAAGGCACATAATAATGCCAACAATCGTAGCAGCGTGGCAACACTAGCAACAGCAGTGACACCGGTGTTTGCTGGCATTAGGCAAGGCACATAGTAATGCCAACAATCGTAGCAGCGTAGCAACACTAGCAACAGCAGTGACACCCGTGTTTGCTGGCATTAGGCAAGGCACATAGTAATGCCAACAATCGTAGCAGCGTAGCAACACTAGCAACAGCAGTGACACCAGTGTTTGCTGGCATTAGGCAAGGCACATAGTAATGCCAACAATCGTAGCAGCGTGGCAACACTAGCAACAGCAGTGACACCGGTGTTTGCTGGCATTAGGCAAGGCACATAATATAATGCCAACAATCGTAGCAGGAAACACTAGCAGCGCAGTGACATAGTTTTGGTTCTACTTTACTATCCATCAAAGTCAAAAGTCAGTATAATTCAAGTATTTAAAAGCAAAGTTTTCGCTGTTATTTGGTACCATCTTGTCGAGATCTGGTGAAAAAGTCGCAGCTAATTTACTGCTATATTCTCATTTAGACAGTGGAATTTCCTTCGCTGCACAAAGCGCGACAAATTTTGTGTCGATAAATTTTGATTGGATTCGAATTGGATTAAATCAATTTCCCACCGCCTTTACATTTCCCAGAATCCATCTCCTTGATGCTTTGAGGAAATTTAGCTGAAATCCACTCTGTTTCAAGTGTTGAGCCAAAGTCGTTGATGAAATTTAGATTGACGGTGCACCTCTTGACGGATTTATCATTTACAACGATGGCCACTCAGAATTTGGTCGGGCGTAATGTTACTTAACGTTGAATTTACCACGAAATCAGCTGTTGTCAATACATTTTTTGACGAGCGACGCTTATATTGCTGTCGCTGGAAACATTAAAACAATTTTGCTGATTAACTGTACTGACAGAAGTACACGGCGTAGTTACATTAATAGAAAATGAATGTTTTCTGAGAACTTTATTCAATGTCATTTGATCGGGAGAGCGCAAACAAACAGATGCAGACACTAAACAAACGGACAAACAGAAAACACATCTGAGTTTTGTCTGCAGTCAGTGTATTCAAAGATTCGCTTCATTCGCTTCACTCGTTCGCTAATTAAAACACTTAATTAATTGCTGGCGTTTACAAAGGATTTTCAAAAATACACCTTAGGCCCTAAATTCAGCGACTTGTTAATCGGTTGACGGTCTGTCAAGACAATATCTAGACATGTCATTGGTAGTTGCCATGGTAATAACACACTAACAGACCGTTAAGAATTAAACTTCGTGTTATTTATTTAACGGTCATATAAACAAAATATCTAGGTATCTTATTGGCTGTGACCACATGGTAAAACACAAACTACTGGTTTACTATATTAAACAGACACTTAAAAACAATATCTACAAGTCCCATAAGCAGTGGCCAGTGGCCATACATAAACAAAGCGTTAAGAATTTACATCGAAGATAAACAAGGTCCCGTCTTAAGTCCCTAGACTAGCTTAACGTCCACCCTCCACCCTCTATCATCTACTGTCGCATGCATCAAGTGATCCCCAAAGCCCAAGACAGCGTTAAAGATGATGAAGGTGTTGGAAAATTGAGAGATCATTTTCTCTAAGTGACTTGATTGTAATCAGGAATCACGCGTTGATAGCAGCTAACGAAACGCGAAAGGAGATTACGTTCTGAATTCTTTCGCTGCTCCGGTTCAGTCTTGATGATCTCTCTGAACATAATTTCAGCTGTTAAAGAGAGGTATAATAAGTCTGAGATTGGAACTGTTAGCAAGCAACTAGGAGATACTTAACTTAGTTAAATTTAAGTAGCATGCAGCAGAGCTATGTGGAATGCTGATGGACTACTTTAAAAGTAAGGTTTGTAATTTGTATACAACTTAGGTCCAGTGTTTCAGTGGCCTGTTAACTTCTTAACGCCCCTTTCATGAGTCATTGCTACGGCCACTGCAAACAAGATCTCTAATAACTTATTAACATGCCACTGAAAAATTATGCGTTGGATAAATATTTGATGGTTTAACTTTAGATTCCTGTAAGCCCGTGCCAGTTTTTCCGTAGTTTGTCAATTCGTTAACGGCACGCCATGTTAAGGCGGCAGTGGCAATGAAAATATCACACTATAACATACCGTTTAGAAGCTACCCACTGAAAGACAGGACCTTCTTAGTAAATATCAAAAACAATTTACCCATCGCATAAATTTGCGAAACTTCAGGAAATGTTTGAGTTTCGGAGCCTGGCATTCAATAACCAAGTTAGATAGTTTTTTCTAAAGACTAAAATGCTAAAATTAAGAACTGACGAACCAAACAAGCTATAAATATGAGAATAATTCAGAACCAACATACAAGCGTCATTAATTGTTGATGGGACTGTCTTTGTTTTGATTCGGTCTCTGTTATTTACTATACTATACCCTTACAAGCGTAATGTTAACTTGCAAAGTCATTGATTCACCTCGTATAGCAAAGCAACGAAACATTCGGACAAAATATATTGGCTGGGTTTATTTTTCTACTGTATTTCCGGCGTGGATCTGGGAACATGTTCAAGAAAACATGTCGTGCACGCTTGATTGTTGGACTAAACCTTTGTATGCGGTTCGTGTCGTATAGTTTTTCAAAAATGATTGCTTGTGTCCGTAGCACGCTGGGTGCGAAGCGGACGGCTTAGAACGTGCGACGCGTTCGGTGGGACGAAAATATTGCAATGTCTCCCATAATTTAATTTATAATCATGCAAGCATATTATGGTTGTAAAACGTTTTTAAAGCTAACCAAAATGATCTACAATCATTTACTATTCTTATTTAGTATACTTTTATACTTTTTATACCATGCTTTCTAATTTCTATACTCATCAAAGGACAACCACACCTGTAAAGTGATGTAAAAGAAATAAAGACATACATACATACATACTACATACATCATAAGTGATGAAACAGAGTACTACAAGCTAACGGGGTACGCATAATAAAGCAACAACTGCAGCAATCTCTGATAACTTACCATAACTGCATTAAAATCTTCGAAATCGACAGCCACACTTTGACTATGATGACTTTACTATGGTATCTTACTTTCACACTAGTATATTAAAGTTTACTATCATAAACTATGATCACACACTACACACCGTGTTGCTGCATATAAAGTGAGATTAATTAAAATTTAAACACACACAAAGACCAAAGCGTGGAGTCAAAGAGGACACTAAAGTCTAACCTAACCGCATCCTAACGCAATCACTGGCTGTCTAGCACTGACCGTGTACCTGTGTTGACTAGATCTCACGTGCGCCGCTCTATTGCTGTCTCTCTCGCACGCGTACAACAGGCCGCATCTTGCCCGGACATGGTTCGGAATGACAACAAACCGACTATCATCAACCCACATGAAGGTCGCTGTAAGAACTAGCGGACAGTATTTTGTAAATAATTAAAAAGACGCGCATGTGGTGTATCTCACTCTCAGTTGCTAACAGAGTAAATTATTCGGTTTTATTGAATCATTTATTCGCAATTACCTTTAGCTCTAAAAGGGAATTATTTCTAATTTGTTGGATTTGACAAAACCCTAACAAAAACAGTAGAATGTATTCGTTGTTTAATTGTTAATACAGGGGTGTAGAAAACATGATATTATTAGGGTTGACAAAATTTTCTGAGTTCATGGGATTCGACAAATATCCTTAAAAAAACAAATAACTAAAACAAAACCACCTTTTTTTTCAGGGGTGAGCTAAATTTCTGTGCCCGAACCAGACAACTTATGGTGAGATACGGTATTTGATAGAATACGTTTACATTTTCAATTATTGGACCTATTTGGACTGAATTAGCATTGCGTGTTTGCCATTGCCATTGCTGTCATGTCATAATTATTGTTGGCTGTTATTGTTTTTGCTAGTTTTGTGTTTTGGATGGCAGGTATGATAGTAGAGAAGCAAGTGCATTGTATCGTTTCTGACAAATGTATTGTTGTTGTTATGTGACAGCTGGCCGAGTGACCCTGGTCTTTTGGCACCAGTGAATGATAGAGTGTTAATGAGAAAGATGATGAATCTCATAGAATAGAGGGAAGACACTGTGTTAGAGACCTCAATCAGCTGTCGAAATCTTATCTGTTCCAAGGGAAGGTATGACTCGAACAGCAGGATCCATCCACCGATCCGTGCTGTCGAGAGGTTGACAAGCAAGCCGAGTGAAGCTGTTGCACCGGCTTGAAACCCTGCAACCTCCTAGCAGACACAGAACAACTCGAACAGCAGGATTCCTCCACCGATCCGTGCTGTCGAGAGGTTGACAAGCAAGCTGAGTGAAGCTGTTGCACCGGCTTGAAACCCTCTCGACCATCTAAAGACTGCTGAATAAATTTTCCTATCCTACAAAAAAAAATCTAGCAATAGTTTTCTAGGTATATATTAACGAGGATTGAGAAACACCCGTTTTATCGTTCTCCAATGGAATATGTTGAAGAAAATCAACTGCAAACTTGTTGACAACGAATTTCATACTGACAAGTCTTTTGTACGCTAGAGAAAAGCCGTCTCAACGAAAGTAGCAACATCTCAAAGATGTTGATACCGAATTCAGCAAGGACCTTGTCAACACAATAATCTCGACGGGGACAATTTGAAAACAAATTCTCTGTCATCTCGTCGCGTCGCGCCGTTTGCGTTGAAGCAAACAATCTTGTTGATCGAGACGGAGGAAAGACAAACAGACGATCAGAAGCAGCGAGACTGATCTACCTAGAACCCAGCTCCTGTAGGATGCACGACACTCTGCCAGCAAATATCTCACCAGGCTGTAGGATGCAGGACGCTCTGCCGGCACATATCTCACCAGGCTGTAGGATGCAGGACTCTCTGCCATCAAACATCTAACCAGGCTGTAGGATGCAGAACACTGCTAGCAAACATCTCACCAGGCTGTAGGATGCAGGACACTCTGCCAGCAAACATCGCACCAGGCTGTTGGATGCAGGAAACTCTGCCAGCAAATATCTCACCAGGCTGTAGGATGCAGGACAATCTGCCAGCAAACATCTAACCAGGCTGTAGGATGCAGGACTCTCTGCCATCAAACATCTAACCAGGCTGTAGGATGCAGAACACTGCTAGCAAACATCTCACCAGGCTGTAGGATGCAGGACACTCTGCCAGCAAACATCCCACCAGGCTGTAGGATGCAGGACACTCTGCCTGCAAATATCCCACCAGGCTGTAGGATGCAGGACACTCTGCCAGCAAACATCTCACCAGGCTGTAGGAAGCAGGAAACTCTGCCAGCAAACATCTCACCAGGCTGTAGGATGCAGGACACTCTGCCAGCAATCATCTCACCAGGCTGTAGAATTCAGGACACTCTGCCAGCAAACATCTAATCAGGCTTTTGGATGCAGGAAACTCCGCCAGCAAACATCTCACCGGGCTTACAATTCAGGACACTCTGCCAGCAAACATCTCACCAGGCTGTAGGATGCAGGACACTCTGCCAGCAAACATCTCACCAGGCTTTAGGATGCAGGACACTGCCAGCAAACATCTCACCAGGCTGTAGGTTGCAGGAAACTCTGCCAGCAAACATCTCACCAGGCTGTAGGATGCAGGAAACTCTGCCAGCAAACATCTCACCAGGCTGTAGGATGCAGGAAACTCTGCCAGCAAACATCTCACCAGGCTGTAGGATGCAGGACATCTCTCTAGGCAAGGGAAGAAATAAAAGCACCCCAGCCATCTAGATACAACTTAAAAGAACGTTACTTACGTCATCTTACGTAATATTTAGGGGATTTGTTTGCCACTGATGCTCAATCTCAAGCGTCAACTGACAGTTGATATGTAAAAGAGTATCTTTGCTGGTGGAAACTTCATTTAACTACTTACTTACTACTTACTTTTTACTTCTTTCAAGGTAATGTAAGCAACTACTTAGAAGCTGTACAAAGAAAGACATGATATATTTCTAGGAATATTCCCACAAAGTGTAGCTAGGTAAAGCAATAAAATATCAAACGTTTTCCTCCTCTACCTGAAGCTTTTTCTTAAAACGATTTGCGACAGTTCAGTCAATCTTTAAGAAATCACAAAACGAATTTTTTGATTTCACATCCAAAAACACTTTGAAAACTTTTAGCCATACAAGAACCATGTCAAACAGCCAAGGGACATGAAGAAACGCATGAAAAAAGCTGCAGAGAGCATTTAGGAAACAGGCTTTCTTATGTTGACAGCTATTTAAGGTAAAAAGCGTTGCGAGAAAAGGTTTCCATCAGAATGGAGTTGTTTCTCCAGTCTGCTAGCGCAATTCTTTCCTTCTCCGTGTCTCAAAAGGGTCTAGAAATATCCCAAAACAAAAACATAATCAGACTTTCCTGTGGTACGCTCCTTCGAATAGGAAAATGTATAATTAGGATGACAAAAATGTTCAACAACTTTTTAACATAAATCCGAGATTCAGAAATACCCATCTCCGTAGTTGCCATGGGTTGTGTTTCGAATTAATTTTAACTTTGATCCTCAATTAAAAAACACAATCCAAGCGAAGAAATAATTGGCTGCTTCTGCCATGACATTTCTGTAGCCCCTAGACGCAACCCGCAGAGCACAAATCACGGCTCCTCCATCGCGGGAAACCTGTTGGTGGAGAAGCTCGGACAAGTGATTTTTGATCTGTTTTATCGGTTTCTGCAATGACAAGATTCGATGATCCGACATCGACGGGTGGTCGGCATTGATTTTCTACAAAATGCACGCCTCAGAGCAGACGGTTCCACCTCCTTCACCAAATAAGACTTGAAGCTTATAGATATTTATTATTTGAAATGAGCTTTCATAGCTAGATTTTTGTACCAGCCGTCCGCCTCACACCCAGCGTGCTACGCGCTTCAACGTCCCACCGAACGCGTCGCACGTTCCCAGCCATCCGCCTCGCACCCAGCGTGCTACGCGCTTCAACGTCACACCGAACGCGTCGCACGTTCCCAGCCGTCCGCCTCACACCCAGCGTGCTACGCGCTTCAACGTCCAACCGAACGCGTCGCACGTTCCCTACCGTCCGCCTCGCACCCAGCGTGCTACGCGCTTCAACGTCCAACCGAACGCGTCGCACGTTCCCAGCCGTCCGCCTCGCACCCAGCGTGCTACGCGCTTCAACGTCACACCGAACGCGTCGCACGTTCCCAGCCGTCCGCCTCGCACCCAGCGTGCTACGCGCTTCAACGTCCAACTGAACGCGTCACACCTAGCGAGCAACGACCGTCAGATCCGTAACCCGAAGGTCTCAGGGAAAATAATCCGGATTAGGTTGGTAAATCAGATTAGAGTTGTCGAGCTCGGCAAAGACGTTAAAAAAAAACGTGGAAATGAATAAGTTTATTGGGTAATAGAGTTAAGAGAGTTTCGAATGTTGGCATGGGGTTGCTAGATCCCTTTGGTTGAAAATGGGTGGTTTGGGGGGAGGGTGAAGTTTTTAATCGAGTTGTTTGATGCCAGTTCTTCGCCGGGAAGCTGACTTGGCCCCTGGTCTTTAGTTTAAGCCTTTTTTTCCTACTTGGATGATGTGCACAGTTCGCAAGAAACAGGTAAATGCAGCTTGAAAATATCCAGGAAATATTCTGTCATTTATTGTCCAGTAAGTGGCTCATGATTGTACTGCCAATGTTTGCTTATTTGTCGTCCTTTCTTCAAGGACATTCAAGCTGTAATTTTCTTTTCTTTAACTAAGATATTAAAAAGCTTATTTAATCACTTGTTTCCAAACTGGGTCATTGAAATTAAACAAAGAAAACGAGTTATTTTTAATGCTGTGAAAGATAATATTTGCCACAAAATTCAACATAACTTGGACTTCATATCTTCAAGTTGAATTGCTGTAAAACTGATCAGGGAGCGCAATTTCCCGTTTGCCAACACGGGGTTACATGAGAAAACATTCATTCAACACCCACCCCAAATTACAAGCTGACAAATGATTTCTTTTACGTTACCTAACCTTTTCAGACTTGAACAAAAATCATAAAACAAGGACATAAACGGAAATGTTAAAACCAACCGTACCAACTCCCCTATCCCATAAAACCGACCCCCCTTTGTCCTCCAAAGCAACACAAACCCCGATTAAACCCCTAACAAAGCGTCCTCGCCCGCAACTTCCACACCAGAGTCTAACACCACATAGATTCTTGCTACCTGTTCCCCATAATCGATCTGAGCTGATTACCCCTCGCGACTGCATTAAGCCGTGACGTCACAGCACAAGCAGGCGTCCACACGTCTTGTGAGTCACCGATGTTGCTGCCGGATGACGTCACGCGGGAACAATGTCTGTCGGTTGGAGACGTCGCCGACGTGTCAGTCAGGCGTCACCGGCCGCCGACGTCGGTGTCTCGTCACAGTGACTAAGCGCCGTCAGGATTGTCAAGGAAATGAAAAATTAATCCTTTCGAGGCTTGTTTGTGTGCGTAGCATGCTAGCAGATGAGCGTATGGACTCTGAGACCGCACTGCTGCATAGCTTATGATGGATTTAGGTTATCTATCAGATGCGCCACTGTGGCAGACTTTACTGCGATAAATGTATGACCGAATACGTCGCACGTTCCCAGCCGTCCGCCTGGCAACCAGCGTGCTACGCGCTTCAACGTCCCACCGAACGCGTCGCACGTTACCAGCCGTCCGCCTCGCACCCAGCTTGTTACGCGCTTCAACGTGCCACCGAACTCGTCGCACGTTCCCAGCCGTCCGCCTCGCACCCAGCGTGCTACGGGCTTCAACATCCCACCGAACGCGTCGCACGTTTCCAGCCGTCCGCTTCGCACCCAGCGTGCTACGGGCTTCAACGTTCCACCGAACGCGTCGCACGTTCCCAGCCGTCCGCCTCGCACCCAGCGTGCTACGGGCTTCAACATCCCACCGAACGCGTCGCACGTTTCCAGCCGTCCGCTTCGCACCCAGCGTGCTACGGGCTTCAACGTTCCACCGAACGCGTCGCACGTTCCCAGCCGTCCGCCTCGCACCCAGCGTGCTACGCGCTTCAACGTCCCACCGAACGCGTCGCACGTTCCCAGCCGTCCACCTCGCACCCAGCGTGCTACGCGCTTCAACGTAAACGCATAATGTTAGGTTAAGCATAATGGTGGCTTTCTAGGTTGCTTGCTAGGTAGACACGTATAAAAAGCAACAAAGCTGGCACACGATGTATCTACATTTTTTTTTAAACAGAAGATGTGTTTCTGATGATATTTCAGTCTGTTCTTCGCTGAGGGCGGCTTGCAGGGAAAAGGAATCCACTCGACGGTGGAAGTGTTCTCAGCCATTAATTGCGCTGAGGCAGCCAACTGGGGTGGTCAGTGGCGCTCCCATTGGGCTGTCTCCCTTGGCTAAACTGCAGAGACAATTTTATATTTGATCGGACCTTTTCAACCAGAGAAGATAGAGAAATTGAACCCAAGTGGCTTTTCTTAATGAAATATCTTACTTGTACAATATTGGAATTCTGCGGAAATAGCATTGCTGAGCTGGCGACAGAATCATTGGCTAGGGAAGAAATAAAAGCACCACAGCCATCTAGGTACAACTTAGCACAACGTTACTTACGTCATCTTACGTTATATTTAGGGGGCTTTGTTTGCCACTGATGCTCAATCTCAAGCGTCAACTGACAGTTGACATATAAAAAGATTATCTTTTCCGGATGATAACTGCACTTATTTAATTTTACTTCTAGCTTTGCTCCCAGGTTCGCCACCAGCGCTTTGTAACCTGATTTCACCGAGTGCTTACCACATTTTTATATAGCAAGATATATGGTGGGATAGCTAGGCAGGAAAAATGTGCGTCCGAAACGGGATACGAACCCGGGACCTTCCGCTTGCCGGGCGGTTGCTCTGACCAACTGAGCTATCCGGCCACACAAGATTCCTGCTTCGCTGGGTGAGGAAAGGGCTCTCGGAAGAGAAGGGGAAGAAGCGACTCGTAATGCTACGAGTTCTACACAGGCATCCAGTGCAAGTGTATTCGACATCCCCGACGGCTCTGACGTTATGCACCTAACCTCATTCTCAGTAGAGATGGGATCTCAGTAGAGATATCTCAGTAAGATATATGCCTAAAATTACAACAGAAAACATAAATAGTTTTTCAGAAAAACTAACGAACTAAGATGAGGAAAAGACTAGAGTCATAAGAGAGTAATAACACATAACGTCTCCCCGTGGTGACCCATCCCGCTCGCCACTGGCCCTCTTCGGAGGAGGAGACATTAACGACGCCCGCTTTGCGCATTCCGCGCAGCATCCTTCTCTGCTCCCGCCGCCGACGCCGCCGCCGCCGCGCTAAGTGGACCCAGGTCTTCGCGGGGACGCTGCGAGATTGCCGCCGCACGTCCCTTGTATTCCCAGCCGGAAGCGGGCGGCAAACAATGAACGGGTTGCTTATGAAGCAGCGACGCTGGTATTAGTTCTATCGCTTTTAATAACGCACTCATTTTGGGATTAGTTTTTTTTATAAAACTATTAATCTGTCAAACAGACTCACTGATATGACTTTTTTGTGTTTTCAGGTTGAGACAGCGTCCAGCCTCCGTGTTGAACCGTTGAGTTTGTAGGTTTAGACAGAGTCCAGCCTCCGTGCCAGACTTCTGAATAGACACACCAGAATCTGAGACTTTCGCTTACCTACAAACTCAACAGTTCAACACCGACCCCTAGGGACCCTCTAAATCACTCAACCCCGGCTTATATAAGCGACAAATAATTAACAAAATCACAACCCCCACGTGGCCAGCCTGCCGACACGTGCACCCTACCCACCCTGACCAAACTAAAAACACGAACACGTGACAAATCGATTGCATCAACGCCGACGCCGACGCCGACGCCGACGCCGACGCTAATCGTTAAAGCGATGTCGGTGTGTCCTCGTGGCCTATTTATATCAGCGCACCTTGCCACCCTCCCAGCTTCGCACCCCCTTAGAGCCGATGCAGGGTCAATAGAGGTCGACGTGATCGGCCGCCAGAACTCCACAGCGCCGTGCATTGGTTAGGGGTGTGTGCGGCGGGTAGGTTTTGGGGATTACCGACGTGGTACCCACGAACACGGGCCGAGTAATCTGCGGCAAGGATTTCGAGTCGCTCGTGGTTAATCTGTCTGCAAAAAGGGGGGGCGGGGTAGAAGCGTGGGGTTTCTTTTGGTGAGGGTGGTATGAGGTGGATGTAGTTCAGAATTATGTCGCGTGCGTGTACGGTGCATTTGGTGGCAGGAAATGGGTGCTTTTTTTTTTTTCTTTGTTATTGGATTTCATATCACTTGGTGATTTATGCACATTGCACGCGGTGTTTTCAAATTTTAGCATGCAAAAATTGCTGAAAAAATAGGCTTTATAAAGCTTTAACATGCTATGTTTCTAGCTCGTAGCTCGCTGTGTTTCAAGCCCGTAGCACGCTGTGTTTCAAGCCAGTAGCACGCTGTGTTTCAAGTCCGCAGCACGCTGTGTTTCAAGCCCGTAGCACACTGTGTTTCAAGCCCGTAGCACGCTGTGTTTCAAGCCCGTAGCACGCTGTGTTTCAAGCCTGTAGCACGCTGTGTTTCAAGCCCGTAGCACGCTGTGTTTCAAGCCTGTAGCACGCTGTGTTTCAAGCCCGTAGCACGCTGTGTTTCAAGCCCGTAGCACGCTGTGTTTCAAGCCCGTAGCACGCTATGTTTCTAGCTTGTAGCACGCTGTGTTTCAAGCCCGTAGCACGCTGTGTTTCAAGCCCGTAGCACGCTGTGTTTCAAGCCTGTAGCACGCTGTGTTTCAAGTCCGCAGCACGCTGTGTTTCAAGCCCGTAGCACACTGTGTTTCAAGTCCGTAGCACTCTATGTTTCAAGCCCGTAGCACGCTGTGTTTCAAGCTCGTAGCACGCTGTGTTTCAAGCCCGTAGCACGCTGTGTTTCCAGCCCGTAGCACGCTGTGTTTCAAGCCCGTAGCACGCTGTGTTTCAAGCCCGTAGCACACTGTGTTTCAAGCCCGTAGCACGCTGTGTTTCAAGCCCGTAGCACGCTGTGTTTCAAGCCCGTAGCACACTATATTTGGTGAGTATCACGATTGTGTTTGATGCCAACTCTTCAAGCGACGCGCTCGGACTCGCTGATCGTTAACGACTCACTTACTTCTAATGGCTTTGTGAAGTTATTATCTCTCAGTAAATTTCTGGCATACCATTTCCGAATTTAAAAACAATGGTGTTGCTAATTTTACGCGCCGCCGAACGCGTCGCACGCCCCAAGCCGTCCGCTTCACGCCCAGCAACGACGGAATGTAATGTTTTAAAATGATTTGTATGTTCTATCCAAATAAAACTATTACGATTAAACCTTGAAATTGCTTTTGCAATCCGAATGTGTTTGCAGTTTGGCGACGCTGGAGATTCTGTCGCCAGCTTATAAACGATATTTTGGCAGAGTTTCCCATATTATTATTGTAAGATACAAGGTAAATTGAAGATTAATATAGATTATTTCAGTAATAGATTATAGATTGTAGCGTTCCATTTACCTTGAGTAATAAACCTTCTATTTGATAAAAAATCGATAAAATTAGATTCAATTTTTCTTAATCCTTAGCGCGTACTGTTAATTTGGTAGAGTTTAATAACTTGAGATGTTTGGTCCGGACTGTCACACGCTGGTTCGTCGCAGCGGAGAGGCTAGGAACTACTCGAAATCAACGAACAGACGTCCGCCATCTCAGATCGAGGAGGCTGAAGAGTTAAAGATTCCACCCAAACAAAAGACGGACGGAGGTCAAGAAATTCTTTTCAACGCCGTCTTGTTGGTTTGGAATTGAGTCGTCGCGTTCGGCCATCCGTCTCTCTCTGACCCCACGGTTTCTAGGGAGGCTGGGTGGCTGTTGGAGCTATGCTATGTCTCAAGCTCAGTTGCCAGAAGACGTTTTTGATTGGTTTCGTATGTTCTCAATGGATTTCTCGCGTTTTAAGATGAATCAAATTGCCTATAAAAGTTTTAGTTAACACTCGCATAGATGGTGGGTTTGCCAGGCAGGAAAAATGTGCGTCCGAACCGGGATACGAACCCGGGACCTTCCGCTTGCCGGGCGGTTGCTCTGACCACTGAGCTATCCGGCCGCACAAGATTCCTGTCTTCGCTGGGTGAGGAAAGGGTTCTCTCGGGAGAGAAGGGGAAGAAGCGACTCGTAATCGTACGAGTTCTACACAGGCATCCAGTGCAAGTGTATCCGACGTCCCCGTGACAGAGACACGGCTCTGACGTTTTGCAACTAACCTCATTCTCAGTAGAGATGGAATGGATGAGAATTTGGTTTTCATTGGTGGAAGCTTACACCAGTAAGCAAATTTTGGTGGGTTTGCTAGGCAGGAAAAAAGCCTAGCAAACCAACCAACAATTGCTTACTGGTGTAAGCTTCCACCAGTGAAAACCAATTTTTCATTCACAAATATTCTAGCATTTTACAAGGAACCTTATCATTAGAGTTTTTGACTAATACAGTTTGGGTAAATCCGTGACTGCAAATCTGTTTCGCATCATGCTAGTATTCCTATTGACAACTAGCGCAAGGATATTCAGAAAATAAATAGTATTAACAAAAGTTTTGTTGTATACAAACTTAGAAAAACAAACAAACACGTCACGTGTAACAAACGATCAAACGACCAAACGACACGTACCTAATCAACGTAAACGCCGCATGCTTCCTTCGGCGCCGTCAAGAGTTTATTCTAGACGCTTTCACAACTCGCCGGCAAAAAAGAAAAGCTCGGAAAATTGAGTTGGTCGTCGAAATTGTCGGTGCGGGAAATTGACTCGGAGTTGTTTCTTGTTTTTTGGTTTTCTGCCGCACGAAATCTCGTTACCGATCGGGATTAGAACAAGGCGGCACCATGGCTGTGCGCTTGCATTTTCTTTGCGTAAGTTTTTGTAATTAAATTTTCCGTCGTATAGTTTGTTTTTTTTCTAACAGAGTTTGGCAAACGCTTTGTGCATGATGTCCATGAACTCGCGAGGCGGAGTTTTAATTTACTAAGCGAAGAGGACTGTGTTTTTGTTTTTGAGAAATTGGTTTCAAAGTTTTGTGCTTGTTTTAATGTATTCGGTTAAATAGTTCACTTACTATCACTGATGGCCCTGCAAACATTATTTTTTTTCAAATTCTGTGCTGCGATTCACGAAGAGTATTCATTTTAACACCAATTAAGAGGTTATCTCTGTCAAACTTAACGGAAAAATACTGGCACCTTACGCAAGGTACACTACATAGTAATGCCAACAATCGTAGCAGCATAGCAACACTAGCAACAGCAGTGACACCGGTGTTTGCTGGCATTAGCCAAGGCACATAGTAATGCCAAAAATCGTAGCAGCGTAGCAACACTAGCAACAGCAGTGACACCGGTGTTTGCTGGCATTAGGCAAGGCACATAGTAATGCCAACAGTCGTAGCAGCACTAGCAACAGCAGTGACACCGGTGTTTGCTGGCATAATGCAAGGCACATAGTAATGGCAACAATCGCAGCAGCGTGGCAACACTAGCAACAGCAGTGACACCGGTGTTTGCTGGCATTAGGCAAGGCACATAGTAATGCCAACAATCGTAGCAGCGTGGCAACACTAGCAACAGCAGTGACACCGGTGTTTGCTGGCATTAGGCAAGGCACATAGTAATGCCAACAATCGTAGCAGCGTAGCAACACAAGCAACAGCAGTGGCGCCAGTGTTTGCTGGCATTAGGCAAGGCACATAGTAATACCAACAATCGTAGCAGCGTAGCAACACTAGCAACAGCAGTGACACCGGTGTTTGCTGGCATTAGGCAAGGCACATAGTAATACCAACAATCGTAGCAGCGTGGCAACACTAGCAACAGCAGTGACACCGGTGTTTGCTGGCATTAGGCAAGGCACATAGTAATTCCAACAATCGAAGCAGCGTAGCAACACTAGCAACAGTAGTGACACCGGTGTTTGCTGGCATTAGACAAGGCACATAGTAATGCCAACAATAGGAGCAGCGTAGCAACACTAAGCAACAGCAGTGACACCGGTGTTTGCTGGCATTAGGCAAGGCACATTGTAATGCCAGCAATCGTAGCAGCGTAGCAACACTAGCAACAGCAGTGACACCGGTGTTTGCTGGCATTAGGCAAGGCACATAGTAATGCCAGCAATCGTAGCAGCGTGGCAACACTAGCAACAGCAGTGACACCGGTGTTTGCTGGCATTAGGCAAGGCACATAGTAATGCCAACAATCGTAGCAGCGTAGCAACACTAGCAGCGCACTGACACCGGTGTTTGCTGGCATTAGGCAAGGCACATAGTGATGCCAACAATCGTAGCAGCGTAGTAGAATCATTGTTAATATTTCCATTCATTTCAGGCTTTAAATTCGATACAAACGATGACATACAAAATCCCACCTTCCCTCAAAACGCTGCGTAGCAAACTAGACACAATTTTCATAAATTTGCTTGCAAACTTTTGGGGTTGAATTTACGAAAAGCGACCGAGCTTTTCTCCCCTCTGCTACGCGATGAAGTGTGCGAGTATAGATTCATCCCCGTCGACTCAGCGGCCATATAACATTCACTTGACCCGATTGACCTGAAGTTGGGAGGGTGGACCACCCCTGCAACACCCACCCACCCCCTGCCGCAGCACAATCCTATCCCTTCTCTGTCCGCGCACCTTCCAACCGACAGTACACATTGGCGCCCCCGTTACCAACGACCCAGGACCCGTTGGCAAACATGCGACATCTGTGTCTCACCGTCAGTTTGTAGCTGCGACACTGTGTCTCACCGCCAGTTTGTAGCTGCGACACTGTGTCTCACCGTCAGTTTGTAGCTGCGACACTGTGTCTCACCGTCAGTTTGTAGCTGCTACACTGTGTCTCACCGCCAGTTTGTAGCTGCTACACTGTGTCTCACCGTCAGTTGTAGGTGGAAGAATTTTGAAAAATAAAATTGAATATAAGATCGTGTCATCGCATCGGGAGATAAAAAAGACGTATTCAACTCAGAGAAAAATGACGTCAGATACCCACTGGACGTACTACCAGTTTGGAAAAGAATATTAATTAGCTCTGCTTAATAACAAAGGCCGATAGGGCAACCACAACCCGAATTGCTCTGCCTGGCTTTAGCGAGTGGGTATCATGACGTCATTTTGATTGAATTTCGATTGAATGAAATAGGTTTATTAGATGTTTTGTTTTCAGAAGCACTACAGTTCATTTACTGGAAGAGCGTACACGTTTCTGCAAGGAGCGCTAGAGTTTGAAACAGCTGCTTTGTGTTACCAACTTTACACAACTGAAATGTGTAGGTATATGTTGCCTAAATTGATTACTTCTCAACGGTGAAATGTTTCCAATTCGTTTATTTGGTTAATTTATTATCAGTTTCATGACTAATTTTTCTGTTTGTTCTTTTAGTCAACTAAAACCCATACGTTTTAATTTTAATTTTGACATTTTAAAATTCCGCTATTGCTTTTTGGTTTTAGGAGTTGGTGCGCCCGAAAAGTCGGTAGTTAGTACGTACTTTCCCTGCATGGACTGTATTCCATTCAATTGTGACGTCATGATACCCACTCGCTAAAGCCAGGTAGAGCAATTCGGGTTGCAGAAACCTTCCATCATATCCACGTTCTATCATCCACTGTTATTTAGCTCAGCTAATTATATTCTTTGTACGAACTGGTAGGACGTCCAGTGGGTATCTGACGTCATTTTTATTAAATTTTAACAGTTAACATTATCAGTATTAACATATTAACAATTCAATCGTTGAATTTTGGTTTTAGGAGTTGGTGCCTTCAAAAAGGCGGCAACATTATTGGTATAGTCTCTCCCTGTACAGACTGGCGGGGGAAACAAAAATTAATCTCGCTAAAATTTAAAAAATCTGTCTAACCGCGATCCTGTTCCTCCTGATCGCCAGCATCAACCAACTGACGCTATCACCATGGCAACAAACACGGCGCGATATTGTAATTACTCTCAGCGGGCGTAACGAGCTCGCTACATATCAGGTAACCATGGCGCCCCCCCCCCCCCCCCCCTCCACCGGTGATACGTGTCGTCCCGTTTAATCAACGTGTCCATGCGTGCACGTGCTGTTCAACATTTTGCTAGACTCGGTCTCGCTGCCGCTTGTTGGCTGGTACCTCCCGATTTGCTGGTTTTTTACCTTCAAGCAATCTTAGGTAGCATGTGCTACCTATATCCCAGGTTACAAGTCCGGTTACAGCAACCTCGGTTTAAGCCCGGATTAGGGCGCGCTCATCCCTCAACGTCCAGCGTTTTTCAAGGGTTGAGACACCTTGGGAGTGATTTTTAGCGAAGCTCTGCATGTAAAAATCCGTATAACCATGTTTTACATTGGGGAGATACGCTTATAAAATTGGTCCGTGGTTGCTACGCATTTGCTACGCATTTGCTACGCATTTGCTACGGATACCTTTGTCTCGTACCTAATCCCAGGTTACAAGTCCGGTTTCAGCAACCTTGGTTTAAGCATGGGTTAGGGCGCACTCATCCCTCAACGCCCGTGCACGTCCAGCGTTTTTCAAGGGTTGAGACACCTGAGTAGAGAGATGGTTGTGTTCGAGTAAGTGTAATAAAGATTTTGGTGACTTTAATAACCGAGTGTTATTATGGACAAGTCCTAGTCTTGTCAAAGTGTTAGTGTTGATTCGAAACTTAATGCAAATATTCGTTGCATGTACGCTGGATATTTCGTTTCTAATAACTAGGCTTGGATCATCAATTTAAAATGTTCGGCGTTTATTTAGCAGCTTTCTCAATGAGATTCGTCACCTGGAAATATCATGATGTAGTCGTAGTGGAATTTTTTGAATATCTCAAAGTGTACAAATCGATTCAAGGAAAAACCATTCAATTGATTTGCTTGAAAAGAACACAGTATTTTCTTTTTACGATTTTTAATGCACACAGTAAATTTTGTTAAGATCGGTTGAAGATAAAGTTGCTTTAGTTGCAAAAAACTGCAGAAACGTTTAGAAAATTACATAAAAGCGCCATTTTCACGAAAAGCGCTAAACATTCAACAATGAAATTTGTACACAAACATTGAATCATAAAGTTCAACATATTTAGAAAGTTTCGTCACATTATATTCAGATTCTTGGCCTCCAGAGTGTAAAACGTGTTGTGGAAAAACTGAAAATTTTCATAAAAACTTAATAACATAAAATTTACTCGTCCGAATTGCTTCAAAAACGTGTCAGATCTAAGCTCAGAGAAAGCGAAGGTCCATATAAATTTTCATCAAAATCCGTTTTGGCTTTTGACCTGTAGAGCGCGAACAAACACACAAAAAAAAAACATTCCGTATTTTTTTTTAGAGGAAAGTGTGCGAGTCAACTCGTCACGCTCGTTACGCGCATCAATAAATGGACCTAAGTGCCTCCCTTCTAGTATCTTGTCAAACAATTTCGTAAAGGTAACACAAACCGTGTGCTCCAACCCCCGGCAAGCAGCGGCGAGACATAGCGTAGTCGCAACCATACAGACGGTGAAACCAGGGATGATTGGAACAGGTCTGCACACCAGGTATCTGCCGGCAGACAGGAAGCCATCGGTGCAATCAGGTCTGTCCATTCACCGGTCAGATCACCGGTACAATGGCGAGCTACACGCGTTGCCGTTGCTGCCGTCAATCCTACATCAAATACTAATTGCTGTGCACTACACTGTGTCTCACCGCCAGTTGCTACACTGTGTCTCACCGCCAGTTGGCAGCTGCTACACTGTGTCTCACTGCCAGTTGGCAGCTGTAACACTGTGTCTCACCGCCAGTTGGCAGCCGCTACACTGTGTCTCACCACCAGTTGCCAGCTGCTACACTGTGTCTCACCACCAGTTGTCAGCTGTTACACTATGTCTCACCACCAGTTGGCGGCTGCTACACTGTGTATCACCGCCAGTTGGCGGCTGCTACACTGTGTCTCACCACCAGTTGTCAGCTGTTACACTATGTCTCACCACCAGTTGGCGGCTGCTACACTGTGTCTCACCGCCAGTTGGCGGCTGCTACACTGTGTCTCACCGCCAGTTGGCGGCTGCTACACTGTGTCTCACCGCCAGTTGGCAGCCGCTACACTGTGTCTCACCACCAGTTGGCAGCTGCTACACTGTGTCTCACCGCCAGTTGGCAGCTGTTATACACTGTGTCTCACTACAAGTTGGCAGCTGCTACACTGTGTCTCACCGCCAGTTGGCAGCCGCTACACTGTGTCTCACCGCCAGTTGGCAGCTGTTATACACTGTGTCTCACTACCAGTTGGCAGCTGCTACACTGTGTCTCACCGCCAGTTGGCAGCTGTAAAACCACCACCAGTTGGCAGCTGCTATACACTGTGTCTGAAATGGTCACTCCAACATCAAGTAATTGCTGTGCACTTCACTGTGTCTCACAGTCACAGCCAGTTGCTAAACTGTGTCTCACCGCTAGTAAAGGTAAAGATAAAGGTAAAGGTGACAACCATATAGGTTGCTTCTGTTTTCTTACTGACTAGAAGATCACTTTTTAACTTGTCATTGCTTAACCGGGCCTAACTCGCGATGTCCGTCGATGAGATTCTTTCAGTGGAGTTAAATTGATTTAAATGTGGTTTTATTTTTCTTACATTTTGTACAATTTTTTGTACACCACTATATGATTAATTAATCATTTGATATTCACAATGAGTTTTGAAGATAACTGACCCTGGTGTGACGCAAGGGAAACAACAGGTAGTCATTATCACAATGTGACATCAGTGGTAATCACAAGTAATTGGTTTGGGTGTAAACGCATCATTAAAAAGCATGTCACTTCGATCCAAGTCAACAGAGCATCGTCAACGTTGGCTTCGGACGAAGGAAACACATGGCCAGCAATGCCATCGTCCCTAACTCCTGTCTAAAGGGTGGAGTGTGGGAGTTATTAACAGAGAACGTCCCATCGTTCAATTGAAAGTAATTAGTATACTTTCCCTTATATATCACATCGTTAGGTATCAGAAAAAAAATTCAACTGGGTATTGAATGATATGGGTTTTAATGCTGGCGACAAAGCAGGTAGCACAGCTTTATAAAACATCTGGAAAGGTTTTAGTTTGGAAGCTAAGCCTTCAAAAATCCAGTCAAATTGTTTTCTTTTCTGAAAATCTTGATCTCTTTGCAAAGTGTTGCGTTATTTTATAACCGGGACGTACAATATAATTGTACTAGGGCTTTGCGAATGCTTATAGTAATCGCGTTGAAGATGAGCGTTTTTTAAATGATGCCTATGAAAAATTATTTGAGATTTTATAGGTGAAAAAATATTTAAAAATGGAAAACTTATTCAAACGATTTGAATTCATTGGTATGTTTGGTGGGAAACCTGGTGGGAGAGTTTGAAGTTATGTAAACAAGTGCAGTTATAATCCGGAAAAGATACTCTTTTATATGTCAACTGTCAGTTGACGCTTGAGATTGAGTATCAGTGGCAAACAAAGCCCCCTAAATATTACGTAAGATGACGTAAGTAACGTTGTTTTAAGTTGTACCTAGATGGCTGTGCTGCTTTAATTCCTTCCCTCGCCGCCTAGGCAGCTGACGATTCTGTCGCCAGCTCAACAATGCTATCCAGACAGAGTTCCCCATATTTGATAAGATACTTGATTCCAGCACCCTATAACATTTTCACCTGAACCCCAAGCTACCATTTGATCCAATATAATATGCAAATCCTAGAGTCGATCATTCAGCACATCACAGAGATAAACTATCCAATGTGTAACGACGCATCGTATTAAGCAATGTAACAGGTTGCTATTTAATATGTGTGATGAGGGTCAGTGATAGCAAGAGTACAAAAAATTTGGATGAGATATTTAAGGAATTTAATCGTCAATGCTTACAAAACAGTGTATATTTCGGAGGTTAGATATTAAGAGATGTTGCTGGTTTTAAAGTTTGCCAGGCTCTGACGAGAGGAGATCTGTGAGCAGGTATCATGGTATCGCATGGTCAGCATAGTGTGCTGCCAGGAGCAAATGTCTACTTAATGATTATGAATGTATAGTATGTAACAGACTAACTGTAACAGAAACACGCTATACATAGCGCCGGTCTACTGATATCTATTGACCATCGGTCATAGTCGCTCTGCCTGTGTGCCTAACAGGCTTTATTAGCCGGTCAAAGAGCTGTAGCTATTTCAAAGCTCTGTTTATAAACAGACAACCTATGACGCTTCGAAGCTTAAAATGCGTTTTGAAATGTAAATAATTACTCTTGATTGATGTGCAAGTCAGTGTATACATGATGTAAATATGAAATGAATCTCTCAATCATAAAACAAAATTATCTTACTAGACTGTAGTCAGATTCGATAAATTCGTTTCCGAAAGACGTCAAAAAAATCTAACACATATTTTATTATCAAAAAATAGGAGACTCTGCCGTATAATATCATTGTTGTGCTCAGAATCGTCAGCTGCCAAGGCGGCAAGGAAAGCACCACAGTCATCTAGGTACAACTTAAAACAACGTTACTTACGTCATCTTACGTAATATTTAGGGGGCTTTGTTTGCCACTGATGCTCAATCTCAAGCGTCAACTGACAGTTGACATATAAAAGAGTATCTTTTCCGGATGATAACTGCACTTGTTTACGTTAACTTCACCCCGATCCCCCAGATTCACCACCAGCGCTGTTTCGCCCGATTTCGTCAAGGGTTTCCTAAATTCTAGAGCCTGGTGAGATATTTGATTCAAATAACATGAACAATGTTGACATCAACATCAACATGGATCATTGTGACAGTTAAAAGTTTAACTTAGAACATAAAAAAGGAAATAATATCAACAATAATATCAAACAATCGGCAGCGACATCAACAATTCAATAAATGTATTTCCTAAAAAAAAATTACCATATCATTTTTTATCTTCGCTGGTGTAGGGATTTGAATGTATCCTATTACTTCAGACTCGAATAGTTTAATTTCGTGCATGTCTCATATTTTGCTGTTCGGCGTATGCAGCACCGTGTCTTTAGCTTTATCACTTAGCGAACTGGATTATCAAAGATTTGTTTATTCACTTCCGGTATTGCCCTGTTCTTGCACTGGCCATTGATCTTTGGAAGTCAAAAATTAGAAATACATTTATTTCAGATTAAATCCACAAAATCGATATGGCAGCTGTGCAACATTAGGTTATAACTACAAATGACATAGAATTTATTAAGTCACGGTTCTTGGTACCTATCATACGTTTGTTTTGTTTCTTTGGAATGTAATGATGAAATTGATCCTAAATCAAATTAATGTTTATATAAATTTGAATGTTATTTATTCTACCTAATTAAGTAATGGAGACCATGGTATAATGGCATGCAAATGTCAATGTGGCTGACCTTCTCTGACAGCTGCCACATTTCGGTCTTTTGCCTGAGGGCTTAGCACAAAAATCATGATTAAAATGTGTGATGGATGTATTTCTTTGTAATGACCATCTATGAAAGGCCGTAATTCAATATTTTATAGAAATCTACTGAAACATCAAGAAAACGAGAATTCTTACGCCGGTGACCATCAAGGCTTGACGATACAATGCAAACTGTCATTTCATCGAACGACATCGAATGTCAATCGTTGCTTCCTACTTCGAAGCGAAATTAAATCTCTGAAAGTGCTTCGACAGAGCGTAATGACAAGAAATGTATCTCCCTGAGTGACGGGGGCTTCAATTACCAACAGCATTATTTCATCTAGAACAAGACTCTGTACGTATTCCATCGCGCAACTGAGTGCACAGAAGCAGTTGGAAAAAGTTGATAAAAGTGAATTGAATCGTCGTGGGTTCGCTATTGAGGCGATGACAGTTGCTGAGTAGACGGCATGGTTCATTTCAAGCAAGCATGCACTTGTATGTCTTCTGTGAAGGTTTAACGCAAGGTATATAGCTGCGAGCAGCGATCAAAATAGTTCATATCTGGTGCTGTTAGTTGGAGATGTTGTTAGACAATATCTGTTCCCATGTCATAACCATGCAATCAGAGCATGATTTTATTAAGAAAAACTAAGATTCACTACCTAAGTGGTTTAATTAATGCTAATATTCCAAACTCATACTTTTCCCTTAGCTTATGAATTAGCTTTTATGACATTTGAATAGTTTTTTATTACCTTCTTCTGGTAAAGCTATGATTTTATAATGTAAACAGTGGAATGTATCTGCTTTTGATTCGGTGTTGCAATCGAATTTCTTCAACACCAACTTCAATTCACCGACCTAGCAGCTACCAATTAAGAGGTTGTACCTAGTAATAATTGTTTTCACTTTCAAAGAACTTTGATTTGATTTGTGAACTCATTACAGCGAGTTGAATAGAGGTTAGATTGACCTTCTGTGTTTAATCAGCAATCGTTCATGTGTCCAACCATTTAAAATAAATGATTTTGTTCCTCACACCAAAAGAATCGGTTGAATAAACCTGATAAAAGGCAGTCCATAATAATGTGATGAAATTCGTAACATGCTTACCTTCTAGCAGACAATGACAGAGCAAAAATACGATGGGGAATTTCTCATGATTGCGCACTGTATACACCGTCTTATATAATCAACCATGCAGATCACCTATATCTGCATTGAAACAAACAATTACTATGCAAATCAAGTTTACCTTTCAATCAAATCACGCAAATATCACTCAAACACCAGCACACATTCACTCACAAACACAGTGAAAAAACTGTCACTGACAAAAACGACCGTTTGAAAACAAAAATTCGCGCACGCATCGGCAAGTTTGAATAAAACACGTAACGCCGTGTTCGGACTCAGAAGGCGGTGAACCGTCGGCCCCTGTGCACTAGGCTACGCGCTACACTGGCCGAGCGGACGCGGCGACGCTGCTTTGTGTTGCACCATCGAGTTGCAGGCGTCGCCGACCGGAGCGCTAAGTGGCGATACGATGCTAGCGCTCTCTGTTGCAGCGTCGGCGGACTTAGCAGTGAGGGTGGAGGGTAAGGTAGTCCTATGGGAAATGCAATTTTCACCATCAGTCAAAGCCCACTGTATCCAGATTTTAGAAACAAATGAAATTGTAGACTTCTTTCCAAAAATATTTCATCACCATTACGCCAGTCAAGAAGATTGTGCGCATATTTTTAACTATTTATATTTTAAAATACATTAAAATTCCACAAATTTCCCGCAAAATGCCACCAATCTGTCAACTGTCATTCACTAATCATTCCCATACAAACTCCGGCTGTACTTCAAACTGCTGCCGACTAATTCACCTGCGCGGCCATTGAAGATCGAAAGCGTCATCAAACAGGTTCAGTTATTATCAATTACAGGCATCACGAATAATTGATTGTGATATACTCGAGTAGCCATTAGATAAATCGATAGTTGATAATGATTATAACATCTTAATAGCTTTGCTTGATGAATCAAACACAGATTCACATAGGAAATCAAAGGATTTATAAACTTAAATATGTAACAAGTATTATTTCAATATATATATATAACTAGGGGCTCTGCCCCTGCGGCCTCCGGCCGCCAACCCCCCCGGCGTGCTTTGGGGCTTCGCCCCAAAGCACCATCTGCACGGGGCCCCCTTGCAGGGGGCTTCGCCCCCTGTAGGTTTTATTTGTTTCTTGTGTTGATTTGTATTTCGGTACTTGTTATTTGACCCTTCTGCCACGCTTACCTAACACTTCGTATTTATCTACATAATCACTGCTCAAATGCGAAGGGATTGTAGGGATTATGCAGCAGAGGCAGCGTTTGCAGCGAACCTTCCTTTCTCCCCCCCCACCACCTCTACTAATCCTTCCTTTCCTGACCCACCCCAACTTCCCAACCTTCCTCTGCGTAGTACGACAGTGTTGATATGCGCAATTCGTACGATGGTCTGTACCTTGTGCACTTGTGCCTTGTGCCTGGACCCCCTTCCCACCTCCTGGCTGCATGACAGACTTCCTTCCCTTTCTCTGTCCCTGCTTGTGTTGTCCACCAATATCCGGATATAAGGCCTGGTAAATCGACACGGTCTTCTCCACGATCTTCCTTCAAGTGCAAACGCGACGGTGTTGACATGCACAATCGTACGATGGTCTGTACCTTGTGCACTTTGCGCTTTGCCAGGAGCCCTTCCCCGCTCCCGGCTGCATGTCGGGAGCAACACCCAGCACCCACCCCCCGAACTTCAGGACCCCACACCCAGCATCCAGCACCCAGCACCCGGCACCCAGCATCCAGCACCCAGCATCCAGCACCCAGCACCCGGCACCCAGCACCCAGCACCCAACACTCAGCCCCCGGAACCCAACATCCAGCACCCAGGACCCGGCACCCAGCATCCAGCACCTAGCACCCGGCACCAGGCACCCAGCACCCGGCACCCAACACCCAGCATCCAGCACCCAGCACCCGGCACCCAGCACCCAGCACCCAACAACCAGCACCCAACACCTAGCCCCCGGAACCCAACATCCAGCACCCAGGACCCGGCACCCAGCTCCCGGCACCCAGCACTCAACAACCAGCACTCAACACCCGGCACCCAACACCCAGCACTCAACACCCGGCACCCGGCACCCAGCATCCGGCACCCAGCACTCAACACCCAACACTCAACACCCGGCAACCGGCACCCAGCACCCAGCACCCGGCACCCAGCAATCCACACCCAGCACAAAGCACCCGGCACCCAGCACGCAGAACCCGGCACTCAGCCCCCGGCACCCAGCACCCAACACCCAACACCCTGCACCAAACACCTAGCACCCAGCACGCGACCCCAACGACCCGGCACCCAGCACCAAACACCCAGCACCAAGCACCCAGCACCTAGCACCCAGCACCCGGAACCCGGCACCCAGCATCCAGCACCCAACACCCTGCACCCGACCCCCATCCCCTGGCAACCGGCACCCAGCACTCAAAACCCAGCACACGGCACCAGGCACCCAGCACCCAGCACCCAACGCCCAACACCCAACACCCAGCCCTCAACACCCGGCACCCTGCACCCGACCCCCAGCACCTGGCACCCAGCACTCAACACCTTGCACCCAGCACCTAGCATCCAGCACCCGGCATCCGGCGCCCAGTACCCAGTTTCCAGCACCCAACACCCAGTACCCGGCAACCAGAACCCGGCACCCGGCACACAGCACCCAGCACCCAGCACCCGGCACCCAGCATCCAGCACCCGGCATCCAGCACCCAGCATCCAGCACCCAACACCCAGCACCCAATACCCAGCACCTAGCACCCAGCACCCGGCATCCGGCACCCAGAACCCAGTATCTAGCACCCAGCATCCAGCACCCAACACCCAGCACCCAATACCCAGCACCTAGCACCCGGCACCCGGCACCCAGCACTCAGAACCCGGCACCCGGCACCCAGCACTAAACACCCAGCATCCAGCACCCGGCACCCAGCACTCAGAACCCGGCACCCGGCACCCAGCATCCAGCACCCGGCACCCAGCACCCGGCACCCAGCATCCAGCTCCAGGCACCCAGCATCAAACACCCAGGACCCGGCTAACCGGCACCCAGCACCTGGCACCCAGCATCCAGCACCCAGCACCCGGCACCCAGCATCCAGCACCCAGGACCCGGCTAACCGGCATCCAGCACCCGGCACCCGGCACCCAGCACCTGGCACCCAGCATCCAGCACCCAGGACCCGGCACCCAGCACCTGGCACCCAGCATCCTGCACCCAGGACCCGGCACCCAGCACCCGGCACCCAGCACCCAGCACCCGGCACCCAGCATCCAGCACCCGGCACCCAGCATTCAACACCAAACGCCCAGCACCCGGCACCCAGCATCCTGCAGCACCCAGCACCCGGCACACGGCACCCAGCATCCAGCACCCAGCACCCGGCACCCAGCATCCAGCATCCAGGACCCTGTACCCGGCATCCAACACCCGGCACCCGGCACCCAGCACCCGGCACTTAGCATCCAGCACCCAGGACCCGGCACCCAGGACCCGGCACCCAGCATCCTGCACCCGGCACCCAGCATTCAACAACCAACGCCCAGCACCCGGCACCCAGCATCCAGCACCCATCACCCGGCACCCGATCCCCAGCATCCAGCCTCCAGCACCCGGGACCCAGCAACCGACCCCCAGGACCCGTGCCCTGTCGGCCGCTGCCTTCGTCCTTTCTTCGTTGCTCGTCGGCGTTAGTTTGGCCTGGGTCAGGCGAGCACGTTTTTTTGGCGGCATCTGCAGTAGTTGTATGATGTGTTTCCAGTATTTCAGAACAGCTTTATACTTTCTGAAGAGCAAAACTCGATTTCAAACACTATATATTCCTAGTTGTAAAGTCGCGTAAGAACTCACAGTTAAACTCGTAGGAAATCTCACAGGAGAACGGATGCACCGATGTCCGCCATCGCTTGGTGTCGCCACAGCATGAATTTGTCGGTGGCAAATTATTTTGAAACCTGATACTTGAAGCTAAAATAAATGACTTTTTGAATTTAATTTTTTCGTAACCATGGATACAATTTTCGTCAAGCCAGAGGCGTTGAATTGGTTCGAAATTTGTCTCGCCGTTGGACGAATTTCGGCCGCGTGAACCCAAATCAAGCCCTTTCGAGCCCTATCAGATCCCTATCATGCCGCGCTCAAATCGCTGCCTAAATATTGCAGCGCTCAAGTCCCCGGTGGCACGAACACAACGCAACTTTCCCCGCGCGTTTTCATCGCGTTTTCGCAATTTCGCTGGCGATTTACGCGGAGCCAAATTTAAGGATTTTAAAGAAGGTTGAATATAATATCTTTTATTCTTGTTTCCTTAAAAAAATACAGGGTCCAGTTTTATTTGATTTATTTTTCAACTAGGGCATCTCGGGTTGCTTTTTATCCGGCTTGTCAAGCCTGGCGATTTCCCGTTCTCTTCTTCACTATAACTAAATTCACTTCCTTCCCCATCATCACACTCTTCGTCCTTTTCTACCTGCGCATTCCATTCTTTTACGTCTTCCCACAATCTTCCTCTGACAACCTCTTCCCAACTCATCTTCCTTATCAATACAAATATCAATATCAATATCAATACAAATAGGTAACATCTCATAAGTGGACTTAACTAATTGTTACACTCACACATTCAATATTTCATTGCATTGAGTATTGCATTCATTGTACTGTTATGTGATTGCATGTCTTGTCAATTAAATATAAATATTTAAACTAAACTGTAAAATGAAGCTCTCGATGTGTCGTCGTCCATGTGGTCCAGGGATTCAGAGATGTCTTGGATCGAAGACCCGGGATCTCCAGACTTTGAGGGTCTGGACCTGACCAATCTGCAGGTCGACCAAGCGTACGTCCGCGTACACAGCGATCGCTGGAAGCTGTGGCTCTACACGCTCTCCGAAGAGTGCCACAAGGTACCAAACATCTTACTATTACGATGTCGGAGACTCTGGCGAAATATCATTGTTGAGCTCAGAATCGTCAGCTGCCTAGGCGGCGAGGGAAGAAATTAAAGCACAACAGCCGTCAAAAGAATTTTTGTTGTTAGAAAGGAAATATCTATTTCAAAATTAGTCTCCGGAAAGGGTTTTGAACCCAGATCTCAACTTGTCCCGGGCAATACACTTTACTATAATGCTATACGGACAACCAGCTGTGGAATTAAGTTTTA
Source organism: Nemurella pictetii (assembly GCA_921293315.2). Taxonomy (NCBI): domain Eukaryota; kingdom Metazoa; phylum Arthropoda; class Insecta; order Plecoptera; family Nemouridae; genus Nemurella; species Nemurella pictetii. The sequence continues at coordinate 6,370,563 of OV121124.1, forward strand.
CTTGAGTGGTTGGGCTCCATGGAGATAGAAACAGGACTATGAATGAACATAGATGGCGCTGAATCTAGTGACGCTAAGCTGCAATCACACACCAACAACTCGACTAACCCCGATTATAATGTGGCTCCATGGAGATAGAAACAGGACTATGAATGAACATAGAAGGCGCTGAATCTAGTGACGCTATGCTGCAATCACACGCCAACAACTCGACTAACCCCGATTATAACGTGGCTCCATGGAGATAGAAACAGGACTATGAATGAACATAGAAGGCGGTGAATCTAGTGACGCTATGCTGCAATCACACACCAACAACTCGACTAACCCCGATTATAACGTGGCTCCATGGAGATAGAAACAGGACTCTGAATGAACATAGAAGGCGGTGAATCTAGTGACGCTATGCTGCAATCACACACCAACAACTCGACTAACCCCGATTATAACGTGGCTCCATGGAGATAGAAACAGGACTATGAATGAACATAGAAGGTGGTGAATCTAGTGACGCTATGCTGCAATCACACACCAACAACTCGACTAACCCCGATTATGACGTGGCTCCATGGAGATAGAAACAGGACTATGAAAGAACATAGAAGGTGCTGAATCTAGTGACGCTATGCTGCAATCGCACGCCAAAAACTCGGCTTAACCCCAATTATGACGTTGGGTACGCTTGTATCAGTGTGATTTTAAACCTAAATGCAATTTCTCGTTTCATGTACAGTAGACAATGATTATTTGTAACGAAATATCAATTCCAAAATTTATATCCGTGCCGGGATTCGTATCCGGATCCTCTCCGCTACGCTCACCAATAATACTGCATTATTGCTGCTTGTCTAGTGTTCCTACGCCCGCCGTGTGGTGCTCTACCGCGCCGAGAATGTGTTGCAGTACAGCAGCCTGCACGCCGAGTCTTGGAGGCTGTACGACAACGACGGCACAGACTCTGTCACCGTCAACAACACCGGGTATACACGTGACATTACATGTATGTCCACGATAACCATTCATACCCAAAAAATGGCCGCTATTTACATTACACCAACTCATGAAACTCGAGTGGACCACCGGCTTTACGTCCCTTCCGAAGGACGGTACAACTCGAACAACAGGATTCCTCCACTAATCCGCGCTGTCGAGAGGTTGATAAGCAAGGCGAGTGAAGTTGTCGTACTTACTTCAAGCCCTTCAGTCTCTCTCCCTAACAGAACTGATCATGTGCATGATGGTCATCCATCCAACACCTAACTCAACGCGATGTTGCCTAACTTCGGTGATCTCACGAGAACCGGTATTTCCAACGTTGCCAAACCGTCTGGTCCATCAGCCAATCAGCAAGTGTTCTATCCGTTGCAGCCATCTGTGTGAGGTGACAGCAGAGTTCGGGGAGTTCGGGGTGTACGACCTGACGGTGGGGGGCGCGGCCAAGGACAGCGTGACCTGCATCCTGAGCACGGCAAAGCAGCCGGTCAACATCTACCTACGTGAGTGTCTCCCTGGGACGCGCTGCAAGCCTTGCCATGCCTTTAGAGGACCATACTCCCTTCATCTGCTTTGCCATCTCTGTCATTGTATCATGGTGCCATGGTGGCATGGTGGCATGGTGGCATGGTGGCATGGTGGCATGGTGGCATGGTGGCATGGTGTCATGGTGGTGAATCAATGCATGGCTTGAGATGCTGCGATTGTGCCTAGGACCTAGCCCCAAGGCCCGGTTTTAATTGTCCAGTCAAAGGGCTAAACTCCAGATAAACTCATCTCCATTGTGATAACCTTTTGATTGATTTTTCATCCTAACCGGAAGATAAATATTTAATTGGACATTGTAATTTCAGTCCTTAATGGGTATTTGCCGTAATTTTGCTTTGAGTGGAAAAGGTCTGTCCCCAGACCCAACTTAGCTCTGCCCCCTATTCACTAAACGTTCAGTTTCTAACTCTAAGGTATTGGGAAAATTTCGGCTTTTTCTTCCAAAGGAAGTATGAAACGCAAAAGCTGAACAGTCCTATTCCATTCCTGAAGAAAAATGATGTCAGATACCCACTACGCGTACTAACCAGTGTGGAAAAAATATTAATTAGCTCTGCTAAATAACAAAGGAAGGCAGGGAAATGACAACCCGAATTGCTCTGCCTGGCTTTAGCGAGTGGGTATCATGACGTCATTTTGATAGAAGTTTGATTGAACGGAATAGGTGTATTCCACCCAATCCTGCAGAATAAGAAGCTGCAAATCAGTAAGAAGTAGCCCGTACGTCCGAAACATGTTCACCGTGTTTTCTGCAGCCCTGCTTCTCCTCGCCCTGGTCTTCGGCGGCGTCCTCTGCGTCTGGCTCGCCGTGCGTCTCACGCTGCGACAACTGCGACGGCGCGCCATGATGAGCTCCTTCGTGGCGACGTCGCGACGCCGTCCCCACGGCGCGACGCCCACCAAGACGGCGCCGGACCCGGAAACAGGAGGCGATCTGGAAGCGTCGTCGCCCGGCAAGACGCGGCGTTTGCGATCGTTGGACACGTTCAGGGGGTGGGTATTGAGGGGTCGCCGTCGTCTTAGTTGTCTAATTAACCAAATCTAATCTAAAATAGTGTAGGTAACATTTCACATTTCAGTTGTGTGAAGTTGGTGACACAAAACAGCTGAATTGAAGACTAGCTCTCCCAGTAAATGAACTGTATCACCAAAGACACGATTGATTTGTTGTTTGTTTTTACTTCGGTTTCGCCGTTTCAGAATCGCGCTGGTGCTGATGGTGTTCGTCAACTACGGGGCCGGAAGCTACTGGCTGCTGAAACACGTGGTCTGGGACGGGCTTCACTTGGCAGACCTTCTCAACCCCTGGTACTTCCTCTACTCAACCTACTAAAATCACGGCTCTAGAAGCAGCCCCAACATGTAGGTTGGTAACCTCCTACTTTTTAACTAAGTCTACAGCCGTATTGAGCCACTTTATCATGTCTTCCCACTGATCTCTAAAGCCATGGATAGCGCTTCGTACAGTGAGACTTTGATGCCGTATTGAGCCACTTTATCATGTCTTCCCACTGATCTCTATAGCCATGGATAGCGCTTCGTACAGTGAGACTTTGATGCCGTACTGAGCCACTTTATCATGTCTTCCCACTGATCTCTATAGCCATGGATAGCGCTTCGTATAGCGAGACTTTGATGCCGTATTGAGACACTTTATCATGTCTTCCCACTGATCTCTATAGCCATGGATAGCGCTTCGTACAGCGAGACTTTGATGCCGTATTGAGACACTTTATCATGTCTTCCCACTGATCTCTATAGCCATGGATAGCGCTTCGTACAGCGAGACTTTGATGCCATATTGAGACACTTTATCATGTCTTCCCACTGATCTCTATAGCCATGGATAGCGCTTCGTACAGCGAGACTTTGATGCCATATTGAGACACTTTATCATGTCTTCCCACTGATCTCTATAGCCATGGATAGCGCTTCGTACAGTGAGACTTTGATGCCATATTGAGCCACTTTATCATGTCTTCCCACTGATCTCTATAGCCATGGATAGCGCTTCGTACAGCGAGACTTTGATGCCGTATTGAGCCACCTTCTACTTACAATTTTCATCAAATTTTCAAATCAATATTTAAATTAAGTGTAGAAACGAATTAATAACGATTTTTCTACGCAGTTGTGGATTTATTTATTTCAATGCCTCGCGTTTGACGTAATTTTGGCTTCCGGGACAGGTTCATGTGGATAATGGGCGTCTGCATTCCGATATCGATTCGATCTCAACTCAAGAAAAACATCCCGCGGCTCCGCATCTTTGCCAGAGTCCTCAAGGTAAGCCAACGGTTTTCTTAGCAGAAAACACTTTTTGTAAAAGATCTGCAAAAAAAAATATTTGCTTCATAGTGTGTACTTAGAAAGTTAAGCTCTTTTGCTTTAGACAGCAAGAGTACAATGAATAGTACCTAATAAGAAATGTAAAAATGTGTAAATGTGTGTAAATCTATTCACATAACATCTAATCTATCTTTTGGAATCTTTTTAGAATCGATAACAATATTTATCTAAGCCTATTTGAAGTAGTGCATGCCTAAACTTCAGCAAAACGCATTGAATTATGCAGCTCAGAAAAACGTACTAACGAATATTTTCGTCTAGCGGATTTAGGTCCATTTTTTCAGAGGTTTGTTAAATATTTAACGGTCCGTTAGCATAATATCCAGGGATATGAATGACAGTGACCATATTCAAAGCACATTAACGGAACGATAAGTAGTTTACGGACCTCAGTAAAACTGGACCTAAGCAGAATGGTATTCTAAGAAACGCACTAACGAGGCTTTTGGGTTCTAGAATATCACGGAGTCACACATGATCCATGAATATCATAGTAACACCGCTGATCTCTATTACCTTTTACCTCTAATAACTATTACCCAGAGATCAGTGAGAAGACATGATAAAGTATCTCAATATGGCATCAAAGTCACACTGTACGAAGCGCTATCCATGGCTATAGAGATCAGTGGGAAGACATGATAAAGTGGCTCAATACGGCATCAAAGTCTCGCTGTACGAAGCGCTATCCACGGCTATAGAGATCAGTGGGTCACACCTGACTTCGCGCGTTTCCGCCAGCGCTCGTGCATCCTGTTCGTGGTCGGCATCTCGTTGTACACGATCCACACGGGCGCCCGACTGGAGACCATCCGGCTGTTCGGCGTGCTGCAGCGCTTCGCCGTCGCCTACTTGGCCGTCGCGACGCTCTCCATCTTGTTCACGCGTCGAGCGTACGACACGCCACAGGTAGTTTCAAGCACTGTCTCGCACGTCGCTCACGAGGCTCTAGAGTCTAGAAAGTAGGAAACTCAAACTTTTCCAAAGTTTTTAGTTGGTTCTTTTTAGTTGGTGCCCTGCATTTGCGTCCTGCTTGTTTACCTGTGCGCTTTTAAAACTCGTCGTGCTCTAAAGGTATCTGACATCTGTTTTCAGCAAACCTTTTGTTGCTTTTGTTGGTGTTTCGATATTTTGCTAGTTGGCACTCGAGTTTAGACCGTTGATAAAGCAGGCAGCACAGCTTTGCTTAACGTTTGAGTGTGGGAGTTTAGCATTCAATAATCCAGTTCTAAGTTGTTTTGAAAACTAACGTGGAAAGACTTGAATCTTAAGAAAGTAATAGTAAGTAAGTAATAGTAAGAAATAGTAGTAGTTAGTAGTAATTATTGCTTCCAATCAACTAAACTGAGTCAACCAACTTCCGATTATCACCATTCCGATTAACCATCGTCTTCGACCGCTCGACAGCCGTTAAATATTTTTTCTGAAAACTTACGTGCTTAGATTAGACACAGATTTAAGAAAGTAGTGTGTTTAATCCCTCGACAGACGAGAGCTCGAGCAGCGATGCATGACGTCACCGTTCTCCTGCCCCAATGGGGGGTGGTCGGCGTACTTGTCGCAGTGCACACTATCATCATCTTCAACGTCAAGGTGCCCGGCTGTCCCACGTGAGTCGTCGCACCTCCTTGTAATAGACCTATTCCACTCAGAGGAATAATGATGTCAGACACCCACTGGACGTACAAGTTCGGAAAAAATATTGATTATCTCTGCTAAATAACAAAGGAAGATAGGGAAATTAAAACCCGAATTGCTCTGCCTGGCTTTGGCGAGTGGATATCATGGCGTTATTTTTGTATAATTTTGATTGAATGGAATAGGTGTCGTATTGCACTGAAAAAAAAAACGGTTTAATATTAATGACATCTGGCGTCACGGTTCCGGTTTTTCACAGGCTCGTTAACTTCTTAACGGTACGTTTGTGTGTTATTTCTGTCGCTTCGACGAATATCGCGACTTCACTTAGTTGAAACACATTTATTAATAAACGAAATACAATGGGAGTGAAGCTCGATGAATAAATGTAAGAATAATCAAAAACACTTCTTGTCAAAATCGTCGTTTGAAGAAGAATAACAAAACAAAGTTGCTCACAACAATCGCCTTTCTCCCCGTGGACAATAGTGCGATGCTGCCTAGCGGCTAGCTGGGTCCTTTATACAGCTTTTACAGCAGCTTTTACAGCAGCTTTTACAGCACTGAGATTGTATCACGCTAATTTCGGAACCATTTGTATTAAGTGAGATTTTTAATATATTTCTTACTTTTTTACTGTTTTAAGTGAATACTTACTGTAGGTATTACTGTTATTTTTAGATTTTAGTATTTTAATATCTTAGCTCTTATAAAGTGTGATTTTGTTGGTTTATGTCTCATCAATAGTATCACTGTGTCCTCATTTCATGTATCTGATAAGTGACAACAATAAATAAATACATAAATAATACGATGCTTCCTGCCTTGCTAGCGGCTACCTGGGTCCTGAGCTGCACTAGCAGTTAATAATGCTATGCCTCCTGCCATGCTAGCGGCTACCTGGGTCCTGAGCTGCACTAGCAGTTAATAATGCTATGCCTCCTGCCATGCTAGAGGCTACCTCGGACCCGGAGGGCTTCACGATCAAGCCAGCCACAGAGAATGCGTGGGAGGAGCCACCGGTTACCTGGACACGTTGATCCTCGGCAGGAGCCATCTCTTCCACGGAGCTTCGACTTGGTTGGTCTACCAGTCGGGACCGTTCGAGTCGCAGGGAGTCATCGGTGAGTTCATGGTCTGTGTAGAGCGAGGTTAGAGCGACGGTTAGCTTTTAAGAGTTTAGACCGTTGATAAAGCAGGCAGCAACGCTTTGGGAATGTCGGAAATAGTTTGTGTTTGGGGGTTTAGCATTCGCCAGTAACATAGTTTTACATATACAGTAACAGTAACATATGTACAGTAACATAGTTTAGCCCAGTAACATAGTTTTACATATACAGTAACAGTAACATACGTACAGTAACATAGTTTAGCCCAGTAACATAGTTTTATATACACAGTAACAGTAAAATACGTACAGTAACATAGTTTAGCCCAGTAACATAGTTTTACATACACAGTAACAGTAACATACGTACAGTAACATAGTTTAGCCCAGTAACATAGTTTTACATACACAGTAACAGTAAAATACGTACAGTAACATAGTTTAGCCCAGTAACATAGTTTTACATACACAGTAACAGTAAAATACGTACAGTAACATAGTTTTACATACACAGTAACAGTAACATACGTACAGTAACATAGTTTAGCCCAGTAACATAGTTCTTCTGGAAAGTAAAGTGCCAAGATAAGGGGAAAGACACGATGTCTGTAGAAAGTAATAAGCTTTTAGCCCTTTTACGCATAAAAAATTTAGACATAGCAAAGGGCTGGTTGTAAAATGTTCAGTTAGGGCAAGAATTACAATTTCCAGTCTAGTGGCCAATTTCCCGATAAAAATTCATCTCTACGGTGACAAATTCACGGTTGCTTCTGTTTTCCTCTAACTGGTAGATAAATTAAAAACTGGACATTTTAAAACCGGTCCAAATTTGAAAACCAGCTCAACCAAAGCACTTGCACATAAAATTGAGAGTTAAGTAACTAAAAAACAAGCAAACAAACGGCCTAAACCAACAATTAACAAGCAGCGAGACATTACCTCGCCTAAACCAACAATGAACAAAAGGTGTGACCCTACCTCGGGTGCGCAGGCTGCCTGCCGGCCATCGCGCAGGTGTTCCTCGGCGTGCAGGCGGGCACCACGCTGGTGACGCACGCCTGCGCCACTGCGCGGCTGCGCCGGTGGCTCGCGTGGGGCGTGGCGTGCGGCGCAGGCGGCGCCATCTTGTCGCTGGGCGGCCGCGAGGATGCCTGGATACCCGTCAACAAGAAACTCTGGTCAGCAGCGCGTTCTTAGCTCAGAAGTGTTCTGTTATTATTGCTGAGATTTGATTATTGGTGTTTAACGACGCACTGTTTTGACAATTCGCCCTGTGGCACTGGTCTAATGGCGTCGGTGAATTAAATGGTGATGATGAACCTAACCTAGCCTAAGAGTGGAGGGGAAACCCGGTGCCGGTACGTAGCCTACTCCTGTCGAAAAGCACCGAGGGGACCACCGGCTTTACGTCCTTTCCGAAGGACGGTACAACTCGAACAACAGGATTCCTGCACTAATCCGTGCTGTCGAGAGGTTTAAAAGCAAAGTGAGTGAAGTTGTCGTATACTAACTTCAAACCTCTCTCCAGAAGAGAACTGATCTTGTGCATGACGGTCACCCTCAGCGCGATGTTGCTTAACTTCGGTGATCTCACGAGAACCGGTATTTCCATCATGGCGAACCGTTCGGTACCATTATACTGAGTGTTGCCGGAGGAATTTCTTGATGCTTATGTCTTGTGAAGAAGGTGTCCTTGCGATGCAGGTCGATGTCCTTCGTGCTGGTCACGTCTAGCCTGGCGTTCTTCCTCCTCTGTGCTTGCTACGTGCTGGTCGACGTCAGAAAGTGGTGGAGCGGCGCACCGTTCTTCTACGCAGGTCCGTACGCCCCAGGATCTAATATCGTGACGGTAGAAAAGTATTGTTAAAACAACCTTGGTTAAGATGGTCTACCTTGCCTGCGTACATTCACACATCCGGTAAGGAGTGACACCAATAATCTTACAATTAAAATATGGGAAACTTTGCCTAAATAGCGTCGTGGCGCTGGCGACAGAATTTTCACCGCCGCCCTAGCGGCGAGGGAGGAAATTAAAAGTTTAATTAAAAGTTTAAAATTAAAAGTATTAACACTAATGAGTTCTGTGACCAACTGTGATATATTTTACATTTCATCTCTTGACTGTCTGAAACAACATGTATATGTTTACCTCTATGACAATAAACAATTATTATTATTGTTGCACTTTGCAGGTATGAACTCGACAATAGTGTACGTAGGTCACACCTACTGTTCACACAGCTTCCCGTGGCACTGGGCGCTGGGGGCGATGAACACTCACACCGTCTTGCTGCTAGAGAACCTCTGGGGCACCGCGTTCTGGGTGCTTGCTTGCTACTGGCTTTATCGAGTCAAGTTCTTCCTCACAATATGAACGACGCGCAAACAATTTACATCGACGGGATGTTTTGTGGGAATTAGCAACGTTGAAAAGATGTGGGATTTTCAGTGGTTCTCTTGTTTGGGAAGATGGTTTGAAGATCCACGGAAATTTGCGGTATTTAAAGAAAATTATTTGTGAACTTTTAATTTTTATGTTAGTTTTGGGAGATCAGACTTTTGTTGATTAAAAATTACTAACGATATTTTATAAAGTGATGGTAATGATTATGGAAAAGTGATTAAGATGATAAAAATGGTTGTGTTGTTGTCGGGTTTGCTCTGAATTGTCAGACTTTTGGTCCTAAAAAGGACCTTGGTCGACGTTTCGTCAACGTTGGCGTGGACATCTTCAGGACTGTGTGATTTAAAAATGTAAGACCATTCATACCATTGAATATAGCTTAAATAATAATTTTAAAAAAACTTTATGAAATCTCCGGGCAAGGTGTTCGGTTTGAAAATAGTAGGTATATGGGCATTGAGTAAGAAGTATAGGGGTTTGGTTATGAGATGAGCCCATTGGTTTGTGGCCCCGAAAAAGGCAACATGGTAACCGACGTTTCTCCAACGAGCCAGTTGACTTAATCACGGACATGCGTTCTTGGTGAGAGATATACAAACGGTGTTTTGGATTAAAAATTAAAACCCTGCAACCAATATATCCAATATTGTAACATTGAACATGTATAATAGGATTTCTTGGACCGTATCCACCGATTAGGAAAGAAGATTACGTTTGGAGCAAATCATTCACACATGAAGAATATTATGAAAAACTCGTGCTGATATCTGGGCGGGGCTATAAGGATTCCAGGCTGCGTAACTAATTAGAGATACAAATCAAAAGAATGCGGTAATTACCTAGGAAACCTATTAATCCTCCTAGGCTAGACGCGGTTGACTGATCTAAATATTGTTGTTTAGAAAGATAACATTGAATAGTAACAAGTGAATGCGTTCCATTTTCCTGTTCATGTACAAATCAATTTACGTCGCATTTTCCTGTTTGCAAATCAGCCTTGAATTAAAATGTAATCAACTCATTTCTCTACGCATGTGTCGTGAATGTTATAAATGATCGGTCGTGGCAAGATTCATAGCAGACACAGCTCAGAGCTCTCAGCAGTGACACAAGGTCCAATCTCTCAATTCAAAGATGAAGATTTTCATCTTACTTGTCGGTAAGTCAGTTTCAACCGTTATTATAATCGATCTACAATTAACCTGTTCCACTTAGAGGAAAATGACGTCAGATACCCACTGGACGTAAAAACAATAAAAATCTCTGCTAAATAACAAAGGAAGATAGGGAAATCACAACCCGAATTGCTCTACCTGGCTTTAGCAAGTGGGTATCATGACGTCACTTCGATAGAATTCTGATTAAATGGAACCGGTGTATCGAATCGAATGCATACAATCGTTCGTCGCCCAACGCCGCTTTTAATTGCAGCCACCGCCGTCGCCTTCCACGCTAGGGTCGCAGCGCAGCAAGCAGCTACGGACGACGACGGCTACGTAGTCTGCAAGTTCGACGCTAGCATAACCTGTCCCCCGGGCTGGGCATGTGACGCCGCCCTGGGCGCCTGTCGTCGTCTAGGATGCACCTACAAGCCCGGTGTTTGTGGCGAGGGCTCGCGCTGTGATAGCGTCACCAAACAGTGTGTCAGTGCGGGAAAGGATTAAAATTTGGTGGAAATATAATACACCTATTTCATGAAATTAAAATTGCATCAAAGTGATGTCATGATGCCTACTCGCTAATGCCATTTGGGTTGTGATTGCTCTATCTCCCTTGCGACAGTGACACCAAACACTGTGTCAGTGAGGACAAGGATTAAAATTTGGTGACAATTTAATACACCTATTTTATTCAATCAAAATTCTATTAATATGACGTCATGATACCTAAGTACCTACTCAGTAAGGCCATTCGGGTTGTGACTGCCTTATCTTCCTTGGTTAATAATTGATGGTGATGTAAGAGATTTGACCAAGGTCAACAGTATATCTCACTCCTCATGCTACTGGAGTTCTGCCATCACTGACACCATCTCTCTCACTAACAAACTCACTAACTAAGAATAGCTTTGAAGATGAGATGGGTACCGATGCTGATCAATTCGTATTATTTGAATATTTAAATTTTTACCATAGTGGATGCAACTAAAATCTGCACTCTACAGTTGGTTCAATCCAACTGCAAGCAATTTGAATTAAATACTTTCTGGTGTCCTATATTTTGCATGTTCCGAATGGTGATGTGGATTGTGTATGGATAGGTGATAGTTGATGAATGACCAATGCAATTGAACCAGAAAATAATAAGATGGTTAATTATCGACATCTTGCGAAGGGAATAAGGAATCGAAAGAGAAATGGAAAGTCAATTATTTCATGGGACTAGCATGTCCAAATTAGGTTTTGACAAAATATGTATGCTACATTCTTGTTAGAAATATAGATACGTTTCACAGGATTGAAGAAATACAAGACAGGTTTTCTTTGTCCGTACGAAAATGTATTTCTTGCCGGTAAGAAACTGGCTAAATCATGACGATCTAGCAAAAGATTGCTAAAAGAACAAAATCTAACGATTCGTAGCATGACGGTGCGAGCCTAAATCAACCTCAGGTAGCTACAAACGTGAGCAATATGACTTAGTAGTGAGCACTATTCGAAACACATCGAAATAAATTAACTACACATAAAAACGTTGGTCGGAAAATAAAACTAACGTCACGATACGAGCACCTAGCGGGAATCTTTCCTACGGAATTCGGCACTTGAACGTCGATGTCTCGACATCGGCGGTTGGAATGAGAGAGACAAACTCACGCTAATTCAAGTCGGCAACAGAGCGTCGTTCATTTTCCGAGCCAGGTCCTCTGTTTACGTCTCGCACTCGGTTGCTCAAGGGCCTAGGAAAGTTTAGTTGAAACTATGATGGTGTATCGAACAAATGAAATGGAAGGGAAGCTTAGGTGTTGAAGACGATTTCCACGCTGTCGACAGCAAGGGAGAAATGTGATGATCCATGAAGATGGCTAGCACATAGAAACGATACACAATTGACGTGTTTTTCTTCTATTTTCAGTAGATCTTAAGTTAAAGACTTGAGAAAAGCAGAAATGCACAGTAGAAATGCAGAAAATAAATGCAGTCTTTCGGAGATGAAAACTAGATGTTTACAGTCCATTTTTATATGCTTTTTATGATATTTGAAGTAGAACTGGACATATCAAACAGAAATTTGTCACAATCAGAGATCCATTTGAATCAGTCTCTGTAACGTTAGCTAAAATTTAGTAACATTGTTGTATTTTGCCATAATTATGATTCACAAATCAAACAAATACAAACAAATTTTCTTACAACGGACACAACAAATAATTGCTGCCGAAATATTTCGCTACAAATTTACTCTCGTGTAAAAGTGCAAATCTCCTTCATATAGTTATCTAATTATTTTCAAATTATCTTCAACTTCGTGCCTTTGGCCGCCGAATAAGACAAGAAAATAAAGAGCTTGGTCGGAAAATAACTCGACGTGGTTGGACTATGTATAGACACGTTCGAGCCGAATTCATTGTACCTTGGTTCCATGTACCATGATGGATACCACTAATCATATTCATATGCAACAAAGCCAATAACATAATAAACTAATTTCACTATGTAGGTACCATATCTATTATTTACATTTACAAAAAAAAACCATTCAGGTATGTATATGCCGTTACGAAAAATACGCTAATCCACTGTAAAATCTCTTCACAAGTCTATCAAAATTGTCTATCACTGTGTCGTCACTGAATCTACAAAAATTGTCTATATTTGTATCACTCCTCGAGCCCAGCGTCGAATTCACTACAACGTCCGCCGAAACCTCGTTAAGACCCAGTCTACCGACCCCGGTTTCACCCGCGTCTCCGCCACCCAGCGCGGCAATCGCACAAAACCAACGATCGAGACAGCACCTATTGTAAGACACAGCTGGTAAAAATGACAACGAACGACGTCGAGTCGAAATTTTCACACAATCGCCGTTACGGTGACTCCGATCGAGTACTCCGCAAAAATCGACACTTGCGACATTCGTTTTTGCACGCTCTGGGGCATGGCGGGGCAGAGGGAAGACAGATCTTTTTATATTTGCATGGATAGTGGATCCTAAGGACATGTTTCGAAGACAGCAGGAAACTTTGATCTGCTCTATGCAACCAGTGTAGCAGTTATGACCAGGGGCCTTACCTAGCGCGGACAACAGCCTGGTATTACGGCGGTGCTAGTGAAAAACCGGTTTTTCCCTATCCTTTTAACACAGTAATACCTGATGCTACTCTAGCACCACCGTAGCACCGAAACGTTGTCTGCGCATGGTAAGGCCCCTGATATTTCATTGGATATGGATAGTGGATCCTGCAGGCTTGTTTTGAAGCCAGCGGAACATTTGGATCACCGCTATTCTACCAGGTGCAACCCTTAAAAGACCACAAATAGTTGATTATGCCGATCTTCTGGACTTGTTTCGAAGCGTTGATCGACTATTTATCCATGTACGCCATTAAAAATTTCATTCAATTACTTTCGCCTTGTCGCTTCGCCTTAGCGATAGCTGCGCCGATAGTCGCGCTTAGCCTTTCGCTTTTGCTTTATCCTTTGATCACTAACCAGCTATTAGTGATCGAAGCTTTATCGTAGCACGTTAGTTTTCAGAAAAACTATCTAACTATTTAACCCGAGTTTAGACCGTTGATGAAGCAGGCAGCGCAGCTTTGCAAAACGTCGGGAAAAGCTCGAGTTTGGGAGCTTAGCGTTCCATACCCAGTTAAATAGTTATTCCTGAAAAATGTCATTCAATATCTAGTAGATACCGAACAAAAACTCATTGTGTCCATCATAAGGTATCACACGATCACTATCAAAAGAAAGGCTAGGTGCTAGAATGGATGCTGTGGCTTAAGACCCTCAACACTCAACTCTGGCAGCACCAGTAGCTTAGCTCTGGTATCGAATTACGATCTGCTTTACGATGCTATCAGAATCCAGTTTCACAAACCTTTCGCTAGAGGCACACTGTGACGAAAAGGAAGCCAGTAAGGCAAGAAGGTTTCCGCAAGGACCTTTGCGCTTTGAACTGCCTTGGAAACCCGGGATCGTGGAGCTTTAGTAGGTGCCATCGGCTATTGACGCAGGAAACGGACCGGAAGCTCAGCTCTTCAGTGTGCCCAGCGTCATTCCGGGTTGCTCCGTGCCTAGGAGACCCAGACCAGAAGAAAAAAGCGGAGCGTAAGCTTTTATCGACACGATGACAGAAATTCGACCACACGGCTTACCAGGCGTCTAACCAGGGAGACATCGGCTACGGACCTACCGGTCAGTGGTCTATATGATATCGGCTAGGAGCCTGCAAATCAACCAGGGCCCTTACCTAGACTGTTATCACGGTGGTGCCAATGAAAAAGCGGTTCTTCCCATCATTTTAACACAGTAACACCTGGTAGTACCCTGGCGCAAAGGTAGCATTGAAACATTGGCTGCACTAGGCGAGGTCACGGAGCTTTTAAGGCGATGCTAGGATGCGGTCAGCCTTGCAGGAGGCTTTCTGGGCGACATCGACTACGCCCATACGAAGCACGAGTCAGAGTTCTACGACGTGCAATCGGCTAGGAGCCGACAGATCAACCAGAACTCTTTAAGACATTGCTACGACCCCACGAGTCTTAAAGGGCTTCGAGCCCCCACGAGACGTAGCTTTACGACGTGTACTAAGACGTGAGAAGCGGCGTGTTTTCCGGACGACGGCGGCGGCGGGGGGCGTGTGCTAGGGGGGTGGCGACGGCGGCGACGGCGGCTGCTGCGGCGGCGGCCGGTGGTCGGGATGCTCGCACCGCCCCCCGCCGGGAGGGTGGAAGCTGACGGCCGAGGCGTGGCCCGAACGGCCGCTGCTCAGCGGGACGCCCGGGTCCCAGGCGTCGCGCACAGCGTCGTACACCTCGACGACGTCCAGGAAGTTGGCGCCGTCGTAGCCGCCTGCCGGAGGTTGGAGGGTTTGAAGTTAGTTCGACAACTTCACTCGCCTTGCTTGTCAACCTCTCGATAGCACGGATTAGCGGAGGAATCCTGTTGTTCGAGTGGTACCGTCCTTCGGAAGGGACGTAAAGCCGGTGGTCCCCTCGGTGCTTTTCGACAGGAGTAGGCTACGTGCCGGCACCAGGTTTCCCCTCCTCTCTTCTAGGCTAGGTTAGGTTCATCATCACCCTTTCATTGACCGACACCATTAGACCAGCGCCACAGAGCCAGTTATCAAAACAGTGCGTCGTTAAGCACCAATAATCAATCAATAGAATGTCCGGCGGCCTTGGCGTACCCATCGCGTAGAGCTTCGAGTCGAGCGCGGTGAGCGTGAGCGCCGAGCGGGCGACGCGGATGGGCGCCAGCGTGGTCCAGCCGCCCGTCTCCGTGTCGTAGCGCTCCACCGAGTCGAGCTGTGCAGCTCCGTCGTAGCCGCCAGCCACGTAAACGTACTGGTTCAGCGCCGCCACGCCTGCGGACACGACCGACGTCACGTGAGCCTCGGTCGCCGCCGTCGCCGTACAAAGAACACGTCCCCCGCCGCCGCCGCCTTCCGAAGAACACGTCTTGAAGTACATGAGACTTCAGTTCGTCTGCGGGGAGGGCGTATGTTTCCGCAAACAGTTCGAAACAGTTGCCATGTGTTGCCAATTTCACACAAATGAAATGTGCATCGATAACCCATTTGAATCCTTTTCAGCGGTTTTTGCAGACAGCTTTTGCACGCACGGGAAAACATTTCCGGCACAAATCCATCGCTACTCGCTTGGCCACCAAGACCACTCACCCAATCGTGAACTGCCGGCAAATTGGCATGTTAACTGCATATTCTGCGTTGCATATAATGCAATTATGCAGGTAGCAGCAGAAGACGGATGAAAATTGTGAATTTAAAAACAAACTATTAAACTGGATATTGAATGCTAAGTCAAAAGTTTTGCTTTATAGATTGGCATTCTAATTTAATATTATGTTCAAAACTAATGCGCTCATTGATTAGGAACAGACACAAGTCTTTCAAGACAGTGAAAATTGTGGATATTTATCTGGTAGTCATTTTCTGGCGTTTAAAGTAAAATCTCCACGAAATTCCCTCCCGGAAAAAATTCCCCGCACACCACCCGTCCGATCCCACCCCCGCGCCCCCGTCGACTCACCGGCCCCCGACCGCCGGCACGCCATGTCCGGCAGCGGCGTCCACGCGTTGTTCTCGGGGTGGTAGCACTCGGCCGAACGCAGCCGTTCGACGCCGTCGTAGCCGCCGACGGCGTAGAGCAGCCGGTTGACGACGGCGACGCCAACGCCCAGCCGCCGAGTCGACATGCTCGCCACGCCCGTCCAGCGGTCCTCGTCCGGGTCGAACCTGCCGGCCACCCGTCCATTCAACTCGGTTGTTCGTGTCGAGAGAAACCGAACAATTTAAGGCTGTGAAATTGGGTGGGATTGACAATTCACAGCCTCAGAATGTAAACAGTAACTCCATTTTGAACGAGCTGAGATATGAGAGGTTAAAAATTTTAAAATAGTACAGAGAATGGCTATAAAACAAATGTGTTTCGTCAATTATCTATTAGATGGTGCGCGCTACACGTTTTAAACTCTGGAGATGGAACAAATTGAATAGTGAAAAAAAATTGAAAAAATTATCCCTGAAATGTCTAAAAGTGGAGTTAGAAGGTTTGCATTCTGAGGCTGCGACTTGTCTAAGAACCGACTCATCACCTTTTTTTGCAGCAAGATATCAAACGCATTAAGAATTCATAAGTACAAGGTTCCCTGAAGAATTTTACTAGCCTCTTTTGGGCCGTGTCTAATATTTCTTACTCTGATTTATAAAGACATCATATTAGACCTGATTAATACATAGAATGTGTATACATATTCTATGTATTAATTGGGTTTAATGCCTTTATAAATCAGGCCATGAAAAATCAAACACGGCCCAAAAGAAAGCTAATAAAATTCTTCAGGGAACCTTGTAGTACTAAGGCCCCTTTTACACGGTCACATTTTTTCATCACATTTCGTCAAACCCTTGTACAGCAGTCTGTAATATAAACATTGTACAAGGTTTTGTGTGACGGATTTGATGAAAAATGTGACGACCTTTTACACGATACAATAATCATTGTATCACATTTATTATCACAGTAGGCCATGGAAGTGATGTCAGTTGACATTTCAGAAAAAAAAATGTGAGTGAATTTAGATCTACTTTCGTCAGACGTCAGGCATGGGTGTGATTTCTATTCAAAAATTAAGTTTTAACAACTTTTAATTCATTTTAATTGCAGCCATTTCAAATTTTGCACTGCTCACTGACATTTGCCGCCACGATTTTTTGAAAAGTTTGACGTCACGCAATCTCTGATCTCTGATTGGCTCCATTCCATACAAGATGTGATGGAAATAGAGCCTGGGCTATCCGAAAAAAATGTGCCACAGTCTGCCATACAGACTTTTATGTGACGGACTGCCGTGCTATGGACTGTTTACATGGTCACATGCAGTTGTATACAAGACTGCGTACAAGGGTTTGACGGAATGTGATGAAAAAATGTGACCGTGTAAAAGGGGCTTTATGAAAGCATTTGACCTCTTTCTGCAAAAAATAATGTGAAAGATCAGATTTCACACCCTTTTCAATACTCACAGCCTTAAGTGTTAGTGGAGAGATGTTGGAAAGTGTGGAGAATTTTAAGGTAGGGATGAAAATGTGATGGGGGGAAGGATAGGGACCCAGAAAAACTGACATGTGAATCTACTCATCTGTGTCAATACAGAAATAATATGAAAAATTGAACAACCCGGTACCTCTCAACGGTGGCGTGGTGCGTGCATCCGACGGAGCCCCCGACGGCGTACAGCAGGCCGTCCATTACGGCGACGCCCACCCGGTTCCGCGGCACCGACATCGGGCTGCACGACCTCCACTGGTCGGCGGCCGGGTTGTATCGGTCGACCCAGTCCGAGTCGTGGCTCGCGCCCGGCGAGTTGTTGCGACCACCGACCGCGTAGAACATGCCCTGGCGGACGCAGGCGGCAAGCGTTAAGCCCCTTTTACACGGTCACATGTTTAGACAAACCCTTGTACAGCAGTCTGTAATATAAAGCCCCTTTTACACGGTCACATATTTCGTCAAACCCTTGTATAGCAGTCTGTAATATAAAGCCCCTTTTACATGGTCACATGTTTTGTCAAACTTTGTATGCAGTCTGTTATATAAAGCACCTTTTACACGGTCACATGTTTCGTCAAACCCTTGTACAGCAGTCTGTAATATAAAGCCCCTTTTACACGGTCACATGTTTCGTCAAACCCTTGTACAGCAGTCTGTAATATAAAGCCCCTTTTACACGGTCACATGTTTCGTCAAACCCTTGTACAGAAGTCCGTAATATAAAGCACGTGTGACTGTGTAAAAGGGGCTTTAGTTAGGGTAATATTGTGATGAGACTGCTAGTATGCCCAGTAGTTATCTGACGAAATTGAGTGGAATAGAGGTCTATTGCCGCCAGGTTCGCCGCTATCGCTTTGTCGCCCGATTTCGCCGTGCATTTCCCACATTTCGACAGCAAGATACCGTCTACCGAGCGCAAATCTGCCGCGTCACCGCCACCGACCTTGAGGAAAGCGCCGCCGAGGCCCGACCGCGGCACCGTGAGCGCCGCCAGCCGCGACCAGCCGGGCTCGTCCGCATTAAAGCCCTCCATCGTGTCGAGCGAGTGGCGCAGGTAGCCGCCGGCGACGTAGATGACGCGCGGCGCCGTTGGACGCCGTTCCGACACCGCTGGCGTCTTGTGCAGCGTCAGGTCCTGGGGAAGGACACGTCCGCACGTTAAACTTCTTGCAGGAAGTAAATGATGGCAATACACCGGTTCCATTCAATCGAAATTCTATCAAAATGACGTCATGATACCCACTCGCTAAAGCCAGGTAGAGCGATTCAGGCTGTGAATTCCC
The DNA here is from genome assembly GCA_921293315.2 of Nemurella pictetii. Classification (NCBI taxonomy): domain Eukaryota; kingdom Metazoa; phylum Arthropoda; class Insecta; order Plecoptera; family Nemouridae; genus Nemurella; species Nemurella pictetii. The sequence continues at coordinate 6,389,624 of OV121124.1, forward strand.
TGTCTTCCTTTGTTATTTAGCAGAGATAATTTATATTTTTTTCCAAACCGGTAGTACGTCCAGTAGGTGTCTGACATCATTTTTCTCTGGGTTGAATTTGTCTATTTAACCATCAGCTTTGGTTGAAATATTTAAGAACTGTAAAATTAGCAGTGGCCGAGTTGATTGTTAGAGAGAGAGGATTATTAAAAAGGTTTTTGAAAGAGCAAGTATTGCAGGTTGTGAATTGTGAATTGTAGAAATGGATAAACACTTTGTGTTGATTCTAGAACGTGAAAAGCCCACCTTGAAGATCTGAGCCAGGTATTCTCGGCACGCCGGCAGCTTCTGCAAGACCTCGCAGTGGTTCATCTGATGTCGCAGGAACCGCGGAGTCAGGTACTGGCATCTGCCAAACAAACACACCGTACACAATCAGCTTGGAAACGCTATTACTTTCCTAAGACTTGTGACTTTTCCTTATCGTAACACATTAGTTTTCAGAAGAAACCATGCGAACGGGTTAATTCACTAGCACCTTGGTAGTAGGTACTAGTAACTTTACTATCGTCTATCACAGTTAAGAAAAAAAGGTAAATGCTATTGATAAATAAAAAAATAATATGGTAAATAATAAGGTAAATAATAAAGATAAATTTTGCATCATTTTGGTAATCTTATTGATTGCTAGCGCTGAGCAGACAAGGTTTTTCTTTAACTAGAGCTTTGCGATAGCTCATATAACCGTGTTGAAATTGAGCGTAATATTTATGCTCACCTACAAGTTACAACACAACTAAATTGAGTGTGCACAAAGCCCTACAAGGTAGTAGGTATAACTAATAAAGTAACGTGAAAAACTAATTTTTTTTGTAAAAACTGATTTTTGGAAAAAGTTGTAAATAAAATGAGCTGAAAATAGTACAGGGTCAAAGTTGGGAGAAAACAAAGGTTTACTTAATATAATTTCATCAAAATCGGTCGAGGCGTTTGGCCTGCAGAGCGCAAACAGACACAAAAACAAAAAACATACCACACTGGATTTTGTCAGCAGTACTCGTAACTGAAGATTCGCTAACACTAGCTTCGTTTGTTAGTTGTTACACTCATCAATTAAATATACTTCGCTCCAACCGATTTCTCGGCGTCGGCAAGCTTCTCACCTGACGGCGTGCAGGATCTGCTCCATCTTGAAGAACCGGTTGGCCTCGTCGTGACGAACCCACTTGAGCACCGCGTTGTACACCTCCCGCTCTTCGTGCACGTTCAGCTGGTCCTTCTTGATCAGCGTCACCAGCTGCATCTCCGTCAGCTGCACAAACTCCTCCTCCTGGCAGATCTGTGGGGGTGGAGACAGGCGAGAGAAGTTAGGCAGACGTTAGGAAGAATAAGACAGGTGTTAGAAGGTAAGCAAACAGGAAACAGCAACAGTCAAACAGTCAAACTCCTCCTGGCAGATCTGTGGGGTGGAGAGGCAAGAGAATTTAGGCAGATGTTGGGTAGACTTTTGACAGATGGTACAGAAGTTAAGCAAACAGGGTCACTTGTTAGGCACCCACCAGATGAACTACCAGTTTGGAAAAATAAAAAATACTAATACTTCTGCTAAATAACAAAGGAAGATAGGGAAAAAATCACAACCCGAATTGCTCTGCCTGGCTTTAGCGAGTGGGTATCATGACGTCATTTTGATAATATTTCGATTGAATGGAATAGGTGTATGGTATTTTTTTACAAACTGGTAGCAAGTCCAGTGGGTATCCGACGAAGTTTTACTCAGCGCAGATCCGGTCTACTTTCGAGGCGGGTCGCCGCGCGAACGCACCTCGGTGAAGTTCTGCTCGATGAACTGGTTGGCGTGCGTCTGCAGCTCCTTGCACCCGTTGTGCTCGGCAAAGTGCGCAATGCCGATCGCGTTGCTCGCGTCCAGCTGCTTCTCCAGGAACGTGCAGCACGCGTCAATCACGTGCGTCACCTGCCGGGACGCGGAATCATTCAACAATTCATTAGTATGAAGTTTATTAGAGCTTTGTGCTCCGTAGAGATAGAAACAGGACTATGAATGAATATAGAAGGTGGTGAATCTAGTGACGCTATGCTGCAATCACACGCCAACAACTCGACTAACCCCGATTATAACGTGGCTCCATGGAGATAGAAACAGGACTATGAATGAATATAGAAGGTGGTGAATCTAGTGACGCTATGCTGCAATCACACGCCAACAACTCGACTAACCCCGATTTTAACGTGGCTCCAGGACTATGAATGAACATAGAAGGCGGTGAATCTAGTGACGCTATGCTGCAATCACACGCCAACAACTCGACTAACCCCGATTATAACCTGGCTCCATGGAGATAGAAACAGGACTATGAATGAACATAGAAGGTGGTGAATCTAGTGACGCTTTGCTGCAATCACACGCCAACAACTCGACTAACCCTGATTATAACGTGGCTCCATGGAGATAGAAACAGGACTATGAATGAACATAGAAGGTGGTGAACCTAGTGACGCTATGCTGCAATCACACGCCAACAACTCGACTAACCCCGATTATAACGTGGCTCCATGGAGATAGAAACAGGACTCTGAATGAACATAGAAGACGGTGAATCTAGTGACGATATGCTGCAAGCACATACCAACAACTCGACTAACCCCGATTATAACGTGGCTCCATGGAGATAGAAACAGGACTATGAATGAACATAGAAGGTGGTGAATCTAGTGACGCTATGCTGCAATCACACACCAACAACTCGACTAACCCCGATTATAACGTGGCTCCATGGAGATAGAAACAGGACTATGAATGAACATAGAAGGTGGTGAATCTAGTGACGCTACGCTGTAATCACACGCCAACAACTCGACTAACCCCGATTATAACGTGGCTCCATGGAGATAGAAACAGGACTCTGAATGAACATAGAAGACGGTGAATCCAGTGACGCTACGCTGCAATCACACTCCAACAACTCGCCTAACCCCGATTACAGATACAAGTCTAGCTTAGCATATTTAGTTTATTATAAAGAAGGTTTTGAACCACACGGCCAAACAAACACATACACTCGTCTAACGGAGTGCGGTGGTGACGCAACTGGAACACGGTGGGGGCGGTGACGTACCTGGAACATGGTGGCGGCGGGCAGCAGCGAGCAGACCGTGTTCTCGGTGACGCGCACCTGGCCGGTGTACATGAAGTACATGATCTTGGCCATAGCCGTCGCGCACACCCCCTGCAGCTTGACGCGCGCCATGTCCCGCTCTCGAAGACCGCCCGTGAACATCGCCTGGCGGTGGGGCAGACATTAGCATGCATGAGACTCGTCAACCATCGTACTTAAAGGTTAAGTAATGTCGCGTTGGGACAACAGGAGGAATGGTGACCAGACAGCCAGTTGATTGATTGATTATTGGTGTTTAACGACGCACTGTTTTGAAAACTGGCCTTTTGGCACTGGTCTAATGGAGTCTGTGAATAAAATGAAATGAACGGAGGAGGGGAAAACCGGTGCCGGCACGTAGCCTACTCCTGTCGAAAAGCACCGAGGGGACCACCGGCTTTACGTCACTTCCGAAGGACGGTACAACTCGAACAGGATTCCTCCACTAATCTGTGCTGTCGAGAGGTTGATAAGCAAGGCGAGTGAAGTTTTCGTACTAACTTCAAACCCTCTGACCTCTCTCCCGAACAGAACTGATCATGTGCATGATGGTCACCCACTAAACCAGACCGCCATGAACATGGTCTGCAGTGTGGCTGGCAGACTTTCTTACGCGTTACGAGTTGTCGACCATCGTTCTCACAGGTTAAGCAATGTCACCTTGGGACAGGCCAGAGATTGGTGACCGTTTGCCAATCCTAGGATTAGGAACGCATCAGACCGATTACCAGGTCAGATTGGCATCATCGTGGCAATGACGTCATGAGCAGAGTAGAGTGGAGCGGCCAAGATGATTCATCAATTAAACAGACTTTAGGCTAAGTACAGAGGGGGGGGGACGGTTTCAGACCTTGAAGTACGGACTGGCGGCGGCCAGCACGACTTTGTGCGCGTGAAACGACTCGGTGCCGACCTCGAGCACGACGTCGGTCAGCACGTGGTGGCTGCGCATGATGTACATCATCTGGAACATGCGCATCATTTACATCATCTGGAACATGCGCATCATGTAGATCATCTGCCAGTATTGAATGCTTTAAGCTCCCAAACGCAAACTTTTCCCCGATAGCAAAAGACATGAGTCTTAACTTTTCATGAAAGTAATGGAATACATGTATACAAGGATCAGTAGTCAATCAGTAGTATTCAATAGGTATACAGGTGCTAAATTTTATGACAAACTGTCCATAGGAATAAAAAATTGCAGAAGCTGTAGTTTAAAGCAGAAATGTAAAGAATCACTATGGATAAAAGAAGAAAAGCAAAGATGAAGATTTATTTTGTAGATATCTCATAATATGTAATACTGCAACAAATATTGTAATCATAATATGTACCCCTCTACTGCAAATAGCTTTCTTAGCTTAATAAAACTCATTTATTATTATTATCAAGGTTTCGAAACAAGTCCAGAATAAACAGTTTTCGTGAAAGCGGTGCGTTTACCTTCATGGCTTCCTTCATGAAGCCGGCCATGCAGAAGGTCATGTCGCCGAGGTCGATCTCTCCGTCCTTGCCGGTGGTCATGGTGACGTCGGGTCGCGAACTCATCGCAGTGCCGACCACGACCCCTCGGACCCCTGGCCCCCGCCTGTGCGACCCAAACAAGCAACCTGCCGTTAGGTTAGAACCACCTGTTGTTGCCGCCTTCGTTTTTTAACAACTAATACATCTATTGCATTGGATCAAAATTCAATCAAAACGACGTCATGATACCCACTCGCTGAAGCCAGGTAGAGCAATTCGGGTTGTGATTTCCCTATCTTCCTTTGTTATTTAGCAGAGATAATTAATTTTTTTTAACTGGTAGTATGTGGGTATCCGGCATCATTTTTCTCCGAGTGGAATAGGTCTATGATTACAATGTTTCATACAGTGATAGCGCACTGATAATGCGACAATTAACTTGGCAGTTAGCAAAGGGCTGACAACTGCAGGCATAAATAAAATGATTAAGTAACAATTATTGCAATGATAATGTACAATTATTATAAGAAACTATATTGCAGAGTAGCGTTGTTTGAACCGTAATTATAAGTTGCGTGTACGGTAGGTAGATATTTTGTTTCCAATAAGATATATTACATTTTAGTTTTTGTTGGAGGCTAATACACCTATTCCATTCAATGGGTGTCTGATGTCATTTTTCTCTGAAATAAGTCTATTACATATTGAACTACATCACTTTGAGTGTAAACATGTTTAATCAGTGAAGTATGTAATGTCTATCCATGACAATGCAAAGTTCCAAAGTACTACTAGAGGAAAACCTGTGGAAATTGGGGGAGATAAGTGGAAAGCCCTCCTAGAAATGTTTGCATAACAAGCCATATTTTGAAATAGTACTTTTTCAACTGGCCAAAAGATAAGCAAGATGGATAAGATATTGCTTGTTATCACTAATCTAAACTGATAACAGACTGAACAGCAATACACACCTACCTACTGCATTGTCAAGTTCAAGAGTCAATATGCTTTTTTGTTGTAAAATATAATTAGAGTAGTCCCGGTGCACGGTACATACCGTACCGTACAGATAAAAACACTGGCTTTAACGACATTTTAATGCTTTCAATCTATGAAAAACCAGATGCCTACGCTACAAAGCTAACATTAGCACCCATACACCCTACAAGCTGGGTTAATTTACTTATTTAATTATCATGTTAAAGTTGGTTATTCAAAATAAAAATGTTATTTGTTAACATTATACTGACCGCAGCACATTTGATTCTGCGTAGAATACTTGGCGTGTCTTTGATTCAGTGCAAATGTTTATTTTTGCCTGCCATGTGAATGGTAGTACAAATTTTATAATACTGTTAGGCTGAAAATGATCTACGAACTTTAAATAGCTAGGTTGGACAAATGAAAATGTTTCATTCTTTTACCTCTGGGGACTCGAACCGCGGTCTTTCTGAAGATGGTCTGGTGCCCTCCTAACTGATAAGAACTGTGGTCATATTGAACATTTCCCACACGCAATTTTTAAATGGTGCAAACTGTACCAGTGTGAATTAAACACCCAACACCCATAACACCCAGCTCCCAAAAACCGCAGCAAAAAAGCACATACAAATAAAACTAAAAACCATTATTATACGTCAACCCTCCGACATAGGGGTTAGGGCAAAGTGCCAAAACGTTCCCCTTGACCTACCCTAACACCCCCGAGTGTCCAAAATCCATGTGCCCTGACCGTAGTCCAACTAGTAGTCCAGCACCCAAAATTTACAAGATGTTTAATTCATCAACCCTTCGATATAGGGGTTGGGGCAAAAAGCCAAAACGTTCCCCTTGACCTACCCTACCACCCCCCAGTGTTCAAAATCCATGTGCCATGACCGTAGTCAAACTAGTAGTCCAGCACCCAAAATTTACAAGATGTTTAATTCATCAACCCTTCGATATAGGGGTTGGGGCAAAGTTCCAAAACGTTCCCCTTGACCTACCCTAACACCCCCCAGTGTCCAAAATCCATGTGCCCTGACCGTAGTCCAACTAGTAGTCCAGCACCCAAAATTTACAAGATGTTTAATTCATCAACCCTTCGATATAGGGGTTGGGGCAATATGCCAAAACATTCCCCTTGACCTACCCTAACACCCCCCGGTGTCCAAAATCCATGTGCCCTGACCGTAGTCCAACTAGTAGTCCGACACCCAAAATTTACAAGACGTTTAATTCATCAACCCTTCGATATAGGGGTTGGGGCAAAGTGCCAAAACGTTCCCCTTGACCTACCCTACCACCCCACAGTGTTCAAAATCCATGTGCCCTGACCGTAGTCCAACTAGTAGTCCAGCACCCAAAATTTACAAGATGTTTAATTCATCAACCCTTCGATATAGGGGTTGGGGCAATATGCCAAAACATTCCCCTTGACCTACCCTAACACCCCCCGGTGTCCAAAATCCATGTGCCCTGACCGTAGTCCAACTAGTAGTCCAGCACCCAAAATTTACAAGATGTTTAATTCATCAACCCGTCATGGGTGTCTGCGAGCTCAAGATATCAACAAACTAAACGTAACTAAACTAACAATTACCAAGGTCTATGATAACCAAGGCTTTGCGATCACTCATATTATAATCGTGTCGTGGATGAGTGTAATATTTACGCTCACCCTCAACGCGATTATATTGCGTGTACGCATAGCCTAGAAGAGGCTTATATGATCAATTTAAAATGTTAGGCGTTAAATTAGCAGCTTTCCCATTTTCTCAATGACATTCGTTGCCTGGAAAAACCATGTTAGTCGCTAAGAAATTATTTGAATATTTCAAAACGTAAAAATCGATTTAAAGAAAAACAGAAGAAGAAAAGAAAAAACAAAAAAACAAAAAACATTCCGGATATTTTTATCAGTAAAGTGTAATTGAAGATTTCGCTTCACTCGCTTCGCTCGTTACGCTCATCCACAGTTCCCTATCAGTAATGCCTGCCCAGTGAAATGAGGATCGACCAAACTCACAAATATGATAATCCGCGAGTATTGCACACCATTTTAGCACCCCACACTCAACATTATCGCCAGTGCAGGAAGTAAGAATCCGAGACGAATAAAACAAAAGTGTTCGATACATCACGATATCAGTATGGACACATGCAACTTTGAAATTGATACTTTCAAAGATCCCGCAAAGAAACTCGGTTGGAAATCCAGCGGAAGTTCGTGAGATCTTCCCGTGGAAATTCCGTCTGGAATACTTTTTATTTCCGAAGTCCGTTCAAAGGAAGTTCATTGTCCGGACCTCGGGTCCTTTTGCGGGACTTTCGTTAAGGGCTTAATATCGGAAGGTGGACGAATTAAACATCTTGTTGATTTTGGGTGTCGGACTACAAGTTGGACTACGGTCAGGGCACATGGATTTTGGACACTGGGGGGTGTTAGGGTAGGTCAAGGGGAACGTTTTGGCACTTTGCCCCAACCCCTATATCGAAGGGTTGATGAATTAAACGTCTTGTAAATTTTGGGTGCTGGACTACTAGTTGGACTACGGTCAGGGCACATGGATTTTGGACACTGGGGGGTGTTAGGGTAGGTCAAGGGGAACGTTTTGGAAATTTGCCCCACCCCATATATAGAAGGGTTGATGAATTAAACATCTTGTAAATTTTGGGTGCTGGACTACTAGTTGGACTACGGTCAGGGCACATGGATTTTGGACACCGGAGGGTGTTAGGGTAGGTCAAGGGGAACGTTTTGGCACTTTGCCCCAACCCCTATATCGAAGGGTTGATGAATTAAACGTCTTGTAAATTTTGGGTGCTGGACTACTAGTTGGACTACGGTCAGGGCACATGGATTTTGGACACTGGGGGGTGTTAGGGTAGGTCAAGAGGAACGTTTTGGAAATTTGCCCCACCCCCTATATCGAAGGGTTGATGAATTAAACATCTTGTAAATTTTGGGTGCTGGACTACTAGTTGGACTACGGTCAGGGCACATGGATTTTGGACACCGAAGGGTGTTAGGGTAGGTCAAGGGGAATGTTTTGGCACTTTGCCCCAACCCCTATATCGAAGGGTTGATGAATTAAACGTCTTGTAAATTTTGGGTGCTGGACTACTAGTTGGACTACGGTCAGGGCACATGGATTTTGGACACTGGGGGGTGTTAGGGTAGGTCAAGGGGAACGTTTTGGCACTTTGCCCTAACCCCTATATCGAAGGGTTGATGAATTAAACGTCTTGTAAATTTTGGGTGCTGGACTACTAGTTGGACTACGGTCAGGGCACATGGATTTTGGACACTGGGGGGTGTTAGGGTAGGTCAAGGGGAACGTTTTGGAACTTTGCCCCAACCCCTATATCGAAGGGTTGATGAATTAAACATCTTGTAAATTTTGGGTGCTGGACTACTAGTTGGACTACGGTCAGGGCACATGGATTTTGGACACTGGGGGGTGTTAGGGTAGGTCAAGGGGAACGTTTTGGCACTTTGCCCTAACCCCTATATCGAAGGGTTGATGAATTAAACGTCTTGTAAATTTTGGGTGCTGGACTACTAGTTGGACTACGGTCAGGGCACATGGATTTTGGACACTGGGGAACGTTTTGGCACTTTGCCCCAACCCCTATATCGGAGGGTTGACGAATAATAATGGTTTTTAGTTTTATTTGTATGTGCTTTTTTGCTGCGGTTTTTGGGAGCTGGGTGTTATGGGTGTTGGGTGTTTAATTCACACTGGTCAAACACCACATTTTAACACAAAAATGTTTTTAAATGAAAAAGTTATAACCTACTTTCAGGCAAGAGTCTGACATTTGACAGCTGTTATCCATAATAGGCCCCTAGATTAGAGATTAGAGGCTTGGAAATTGAGATAGTAAAAATCCACGCCTTGTATACAAAATGACAAGTCAGAAATCAAAGACAACAAGTCATTGTGACTTCTCAATTAGTGAAATAAGTATCATGGAACAATGTTATCAGCAGTTCAACTTATAGAATTCAGTGTCTTCGAAATATTGTTATTAGTTTTGTAAACAACAATTCAGAATGATGGCAATGAATTTGTATTTATCGATCATGCGCCAAATATTACATGTTTCGTCAATAAACTTGCATAAAAAGCAAGGTCAAAAATAACTGCTAGGTTAACGAAAGCATGGATCGTGTTCAACTACACTCCTCGAGATTCTCAAGCTCAAAATCACAAAATCTTTTGTAAATAAAAGCTTTCGTAAAATACCTTTATTTGTGAAAGTCGAACAGCATATCGCAGCTCAGGTAGTTGTCAATAAAGCTTGAAAACATTCGTGCAGCAAAGAACACTCTCGACTCGAGACATCTCACATTGGCACCAAGACGAACAGCTGAGAAGTAAATGAATGATTCATTCAAAACGCTGCGACAAAACAGCTGATTGGAGAAAAAAATGGCGGATTTTACGTCACAGACACAGATGTCAAAAACATTCGGTCTGGTGCACAGATTTCAGTATTTTGGAATGCCATGAGCAAAGAAATTCATCAACAAGACAAAACATCAACAAAATATAAATAAATCAACATCATAACAAGATAGCACATCACGGCTGCAAGCAGAGACCTATTTTTTACGCTTCATTACACCTTATTTATTTCGCGGCATAACAAATACATAGCAGATGCATAAGCCTACAATACTAGGTGGGAACTTGACATTTACAATCAAAAGGATGTAGTTTAGCATCTTAATAAATGAATCTAAGGATAAATTATAATAAGCTGCCGCCTCAGAGAGGTCTTCTCAAGCTCGGGTGATTTTCTTGATTATGTTACAATTATAGTTATTGGAAACCAAATTAAAACACAATTCCCCTCGAATTCTAAATGGGCTCCGGATTTTCTTTGTGCTTAGTAGAATACCGAGTCATCTAGTGTATGAAAGCCCTGTAACCAAATTATGTTGCAAAGGCAATTTGAAAGAATTAAGTTTATTTCAGAGAAAAGTTTTCTTACATCATATTATGCGGCAAGTGGCCACTCACTTTTTTACCTTAAAGATACAGCAAAAAAATATACTACTGGATTACCCAATTGTTTCTCCGGTCAGCTGATGATACGAGATTGGCATCGACGAGTACAGTTGATATAGCAGACAGTTCTTTTAGCATTGGAAAGGCTGGCCAATTTGATAAATAGAACCAGACAAGCCGACGCATAAAAAAGTGGCTGCGACCCCGTCGCTTGAGGCTGGCCAACGCCTTGAGGAAATGTGGAGAGAGTTACTGATTATGTGGAACATTTAAACTTGGCTTTAACGCGGCTAACGTAATAGTCCCCGGGAAAAATTTGGTCAAGGTCATAAATTGAAGCAAATCTACGCGTGTTGAGCAATTCATGAGTCAAAAAGTAAGGACCTCAATTTTTAAGCCGATTTCTGAACTAAGTTTAAAAAGTTCGGAGCTTTTGTTTTTTTCCGTTGCTTTTCTGCCCTGCCTTTACCTTTTCGCTTCAAAACTTCACTCACTTTAATATCACATAAGTAACACAAGAAAACAATATTCACATTTTGCGACTTTTACATTGAACCAAGATTTATTGATTGGCCAATCAAGCTAAACACGCCGTAAAACTTTTAAAATATAAATAAATGCCTCCAAACATTCAATCCCCTAGTCAACAATGGGCTGTGTGGGTAAGAATGCACATATTAATTCCAACAATGATCTCGTAGTCACATTTTGCAATTTGTAGCCCAGAAGCACAGATTTATAGTGGACAAGTGATTGTTGGGAATAAAAAACACAATAATCCATAATACACAGAACGGGTGAAACTGAAATATATTTTGCATTGTTAAATACGTTAGTTGAAGGAAAGATATTAGCTAGCCGCCGAGGCAGCCCGGCCCGACTCCCAAACCATCCCGGCCGTGGCGTCGGGCCGGCCGGCCTCCAGCCTCGTCCCAACTGCACATCTTAGTTCTGCCAGATGGCTAATCATATTATTTTGTCGCGTTTGACTTTTACGTTTACATGCGACTGAAAAACCACCGGCCCAAAATCAAGCGGCCCACCGGGAAACGTCCCAGTGTCCCGGCGGGCCAGTCCACCCCTGCCATTAATCTATTTTATTTTAAAATTGCACCTGTTAGCGGGAAGCATTGAATTAATAAATGAATTATTGACAGATAATCAATGCAAGGTGGGTAGTTAGTAGTTACGCAAAAGAAAATCAGTGGTTGAAAATTGGTTAAATATCCATTATTTAATCTTTTCATTTTAACTTTTCTCCATTGCCAGGGCTGAGTCATTATATTCTCTTCTATTCTACATTCTTCTAATATTCTAAACAGAAATATGTTAAATTACATTACACTTTAGTTATGCCCGCTCTCATTTGAATCTTAGGTTATTAGGTTAACTCCTAGGTTCGCTAGTGTTTCACTAAATTCTTTGATCTTTATAATGTCAAAATGACGACTCAGCTCCAGCGTAGCTGTCACATTGCTTAGCTTGCGGCGTAAAATTATTTGCGTTTTTAACAGCTAGTTGTGAAACAAGACATTTTATAATCATCAGTTCTCAAAGAAAACGTTCCACGATATTTTTGTCATAAAACCATTTAATCTCACAGTCACAGTTAGTTTAGTATCACATTCATTTGGTAACTATTAAGGAGCATATTGTAGACTGCAGCTCAAGATTTTTCTATTGATTCAAACATATTTAGTAAGATAAGAAATAACCATATTTATTGATCTTATTTTTAGGATTATTATGCCGAGCTATAAAGTTAACAAGTAAATATGTCAGATAAACCAAAACCTTTCAAAGACTTTGTTCCGAAGCATGGGTTTTTACATCAAGAAGACACTACGCAATACATACTCTGCAAACCGAAGTTGATGCCACTTAAATCAGTTACACTCGAAAAGATGGAGAAAATGCAGAAGGACGCAGAAGCTAAATTGAAGCAACAGCAGCAAGAAGCTGAGAAGCTTGGCACACAATTTTAGACAGACCCGTGTCGAGTTGGTACGATGTCTTTGGGCCCGCTGTTGACGGAAGTGATAGTGACGTTCTGTGTGGCGACATACATTCTATACAATTATGGAAACTGGATGAGACATCACATCATCGTTACACTAGCCGTGCTCGTCGCCTGGTACTTTTCCTTCCTCATCGTTTTCATCTTGCCACTTGATGTGTCGTCGGTAAGCTCAATTTTGTTGTGCAATCTCTTTGTTTAAGTGTGTCATTATCCATGAAACTGGTACAAAGACGTCATCATAGCTAGCCCAAATGGGAGTGGTATTTACACTTTGTGCCGGCATGTGGCTTGCTCCTGTCCAACAGCACCAAGTGCCAACCACCGCTTAACCTTGTCCCTGTGACACTGTGTTGACATGTGTTGAAGCCCTAGTGCGTGATTGCAGCAGAGCATCACTAAATTCAATGCATTCAATGTTCATTCATAGTCCAGTTTCTATCTCCATGAAGCCACGTTTTAATCGGGGTTAGTTGAGTTGTTGGTGTCTGATTACTTTACAGCATAGCGCCACTAGATTCAGCTCATTCCATGTTCATTCATAGTAGGTAATACTGTTACTATCTCCATGGAGCCCAACAACTCAAATAAACTAAATATCTATTCCACAGTCGGTAATCCTTGTACCTAGCTTAACTGAACAGGCGAAAAGATCAGGGTTCAACCCTTTCGTGCTTTCCTACAGGAGTAGGCTACGTGCCGGCACCGGGTTTTCCCTCCTCCCTTTTAGGCTAGGTTAATTCCATCATCACCGACGCCATTAGACCAGTGCGTCGCTAAACGCCAGCAATCATCGCCGACAACAACTAGCCTGACGCTGTCGTTTTCTTGCCGTTGCAGACGGTGTTCCGGCAGTGCGTGCAAGAGCTGGACCCGGACGCGGGGAACGCGACAGCGCCGCCCAACGGCACGACGCCCGACGTCCGGCTGTGCCGCGAGCCGTGGAGCTACGTGCCCGACTCGGTCTTCCCGCACCTGTGGCGCGTCGTCTACTGGAGCTCGCAGTTCCTCACCTGGTTAGTGCCGAGATCGTGCATCGAACGAAAGCGGCAGACGCCAGACTAAATACTGGATATGTCGGCGTCGTTAAGGATTTATTGTGTCCCGACTATTTCCTTGTGGCTCACCAGTTAACATAGTGTAGACAACCAGATATCAAAACTAATTACTACCTCATTGCAAAATCGATTACTTGCTAGGTCCATCAGAGTCAAACTCTGCCCTGAATTGCAAAATGAATGACTCGCTAGTTCCGTCAGCTGGAACACCTATCATAGACATCCACATCACCGAGCTGAAGTTCCGGCTCTCGCAACTTTATAACCGTGCATAGAAACCCGTGCCCTAATTTGGTAGATAAATTACTCCAGCTCCGTCAGAAAAGGAGAGATACCAACTCTGCCTTGCATTGCTACGTAAATGACTTGCTAGCTTCAACCACCAGACATAAACTTACAGCACAGATCAGTAGCTGAAAGATTCGGCCACATCACGGTCCTAAAATCCGGCAACTTTATCGCCGCCAGTGAGACTTTCTATTCTAACTTGGCGTCGTTATAGGCTTTCGCTGACGTTGATTCAGCCGTTCATCATTCTCGGGGTGAACCGCTCTCCGCTGGTGGACAACGCCATCTACTACTTTCCCATCCGAGACGACGTTTCACTCTAACCTACCTGGCGTCGTTGCAGGCTGGTGCTGCCCTTAATGCAGTCGTACATCAAAGCGGGAGACTTCTCGGTGCGAACGAAGCTTCGCTCGGCGCTGGTGGACAACGCCATCTACTACGGGTCGTACTTGCTGATCTGCGGCGTGCTGCTGGTTTACATCGCACTGCAGCCAGGCGTTGATCTCGACTGGCAGAAGCTGAAGGCGATCGCGGCGTCGGCGTCCAACACGTGGGGGCTGTTGCTGCTCGTCGTCTTGCTGGGTGAGTTGCAGAATCTCCGGACTTTGATTGGCCACGTGTCTCATTCGTACTGTAACTAGGGCTTTGCGAACAGTTATAATGTTGTAGTAACATTGTTGTACAATGTTGTAATAATGTTGTAGCTGAGCGTGATATTTACAACACGATTATACTTGACATTTGACATTTGACATTTATTTCTTAACAACTTAGGAAATACAAAGTATTGTTCCGGTGGTCGCTAGATCACTAGATGATAAATGATAATAGATGATACTGGTAACATGACTACTGGCTTTGACTAGAACTAAACATTGTCGGGTAGCAGGCCGGCTACAGCCGAGAATTCCGGGAATGTCTCCATTGCCTGCCCCGGTAGCTGGTTCCAGAGGCGTATCGATCGGCCCAAGAATGAAAAGCGGCCCACGTCCGTCTTGGATCTTGGCAGATACAACTTTTACGCATGGTCGGATTTTCCCGTGAACGGTGAATTGTGTCCGAAGCCCCAGGGGGTAATAGATAAAAAAGTGATTTGAAAAGACTGAAAAATTTAGTATAAACTGAGTTTTATAATAAGTTGTTAATGGAATGTGCTCAAAATAGTACAGGGTCTGAGATGAAACAGAACAAATCCCTTAAATTTCATAAAAATCAGTTGGAGGGTTTGGCCTGTAAAGCACGAACAAAACAGAATACATTTCTGATCATTAGAAACGAAACATCAATTCCAAAATTTGTATCCGTACCGGGATTCGAATCCGGGTCTTTGCCGCCCGGGGCACTGCACTTATCCATGACAACCGACAGTCCTGGAGACGTCCACGGCAACGTGGACAAAACGTCGACCAAGCTCCTTTTCACGACCAAAAGTCTGTCGATTCAGAGCAAAACCGACAACTACGCAACCACATATTGGGATGTTTGTCACAACGCAACGTCTCTGCGGCAGGCTACGCGCTGGTGGAGGTTCCGCGCTCGCTGTGGAACGCCAGCAAGCGAGGCTACCAGCTCAACTACGGCTACTTCAAGGCCGCGAAGCTCAGCACCGAGAAGAGTGAGGCCGAGGAGACGGTAGACGACATCTTGGAGGTAAGCGCTCTTCGTTCTCGTCTTCGTATCGAACACCTTGCAATTACAATGTAGGAAACTCTCAGTGGAGATGGATCGGATAAGAAAATGGTTGAATCTGGTGGAAGCTTAGCCCAGTAAGCAATACACCTATTCATTCAATCAGAATTCTATCAAAATGACGTCATGATACTAGCTAAAGCCAGTTAGATTTTTGTGTTGAGATTTCCCTATCTTCCTTTTTATTTAGCAGAGCTATTTAATATCTTTTTCCAAACTGGTAGTACGTCCAGTGGGTGTCTGACGTCATTTTTCTCTGAGTGTATAAGGTCCATTAAAATTAATTAATTAATGATAATGACAATTAATGAATGAATGTCTGTGACAATGAATTAATGCCAATGAATAAATGAAAATGACAGTGAATCAATGACAATTAATGACATTGACAACAAATGAGTACGTCCAGTGAGTATCTGACGTCATTTTTCTCCGAGTGGAATACATCTATAGCTCCTCTTCTTTGTTGAACACACCACCTGATACAGGAAAGAACAAGGGTTGCTACAATAATTCATTCCACAAGCCGCCGTCGATTCGCGTCCGGTAAACGCAGCTTCTCACCGCTGGGCCGTCATAACCGCTCTCTGGCCGTAGGCGCTGCAAGCTGTGACTACGACTGTGGGTCCCGGGCACGCGATGCAACGCTCGGTGGAGACGATCCTGCAGAAGGTGCCGGTGGAGCTGCGGGGACGGATGGGCCGCCGCCCCCTGCCCGACGACACGCCCCTCGACACGCCCTCTGACCGCGCCCTCGCGCGCCTGCACAAACAGGTGAACGTTATTATTAGTAACGTAATATCAATTCCAAAGTTTTCATCTGTACTGTACATCCGTACTATCCGTTCGTCCGTTCAAACTACTGTAAAATTGCTTGGTATTGAGAAATCGGTGTTACAAGTGGAAGCTTACGCCAGAATGAAATTGGTGGTGAGTTAGCTAGGGCGCACCCTGCCTTGCCTCTCCACTCTTCATTTTATTTATTTATTTATTTTTTTTTTGGCTGTTCAGCGGTTCTTTTACTATGCGGATACTATCCGGATATTAACCGGATACCGTGGACGGTTATCAGGTTACGGTTTTACTAACCGAAGGAATCCCTATTCATTACCGCTCTTCATCTCCGATGGTGTCCGCCGCTAACGTAACCGTACGCCTCATGCTCCGTTCGGCAGGTGATCAAGGCTCTGCAGACGTTCCACCGCACGGAGACGCAGTGGCGGCTGCTGGTCGCGCGGGTCATCGAACTCGAGGACGTCGCCAGGAACCAGGTCGGACACGAACGTCGGTTCAAGCCGAGCTTCCATCGGCCGGGCAACGCTTGGACGCCGCGGTGCCCGGTGATCGGTGAGTGGCTGCCGACGCGAGGCAAGCTCGTGGCTAGCGGGAATTTGAACCTACAAGTACTCCTTCCATTCCAGAATTTGTATCCATCACTAGATTCCCCACTTCCATGTTTATTCATGGTCATGCTTCTATCTCCATGGAGCCACGTTATAATCAGGGTTAATCGAGTTGTTGGTGTGTGATTGCAGCATAGCGTCACTAGATTCACCGCTTTCTATGTTCATTCATAGTCCTGTTTCTATCTGCATGGAGCCACGTTATAATCGGGGTTAGCAGAGTTGTTGGTTTGTGATTGCAGCGTAGCGTCACTAGATTCCCCATTTCTATGTTCATTCATATTCCTGTTCCTATCTCCATGGAGCCACGTTATAATCGGGGTTAGCAGAGTTGTTGGTTTGTGATTGCAGCGTAGCGTCACTAGATTCTCCGCCTTCTATGTTCATTCATATTCCTATTTCTATCTCCAAGGAGCCATGGTTACGGGCTCAGACAAACAGACATGCTTATGTATAAATCTGATTGAAACAATAAAAATAAGAAAATATAATGTATCTTCTGCAGGTTCTCAGCATTTAACCCTGCTTCCGATTTCTCCGCGCAGAATGGTACTGGCGCTGCATCCTGCGAAACTACGTGCTGAAGGCGGCGGCGGTGGCGTGCGCCGTTCTCTCGGCCGCCGTCGTCTGGTCGGAGGTGACCTTCTTCAACAAGCAGCCGGTGCTCTCCGTGTTTGCCATCCTCTTCAACCTGGCCAAGGATGAATACGACTACTTCACCATCGAGGTGCGTCTCTACTCTAACATGTCTTCCCACTGATCTCTATAGCCATGGATAGCGCTTTGTACAGTGAGACTTTGATGCCGTAATGAGACACTTTATCATGACTTCCCACTGATTTCTGTAGTCATGGATAGCGCTTCGTATAGCGAGACTTTGATGCCATATTGCGGTATTGATCCACTTTATCATGTCTTCCCACTGATCTCTATAGCCATGGATAGGGCTTTGTACAGTGAGACTTTGATGCTGTAATGAGCCACTTTATCATGTCTTCCCACTGATCTCTATAGCCATGGATAGCGCTTTGTACAGTGAGACTTTGATGCCTTACTGAGCCACTTAGGGACATCATCTCCTACTCCCAATTTTCATCAAATTTTCAAATTAAAAGGTAAATTTGGCATGGAAACAATTTTATAATTTGATGAATATTTTCAGTTGATAATCATCAGTTTACCTACAGATAATCAGATCGATGAATGTATTCAACTCAAGGCTATCAACTTATTAAAAGCCTACGTTTCAGTTCCAATATTCACATCTCGAAATCCCGCCGTCGATGTTTGATCTAAGGAGTTGGTACGTCCAAAAAGGCGTCCAATTTTTCGGTACGCTCTCTCCCTGAACAGACTGTAGCTTGTAGTGGATCCACACGACCGACCGCTGACTACAGACACGGTGTTGTCCGTTGCAGGTGCTGTCCACGCTGATGATAGCGTACATGTGCTACTGCGCCTACTCCACCGTCCTCAAGATCCG
This sequence comes from Nemurella pictetii, assembly GCA_921293315.2. Lineage (NCBI taxonomy): Eukaryota > Metazoa > Arthropoda > Insecta > Plecoptera > Nemouridae > Nemurella > Nemurella pictetii. Next base: position 6,408,183 of record OV121124.1, read on the forward strand.
CTTCCTCAACCTCTACTACTTGGCGCCGCATCACCAGACTGACGAGTACTCGCTCGTTTTCTCCGGTGAGTCCGTCTCGCCGTTATCTCACCGTTATCTCACCGTTATCTCACCAATATCTTTCCATTTGCAAACATCTAGCGATTACAAATCCCTACCAAGCGCTGGCAGGGAACCGGGCAGCAAAGTGGTGATTTGTGAACTCTGATCTTTGGGGATTTGTTTGAAATAATTGAGTTTTCTGCTTAGCAACTTACTTTAGCCACAGTTGGTGGAGTACCTAACGAAAGTTTTAGTCAAACTTCCTTGTGTTCTACTTTCCAGAAAGGCTAGGTTGGTTTACGCAGCTTCCCTAGTTAGACAACCTAGACATCCCTTTATCACACAGCTATCAGGCTGCTAAACGTGATGTTGCGTATCCCAACCTAGCCTTCCCTAGGTAGCCAACCTAGACATCCCTTTATCACACAGCTATCAGACCGCTAAACGTGATGTTGCGTATCCCAACCTAGCCTTCCCTAGGTAGCCAACCTAGACATCCCTTTATCACACAGCTATCAGGCTGCTAAACGTGATGTTGCGTATCCCAACCTAGCCTTCCCTAGTTAGACAACCTAGACATCCCTTTATCACACAGCTATCAGGCTGCTAAACGCAATCTTGCGTATCCCAACCAAGGTTCTACCGTGGCCGATAGTTAGCAATTAGCATCAACAAATATCTTTGTGTGCAGGAATGATGCTCTGCCGACTGACTCCTCCGATGTGTCTCAACTTCCTGGGATTGATCCACATGGACAGCCACATCATAAAGACGCACATTCTCGAGACGCACTACACGCAGGTAACGCCAGCGTCGCCTCGCCAGTCACCCGTCATAAGTCCATCCAAAGTTTGACCTTTCACGCGGTTGGGTAAATTATTTTTAGAAATAAATTAAACTATGTTATCATTCTTTTCTTAGCATGTTAGCGTCCAAAAAACCGTTTGACTTGACTAAAGCAACTTTATCTTCAACCGATATTCACAAAATTTACTGTGTGCATTAAAAGTAATAAGAAGAAAATACTGTGTTAATTTGAACCAAATCAATTGAATAGTTTTTCTTTAAATCGATTTTTACGTTTTGAAATATTCAAATAATTTCACGACGACTACATCATGATATTTCCAGGTAACGAATGTCATTGAGAGAGCTGCTAAATTATCACTGGACATGTTAAATTGATCATAAAAGCCTCTAGGCTATGCGCACACGCAATATAATCGCGTTGAGGGTGAGCGTAAATATTACGCTCATCCACAACATGATTATATGAGTGTTCGCATAGCCTAGTTAATAGCCACTTGAACAGCATTTCCACATGATAATACCCTCCCTAAAACGCTTTGTGCATGGTCCTAGGTGATGGGCCACATGGACGTGATTTCGGTGATCTCGGACGGGTTCAACGTCTACTTCCCGATGGCGATGCTGGCGTTCTGCGTGGCGACATACTTCAAGCTGGGCGCGCGGCTGCTGTCCTTCATCGGCTGGCAGCAGTTCGTCGGCGATGACGAGGTCACCGCCGACCTGGTGGACGAAGGGCGGGAGTTGGTCAAGCGCGGTGAGTCCCGCAAGCGCGGATGCCCACTGGACGCACTACCAGTTTGGAAAAAAATATTAATTAGCTCTGCTTAATAACGAAGGAAGATAGAGAAATCGCAACCCGAATTGCCCTACCTGGCATTAGCGAGAGGGTATCATGACGTCATTTTGATTGAATTTTGATTGAATGGAATCGGTGTATTGCATTTCACAAGCACGGTGAGTTTTTCAAGCGCAGCTAGCTTTTCAAGTGTGGTGAGTCTTTCAGTAAGTCTTGTGTTTTTTTTCACGAAGATATTTTACTTACCTATGGCCAGTGTTACCAATTTTTTCAACTCAACTTTCAACTTTCTCAAGTTGAGAGATTTATTATTAAGTTTTTGTGGAGAACAATACCAAATAATTTAAGGACTTTGAGGAGAATTCCCTATCGTGCAAATAGCCGTTGGCACAGCTCCAGGAGGCTAGAATCTACCGACGCTGACGTTGCTTCCTGTCCACGCAGAGAAGCGGAGACTGCAGCGAGCGGAAGACTCGATGTCCCGTCGCCGGGACTTCCAGGAGCGGTTCGGCACGCGGTACCGCACGCCCGGACAGCCGGAAGACCGCGGTGAGTTACCTTCCCGCCGCGCCACCCATGGAGTACCGTACCACGCAATCGGCTAGGTGTACGCTAGGGGTCGGTGTTATTAACTGTGCATAAACTTAAAAGTTAATACGATTGACGACAGTGATAGTGATTAGTTAAATAATTTAAATAACTGACGTCACACAATCTCTGATCTCTGATTGGCAACTTTCCATACAAGATGTGATGGAAATAGCACCTAGTCTGCCATACAAGGCTTTCGTGTGATGAACTGCCATACAATGGACTGTTTAAACGGTCATAGGCGGTTGTATACAAGACTGCTGTACAAGGGTTTCACAAAACATGTGACTGTTTTAAAGCAGCTTTATATTACAGACTGCTGTACAAGGGTTTGAAAAAACATGTTACCTTGTAAAAGAGGCTTTATATTACAGACTGCTGTACAAGGGTTCGGCGAAACATGTGACCGTGTAAAAGGGGCTTTATATTACAGACTGCTGTACAAGGGTTTGACGAAACATGTGACCGTGTAAAAGGGGCTTTATATTACAGACTGCTGTACAAGGGTTTGACGAAACATGTGACCGTGTAAAAGGGGCTTTATATTACAGACTGCTGTACAAGGGTTCGACGAAACATGTGACCGTGTAAAAGGGGCTTTATATTACAGACTGCTGTACAAGGGTTTGACGAAAAATGTGACCGTGTTCAAGGGGCTTTATATTACAGACTGCTGTACAAGGGTTTGACGAAACATATAACCGTGTTCAAGGGGCTTTAGTTCCTATGACGTATCGTAAGTCATACTTGAAGATAGCTAAACGGCGTCGCGTTTCTCCCGGCAGTGCGCGGCGTGCACCGCGAGGACTCGCTGGAGTCGGCGCGCGCCGGCCTGCTGGGCGACGTCGAGCCCGTCGACTACTCGGCCAACACCAACACCAACTCGAGCCGCGGCAGCGAGCTGTCGACGCCCGGGCTCGGCTACCCCGACCGGCTGTCCTACCACGACCAGGATCCATACCCGGCGCGCGTCGGCCCGGCGCCGCGCGGCCTCTTCGACGACGTCTAGCCCGGCACGGCAACCTGTCGGGCCCGGCAACGACATGAAGCCGGGCGACGAGTCTCGAGGGTCTAGACTCTTCGACCTCTAGGTAAAACAAGTCTAGCCCGTTGGCGAGTCCGGCCCGGAGCTCGAACGTCTCGCTGTTTCGACGAAGGAAAACTTTTGGGGAAATCGGGTGGCAGAACGCTGGTTGCGAACCTGGCCGCTTGTTCCCTCGCTTTTTCTGTTTGTGATTCTGCGGCTTTGGGTAATTTTCGGCTTTTTTTTCCGAAGGAAGTATGGGAAACATAAGCAGATATCAATCCAATGCTGCAGAGTTGGAAGTTAGATTAAACAAGTGCAGTTATCGTCTGGAAAAGATACTCTTTTATATGTCGACTGTCAGTTGACGCTTGAGATTGAGCATCAGTGGCAAACAAAGCCCCATAAATATTACGTAAGATGACGTAAGTAACGTTGTGTTAAGTTGTACCTAGATGGCTGGGGTGTTTTAATTTCTTCCCTCGCCGCCTAGGCAGCTGACGATTCTGATGCCAGCTCAAAAATGCTATTTTGGTAGAGTTTCCTGCATTGTAATAGTTATATATTTGGCGGGGTCTCCTTGCCCGGGCTCTGTTTTCTCGACTGGCTTTCCAATCAAGTCCAGGTGACCCCGTCACTGCAAGAACTGCAAGGCTTTTGATACATATATTGTCAGTTATGCCATTTAAAAAATTATTGGCCATTCTTGCATGGGTCTTTGACAGTGCGTAGTCATTCGGAATCGGGTCTATGATAATTTGTTGGGAATTTAGTTGCATCTAATCATCTCGACAAAAATTCAAGTTTCGAATTCGACTGAGACATGATCTTGATAATGTGTAGCTAATAGACCTATTCCACTCAGAGAAAATTATGTCAGATACCCACTGGACGTACTACCAGTTTGGAAAAAAAAATAATTAGCTCTGCTAAACAAAGGAAGACAGGGAAATCATAACCCGAATTGCTCTACCTGGCTTTAGCGAGTGGGTATCATGAAGTCATTTTGATAGAATTTTGATTGAATGGAATAGGTGTATTGTAATGTATATAGTCTTAACTGTCGAAGAAACATTCTGCAAACTCAGACAGCTAACTTGTCGGTCTAAGTATGAGACTGCCTCACGGCAACGTCTCAAAAAGTATTCAAGTCGATCTGACGTTGAAACTCAACTAGCGGAGGACCCAAATGCAACAGTCATCTGTTCATTTGCCAACGTTTTGGAAAAGGTTCCAAAAAAACATCCGACGTCGCCGATTTGTCCGGAAATCCGCTTCGTCGATCATTTTCTTTCGAAGCAATCGTGCTGATTGCGTGTAGAATCTATTCAAGTATTAACGAGTCAGCTGGGAAACCGAACTTAATGCACATAATGTGTGCCAAAAGGAAACTGAACCTGGTTTGTAATCAAAATAGAAGTAACTATTAGTGCTAGTTTAAAAATTAACTATTTAGCAAACTGGGGATAATGCAAAGTCTTTCTCATATTTTAATCTGGGGTTTTTGCAATGCCATGGCTTTTTCCTTTGCAATGACTAGCTAGATCATTTGAATACGCAGTATGAACAGCTTTTCAATAAGTTGCAAGATCTTTGAAAGATTGAGCATACGATTTCCAGGTTGATAAATAGCTTTAATATCTTTAATATCTGATTCCACAGTCGGTTGTCCGTGTAGCGTAACTTAGATAATGCAAAGTCCGGGTTAAGAAAAAATATCCGGGTTCAAGCCCCTGTACGGATACAGATTTTGTAATGGATGTTACGTTTCTAATAATAGCTTTCTTGTAGTTATTAAGACAAAAGAGAACAGTTAATTTCTATAGTATTGTGTAGCGGATCTGTATTAGTACCTAGAGGAAAGACTTGATTGGAAATGGACTGAGTAATGGCTACAATGAATTTTGTACGAGAATGCGCACGTGTTTTTGAAATATTCTCATCTCCGCAAAGCCGCGAACGATACTTAACGCTGGCGACGTTTCTAGCTCGGTCGCACTTGAGCGCGGCATCGCGTCATTGTTTGCCGATCCTCGTCGAATTCTCTCTAGAAATTTCGCTTAGGCTTGGCATCTGCGTGCGAAACGGTTTGAAGCCGGAATTGCCATCAGTCGCGGAGAGGATCGTTGCTCGGCGCGTTGCCAACAGAATCTGTATTCTGACCTAGTTGCTTAGACTCTTTCGTGACAGAATATAGGACTTAGCCCGCGTTCGTTTACAGTTGATTTACAGGGAGAGCGTACTTTTCCGCTAGTGTTAGAAACAGCTGCTTTGTGTTACCAACTGAAATGTGAAATGTTACCTACACTTTTTAAGATTCGAGTTCGTTAATTTATCATCAGTTTACCTACACAATATCATATATTCGGTGAATGTTTTTAATTCGTTGTTATTGACGTATTAGAAGCTTACGTTTTAGTTTCATTGCTTACATTTCTAAATTGCGCCGTCGAAGTTTTAGGAGTTGATACGAGCAAAAAGCCGTCAATTTTTTTAGTATGTTCTCTCCCTGAATAGACTGTAATTAGATGATAATCATATTAGAGTACAACTGTTTTTATTACTTTTTTAGTTGACTTTTTTAGGTTAAAGTTAGTGTAGTTTATTACTTTTTATCTTAGTCTAATTTAGGTCTAACCAAATGACTAAAATTCCTTCTAGCTTCTAGACTCGTAACAAGAATTAACTAGTTGGTAAATATTAAAATGTACGACACAATGTTATACTATAGCTGCTAGGTAATCGATATCAATTATAAAGATGCCGGGTTTCTGCCCAAAGCTGGTTCCATGTTGCAAGAATTTTGCATTTGTCACTGGAATGGAATTGCCATTCGAATTCAAACGAGTAGTGACAAGACAAAGTTTCAAATCTTCTGGTTGCTTTGATTATATCTTGCGATTTAATTCATCCGTCTTGGAATTCTGAAATAAATACATACTCTATTCAAACATTTCAACGTTTCAAGTTCCAACTGTCCGCAGCTAAAAATCCCACAGCACCGCACAATTGTCGAGAGTGTTTTTTTCAACTTCGAACCGGCATCTAGACATTTCCCAAAGATAGAAATGTGCAATTCTAGGTGCAATCGTAATCAGTAGCCCTTACCCGTAAGAATCCGTTGATTTAGTTAGGAGAGATTAATGTTGACATTCCTTGCTAGTGTTTAGGTATTAGAACGATGTGCAATTGATTCGGTGGTGATTCAATATTTCACTGCTGGCTCTGAACGCGGAAGAAACGAGTGTTTATTTTTGTTGATGTTTGCATTAATTGAGTCATTGTTACCAAGGCTTAATGGAGAAACTTTTGTTGATGTGGATTTTTTTTTCTCGTGGAGTTTACAGAGTATTTTGTTTTTTATTGTTTTATGTTGAGTTGAATGTGGTTTTATTTATGAACATGAGTGTATATTGATTGAAATAAATTATATAAAGTGTAGCTAATTGAGCTAATAATTACATTTAAGTTTTTTTTTCTCTTCTAGTATCACCAGATTCCATAGAATAGCCTCCTGTTACAAGCACATTTCCCATCCACATACTCGAGACCTATGTGAAATCTTTATCTTCTATTTATTGTTGTTTGTGGCAGTTTTGCAAACCAATGTCTGATTCATCCAATGTCTTCAAAATATTATTGTAAGATAATTGAAGTTCTGTAATTACTAGGTAAACGATTAGTAGAGCCTACACTCGTTGCAGGATGAGCGAGCCATAATCTCCGTGAGGAAATCCAAACGGAAAACATTTGACAATCATATTGTTGAAAACGGTGCTTTCATGATCATGTTTATTTTTTTATTTAAGTCATTTTATTTTTCTGATTAGCAAAATACTTCATGTACGAATCTGAAACTTAGGCAATTCGTTTAACTTGTTATTATATATATTCAATCCAAATTTGGTGCGGATCGGTTAATTAGTTACGAAGCTAGTACCAAAAGACTGAAAAATTAACAGGTTTTTGCTCATAAAAACAAAATGGCTGACCAGATTTTGCTCAAAAACCATACAGCACCTCGCTGAGTCACCACGAACGTTTTTGCCAAATTTCGTAACGATCTGTGACCTTTAAGTAGGGCTGCTCGTTTTTGTTACAAACAAAAAAAAAAACAAAAATCCAAATGCTTTTCTTTCCCCTATGTTGTGAAATTGAAGGATTTCGCTCGCTTCGCTCGCTCATCCAATTATTTTTTAATGAATGTGGATGTCAGACTTTGACACGTCAGTACACATAGGGTGAATCAAAAATAATGTAGCCTGGTTGTTGGATATATGTAATTATTACAAACTAATCAGATGTGAATTGAGTCGATGCATCCTAATGATCAACTTTAATTATATTGTGTTGTTATTTGCTTCTTCGTGGCACTAGAATAATGTTCATGTGTATTGGAATGAGATTTTTTTTTGGTATCTTGTCATTGGTCAGAATAATATATTTTGTCCATTGACATGTCACCTGTTAAATTAAATTTTAGTTTCTGACATAAGCCCTAACACCTGTAGCACTTCTCGCTTATATTTCTAGTTCTTATTCATGTTCTTGTTTCATATTTTTCTAATGCAGACATAGGATCCAACAAGGCATAAGTGGCAAGGATTGGTATTTTCTATTTTGCACTGAATGCTGTTCAGCAACTGACAGTTAATACCAGTTATTACAGTGTGTAAGCAAACAACACAATGCCTGCTTTTATCAGCATTAAGCATAAAAATATGCATTATTTTTTACACAGTATCAAGAAATCATCTGATTAGATCTTCTAGGGGTTAACGGAGTCAACGATCATCGATTAATGAAAGTGAACCGTGGAATTTCAAAAGAGGCGCTTAGAATTTTATAAGCTCTGCAGAAAGTGACCTTCGTTGCCCTTGCTGGGCTGATTGACATATGGTCTGGAATTCTAGGGGGCATTCAGTGGTGTTCGGCTCAAGTGCAGACGTTTGTAATTACGGATAATGGCTGTTACTAATTAAAAGGTAAGCACATGTTATAATTAAGTGCAATTAACAGGTTGTCATGCGGTTATTGTAGGTTATGTCACTTTGAAGTTACACCCTTCAAACATTTTTGCCTGAGGCTAAACATTTAACCTGGTTTCTTTTGCAAATCCAACTGAGTTTCGCAACAAATGCAGCTGCAATAATCTCTGCTGTTCTATTTCTGAACTGAAACACTGTGGTGAGTCAACTAAAATCTTGTACCGTGACCCGTACAACAATTGGTGTTAAGTCTCGTGTACCTGCCAGACGTAACTGAGAACCTAATCCCTGTAAAGAGGGTAGCGTTACATCAGACGATCCAGCAAGGTGACCAACAGTTTACATTACATGGACAACAATGTAGTTATAGACCGTGGAAAGTGTTGTAGGCAATGCGATCTGCGAACGTAACCTGATATCGTCACTTTCGGTTTCACTTGGACAGGGCCCTCAGTTTTGCTTGTTTCTCAGTCGGCTGCAAGTTAGTGTTGGGTGCAGTTGTGTTTTGTTTCTGCCAGAAATTCGTGAATAATTCTTAGTGTCAGTTTGATCCTGAGACTTGCTGTTGACCTAGTATGTGTTTATAGTTATAGTTAGTTCTTTTAAAATATGTTGTGTGCCCTTATTTTATAAGGGCATTTTTCAGTCAATATAATCTAGTTTCTTGGGTCACATTTTTTTACCAAAATGATCTCTTTATTTTAAGTTGCTGGTGCCCTGAAATGACTTAGGTTTTGACAAAAATCTTGTAATATCTTCGAAAGGGTGTTATCACCTTGTTGCCTGAACCAGCTTCATCTAAAAGACAAAATTTTGTGAAGAATTTTGGTTTTAGGTGCCACAGATAACTCCGTTAAAAGAACCGATAATTTTTTTGGACAGACTTTGGGTATAGGATTGGGACCAGAACTTAAAAGTCCTGTTTAAAACACATTGAAAACAAAAATTCCCTATTTTTTATTTTAACTTTTTATATCCTCCATAGTAGGTACTCAATAAGAATTATACTCTTTTCGGGGGAGCTGAATAGCGCCATATGGAATAACGCCATATCGGCCATTTTCTGTCCCACCGGAATAAAGCCATAAGTCGGATGGCGTTAATCCAGTGGATTAACGTCATATTGTGAGATGACTTTGTTCCAGTGACAGCTGCACTGTACTAACGCCATCTGAGCATATGGCGTTAATCCAGTGGATTTATGTCATATTGCAATATGGCTTTGTTCCAGTCAAATGCACTGTACTAACGCCATCTGAGCATATGGCGTTAATCCAGTGGATTTATGTCATATTGCAATATGGCCTTGTTCCAGTCAAATCCACTGTACTAACGCCATCTGAGCATATGGCGTTAATCCAGTGGATTAACGTCATATTGTGATATGACTTTGTTCCAGTGACAGCTGCACTGTACTAACGTCATCTGAGCATATGGCGTTAATCCAGTGGATTTATGTCATATTGCAATATGGCTTTGTTCCAGTCAAATGCACTGTACTAACGCCATCTGAGCATATGGCGTTAATCCAGTGGATTTAAGTCATATTGTGATATGACTTTGTTCCAGTGACAGCTGCACTGTACTAACGTCATCTGAGCATATGGCGTTAATCCAGTGGATTTATGTCATATTGCAATATGGCTTTGTTCCAGTCAAATGCACTGTACTAACGCCATCTGAGCATATGGCGTTAATCCAGTGGATTTATGTCATATTGAAGGATGGCTTTATTCCGGTATAGATCAGATTTAAAAGATGTGCATTCAACGGGGCTATCCATTAGTATGCGGTTTGACTCCCGCCGAATGTCCCTGCGCGCGCACTTTCAAATTCCCCACAACTCCCATTAGAGCCCATGTTACAGTACAACTAAATCCTTTATATCTCTTTCAATTTCAATTTGAAATGAAAATTGAATCATTATTAAAAGATGCGTATTGATAAGGGTTATCCACCGATATGCCCAAATCTACCTTGCCGTTATCACAACATACTAAAAAAGTTGATAACACATATTTTCCTTTATATTTTCCGCATTTTCTAAACGATTTTCTTTAAACTCTAATAGAATCTGCTTACTTACTATACGGATGCACCTTCCAAATTTCAGCTTGATCGGACCATTACTTATCGAATTATAACTGATAAGGCGGTTTCTATTTTTTTGCGGCCAAATTTTCCAAACGAATTTTCCGAAAAATTATTTTTAAACTCACCCACCTATTTTGTACACTCAGTTAAAATTTCATTCCAATCCGTTCATTACTTTAGAAGTAGTTTTCGTAAAATCGAGATAAGCGTCAAGACATAGGTTAAATGATGGGGGTAACATAGGCATGATGAAACTTTGGAGACTTCAAAACGTTTTTTTTTTTTTTTTTTTTCCCGACGATGGATTTGAATGAAATTGCAAAATCACACAACTTTAGTGGTCTGTTATCTGTGTTAGAAATTTGAAACAAATCTAACCCTAATTTTTCTTTTTATGGCGATTTTAAGTTTTTTGGTATTTTGAAATCGTTTTAACTTTTGAAAATTCAATTTCAAAGGAAAAAGCTACACTATATAAAAGAAGCACATTCGTCGGGGCTATCCATAAGTTTGCGGTTCGACTCCCGCCGAATTTCTTCTCGCCCGCAATAACACATTTTTTCGTAGTCCCATAAGAGCCCATGTTAATGGACTTAGCCGCAATTTCGACGAAAACACTAAATCTTCAATAACTTCCTTAAATTCAATTTCTCCGCAAAATTGAATCAGAGAAAAACGATGCGCATTTACCGGGACTATCCATACATACGCGGTTCGACTCCCGCCAAATGCCCTTTCGCCCGCACCATCGATTACCCCGCACGCGCTCACATCTCCCATAAGAGCCCATGTTATTTTATGCAAAACTAAATCCTTTATATTTCTTTCAATTTCAATTTCTAAGGAAAATTGAATCAGTAATTCAGTAATCAGTAATCACTGGATTAACGCCATATGCTCAGATGCGTTAGTATTGTGCATTTTACTGGAACAAAGCCATATGCTCAGATGGCGTTATTACAGTTCATTTTACTGGAATAAAGCCATACTCCAATATGGCTTAAATCCACTGGATTAACGCCATATGCTCAGATGGCGTTAGTACAGTGCAGCTTTCACTGGAACAAAGTCATATCACAATATGACGTTAATCCACTGGATTAACGCCATATGCTCAGATGGCGTTAGTACAGTGCATTTGACTGGAACAAAGCCATATTGCAATATGAGATAAATCCACTGGATTAACGCCATATGCTCAGATGGCGTTAGTACAGTGCATTTTACCGGAACAAAGCCATATTGCAATATGACATAAATCCACTGGATTAACGCCATATGCTCAGATGGCGTTAGTACAGTGCAGCTGTCACTGGAACAAAGTCATCTCACAATATGACGTTAATCCACTGGATTAACGCCATCCGACTTATGGCTTTATTCCGGTGGGACAGAAAATGGCCGATATGGCGTTATTCCATATGGCGCTATTCAGGCGACTCATTTTTTCTCTCCCTGTTGACCTGACTGATTAAAAGCATTCAAAACACAATACTTGGAGCCTGATCTGGGCTTGCAGCAGGTCCCACGACGCGCTGCCGACAAGGATTTCCAACACTCTCCCTCGGAAGTTTGGTGAACTAAATCAATGATTTGTTGTTTTTCACATAGTTTCAAGATTATTGCAAGTCCAGACAGTCATTTATACAAACCTCACAACTCAACTGTACAATATATCGTACTAGACCAGAAATAACAAACCGAGATATGAGAAATTGGTTGAATCTTGTGGAAGCTTACACCAGTAAGCAATGCTTGTGGGTTATCTAAGCATCCCTGGTTGGTATCCCAACTTAGTCGCACATCTTTCCTTCTAAACTAGAGACTTGGAAGTCCTGTCATTCAACCCGTGGTGTTGAAGCAAGGTCTGCCCGGCAGGTTTCCGGACGCAAGATGTTGTCGCGCAGGCAAAGCATTGTGGGCTCCGGCCCCGACTTCGAGTGCGTTGGCGACGTGCCGAGATCGTCAACCAACCAAATCCGAGTGCTGACTCTCAATGACGGCGAGCATCTCGACTCAACGCTCTATCGGCTCAACAAGGGTAACTTTCACTGTCATTTTCATTCATTCATTGTCACTGTCATTCATTGATTGTCACTGTCATTAGTTCATTAATTTTAATAGACCTAATTCACTCAGAGAAAAATGACGTCAGATACCCACTGGACGTACTACCAGTTTAGAAAAAAAATCAATTAGCTCTGCTAAATAACAAAGGAAGATAGGGAAATCACAACCCGAATTTCTCTACCTGGCTTTAGCGAGTAGGTATCATGACGTAATTTTGATAGAAGTTTGATTGAATGGAGTGGAGGTGTATATTGTCATTCATTCATTGTCATTGTGTTCATGTCATTCAAGCCCGTTCTTTTCAGCTTGAAATCTTTGAGGTTGTACGACCTAGAACAGAGCTAACTGTATCATTAGTTAAATTTTGGAATGAATATTTTGTTTCTTATTGAAGATTATTTGGTATTTTTATGAAGAAAATTATAAAAAATTCAAAATAATAAGGGACCACCCAATCGTTTATAACACCTCGATCTTTGACACGTCGGCAGGCTGGCGGCTGCAGCTGCGCCTCGGCCCGTCGCTGTTCGGCAAGAGCGTGTCGCTGTTCTGCAACCACCCGGCGTCGGCGGAGGAAGACTTCGACCGCCAGCGCTACCGCCCGCTGCCGTGGAAGCAGGACTCGAGTCGGCGCGCCGGCGACGACTCCGCCGCGTTCGCCGACATCGAGATCAACCGCGCCGGCAGCTTCCACTACTACTTCACGCACAAAGCTAGGTTAGTGTCGCTTTGATTGATTGATTATTGGTGTTTAACGACGCACTTTTTTCACAACTGGCCCTTAGGCACTTGTCTAATGGCGTCGCTGAATGAAAGGGTGATGATGAACCTAACTTAGACTAGAAGGGAGGAGGTGAAACCCGGTGCCGGCACGTAGCCTACTCCTGTCGTAAAGCACCGAGGAGACCACCGGCTTTACGTCCCTTCCGAAGGGCGGTACAACTCGAACAACAGGATTCCTCCACTAATCCGTGCTGTAGACAGGTTGATAAGCAAGGCGAGTGAAGTTTTCGTACTAACTTCAAACCCTCCGACCTCTTTCCCGAACAGAACTGATCATGTGCATGATGGAGTGTCGCTGTGCGCACAAAGCCAGGTTAGTGTCACTTCATGCACAAAGTGACTTAAGTGTCAGAATGTTGGAATAGGTTACAGTCCTTCCAGGATAACGTCATAATCCCGATTATGACGTTGGGTGTGCTTGTATTTGTGTTGATATCAACTTTTTTCATGTCATGTCAAACGGACGGCAACTTTCTGCCATGCTTATGTTTTTCACAATCCCCGGAATTTTCCTACTCAAAAACCCTGAATAAAGAATTGGCAACAAAAATAAACTGCCGGACACCAACCAATAAGTCACAATTTATAAATTAAAAAACCTCAACTGCACAACATTTGTAAACTACAGCCACCATATTTACAAACAACAAGGGTACGACTAGCCTCTGTCAAGAATCCTCCCATTAGAGCCCATTATATCCGAGAACCCGAAAATCTATAATAACTGGCCCAAAAACGCAGCCCATTCGTCCGTACCAGGCGACGGATCACAATCTGTGGTAATACTCCGCATCCGTATTTGTACCCAGTTCCCGAGAAAGTATCGCTAATCGGTGCCCCGCTTTGCAGCGCCGCCGCCACCGCCGGCTCCGGCTTCTTCACGGTGGACCCGGTGCTGGGCTTCGGGCCCGGCGAGGTCCTGCCGTTGGATTGCGTGCAGTGCCAGACGGTCCTCGCCAAGAGTCTCGGCCCGCTGGACTCGTGGCCGAAGAAGCTGCGGGTGGCTCGCGAGTCCGGCTACAACGTCATTCACTTCACACCCATACAGGTAATAACTTTGCTGGTTTAAATTTTCATCCACCGACGCCATTAGACCGGTGTCAAAGGGCCAGTTGTCAAAACAGTGCGTCGTTAAGCACCAATAATCAATCAATCAACCCAACGGTCTCCCTTGCTTCTTTCTAGGCTAGGTTAGGTTTATCATCACCCTCATCATCACCATTTCATTCACCGATGCCATTAGACCGGTGTCAAAGGGCCAGTTGTCAAAACAGTGCGTCGTTAAACACCAATAATCAATCAATCAACCCAACGGTCTCCCTTGCTTCTTTCTAGGCTAGGTTAGGTTTATCATCACCCTCATCATCACCGTTTCATTCACCGATGCCATTAGACCGGTGTCAAAGGGCCAGTTGTCAAAACAGTGCGTCGTTAAGCACCAAAAATCAATCAATCAATCCAACGGTCTCCCTTGCTTCTTTCTAGGCTAGGTTAGGTTTATCATCACCCTCATCATCACCATTTCATTCACCGACGCCATTAGACCGGTGTCAAAGGGCCAGTTGTCAAAACAGTGCGTCGTTAAACACCAAAAATCAATCAATCAATCCAACGGTCTCCCTTGCTTCTTTCTAGGCTAAGTTAGGTTTATCATCACCCTCATCATCACCATTTCATTCACCGACGCCATTAGACCGGTGTCAAAGGGCCAGTTGTCAAAACAGTGCGTCGTTAAGCACCAAAAATCAATCAATCAATCCAACGGTCTCCCTTGCTTCTTTCTAGGCTAGGTTAGGTTTATCATCACCCTCATCATCACCATTTCATTCACCGATGCCATTAGACCGGTGTCAAAGGGCCAGTTGTCAAAACAGTGCGTCGTTAAGCACCAAAAATCAATCAATCAATCCAACGGTCTCCCTTGCTTCTTTCTAGGCTAGGTTAGGTTTATCATCACCCTCATCATCACCATTTCATTCACCGATGCCATTAGACCAGTGTCACAGGGCCAGTTGTCAAAACAGTGCGTCGTTAAGCACCAAAAATCAATCAATCAATCCAACGGTCTCCCTTGCTTCTTTCTAGGCTAGGTTAGGTTTATCATCACCCTCATCATCACCATTTCATTCACCGATGCCATTAGACCAGTGTCACAGGGCCAGTTGTCAAAACAGTGCGTGGTTAAGCACCAAAAATCAATCAATCAATCCAACGGTCTCCCTTGCTTCTTTCTAGGCTAAGTTAGGTTTATCATCACCCTCATCATCACCATTTCATTCACCGATGCCATTAGACCGGTGTCAAAGGGCCAGTTGTCAAAACAGTGCGTCGTTAAGCACCAAAAATCAATCAATCAATCCAACGGTCTCCCTTGCTTCTTTCTAGGCTAGGTTAGGTTTATCATCACCCTCATCATCACCATTTCATTCACCGATGCCATTAGACCAGTGTCACAGGGCCAGTTGTCAAAACAGTGCGTCGTTAAGCACCAAAAATCAATCAATCAATCCAACGGTCTCCCTTGCTTCTTTCTAGGCTAGGTTAGGTTTATCATCACCCTCATCATCACCATTTCATTCACCGATGCCATTAGACCGGTGTCAAAGGGCCAGTTGTCAAAACAGTGCGTCGTTAAGCACCAAAAATCAATCAATCAATCCAACGGTCTCCCTTGCTTCTTTCTAGGCTAGGTTAGGTTTATCATCACCCTCATCATCACCATTTCATTCACCGATGCCATTAGACCAGTGTCACAGGGCCAGTTGTCAAAACAGTGCGTGGTTTAACACCAATAAGTAATAATCAATCAATCAACCCATCGGTCTCCCTTCCTTCTTTCTAGGCTAGGTTAAGTTCATCATTATCACCAATTCATTCACCGATGCCATTAGACCAGTGTCACAGGGCCAGTTGTCAAAACAGTGTGTCGTAAAACACCAATAATCAGCCCTTGTTAATACTCTGCCTTGTAACGTTGCAGGAGCTCGGAGGGTCCAACTCGTCGTACAGCCTGCGCGACCAGCTCAAGCTGAACCCGTCGTTCGACAGCCTCGACCGAACGGTCACCATCGATGACGTCGACAAGTTCGTCAAGCAGATGCGCACCGAGTGGAAGGTAATGCAAATTAAAAAAATTGGTATTGTATGGAGAGAGTTTGGTTTTGCTCTGATGCTTTAAAAGCAGCGTCTAGCAGCTGCTCTTTACGGTCCTGAAGATGTCCGCGGCATCGTGGACGAAACGTCGTCACTCGTCAAGGTCCTTTTTAGGACCACAAACGCTTCAAATCAGAGCAAAACCGAACTCTCTCCATTTTACCAACCACGGCTCTCAACTACTCCGCCTTTCCAAATTTTCTATTGCTACTCAATAGTTAATTAGAAATACTACTGGGCATGAATAGTTTTTCTAAATTACTAATTAGAATTACTATACACCAATAGTTCATGAATCATGACAAATAGCTTTTTTTATTGTAACTACTGACCAATAATTAAAAGCTAGTTGTTGTTTCCATCAACCACAGACCAATTCAAGTCCATCCAACTATTCCCCCACCAGCTTGAGGTAAGTGGTTAGCAGTAAAGTGTAATTGTTGATTCCTCATCGACAAGACACCCGAGCCGCTGTTAACCGCGCTTCCCGCCCCGCCAGGTGCTCTCGGTCTGCGACGTCGTGCTGAACCACACGGCCAACGAGTCCCCCTGGCTGCGTCAGCACCCGGACGCGACGTACAACTGCGCCAACTCCCCGCACCTCCGTCCCGCCTACCTGCTGGATGCCGCGTTGGCGCTGCTCAGCGACGAGGTCGCCGCCGGGAAGTGGGCGCACGTCGGCGTGCCGCCCGCCGTCGACAACGAGGACCATCTCAACGTGAGCACTCGATATCCGGCGATTCGTACCTAGCTATGCAAAACAACGCTAATTCAAACGTACCCGACGTCATAATCGACCAGGGATGCCTTCGGTCGGTTAAGCCGTAACCGAATAACCGTCCACACGGTTCTATTCCTAATCTTAGGATGTTCGGTTTCAGAAAAAAATTATTTAACTGGTTTATTAAATGCTATGCTAACAAAATCAATTTCCCGGCGTTTTTCAAAGCTGTGCAGCCTGCTTTATCAACGGCCCAAACTCGAGTACCGGAGTTTGATTCGTTGTTAATTGCCACTCGAGTTTAGACCGTTGATAAAGCAGGCAGCACGGCTACGGGAAACATCGGGAAATGTTTGTGTTTGGGAACGTAGCATTCAAAACCTAGTGAAACAGTTTTTTCTCCAAACTAATGTGTGCCAAGATTAGGAAAAGACACGAGTCTGAATATAGTAACAACACGTTACGATATTATATTGATATTAAATTGATATTAAGTTTTTTTACACTTAATTTTAATTCCACAGTTGGTTGTCAATATAGCACAATAGTTAGTGCAGTGCCCCGGATAGGCAAAGACCCGGATTCGAATCCCGGTACCGATGTAAATTTTGGAATTGATATTTCGTTTCTAATAATCAATGAATAGAACTCGTCAAACAATTTTGTCGCCGACTAACCTAACCGCGCTTCCCGCCAGTCCATCCGCCACCTGCTCTGGGACTCGTTCCTGCCGCGCGTCCGTCTTGCCGAGCTGGTGACGCTGGACGTGGATCGCGCAGGGGCCGAGTTTGTCCGGCTGGCTCGCGGGCGGCTGCCCTCGGTGGACCCCGCCCCCGCCGCCGCCGTGCTCCGCCTGCGGCAGGACCCGGACTTCCGGCGGCTGGAGACCGGCGTCGACATGGAGCTGGCGTTGCATCTGTACAACGTTTACAGGTCGGTGGTTGGACGCTCTACTGATTGATACCGCTGAACGCTGCGTGATTGTCACGATTCTTTCATTATGTGTGATATGTCAAGTTATTACTTTCTTTAGACTTGTATCTTTTCCTAATCTGAAGCCCCTTCTACACGGTCAGATGTTTCGTCAAACCATCTGTACAGTGTGTACAGGTCGGTGGTTGGACGCTCTACGGCTGATTGATACCGCTGAACGCTGCTTGATTTTCACGATGCTTTCGTAATATATGAGATTTGTCAACTTACTAGGCTATGCAAACACTCGTATAATCGAATCCCAACTCAATTATATTGAGTGTGCGCATAGCCTAGAGACATGTATGACAAGTTTTAAATGTTCGGCGATAATTAAGCAGCTTTCTGGATGACATTGGAAATTTAGTCGCCGTGAAATTATGTAACGTAAAAATCGATTCAAAGAAAAACCATTCAATCGATTTGCTTCAAAATAACACAGTATCTTTGTTGTACGATTTTTAACACACACATTAAAATTTGTAAACATTAGTTGAAAATAAAGTTGATTCAGTTGCATAAAACTGCAAAAACGCTAAAAAAGCGCAATAGAAACGTCATAAAAGCGCCAGTTTCAAGAAAAGTGCTGAACATACAACAGAGAAATTATTACTCAAACCTTGAATCGTGAAGATCAACATTTCCAGAAAGTTTTGTCAAATTATATTCAGAACCTTGGCCTCTAGAGTGCAAAACGTTATCCCACAAAATGAAATCGTCAGACCCGACTGCTTCGACGAGGACACCCGACTCCGGCGCTGCGTCGAGGAGTTCCGCGGGCGGCTTGAGGAGCTGAACCGCGAGCGACGCGACCAGGTGCAGGGCCACCTGTCGGCCGCCGTCGAAAACACCATCGCCGGCATCCGCTACTTCCGCGTCGACCCCGCCGGGCCGCGCATCCCGCTCGTCACCGCCAAGCAGCCCCTCGTGCCACGGTGAGCACGGTTCCAACCATCAACCAATTCTTAAAGTCTATTGAATTTAAGAATAACCTTGTCCGCTCAGCGCTAGAAGTCAATCAGCGCTAGTAGTTGGTATTATATGAATTTCATTTATAATTAATTTTGTCTCGTCGACAAATAACACAACTTCGTTCAGTTTCAACACATTTATTGTTAAGAGAATCGGTTAGTGAAAAACAAAGAAGTGAAGCTGGTGGTTTGATGACTATCTCGATTATCATTTGGAACCTCGAATAATCAGAAACAAAAGAAACGACAACAATGCTCTCTCTCCCCGTGAATTGGATGCTCATTGCCATTGGCAACTCCCTGGGGAACGTAGCTCCCCACTTTATTTATCATTGCCATGCCTTCTGACAGGACTGTGACCTGACAATAAGCAACACGGATCACATTTTATACACTAGGTTATTCACCATACGGCATACAAACACTACTTCCTTCGCCACTCTCCGTCACAACCCTTCGTACATCTCGGTCCATCCAGCTCTGTCAGCCAGCGGTTTTCTATATTTATCTTATACCTAACTAGTAGCTACACAGTATACAGACATCTTCAGCCTGCAGGCCTGACACTTCTCTAAATAATCTCATCTTGAAATTTTGTGAAATTCGTAAAAATTTTCCCCTCCTTTTCTCCACCGTAACCCGCGGCGCGCGCAGCTACTTCACGAGCGTGCTGGAAGAAGGCAGCTCGCTTGAAGACGAGGAGGCGGCGGTGTTCTCCGCCGAACGAGGCTGCTTCCTGATGGCGCACAACGGCTGGGTCATGGACTCGGACCCGCTGACCAACTTCGCGGCCGCGGACAGCAACGTCTACCTGCGCCGCGAGCTCATCGCTTGGGGGGACAGCGTCAAGCTCAGGTAATGGAGCTTTACACTTGGAGTAAGATGACGTAGATGCCCACTGGACCGACTACCGTTTAGGAAAAAATATTTATTAGGCTAAATAACAAAGGAAGATAGGGAAATCACAACCCGAATTGCTCTACCTGGCTTTAGCGATTGGGTATCATGACGTCATTTTGATTGGATTTTGATTGAATGGAATACATGTATTAGTGCTTTGATGAGCGAATGAAATCTTTCGATGGGGGGGAAAAATTTGTTTACTTGGAGGTCAGGGATCTCTATGAAATGTGGCGTAGTGCTGTGCTTTTTTGAGCTAAATCTGTCCAGCCATCTAGGAGCAAAATACTTTGCATTTTTCAGTTTTTTTGGTTTTAGCACCACAAGAAATTCATATTTCTGCAATTTTTGCAACAATGTATCATTCATAGCCCTGTTTCTATCTCCATGGAGCCACGTAATCGGGGTTAGTCGAGTTGTTGGTGTGTAATTGCAGCATAGCGTCACTAGATTCACCACCTTCTATGTTCATTCATAGTCCTGTTTCTATCTCCATGGAGCCACGTTA
This sequence comes from Nemurella pictetii, assembly GCA_921293315.2. Classification (NCBI taxonomy): domain Eukaryota; kingdom Metazoa; phylum Arthropoda; class Insecta; order Plecoptera; family Nemouridae; genus Nemurella; species Nemurella pictetii. Next base: position 6,428,606 of record OV121124.1, read on the forward strand.
TAATCGGGGTTAGTCGAGTTGTTGGCGTGTGATTGCAGCATAGCGTCACTAGATTCACTGCCTTCTTTGTTTATTCGCAGTCCTGTTTCTATCTCCAAGGAGCACAACAACACAAATAAACTTACTGACTCATTCAAATTTCCTAATAGATATTCCGTTTCCAACAACAAATGTCTGCCGAACACACACTGAGTGTTAGCATTGAGGTTAGAATCGCACCGACGTGACGTGTCGTGTTTCTTGCAGGTACGGAGATCGCCCCGAAGACTCGCCCTGGCTGTGGCAGCACATGACCGCCTACGTCGAGCAGACGGCACGCGTCTTCGACGGCATACGACTCGACAACTGCCACTCGACGCCCATCCCGGTGGCCGAGGTGAGTCTCACCCTTCCAACGTTCCGCTTCCTAACGCCACGCACTAAATAGGGCGGATCTTGGTCAAAACTTTGAAAAATATGGCCAACACTTTGCCAACACTTTGAAACACTTGAGCAACAATTTGAAACACTTTGAAACACTTGAGCAACAATATGAAACACTTTGAAACACTTTGAAACACTTTGAAACACTTTGAAACACTTTGAAACACTTTGAAACACTTTGAAACACTTTGAAACACTTTGAAACACTTTGAAACCCTTTGAAACCCTTTGAAATGCTTTGAAACACTTTGAAACAATGTAAAACAATTTGAAACACTTTAAAACACTTGAATAGCAATTTGAAATTCTATAAAACACTTTCAAACACTTGACTAGCACTTTGAAATGCTTTAAAACACTTGGCTAACACTTTGGAATGCTTTAAATACTTTAAAACACTTGAGTAATACTTGGCCGACACTTAGCTGACACTTGGCTACCTCTGATTGGCTAACGCTTTTCCAACGCTTGGCTCTGATTGGCTAACGCTTGCATTGTCTGCGATATCTGCAGCACCTGATGGATGCCGCGCGGCGTGTGAGACCCGACCTCTACGTCGTCGCCGAACTCTTCACCAACTCCGACCAGAAGGACAACATCTTCGTGAATCGTCTCGGCATCACCTCGCTCATTCGCGGTACGTCGTTAATTTCTTAATCTCTATTTGATTTCTTCCCTCGCCACCTAGACAGAGCTGTCGATCATGTGGCCAGCTCAACAACGCAACCCCGGTCGAGTTTCCCACGTCGTTACAGTAAGATATTTGATAATCAGAATGGCGCTGGCTGTCACGAAATCACGAAATGGAACTAATGCTTGCTCGGTGCTTCTGGGCTCGACTACGCTATTCCGTCAGAGTCCCCCACATTGTAACCGGCCGGACAGTCACCGCGCCCAACCTAATATCGCTTCTCTCCGGCCGCAGAGGCGATATCGGCAAGGGATTTATGTGGACTTTTGTTTGCACTGAAGATTTGCCTCTTTTTTGAAGCAATTACGACGAGTATATTTTATGTAAATTAAGTCTTGACATAATTTTTCATTTTTACCAATACTTATTTTGCTCTCTAGAGGCCAAGCACCTGAATATAATTTGACGAAACGTTCTAGGTATGTTGACCCCCACAAATCAATGTTTGAGTTAAAATTTCACTGTTATATGTTTAGCACTTTTCTTGAAAATGGGACCTACTAGGTAAACGATTAGTAGAGCCTACACTCGTTGCAGGATGAGCGAGCCGTAATCTCCCTGAGGAAATCCAAAAGGAAAACATTTGAAAATCATATTGTTGAAAACGTGCTTTCAAGATATATTTTTTTTATTTTATTTTTCTGATTAGCAAAATACTTCATGCACGAATCTTAAACTTAGGCAATTTGTTTAACTTGTTATCATATATATTCAATTCAAATTTGGTGCCGATCGGTTGATTAGTTACGAAGCTAGTACCAAAAAACTGAAAAATTTACGGGTTTTTGCTCCTCGCTGAGTCACCACGAACGTTTTTGCCAAATTTCGTAACGATCTGTGACCTCTAAGTAGGGCTGCTCGTTTTTGTTACAAACAAAAAAAAAATAATAATCCAAAGACATTTTTTTCCCCTATGTTGCTAAATTGAAGGATTTCGTTCGCTTCGCTCGCTCATCCAATAAGACTTTGTTAGTGTGCTTTTTATGGTTTTTTCAGTTTTATGCAACTAACTAAATAAACATCTTAAAAAGAAGATACTTTATCATTTTAAGGCAAATCAATTTTAAAGATTCTCTTTAAATCGATTTATACATTTTAAAATATTCGGATAGTTTCACCACGACTAAATCATGATACTTCCAGGATACAAATCTCATGGAAAAAGCTGCTTACTTTTTGCCAAACATTTTAAAACTGTCTAACACGCTTCTAGGCTCTGCGCACTCTAAATATAACCGCTTTGAGGCTGAGCGTAAATCGTAATATTTACGATCACCCACAACGCGATTATATCAGTGTTCGCATAGCCTAGTAGTAATACATTCAGCGCGCCCAACCTAACCTCGCTTCTCTCCGACCGCAGAGGCGATGTCCGCGTGGGATTCGCACGAACTCGGCCGTCTGGTCCACCGCTACGGCGGAGAGCCGGTGGGCGCGTTCTTCCCGCCGCCTGCCCGCCCGCTGGCTGCGTCCGTCGCGCACGCCCTGTTCCTGGACGTTACGCACGACAACCCGTCGGCGGTGGAGAAGCGGTCGGCGTTCGATCCGCTGCCGTCGGCCGCGCTGGTCGCGATGGCGTGCTGCGCGTCGGGGAGCAGCCGCGGCTACGACGAGCTCGTGCCGCATCACGTGAGTCTACGGATTGATTGATTGAAGGTCTTTTGATTTCAGGATTTTTAGGCATAGCCTAGGCAATTAGTTACATTAGTGATCTGAAAATATTATGATTTAGACGAATTATTAGAATATTTTAAAACAAAGAAATCGATTTACAGGAATAATATTCAATCGATTTCCTTCAAATTTACAAAGTATCTTCTTTTTAAGATTTTTAATGCACACTGTAAATTTTGTTAGCGTCGGTTGAAGATAAAGTTGCTTTAGTTGCAAAAAACTGCAAAAACGCTTAAAAGGCTTCATAAAACCTCCGACCCCTACCTCCGCTACCTCCGACAGCTGACTTCTACAACCTCTGCCGACAGATCCACGTGGTTGACGAGCTTCGGCAGTACGCCGAATGGCGCGATGAAGCCGGCGCCGGCGCCGAGACCGCCGTCGACTTGAACACTGGCATCATCGGAGCCAAGCGAGCGTTGAACAAGCTGCACTGCTTCCTGGGCCGCGCCGGATTCACGCAGGTGCGTAGTCGAGCGTGATGTAGCGTGGATTGACGCAGGTGCGTAGTCAAGCGTGATGTAGCGTGGATTCACGCAGGTGCGTAGTCGAGCGTGATGTAACGTGGATTCACGCAGGTGCGTAATCGCAGCGTGGATTCACGCAGGTGCATAGTCAAGCGTGATGCAGCATGGATTCACGCAGGTGCGTAGGCAAGCGTGATGCAGCGTGGATTGACGCCAGCTACACTGTCAACATGATGGTGTATAGTGGGGATTATGAATTTGCTTTCAGATAACGGCTGAGATTTACTCTAGCTGCACTGTTAGCAAAAAAATGTTTGGTGTGGATGATGAATTCTATTCCGTGCTTTCCGATAACGGCAATTTCAAAACAACTGCTTGAGCTTTATTACTAGAAACGAAAGATATGCATACTAATTTTGGAATTAATATTTAGTTTCTAATATTTAATTATTTGACTCGCACAGAATAACACAGGTGTCCTACGGTAACCTCAGCAAGGACAGAAACCTCCTGTAAGCCTTCCTCACCACCTTTTTCCAATCAGATTTTCCTTATATGTCAACATTTCCTGTTATATTTTCCATTTTATCATTCTGTTTTTTAACTGTAAATTAAGTCCTAACCTACAAGTCTCATCCTGTCCTATACTAAACCCGACCCAGCAAACATGAGTCTTACGATTAAACCCGTTAACACCTTCTACGTTACTAATGTCGTCGTTGCGCTGCCAGGTGTTCGTCGACCAAGTGGACGTTGACGTGGTCGCCGTCACCCGCCACTGCCCCGCGTCGCACGAGACGGTGGTGCTCGTCGCGCACACGGCGTTCCATCCGCCGTCCGACCCGACGGCCCATCGTCACGTCAAGCCACTGCGCGTGCAAGGACGAGTCGACGAAGTCGTGCTAGAAGCTAAGCTAGTGCCCAAGTACGTGTGCTTAGTAGTGGTTGGTTGCTGGGTGCTAGGAGCTGGGAGCTGGGAGCTAGGTGCTGGGAGCTGGGTGCAAGGAGCTAGGAGCTAGGTGCTGGGAACTGGGTGCAAGGCGCTAGGAGCTAGAGGCTGGGAGCTGGGAGAGCTAGGAGCTAGGAGCTGGGAGCTAGGAGCTAGGAGCTAGGAGCTAGGTGCTGGGAGCTGGGTGCAAGGAGCTAGGCGCTAGGAGCTAGAAGCTGGGAGCTGTGAGTTGGGGGTAGGGAGCGGAGAGTAAGCAGCTAGAAGCAAGCAGCAAGCAGCTGGGAGCTAGCAGCTAGCAGGAAGCAGCTAGTAGCTACAGTCTATACCCTGCACCAACTCCTAAAACCAAAATTCAAAGACTTACTTAACTTAAAATTTTCAGTGTTGAAACTTAAATTTAGGCTGTCATAGGCGTAAATACATTCACTGAACTGATTTCTTAGTTAAAACTCAAAGCCCAAGCAACTGTTTCCTGTTTTAATGCCAAGTGGAAGCTAATTGTAAAACAGCGTGGCGGCAAACAGCAAACAACAACCCGTCCGTTGCAGACCCGGCCCGACGGCCGCGTTCGCCCAGCACTCGTCGGTGATCAACGGTCTCGACGGCTACGAGCTGGAACTGCGTGAGAACGTCGCGCTGGCCGACTCGCGCTTCCTCGCCGCCGTCGACTCGGGGGAGGCGGGCATCGCGCAGCTCGAACTCAAGCACTTCCCGCCGGGCTCGGTGCTGGCCGTGCGGTGAGTAGACGGACACATTCGCATTCCTTGTCGTAGGCGAATAAACCTCTCCGAAATCTGTATCCGTACCAGCATTCGAACACGGATCGCTCAACTTGCCAGGAGGGAGCATTGTTACACGGACAACCGACTGTGGAATCCATATTAAGTTTATTCGAGTTGTTGGGCTCCATGGAGATAGAAACAGGACTATGAATGAACGTAGAAGTCGGTGAATCTGGGGATGCCATGCTGCAATCACACGCCAACAACTCGACTAACCCTGATTATAACGTGGCTCCATGGAGATAGAAACAGGACTATAAATGAACATAGAAGGCGCTGAATCTAGTGACGCTATGCTGCAATCACACACTAACTCGACCACCAGCAACTTGACTAACCCTGATTATAACGTTAGGTACGCTTTTATTAGTGTTGATTTGATCCTCTTTCACTCTTGCACTCTTTCACTCTTGCAAACTGCTAACTGCATACACAGGTAGGAAGCGGTTCTAACCTGCGATTCGACTCGAGCTGCGTATCCCAACCTAGCCTTGCTCGAAGCTTGTACCGACTGGACAGTTGCTAACACAGGTAGGAAGGGGTTCTAACATACGATTCAACTCGAGCTGCGTATCCCAACCTAGCCTTGCTCGAAGCTTGTACAGACTGGACAGTTGCTAACACAGGTAGGAAGCAGTTCTAACATGCGATTCAACTTGAGCTGCGTATCCCAACCTAGCCTTGCTCGAAGCTTGTACAGACTGGACAGTTGCTTACACAGGTAGGAAGCGGTTCTAACATGCGATTCGACTCGAGCTGCCTACTTGCTCGTTGGCAAAACGTCCGTCAAGGTGCTTTTCAGAACCACAAACCATTTGAATCCGAACAGAAACCGTAAAGCTACTCCCTTCAATGAAACTCCCGGCCTCCGCCCCCAGCGTGTCTCTGCCGCCGGAGACGCTGTCTGCTGCGGCCGACATCCAGCGCGCGCTGGCGTCCCTGCGCGAGCCGGACCCGGCGCTGGCCGCGCTGCTGGCCGCCATGACGCTGGCAGACCTGAACCGCGCGCTCTACCGCTGCGCCGAGGAGGAGCGGGACGAGGATCCCGCGCGATCGGCGTACGACATCCCCGGCTGCGGGCCCGTCGTCTACTGCGGCTTGCAAGGTGGGCTGGGCTGCAAGGTTGCACGGTTGAAGACGTTGCGCAGCTTTAGCGTTGTTCATGGGCTTGAATAACGGAGTGCACTGAGCCCATGTTGATGGATGTAGTTGGAACAAGCTAAAAATCATCTTAAGACATTGACTGAGCCACTGACAAGCTCAGAAATTGAGCTTGAATGAAATTTTAAGCTCAGACACTTTGTTTGTTTGTTTGATTGATTTTGTTTTTATGTCTGTTTTGTTTGCGCCCAAACAAACAAGTTCAAACAAGTTAACTTGCCCATTAAAAATTAGTTTAATTGATCTTGTTATATTTCCAGGTACCACCATCATTAAATCTGCTCTTAAAATTCATGGCTGAACGTTTTAAATTCATCTTCTACAATTCTAGGGCTATGCGCACACTCACGATAATCGTGTTGTGGGTGAGCGTGAATATTTCACTCACACAACACGATTATATGAGTTTTTGCGGAGCCCTAGTATGGAGAATTATTTTTAAAAGTTGCGGTGTTTGAGATGTTTGTGATTGTTGTGTTGCAGGGTTCGTGTCGTTGCTGACTGACATCAGGCCCAACAACGACCTTGGCCACCCCATGTGCGCCAACCTACGAGACGGGAACTGGATGCTCGGTGAGTCACGCTTATCTGTCCAAACAACCTTTTTTTTTACTTTCCTATACTCGCTTTACAGCAACAGAATAATTTCAATGGATGCAAATTCCTCCCGAAAACACGCATTGTCGAAGAGTAGACTCTACTTTTATCGGGCTTTACTTGCCGATATTATGCCGGTGGAATACTTTCATCTCATCCACTGATCTCTATAGCCTGGATAGCGCTATGATAGCGCTTCGTACAGCGAGACTTTGATGCCGTATTGAGACACTTTATCATATCTTCCCACTGATCTCTATAGCCATGGATAGCGCTTCGTACAGCAAGACTTTGATGCCGTATTGAGCAACTTTATCATGTCTTCCCACTGATCTCTATAGCCATGGATAGCGCTTCGTACAGCGAGACTTTGATGCCGTATTGAGCAACTTTATCATGTCTTCCCACTGATCTCTATAGCCATGTATAGCGCTTCGTACAGCGAGACTTTGATGCCATATTGAGCAACTTTATCATATCTTCCCACTGATCTCTATAGCCATGGATAGCGCTTCGTACAGCGAGACTTTGATGCCGTATTGAGCAACTTTATCATATCTTCCCACTGATCTCTATAGCCATGGATAGCGCTTCGTACAGCGAGACTTTGATGCCGTATTGAGAAACTTTATCATGTCTTCCCACTGATCTCTATAGCCATGGATAGCGCTTCGTACAGCGAGACTTTGATGCCGTATTGAGCCACTTTATCATGTCTTCCCACTGATCTCTATAGCCATGGATAGCGCTTCGTACAGCGAGACTTTGATGCTGTATTGAGCCACTTTATCATGTCTTCCCACTGATGTCTATAGCCATGGATAGCGCTTCGTACAGCGAGACTTTGATGCCATATTGAGCAACTTTATCATGTCTTCCCACTGATCTCTATAGCCATGGATAGCGTTTCGTACAGTGAGAATTTGATGCCGTATTGAGCCACTTTCAAGCACACTTCTAGCTTAGGCCCAATAATTACACCCCAACAAAAAATGCATTAGTTTATAGTCCATGTGTCTCACTTCAACGTACTGTCCATCCTGACATAACGACGGCTTCCCGTTCGTAACGCAGACTACGTTAGCGAGCGTCTGAAGCGAGACGCGGGCACGGCGCCGCTGGGCGGCTGGCTGGGAGCCGTGTTCGACGCGGTGAAGCAGATGCCGCGCTACCTTGTGCCGAGCTACTTCGACGCCGTCGTCACCGGGCTCTACTCGCTGCTGCTCGAGACTGCCTGGGACAAGATGTCTGAGTGAGTGCATTGACCCAACGATTCGGCATGTTGGAAACACCGGTTCGCGTGAGATCACAGAATTTAAGCAACATCGCTCTGAGTCAGGTGTTTGATGGGTGACCATCGTGCACATGATCGGTTCTGTTCGGGAGTGAGATTGGAGGGTTTGAAATTTGTACGAAAACTTCACTCGCCTTGCTTGTGAACTCGACAGCACGGTTAAGCGGAGGAATCCTGTCGTTCGAGTTGTACCGTCCTTCGGAAGGGACGTAAAGCCGGTGGTCCCCTCGGTGCTTTTCGACAGGAGTAGGCTACGTGCCAGCACCTGGTTTCTACTCCTCCCTTCTAGTCTAGGCTAGGTTCATCATCACCATTTCATTCACCGACACCGTTAGACCAGTGCCACAGGGCCAGTTGTCAAAACAGTGCGTCGTTACGCACCAATAATCAAGCAATCTTCAGTTAGTGCACTGCAGTCAGTAGAGGGAGAAACAGATTTCTGATATGTAATCCTTTGAAACGCTGTATCATCCTTCGTGGCCCATCCGCTTAGCACCCAGCGTAATAAGGAATTCTCAATTAGTGCTGACTCACACCTAAATGCATGTACAGTAGATATTTAGTTTCCGACAACAAATGTCCTAACCGCACTTCCTCTGCCGCGACAGCTTTGTGTCGGGCGGTTCGAGCTTCATCCGGTGGCTGGCGCTGGGCTCGGTGCAGTGCGCGGGCGTGATAAAGTCGGCGCCGCTGCCTCCGTCCCCGGGGGCGGCGGGGGCGGGGCCGGTGGCTTCGCTGGCCGCAGGGCTGCCGCACTTTGCCGCCGGCTACATGAGGACGTGGGGGCGCGACACGTTCATCGCGCTGCGCGGTCTCTTCCTGCTCACCGGCCGGTTCCAGGACGCAAGGTACGTCGCTTTGCCGGGAGGGTTCGCTGGCCTGACAACGATTGCTGGAGAGATGACTCTAATAACCAGTTATTGAGTCTTGAATATGTCCACTGTGTTAAATGTTCAGGAAATGACAAAAACCGCGAGGAATTCATGAAGTAGCCATTAGAAATGTTGAACCAATTTGACATTTGACATTTTTACCCTGGAATAAGCTATTTTGAATTTTGGAAGCTGAGGCCGTTTGTGAATTCACTTGACATCATGACATTATGACATCATTTTGATAAAATATGGATTGAATGGATTAGGCGTTTTGGGAATTTCCCGGCTTTTCACACATCGATGGACATTCCTTGTTTCCTACACAGCTGACTCATTTTTTGACTGGTTATTACACCCACCTCTTCAACTGCTTCAAAGTTCAAACGCATTCACTCTATTTATTTTTGACTTGTGTTAAAGCCCATGGAAGGACTTGCAGGGTCGGATTTCAGTCAAATATCTTACTGTTACAAATTTACAAAATAGGAGACTCTACCAAAATAGTATTGTTGAGCTGGTGACAGAATCTCCAGCGGCGAGGGAAGAGATTAAAGTACCACAGCCATCTAGGTACAACTTAAAACAACGTTACTTACGTCATCTTACGTAATATTTAGGGGGCTTTGTTTGCCACTGATGCTCAATCTCAAGCGTCAACTGACAGTTGACATATAAAAGAGTATCTTTGCTGGATGATAACTACACTAGTTTAATTCAACATGTAACTTTGCTGCCAAATATCTTACCGTTACAATGTGGGAAACCATATCAAAATAGCGTTGTTGAGCTCAGAATTGTCAGCGAAGGAAGAAATTAAAGCTACTCCGCCATCTAGGCACAACTTAAAACCACGTTACTTACGTCAGTTCAGCGGCAGCCAACAGAGAGAGTCTCTAACACGCAACGTTCTACCCTCCTGTCCCCGTCGGCAGCAACCACATCCTGGGCTTTGCGTCGTGCCTGCGTCACGGTCTGATCCCGAACCTGCTGGACGGCGGACGGAACGCGCGGTTCAACTGCCGCGACGCCGTCTGGTGGTGGCTGCACTCGGTGGCCGGCTACGTCGAGCTGGCGCCCAACGGGGCCGGCATCCTGGCCGCCAAGGTCGCGCGGATCTTTGCCAACGACTCGGCGCCCGCCGTAACCGTAGGAGCCAAGGTGAGCAGGAACGGTGCGCCGGGGCACGAAACTTTTATGTTTCTTATTCTGCAGCATCGGGTAGAATCAAACGTCGAACCAGCATTGTGATTCTTAATATTTATAAGATGAGAGCATTGATTTGTTCCATTTAAATAAATTGACTAGAGCTTTATTTCATCTCAAGGTGAGGGCAAGCATTTTTCTTTGAATGGAATTGGTCCAAAACATTTTTTATTTTGTTCTGAAAAACTATTTTACTGGGTTATTGACCCAAGGTCCCTAACTCAAACTTTTCGGAACGTTTCGCAAAGCTGTGCTGCCTGCTTTATCAACGGCTGACAAGTGTCTGGCTTTTACTAACCCACATATATTGTGTTTCCAAAAGTTAAGATCAAGAAAACTAATCAGTGTTAACACAGTCAGATAGAAAAACCCACGGCAATAGTTCATAGTTCATTAATGCGTTACAGTAATGCATACTACCAAATATCTTACTATTTGGCAAGTATTGGGGTGTGTAGTTTGCAACCTTTGACTAAATATTATATATCATATTTATTTGTTATTATTTATTTATATTGATATGGAATTAATTATTCCATATATTATTAATTATTAATTGATATTGGAAGGGAAGAAGATGACGGGGAGGAAGATGGCGGAGAAGAAGAAGCCAGGGAAGATGGAGATAGAGAGAGTTAATTATATATATATATTTTTTTTTGGATGGTGGGTTCTTGGCAAAAATCCACCGAGGTATCCGTGTGCCCATGTGCAATTTTCTACCCGTTGCTATTAATGGATTAAGGAAATAAAATGATAAAAAAAAAAAAAAAAAAAAAATGGAATTATAGATATTGACATTGTTATTTAACTTATTGTCATAAGCTGACTGTGATCTCTGATTGTACAATTTTTGCTATAAAATCATGTCAAACTATGAAGTAGTTTCTTTAGAGAAATAAAATAAAATAATAATAATAATAATAATAGTACAATATAGGAAACTGTGCCGTAAAAGCCTGCTTCATCAAGTATCTTAATGCCATTGGCGATTGCCAAATCAGCAGCGCATCGAAACAAAAGAAGCTTGTGACGCTGTTTCCTTGCCGCAGGAGCAACCGCTGCACGAGGTGATCCAGGAGGCGATGGAAGTACACTTCCAGGGCCTCGTCTACCGCGAGCGTAACGCCGGTCGCGACATCGACGCACACATGACGGACCAGGGGTTCAACAACCAGATCGGCATCCACCCGGAGACAGGTACTTGCCCTGGCTACTGTAACCTTAGAGTGAACATAGGAGGCGGTGACTCTAGTGACGCTATGCTGCAATCACACGCCAACAACTCGGCTAACCCCGATTATAACGTGGCTGCATGGAGATAGAAACAGGACTATGAACGAACATAAAAGGCGGTGAATCTAGTTACGCTATGCTGCAATCACACACCAACAACTCGACTAACCCCGATTATAACGTGGCTCCATGGAGATAGAAACAGGACTATGAATGAACATAGAAGGCGGTGAATCTAGTGACGCTATGCTGCAATCACACACCAACAACTCGACTAACCCCGATTATAACGTGGCTCCATGGAGATAGAAACAGGACTATGAATGAACATAGAAGGCGGTGAATCTAGTGACACTATGCTGCAATCACGCGCCAACAACTCGGCTAACCCCGATTATAACGTGGCTCCATGGAGATAGAAACAGGACTATGAACGAACATAAAAGGCGGTGAATCTAGTTACGCTATGCTGTAATCACACACCAACAACTCGACTAACCCCGATTATAACGTGGCTCCATGGAGATAGAAACAGGACTATGAATGAACATAGAAGGTGGTGAATCTAGTGACGCTATGCTGCAATCACACGCCAACAACTCGGCTAACCCCGATTATAACGTGGCTCCATGGAGATAGAAACAGGACTATGAACGAACATAAAAGGCGGTGAATCTAGTTACGCTATGCTGTAATCACACACTAACAACTCGACTAACCCCGATTATAACGTGGCTCCATGGAGATAGAAACAGGACTATGAATGAACATAGAAGGCGGTGAATCTAGTGACGCTATGCTGCAATCACACGCCAACAACTCGACTAACCCCGATTATAATGTGGCTCCATGAAGATAGAAACAGGACTATGAATGAACATAGAAGGCGGTGAATCTAGTGACGCTATGCTGCAATCACACACCAACAACTCAACTAACCCCGATTATAACGTGGCTCCACGGAGATAGAAATAGGACTATGACTGAACATGAAAGGCACTGAATCTAGTGACGCTATGCTGCAATCACACACCACTGGGAACTGGGACGGAGATTGGAAAGAGCAAGGTTCATTGGGAATAATGGTCATGAGTTTAATTCGACTATGAAAAGGAAAGGAATGAGAAAGATGTGGATTTTAGCAAAGGGAGTCGAGGAATGGAATAATTTAAGAGTAAGTGGTGAGATGATGGGAAGTGTGATGAAGCTTAAGGAACCAATGGAAATTTTATGGGATGGTAGCTGGGCTAGGGACTCGGACAAAATGACATGTGATTGTACAAACCTGCGACGCTTGCAGGCTTCGTGTTTGGCGGCAACCCGCACAACTGCGGCACCTGGATGGACAAGATGGGCTCGAGCGAGCGGGCGGGAACGCGGGGCAAGCCGGCGTCGCCGCGCGACGGGTCGGCCGTCGAGCTGGTCGCGCTTTGCGCCGCCGCCGTCCGCTTCCTCGCCGAGATGCACGAGCGTGGCGCGTTTCCCGCTGCCGGCGTGCGACGAACAAACAAGGACGGTGGGTGGTGGCGACAGCCAGATGGGGCGAACTAGTTTCTCGGGAATTTTTCTGACTGTTAAGCATGGTTTTTCGATTAGTTGGAGAAGATGGAGTCAAACCCAAATGCAAATACTTGTTTCTAATGGCTCATGATAATCATATTTATAACCAGTTTAACAACGTCCAGTTGTAAAGTCGGAGTGGTTCAGAGCCGTGGTTGGTAGAATGGCAAGAGTTTGGTTTAGCTCTGATTTGAAGTGTTTGCGGTTCTAAGAAGGACCCTGAAGAGTGTTGACGTTCGAGTGTCGATCTTCAGGACTGTCCGCGCCATCGTTGACGAAACGTCGACACTCGTCAGGGTCCTTCTTAGAACCGCAAACACTTCTAATCAGAGCAAAACCGAACTCTTGCCAGTATAACGTTCAGTTAACTGACTAACCACTAGATAAGTGTCATAGTCGTAAATAGAGAGGCACCGAGTAACAAAACCAGTTCTAAGCCGCCAACGCCCCCCCTAACCCCTTCCCCAGGCTCCCAGACGACGTGGACATACCGCGAGTGGCACGGCAAGATCGTCGCCAGCTTCGAGGCGAACTTCTTCGTGCCCGAGTCCCCGACGCCGGGCGAGCATCGGCCCGACCTCGTCCACCGACGCGGCATCTACAAGGACACGGTCGGCTCCCAGCTGCCCTGGACCGACTTCCAGCTGCGTCCCAACTTCCCCATCGCAATGGTCGTCGTGAGTGTTGCTTCGCGTTACTATCTCTGTCTCGAGTTGACGTTTTGTTGACTGTTGTTCTATTCATCAAGGTGACCTAGCCTAGCAGCAAGCTGAGGGTGAAGCTAACCTAGCCTAGCAGCAAGCCGAGGGTGAAGCTAACCTAGCCTAGCAGCAAGCCGAGAGTGAAGCTAACCTAGCCTAGCAGCAAGCCGAGGGTGAACCTGGTTCCGGCACCTAGCCTGCTCCTCTCCAAAGGTTATTGTTGGTTCTCTTGTTAGATTTGTTGCTAATTGGCACTCGAGTTTAGACCGTTGATAAAGCAGGCAGAACAGCTTTGCAAAATGTCGGGAAAGGTTTTAGTACGTTTGCAATTAGCATTCAATATCCCAGTCAAATGTTTTTGTGAAATCTAAAGTGCGCTAAGATTCGTAACGGACACGAGTGTTAAGAAAGCAACAGCCCAGCGGTACGGCCACCCACCCAGCGCCGCGTTGCTTAACCCCGTTCCCCCTGCGCAGGCGCCCGAGCTGTTTGACCCGGCGCACGCGTGGACGGCGCTGGAGAGCGCTGGCTCGCTGCTGCTCGGTCCGCTCGGCATGAAGACGCTGGACCCGGGAGACTGGGCGTATCGCGGAGACTATCACAACGACAACGACTCCGAAGATCCGTTCGTCGCGCACGGCTTCAACTACCACATGGGACCGGTGAGAATTGGCTGCAAGCAATTGCTTGACTTTATTTTGTGTGCATACATAAATATAATATGTTTACATTAACTATGCAACATTATAATCGGGGTTAGTCGAGTTGTTGGCATTTGATTGCAGCATAGCGTAACTAGATTCACCACCTTCTATGTTCATTCATAGTCCTGTTTCTATCTCCATGGAGCCACGTTATAATCGGGGTTAGTCGAGTTGTTGGTGTGTGATTGCAGCACAGCGTCACTAGATTCACCACCTTCTATGTTCATTCATAGTTCTGTTTCTATCTCCAAGGAGCCACGTTATAATCGGGGTTAGTCGAGTTGTTGGCGTGTGATTGCAGCATAGCGTCACTAGATTCACCACCTTCTATGTTCATTCATAGTTCTGTTTCTATCTCCATGGAGCCACGTTATAATCGGGGTTGGTCGAGTTGTTGGCGTGTGATTGCAGCATAGCGTCACTAGATTCACCACCTTCTATGTTCATTCATAGTCCTGTTTCTATCTCCATGGAGCCACGTTATAATCGGGGTTAGTCGAGTTGTTGGCGTGTGATTGCAGCATAGTGTCACTAGATTCACCGCCTTCTATGTTCATTCATAGTACTGTTTCTATCTCCATGGAGCCACATTATAATCGGGCTTAGTCGAGTTGTTGGTGTGTGATTGCAGCATAGCGTCACTAGATTCACCACCTTCTATGTTCATTCATAGTCCTGTTTCTATCTCCATGGAGCCACGTTATAATCGGGGTTAGTCGAGTTGTTGGCGTGTGATTGCAGCATAGTGTCACTAGATTCACCGCCTTCTATGTTCATTCATAGTACTGTTTCTATCTCCATGGAGCCACATTATAATCGGGCTTAGTCGAGTTGTTGGCGTGTGATTGCAGCATAGCGTCACTAGATTCACCACCTTCTATGTTCATTCATAGTCCTGTTTCTATCTCCATGGAGCCACGTTATAATCAGGGTTAGTCGAGTTGTTGGTGTGTGATTGCAGCATAGCGTCACTAGATTCACCTCCTTCTATGTTCATTCATAGTACTGTTTCTATCTCCATGGAGCCACGTTATAATCGGGGTTAGTCGAGTTGTTGGTGTGTGATTGCAGCATAGCGTCACTAGATTCACCACCTTCTATGTTCATTCATAGTACTGTTTCTATCTCCATGGAGCCACGTTATAATCAGGGCTTATGACGTCATAATTCACTATGAAATAGTTGGTCGTGAAATCTTGAAATTTTCAAACTGACATACCTAAGTCAGTGAAAATAAATCTTGGGAATGAAAAAAAAACAGCAATTTCTTTGTTTTTCTATGGAGAAATTGATTAGAAAATAGAAAATAATTGGAGAGAAGTCCCTATGAAGTAATTAAGGACTAATAAAGTTGACAGTCAACAAAGGTGCTTATCAAATTTCATCAAAATCAGTTGAGGCTTTTGGCCTGTTGAGCGCAAACTGACAGAAAAACAAAAAAAACATTCAGGATTTGTTTTAGTAGTAAATGTAACCGAACAAATGCCTCAAGGCATCCGAGACGGAGACCGAGACCGTGACGGAGACGCTAAACCTCCTCCCGTGCGGTTCCAGGAGTGGGTGTGGCCGATCGGCTTCTTCCTGCGCGCGAGGCTGCACTTTGCGCGCGCGGCAGGCGGGCAGTCGCTGCTGCGGCGCGCCGTCGCCGACACGCGCACCGCGCTCTCCGCGCACCTGGTTGCCGTCAACGCCGACGGATGGCGCGGCCTCCCCGAGTTGACCAACGCCGGCGGCGCCGTCTGCAAGGACAGTTGCCGCACGCAGGCCTGGTCCATGGCCACCGTGCTGGAGGTGCGCTGGTTCTATAGCCATGTCATTTTGCTCTTGTCCACGATACGTCCTTTTTATCATCATTTATTACTTATTTTTTCACTGTTCTTACGATGGTAACACCTCTTGCCCAAGATACGTCTTTTTTTTATCATATTTTACTTATTTTTTCACTGTTGTTTTTACTATAGATAACACCTCTTTTTGATGAAATGTCCTTTTTTATCTCTTACTTATTTTTCCACATTTTTCCACACAGGGTACCCGGGTACTTGGTCTTTGAGGGCACCCACGTATTAAATAACGTACTAAACTTTACTGCTATGACTTTGCGAACGCTTTTAAATATGTATGCACGAATTGACCTATTCCACTCAGAGAAAAACGTCGTCAGATACCCACTGGACGTAAAAGATATTAAAATCTCTGCTAATGAACCAAGGAAGATAGGGAAATCACAACCCGAATTGCTCTACCCGGCTTTATGGGTATCATGACGTCATCTTGATTGAATAGTGATTGAACCGCATAGCTGTATTGGCTCGTTACGACGAGACCCGTGCAGAAGTTGATCCGGCGCCCGCCGCTGCTTGCAGGTCCTGTACGACCTGTCGCGTCTCGAGGAACGCGACCCGATTGCGCTGGCCGATTGAGAACACGCGGCGCCCAACGAGCTCGGCACCCGCGCTTGCAGGTGCGTTCCCCGGCGTCGGCCGCGCTGCGAATGCTGCGTTCTTTGCTTGTCACGCTTTGCTGCGCTTGCTTGCGTTGAGCTGGCTTTGTCCTTTGCTTGTCACGCTTTGCTGCGCTTGCTTGCGTTGAGCTGGCTTTGTCCTTTGCTTGTCACGCTTTGCTGCGCTTGCTTGCGTTGAGCTGGATTTGTTCTTTGCTTGTCACGCTTTGCTGTGCTTGCTTGCGTTGAGCTGGATTTGTTCTTTGCTTGTCACGCTTTGCTGCGCTTGCTTGCGTTGAGCTGGATTTGTTCTTTGCTTGTCACGCTTTGCTGCGCTAGCTTGCGTTGAGCTGGATTTGTTCTTTGCTTGTCACGCTTTGCTGCGCTAGCTTGCGTTGAGCTGGCTTTGTCCTTTGCTTGTCACGCTTTGCTGCGCTTGCTTGCGTTGAGCTGGCTTTGTCCTTTGCTTGTCACGCTTTGCTGCGCTTGCTTGCGTTGAGCTGGCTTTGTTCTTTGCTTGTCACGCTTTGCTGTGCTTGCTTGCGTTGAGCTGGCTTTGTTCTTTGCTTGTCACGCTTTGCTGCGCTATGCTATAGTCCATCCAAGATAAGGTATTTCTCAGTTCCAACATTTTCCCAACTCTGTAATGAATGGGGAGGTAGGGACACATACCATCGCATCATGCAAACTCCCAAAATCCCAAGTCCCAAAATCATACTTTTCCCGACGTTTCGCAAAGCCGCCTGCTTTATCGAGTCAATCTTCAGAAAGTAATGTGAAATCCCGGTGAGTTGGGATCATGGGAACATGCCAACACATGGTTTCTGTTCCCTATCACCTAAAGGAGAGTAGGAAAAATTGTTAAAACTGTCTGCAATCGACCTAGACTGTAGAAAGCACGCAGCTAAACCTGGCCCAATCCCGCAGCGAGCTCGTCTACAGCGACCGCTACTTCAAGCGCGGCCGCCGATTGTTGGCGCGCCACCGAGTCCCCCCGCCGCCGCCCCCCGCCACCGCCGAACCCCACATGCCGCTGCCGCCCCCGCGAAGCCACGACTTCCCCGGCGTCCTGCTCGGCGCCCGCATCCCGCCGCCGCCGCCTCCGCCGCCAGACCGTCCCGGCGACATCGCAGACTTCCTGCAGCGGATGGGCGACCTCCACCGCGGGCGCTGCGACTACTCCCTCGACCGCGTCGCGCCGTTCCGCCACCCGAACGGCGGCGATGACGCGATGATCGAGTACGTCGGCACGCCGCCCCCATCCGGGCGTCGGCTGTCGCGGAGCCGGCTCGCTCGCGTGTCGATCCTCTCGTGCGACGACGACGGCTCGAGACCGACGGCGTACGGCCGTTCAGCGAGGCGGGCTCGGAATCGGGACTCGCGATTCTGGGACGAGGAGAACTCGAAGCTGGTCGTCGACGAGCGGGAGAGGCCGGCGATTGTGTATCTCGAGCCGTTGCTGGTGGAGACGCGGCCGGAGAGGAGGAAGGAGAAGCTGACGTTCTCCGAGCAGCAGAAGGTGATGAGGGTGATGATCGGCTACACGCTGTGGTTCTTCTTGCTGGCGATCGTGACGTTCTACGTCGTTTACTTTGTCTAGACTTCGGCTGGCGAGGGTTCTTGTGGTTTAGGGCGAGGGGGCAGGCGCTTTTGCCGGTAGTTTATTTGATGATATTGAAATCGAATATCCTGCCGGGCTGTTGAATGCAGGATACTCTGGAGATGGCAGCAGAATCTTCGGCAAGGGAAGAAATTAAAGCTACACGGCCATATAGGTACAAACAAATATCTTACTATTAAACAATGGGAAACTCGGCCAAAATATCATTGTTGAGCTCAGAATCGTCAGCTGCCAGGCGGCGAGGGAAGAAATTAAAGCACCTCAGCCATCTAGGTACAGCTAAAAACAACGTTACTTACGTCATCTTACGTAATATTTAGGGGCTTTGTTTGCCACTGATGCTCAATCTCAAGCGTCAACTGACAGTCGACATATAAAAGAGTATCTTTTCCGGATGGTAACTGTTCTTGTTTTCTTACACTTCAAGCTAGTCTATGCCCGTGAGTTTCCTGCATCCTACAGCCTTGTAAGATGTTTGCTAAATGATAATAGTGAATGTTAAGTTTGTTAGAGTTGCCTTACTGAAAATTTAATATTAACCCAAGGCTATAGTTGTTGAAATGGTTAGTGACAATTGTTATCTGTTTTATTTTCATTATAGAATATTGATTTTGTTAGAGCCAAGTGTGTTCTTTATGCTAGTTCCTTTTTACGTTTGAATCCTTTTATATTTTTAGAAATTGCACTAACGCTTTGTTTGCTACGTTATAAGATTTGCGTTGTAAACTGTTCACCCTGCGTTTACCATTTTGCTTTTTGAACAGCTATACCTTTGCATTGTAGCACGCACATTGTAAGTAGGTAATTTGCAATAATATTATTATATACATCTCAAGACGGATATTAATTCTTCTTGCATTTAAATCACATGACATTATAATTATAAAGGAAATCACACCACTAATACTTATTTATTCATTGTATCATTTGATCCACTGCCACTCCCTTATTTGCCATCTGCAATTCAGACATGACTTTTATCTCCTGACAAGAAACTTGGAAAAGGATCTGCAATTGATACTTGTAAGTAAGTACTCGTTTAAGAGGAGGTACTACTTCCACGAAAAATATCTCAATTTGTACAAAATACTGCAGTTACAAAATACTTCTTCTGTTCTTCCTAATAACTCGTCAACTTCTTTCTCTCTTCCAACCACTATTCCTCAATCCTTAATAAAAGTCTCCCAATTCTCTCGTCTTTCTTCTACATCTTCCTTTTACAAAATCTATCCGCTTCACCCTCTTGTGGCCACCTGCTTTCACAAATAAAAATACAAATTACGAATTTTGAATGAATATTTCGTTTCTAAAAACAAACATTTATAATAATTAATAATAAGAATAATAAAGATTAGCCGTATCTTTACGACGAGTTGTAAAAAGGATTCAATCACACTTAAGTGTCAGCAATATTGTCTGCTGAGTGGTCGAGTGCATTACATCGCTGCCTCTCATCTGGGAGGCTTCGCTTCTCCCGGTCTGGGTCGATTTTTGACCAATGATCTTGACATGGATCTAAATAGTTGCACCACTTCTTGCATCATCAGAGCCAAGCTGAGACATGCGACAGAGGAGAACCTGTCTCATTTAAGCAGTTTTAAGCTCATTGCTAAGAATGGGTACCTATGACAAACTCTATCAAACGGAGAGCATGGCGTTGGCTTTCGGTTGAGACATGGCTGAGACTCGGGTTCGATTCCAGCAGCAGGCGTAGCTTTTTGGCAATTTCTGGCAATGTCTGGCATTGTCAATTAATACTGAACAAGTGAAGTAAAGGACGACGGCGTGGTGCGTTGGATAGCCCACTTGCCTAGTAAATTGGCGACGCGGGTTCGACTCCCGGTGCGTTCAACTTTTTGTAAATTAAAATTTAATTGAAAATATTCTTATGTATACCTATCGTGCAAAGCCACGAATTTGTCTGGCAATGTCTGGCATTGTCAAAATACTGAATACACACTGTACAACAGTGAAGTACAGGGCTTGGTCGTCTGCAATGTCAGAAACACAAGTCAATCGCCTAAAAAAAGCACACGAGCTTACCATGTGCAATGTGTAGGGAGAATTCGAGTCGATCAAACATCGACAGCGTGGTGCTTTGGATAGCCCACTTGCCTAGTAATCTAGCGACGCGGGTTCGATTCCCGGGGCATCCAACTTTTTGTAACTCTTAATTTAATTGAAATCATCCTTATGTATCGTGCAAAGCCACGAAGTTGCAATAGGGTGTTATAGGAAAATAAAAAATATACTAAGTCACAGATTTGTTCAATTTTATCTACCAGATGGCGCTGTCTACCAAATTTGTGCACACTCGAGGCTGTTTGGAGCTAACATTTTGGCCAAGCTGAGTGCAAAAGCTTAGGGTGCTAGGGTGGGACGTTCAATTTTACCGCAAAAATTCAAAGCGAGGGAGCGAAGCGACCGAGATTTGGGTTTTTGCTACTATCTTTAATTACATTCGCCTGAAATGAATGCAAAAAGATCACACCTCCCTGTACTGGCCGGGATTCGAACCCGGTACCTTTGGGTTATCAGTCTCGTACCTTAACCACTCGGCTGGCGAGACACGATACCTACGAGGAGATTTTTATGGCATATGAATTACAAGTGGTTTGTTTACCTTTTGTACTTATTAAAATTTCGCGAGGTTGGTCTACCCCCGCCACCCCAATTCATGAGCAAAGCTCAAAAGCCACTCGGATTTGAAAGCATCACCTTTGCGTCATGAACCAAGCGGCTTAACCACTCGGCCATTCGAGTGATATGGTTTGGGCTGATATTTTTCAATACATGTATTTTTGAAAGATCTTTACAATGGTAAAAAATCGGAAGCTACGGGACTCGAACCATGTTCAGAGATTACACAGCTTTCAAACGATACAACTTCTCCGCTGAGCCATGCTGCCATTGAGATACAAATGAACACTTACACCATTTAAAACCTTACAACTTATTGAAAATGAAGGTAAATGTTACCATGGTCCTAATAAATCTTAGAATCGATCGTGTAATTCACTTAATTCGAAAATAATGTAAGCCTACATAATAAATAGCTGTTCCGTGCAAGTTCCTTGGCCCATGTGTGGCGCATATGAACGAGCACGTGACCAGCGCATTATAAAAGCACGATTCGGCGAGCGTAGAACCCAGTGCGTATGTGGACGTCGTCCACAGCACACTGAGCTTCCCAGGCTGCTTGCATTTGCCGAGCGAACAGCTCATGCCGACGTCCAAAATTTGTATCGAACCGTCTCCATCCCATAATTTTGTCTGATTCGAATGCCAAAAAGTGATTGCTGCGTCACATTAGAGCAGTGCAATCTTTGATTGGTTGACTCAACTGTTAACGTTTATTAAAACGACGAGTAGATAGGGAGGGTAATACAGAAAATACTAGGCGTAAGTCTAATTTTAGCATTAACAGTTAAAGAAATAAGACCCTCACATTAAACTTTCCAGTTGTGATTTCTTGAAAGACATCTTGGACTGAATGAAATAGATCTTGCAGTTACGTGCTTCTTACCAAATCTTATTGTTGCTGGCTGTTTTGCCTGCCGTGAAGGAACCATTTGGTAAAAAAAAACAGCTGAGTATTCCCCGTTTAATGAATTGAAACCAGTATAGGTATCTGAAACACCATCATTAATGAAGCTGACCAAAGGTTTCGAATTGGAGACGTGGTAGGACTTTCAGGGAAAAAATAGGATCACGGTGTTTTTAAAACTCTTTATTTAGCAATCATGTCAAAATTTGAGCGAGTTGCAAGTGGAAGTGTGAAACCTATGACATTACCAATGACGGGATAGTAAATGTTTCCATCATTGTGGGGAAATTTAATAATTCCAGGATAAAATTAACACAAAATATATACAAAATATATTAGGTAGTTGAGGTAGCATGCAAGCTTTGCCATTTCCAAATGAAATTCTTATTATTAAAAAAAAAAAAAAATTGAAGGTTCCTGATTTAAGTTTCTAATTAATTAAACGTTGAATTGATTAAATAAGAAAAATAAAATAATAATTAGTACCATAAAAACTGTACTGATAATGATGTGTAAAGCTTTTTTGTCAGTAGACATCCAAAAAAACACGTGTTGGAACATGGAATTTATTAATGCGTTTAGTTGGTAAAATGAAGAAAGTAAGCTGTGAGAAATGATATGGACACGTGTAAAGATAATGAAGGCGCGTTGCCTTCTGGTATGAAGGTTCACTGCATGGAGGAAATTAAGACACTTACTGTAAGAAGGATATCCTTGGAAGAAAATGACACCGTCTGATTACTTTCTCAAGTTTCTTGTCATTTCTGATCTTAGCACGATAGCTTTATTTTAACTAATTTTAACTGATATGATAATATGATATTTGACTGATTTTAACTGTTTAACTATTTAACTGATGTTGAATGCTCTCAAAATTCAAACTCTTCCCGACATTTCGCAAAGATATGTTGCCTGTTTTATCATCGACGGTCTAAACTCGCAAGAGTCTGAAAAATGACACTGTCTTGGAAGGAAGAACAGCATGTCTAGAAGGAAGGATACGCTTCAGGAGGCAAAGAAAATCCCTGCAATAACACGATATCTATAATCAAAGACACTGTCCTGGAGGATGGGACACAAGATAGTTAGAAGAGAGATACGTGTTTAGCATTAAAGTGCACGTGTCCAGGAGTATCACACGTGTCTGTCAGGAGTTTAACAAATGCTTGGAATGGGTGGTCACGTGTCTAGGAGTGAGACAGGTGTCTGTTAGAGGTGGAACACGTGTATCTTAGGAGAATGACGCAAGTTTGGAATGTCACGTGTCTTAGGCTGGGACACGTGCTCGTGAAGTGTCACGTGTCTGTCAGAAGTGTCACGTGTCAGTATGCCGGCAGGATGGGCGGACACGTGCACACGAGGTGTTTGTCGCCGTACATGTCGTCGATGCGTCCGACGGTCGGCCAGACCTTCGTGTCGCTGCGCACGAAGGGCTGAAACACACAGGGTGGCGGACATTTTGTTGAAACACAAATCTTTCTCAACTAAATCCACAAGGCGCTGTTTCAAAATCAACACCAAACACTAGAACAGTGGCTAAGCGTTTTTATTTATTTTACCTCTCGCATAGCTTCTAGCTTTTTGTTAGTAACTTTGTGGCCGACATCCAACTGCCCCAAAATAAATCTTCCCAAAGTCACACTGCACCAAAAACAAACTTCCCCAAAAAATCTGCCCTAAATAGTATCTTCCCCAAAAAAAATCTTTACCAAAAACAAACTGCCCCAAAATATTATTTGGCTCAGACTGTACTAATGTCAGTGGTGGTGAACAACAATGGGATCCACAAGGTGGCGATTGCCGCGGGCACAGCAAGCTACTGCACAAGTAAAATACATCAGCTGCCTGAAGAAATAACAGAAAAGTCCGGAGTGGCCACCCGGTTGTAGCACCTGAGGCCTTAGATTTAGGTGGATCATCCCACCACTTGACCCATGGTAGATTTGTAAATGAGGAAAAGATGTTTATTATTGGTATTGATTGCTGGCGGGGTGCAACACAGGGGGTGCAGCACAGGGAGGGTGCAACACAGGGGGTGCAACACAGGGGTGCAACACAGGGGGTGCAACACAGGGGTGCAACACAGGAGGTGCAACACAGGGGGTACAACACAGGGGGTGCAACACAGGGGGGTAGTGCTTACCGCGGGGAAGGCGGCTTGCTCGCGGGAGTACGGCCGGTCCCACGTGGAGGACATCACCACCGACTGCGTGTGCGGCGACATCTTCAGCGGGTTGATGACGCGGTCCATCGCGCCAGACTCCACCTCAGCGATCTCCGCTCGGATGCCTGCCGGACATTGACGAACATTGCCGAATATTGCCGAACAATTCTGAATATTTCCTGTTATTATCGGACATTGGCGTAGGGTGGTGAGCAAACATTGCAATTTATAAACTTGACCGAAAGTCAGATTAGATTTATGCATCCAGGAAAAAATGATTCCCAGTAAGAAAATCCAGTTGAATAGAGATTTCTCAATATTCCTTGATTAAATAGCAGAGCAAATAATTTTTTTTTTGATATTTTCGACCAAAGAAGAAAGGGATATCAAAACCTAGGAGTATTTTCTTAGTACGGGTTTTCGATGTCATTTTATAATGGTCTCAATTGGCGGGCTTGTAATTGGCAGCCATTTAACTGATACAATATGAGTATGACAAATAAGTGTGTCTTGTCTAGGGAGGGTGGCCAACGGGGAAAGAAGGGACGGTGGTGGTGGCGGTGGGGGGGGGGCTACTTACCGATGAGTGCGAGACAGAAGCGGTCCAGCTCGTCTTTGTCCTCCGACTCCGTAGGTTCGACCATCAACGTGCCGGCCACTGGCCACGACATTGTCGGTGCGTGGAAGCCTGTAACACCCGTCACTATCCGTCAACACCCGTCAACACCCGTCAACACCCGTCAACACCCGTTTTCAATTTAAAATAAACTTTTTCAAAGTATTGTGCCGACCTCATATCATACGCTTTCTATTTCTAGAAACACAAAAGGAGAAGGAGCTTAGAACGATCTCCTTGCAAAACGTACTAACGAGTAAAATTCACATGAAATTCTACCTGTGAATGCAGATAACACGATAAAAACGTACTATCAAGTAAATTTAGCATTGAAATCTTAAATCCTCAATATTACTTAAGATGACGTAAGTAACGTTGTTTTAAGTTGTACCTAGATGGCTGTGCTGCTTTAATTTCTTACCTCGCCGCCAAGGCAGCGCTGACGATTCTGAGCTCAACAATGCTTTTTCGGCAGAGTGTCCAACAATGGTGCTAAAGCTTCTTTAGTCAACACAACAATGCTATTTCTGCAGAGTTTCGCACATTGTAAAACAGCAAGATATTTTATGTGGCCTACCATAGTCCATGAGTCGTTTGGCGATGTCCACCGCCTCGATGTCCGCGGTCTTCTTGAACGGCCGGACATCGAGGATGAACTCGTGCGCCACTAGCCCGCTGTCACGACCCGTGTACAGCGTCCGGAAGTGCTTCTCCAGTCGCTTGCTCATGTAGTTGGCGTTGAGGATGGCCACTTGTGTGGCGTGGCGCAATCCGCGGGGACCCATCATCTAGCAGGGGGATGGGTTGGAAATCAAGGTTTTAAACTGTTAGCTCAAGAGCAAAGCATCTGCTTCATTATTTGACGAATGATTGATCATTTGATATTAGAATCGATTATTCATTTCAAAATCATTTATTTCAACACTCATATAATCAAGTTGTAGCTGAGCGTGATGTATAAAAAACACGATATTGAGTGAGCGCGAAGCCCTAGGAGGTAATAAGCGAAGCAAAATCTTCAATTTCAATAAGTGGAGAAAAAACACACTTACGTGATCATTCGAAGTATAAATCATTCGTACACCAAAGTTGTTACAACATTATCTTTAGCGAATAGCTTTAACAATTGTTCAATTTTGAATCATTATGTAATCGGTCTCATAACAATTCCTCTGAAAATACAGTACGATGCCTGTAGTGACCCGAATTTGAGGCAGAGCAACCCTAATTCGGCAATCCTTCACCACCAACACCACCGACACAAACAACACCAACAACATCACCAACTAATGAGGAAGGAAGACGGAATTATGAAAGGATACCCACTCATCTTTCGCTCGCTATGTGCTTTGGTTAGGGGCAACCGAATCGCAAGCTAGGAGGGGGAAGGGAGTGACTCGACAGGTGGGAGAGACCCCACGAAGTCGGTACTGAACTGTTACAAGGCAGGGGTATTGGTGGATTTTTAGGTCGGAACGTAAATTAGTGCCTGATAAGAATGGTTGGTCGGTTAATTTACAATCAGCGTACTCTGTCGGCCAATTGGTACCTGATCACAGTACACCGTAATGTCGATAGAAGTGGGCCGGTAAAATGCAACTTCCTTATCATCTTTTGTTCTAGTAGGACCACAGGCTGAGAAATTTCGTACAAACTGATTTATAGGAAAAACTGGAATTGAAATGGTTTTAAATGGTAAATGGAGATATTTCGAAGGTGGTACCCTGAAAATTTCAACAAAAGTTTGTTTGGTTGGTAGAGTGTGAACAGACAAAAAACAGAAAACAAAACAGAAAATTCACCGCTTGTTCCGTCATAAAGCCGCATTCAAATTTCAATATTTCTTATGGGAATACGTTTGGAATGGACAATTTCAGTTAAAATTGTGAATTACAAATTGGCTTTTATTCCTATACTTTATTTGGAAACAAAAACGGAAATTTTCTCAATTGAACATAATTAAAAACTAATAAAAAAGTTATTGATTGAGGGCCCTGGCTTACCTTGATGTACGCCCAGGAGATGGGGAGGATGGCAGACGAGCCGTAGGGTGCAGCGCTGACAACGCCGAACGACTGCGACTGCAACCCGAGGTCGGCCATCGGGTCGACGACAGGGTGGCTTGGCAGGAAGGGCGCCAGGTGCGACTTGCTGCAGAGGAGGCGGGACGTGCACAGTAAGGGGTGAAATCTACGAAGGGCATGCTGAATTGACGGTTCATTTGTGGTCCAGCAACAGCGAAAGGTAATTTAGGGTTTGATTCAGGAGTCCCCTGATTAACACCATCTGAATAACGCCATATCGGCCAATTTCTGTTCCACTGGAATAAGCCATTTGTCATATGGCGTTAATCCAGTGGATTTATATCATATTGTATGATGGCCTTGTTCCAGTAACAGCTACTTTGTACTAACGCCATCTGAGCATATGGCGTTAATCCAGTGGATTTATGTCATATTAAGTATGGCTTTACTCCAGTAAAATGCACTATAATAACGCCATCTGGGCATGGTGTTAATCCATTGGACTAATCCCATGATAAAGTATGACTGTATTCCGGTATATATCATAAAATAAGAGATGCGCATTCTTCGGGGCTATCCATCAGTATGCGGTTCGACTCCCGCCGAATGTGTATGTTTAATCCTATTCTTGATAATGTCACTTTTATGTCACTTTTTTAAGCGTTTCTGCAGTTTTTTGCAACTAAAGCAACTTTATCTTCAACCGATTTTAACAAAATTTACTGTCTGCATTATAAATCGTAAAAAGAAGATACTGTGTTCATTTCAAGAAAATCTATGGAATTGTTTTTCTTAAAGTCGATTCTTACGTTATGAAATATTCAAATAATTTCACGACGACTTCATCATGATATATCCAGGTAACGAATCTCATTGAGAAATCTGCTTAATTAACGCCGAACATGTTAAATTGATCATTTAAGCCTCTAGGCTATGCGCACACGCAATATAATCGCGTTTTAGATTAGCGTAAATATTACGCTCATCCACAACACGATTATATGAGTGCATAGCCTAGTAATAGCATGATATTTACCAGGGACCTTCACGAGTGGGTCAGCATGGGTCCACCGCGACAACCGAAGCGTGGGTACTTACACTCCTATGGGGCCCATGCCGGGGCCACCGCCGCCGTGCGGAATGCAGAACGTCTTGTGCAGGTTGAGATGCGAGACGTCCGAACCATAGTCTCCCGGCCGACATACACCGACCTAGCACGAAAAGCAGCCGATGTTAGGTCGACATAATCATGGCTATACACCGATTACATTCAATCGATAGGACGTCATGATACCCATTTGGTAAAGCCACTCGGGGTGTGATTTCCATATCTTTGACCTTTGATTTCCATCTCTCCATATTTGAGCTGAATTCTGTGACGGTTTGAGGAAAAATTAGTTCATATGGCGTAAATTGCAAGAAGTACTTTAAGCACATTTTTGAATAAGCTTTTTTTTAATCGATTTTCATAATATCTCAATATTTTTCGACCAGCATCATTCAAGTGACGCTCATGTACACAACGCTGATTCAAACAAATGTTTGCGAAGCACTAGTCATTAATAAAGTGGTGGATATCCTCATCCCACAACGTCAACGTCACCTTGCAATGTCACAAATTTACTTTGTCAACGATTGGTGATCAATAATGAATCATGTTTTTATCAGTTTAATGATTTCCTCTTCAATGTAAGCAGATAGTTTGTATAAAGCTATCAAATAAATGGCATTAGAAAATTATGCTCATGATGCAACACCAAACATCAAATTCATTCAATTATTATTATTTTTTGATATATGCATAATGCGAAATGCGAAACGATTGGAGGTATAAATAACCATGTATATCGGTCCTTAAGTATCATTTGCTGCAGAGAAAACGAACCGAGTTCATCCCGCTAGGAGTGACTCGTCAAAGAAAGAAGAAATATGCACGGAAAAGTGGTCATCATTATTGCCTGCATGGTGAGTCTATAAAACTTAGAAAAAAACACAAATTGTTTTTTTTTTTTACCATAAGTATGAAAAAACTTCACTCTCAGTTGAAGCCACCATATTTTCCGGATTTCGTTTGAATTTTTGGTTTAAGAAGACTGTGATAATTGAAAATTGTTTGAAGTTTACGCTCCCTAAAATCTATTCTGGTCAATTTGAATGAAATTCACGATAACTCATTTAAATATTAAGACGCGGAGATGTTACTTCAGGCTTAGGCTCACTTTTAGCTCTCGGATGCGCCTGGAGTCTCCAGAAGTCAGTGGCAGCAGCTTTAAATCTAAAATCGCTCGAATCGCACCGGCGGCATCCGGACCAAAAGAACAAGTCTCGAACTAACACATCTCGACAAACACTCAACGCCCAAACTAATGCCCAGCACTAAGTGATTTTTTTCTTGGAATTTAATCTCTTCTTGAGAGTGCGAGGTGTTTTAAAAGAGTCCAAAATCTATCAAAACCCACATTTCGCATCATGGGCTTTCCAATCATCATCATCATCAATAATCATCATCATCATCAATAATCATTCCAATGTATACTATGTATTATTTTAACATTGATACTATATAAAAGATACGAATGCTTTCTAATAATACTATCTTTTCCTTATTTCCAAATGAAAATTGCGTCAAGGGGTGAAATGATCCCCTAAATTTAGGGTCTCAGGTGGTGCAACCGGGTGGCCACTCTGGATGTTTCTGTCGTTTCTTAATGAAGTTCATCCTCTTCTTCTTCTTCATCGCTTTCCTCCATCCTCTCTACTAATTCCTTCCATTGCTCTCTGTTCTCCCACAATCTATTATCATCCACATTACCACTTCCCACGTCTTTCTACATCCTCTATTATCTTCTCTTTTCATCTTTCTCCAAGCCTTCCCACTCTTTTTCTTCCCACTGCTGTATTTCCAAACTCCCTTCTTGTAACTCGCATCTCATCCATTCTCTTCGTATGTCCAAACCACCTTAATCTCTCTCGACCCATTTTGCTGCTTCTGTGATTAAATTTAAAAGGCAATTCCGCACCAACACAAAAAAAAACATCATTTGTGATTATATCCCAGGTCTATTTTTCTATTACTAGGGCTTCGTGAACTCTCCATTATGATTATTGGTGCTTAACGACGCAGTGTTTTGACAACTGGCCCTTTGGCGCTGGTCTAATGGCGTCGGTGAATGAAAGGGTGATGATGAACCTAACCTAGCCTAGAAGGGAGGAGGGGAAACCCGGTGCCGGCACGTAGCCTACTCCTGTCGAAAAGCACCGAGGGGACCACCGGCTTTACGTCCCTTCCGAAGGACGGTACAACTCGAACAACAGGATTCCTACACTAATCCGTGCTGTCGAGAGGTTGATAAGCAAGGCGAGTAAAGTTGTTGTACTAACTTTAAACCCTCCAACCTCTCTCACGAACAGAACTGACCATGTGCATGATGGTCACCCAGCAAACACCTGACTCGCGATGTTGCTTAACTTCAGTGATCTCACGAGAACCGGTGTTTCCAACGTTGCCAAACTTTTCGGTCATTTTGAACTCTCAATAGAATCGTGTTATGTACAACACAATTATATCGAGTATACCGCGAATCAGTTTTGGCATTTGATCTGTGAAGTGAACGCAAAAAAAAACCAAACATTCAGAATATCTTAGCAGGAAGTTCTAGCGCACGCTACGATCATTAAAAACAGGCTCAGCGAACCAAAGCTTAACGTGAATGGTGTTGACACATTATTTTTAGGTTCTGTCCGTGGTCGGCCAATTCTTTCCACTCGGCACCGACGGAAACACACGATTCAGCATCTGGCATGACTCTGAAACGGACCAAAGTGGCGCCGGTGGTGCATCGGGCACGGATTTCACCTCCAAGGAAGGTGCCAGCTACATCACTTATTTCGGCGTCATCTCTGACGCGGAGGAGGGTGCCGACAACACTGAGCCCAACCCCGAAAATGGCTTCAACGCTAGCGCGGGGGTCGGCGCCGACTCTAGCGGCCACGAATAACCAGCTCTGTCTCCGCGGAGGCGGTCTGGGAAATCTACCGAATGTTATGTTGGTTCTTGGTCTTCCCCGAAAGATAGAAAATAAGTTACTATTTGGATGAAAATTGGAATAAATTAAAAATGTCGATCTTCATAGAAGCTTGTGATTACACATACACATGATTACAAATACAATCAATGTGGTTAAATAAACTGATTTGTGAAAAACACCTCTCGTTCGTTTAGTTCAAAACTTTCGGTACAACAAATGTCTTTCTTGATGACCCAAATGAGTTCTTTCTTGATTCTTTCTTCAATTGCGTTGTGGAATGAGCGTAAATATTACGCTCATCCACAACACGGTTATATGAGTGTTCGCATAGCCTAGTATTAGAAAACATATACATATTATATTAGAGGCCGAGTCCGCCTCTCTGGCCATCGATTAGAAGCCCTACTCTAGTTATTTAATCTGCTAGAGTATAATAGTACTTAGTAGCCAGCCAAGCTGCATCTATCAAGTCAGTAAATTATCGCGTAGACAGTATGTGTGCATGTGCATCGCCACCTCAGTGAAATCGCTCTCAAACACCTAGGATCGGAACAGGGAGAGGTGCATGGCTGTTACATTTGAAGACCTGACACACCTTAGTGTGAATTTAAACCTTAATGCATGCATTTGCATTTCGGTATAAATTCACACTAATAGAAGCGTACCCAGCGTCGCCGAGTTGTTGGGGTGTGATTGCAGCATAGCGTCACTAGATTCACCACCTTCTATGTTCATTCATAGTCCTGTTTCTATCTCCATGGAGTCCAAAAACTCAACTAAACTTAATATCAATTCCACAGTTTGTTGTCCGTATAGCATATTGGATAAGTGCAGTGCCCCGGGGTACAAATCCCGCTACGGATAAAAATTTTGGAATTGATATTTCGTCACTTAACGCTTCGTCCTGACTTGTTGTCGGTGTCGGTGTGCGATTAAACTCGCACACATAGCCGAGGATGGGAGGGATTTATCACACTGCGCGTTATTCCCTAAGATGGTGGGTTGGAAAATTCATGTCGGGGTTGTTTTATCTTGAAAGCGGCAAGCCGGACACGCTAGAGGGGCAGGGCTGCGTGTGGCCTCGGGTACTTGTTATGAGGCATGGTTGCGTAGGCAGCTTGGCCTGAGATCGGTGGGTTCTTATTGGAGGGCAGCTCCGCAAAGAAGTCCACGTTCAGCCTGTTGACGAACTCTTCGAGGGTTTCTACTTCGAGTTCTCGGTGGATATCGTCGGTGCGTGTGAACTGGGGCAGGCCGGCGACTGCGCGAAGGGCACTGTTCTGCACGCGCTGCATCTTGGCGAAGATTTTCGTCGCTAATCTTCACCAGACTC
Organism: Nemurella pictetii; assembly: GCA_921293315.2. NCBI lineage: Eukaryota > Metazoa > Arthropoda > Insecta > Plecoptera > Nemouridae > Nemurella > Nemurella pictetii. The sequence goes on from OV121124.1 coordinate 6,460,699, forward strand.
ACCTGAGCGTTCATGTTAGCGCCGTCCAGGTAGACTTGGCCGCCGCGCGAGTGAATCAAGTCGCACACGTCGGCGACGGTCTCCTCGAAGACCCCGTTCGTCGAGGGGTAGGTGATCATCAGGCAAGACAGGTTGTCGCCGTGCTGCTCCACCTGGGAACGAGCACAGGTGGTTACTTCGAGTGTCGGAGGCCGTTTGTGTACTTTTAAACACGGTGAGATTAGATCTCCGATTTTGTTGATTGTTTTTTTATGGAACAAATGACAGCTCTTATCTCATCTTGATAAAAAAGAAGTGTATTGATGAGGGCTATCCACTGATATGCACTTTCATACTTTTCCGCTATCACAACATACAAAAAACGTCTAAAAACCGTATTTTCTTTAGTATTTTCCGACTTTTCTGAACGATATTCTTCTAATCCTAATAGAATCTGCCAAATCACTATACTCTCATCTCATCTTACTCTCATGGTTTCAGCAAGGGCTATTTAAAAAAACTCTCCGCTAAAATACAACAATTACTTTTGAGGCATTTAAGACAGATTCATATAAACAGGGAGAAAAGGGGCTTTATATTACAGACTGCTGTACAAGGGTTTGACAAAACATGTGACCGTGTAAAAGCGGCTTTATATTACAGACTGCTGCACAAGGGTTTGACAAAACATGTGAACGTGTAAAAGGGGCTTGTAAAGGGGCTTTGTATTACAGGCTGCTGTACAAGGGTTAGACGAAACATGTGACCGTGTAAAAGGGGCTTTATATTACAGACTACTCTACAAGGGTTTGACGAAACATGTGACCGTGTAAAAGGGGCTTTATATTAAAGACTGCTGTACAAGGGTTTGACGAAACATGTGACCGTGTTCAAGGGGCTTTATATTACAGACTGCTGTACAAGGGTTTGACGAAACATGTGAACGTGTAAAAGCGGCTTTATATTACAGACTGCTGCACAAGGGTTTGACGAAACATGTGACCGTGTAAAAGCGGCTTTATATTACAGACTGCTGCACAAGGGTTTGACGAAACATGTGACCGTGTAAAAGCGGCTTTATATTACAGACTGCTGCACAAGGGTTTGACGAAACATGTGACCGTGTAAAAGCGGCTTTATATTACAGACTGCTGTACAAGGGTTTGACGAAACATGTGACCGTGTAAAAGCGGCTTTATATTACAGACTGCTGTACAAGGGTTTGACGAAACATGTGACCGTGTAAAAGCGGCTTTATATTACAGACTGCTGCACAAGGGTTTGACGAAACATGTGACCGTGTAAAAGCGGCTTTATATTACAGACTGCTGTACAAGGGTTTGACGAAACATGTGACCGTGTAAAAGCGGCTTTATATTACAGACTGCTGTACAAGGGTTTGACGAAACATGTGACCGTGTAAAAGCGGCTTTATATTACAGACTGCTGTACAAGGGTTTGACGAAACATGTGACCGTGTAAAAGCGGCTTTATATTACAGACTGCTGCACAAGGGTTTGACGAAACATGTGACCGTGTAAAAGCGGCTTTATATTACAGACTGCTGCACAAGGGTTTGACGAAACATGTGACCGTGTAAAAGCGGCTTTATATTACAGACTGCTGTACAAGGGTTTGACGAAACATGTGACCGTGTAAAAGCGGCTTTATATTACAGACTGCTGTACAAGGGTTTGACGAAACATGTGACCGTGTAAAAGCGGCTTTATATTACAGACTGCTGCACAAGGGTTTGACGAAACATGTGACCGTGTAAAAGCGGCTTTATATTACAGACTGCTGTACAAGGGTTTGACGAAACATGTGACCGTGTAAAAGCGGCTTTATATTACAGACTGCTGTACAAGGGTTTGACGAAACATGTGACCGTGTAAAAGCGGCTTTATATTACAGACTGCTGCACAAGGGTTCGACGAAACATGTGACCGTGTAAAAGCGGCTTTATATTACAGACTGCTGTACAAGGGTTTGACGAAACATGTGACCGTGTAAAAGCGGCTTTATATTACAGACTGCTACACAAGAGTACATATGACCGTGTAAAAGGGTCCCGGTCCTCTGCTTACCTTTGCTCGCAGATGCTCCATGTCTATCGAGCCATCCTTGCAAACGTGAATCGGCTCCACCTGCATTCCAGCCATCTGCGCAGACGCCGGGTTAGTGCCGTGCGCAGACACGGGAATCAGGCAGATGTTGCGATGCGTGTCACCACGTGACTCGTGGTAGCCTTTGATCGCGCGCAGCCCTGCGTACTCGCCCTGCGCCCCACTGCGCAGCCACAGGCAACAAGTGTTTGCGATTAGCTTCGAATCAAACTGATCGGGATGGGGCATCTCTGAAGCGTCTCTAGTGACGCTATGCTGCAATCACACGCCAACAACTCGACTAACCCCGATTATAACGTGGCTCCATGGAGATAGAAACAGGACTATGAATGAACATAGAAGGTGGTGAATCTAGTGACGCTGTGCTGCAATCACACACCAACAACTCGACTAACCCCGATGATAACGTGGCTCCATGGAGATAGAAACAGGACTATGAATGAACATAGAAGGCGATGAATCTAGTGACGCTATGCTGCAATCACACGCCAACAACTTGACTAACCCCGATGATAACGTGGCTCCATGGAGATAGAAACAGGACTATGAATGAACATAGAAGGCGATGAATCTAGTGACGCTATGCTGCAATCACACGCCAACAACTTGACTAACCCCGATGATAACGTGGCTCCATGGAGATAGAAACAGGACTATGAATGAACATAGAAGGCGATGAATCTAGTGACGCTATGCTGCAATCACACACCAACAACTTGACTAACCCCGATGATAACGTGGCTCCATGGAGATAGAAACAGGACTATGAATGAACATAGAAGGCGGTGAATCTAGTGATGCTATGCTGCAATCATACACCAACAACTCGACTAACCCCGATTATAACGTTGCTTAATTCCGTACAGTTGAAAATATCCGGGTTCAAATCCCGGCACGGATTCAAATTATTGAATGGATATTCGTTTCTAGCAATATCTATCTGGCAGGCACCCACCTGTTCGGTTGGAACGAGATGCGGTCGTAGCCGGTGATGGCGCACAGATCACGTTCCAGCTCTCGGAACAGCGTGTGGTAGCCCAGCGCCTGGTCCAGCGGTGCGAAGGGGTGCAGGTCGGTGAACTCCCGGAAGCTGCACGGCATCATCTCGGTCGTGCTGTTCAGCTTCATCGTGCACGACCCCTGGGGACAGAGTCGTGCAGGGTCAGCACGCTGTGTTTCAAGCCCGTAGCACGCTGTGTTTCAAGCCAGTAGCACGCTGTGTTTCAAGCCCGTAGCACGCTGTGTTTCAAGCCCGTAGCACGCTGTGTTTCAAGCCCGTAGCACGCTGTGTTTCAAGCCAGTAGCACACTGTGTTTCAAGCCCGTAGCATGCTGTGTTTCAAGCCCAGCACGCTGTGTTTCAAGCACGTAGCACACTGTGTTTCAAGCCCGTAGCACGCTGTGTTTCAAGCCCGTAGCACGCTGTGTTTCAAGCCCGTAGCACGCTGTGTTTCAAGCCCGTAGCACACTGTGTTTCAAGCCCGTAGCACGCTGTGTTTCAAGCCCGTAGCACGCTGTGTTTCAAGCCCGTAGCACGCTGTGTTTCAAGCCAGTAGCACACTGTGTTTCAAGCCCGTAGCATGCTGTGTTTCAAGCCCAGCACGCTGTGTTTCAAGCACGTAGCACACTGTGTTTCAAGCCCGTAGCACGCTGTGTTTCAAGCCCGTAGCACGCTGTGTTTCAAGCCCGTAGCACGCTGTGTTTCAAGCCCGTAGCACACTGTGTTTCAAGCCCGTAGCACGCTGTGTTTCAAGCCCGTAGCACGCTGTGTTTCAAGCTTGTAGCACGCTGTGTTTCAAGCCCGTAGCACGCTGTGTTTCAAGCCCGTAGCACGCTGTGTTTCAAGCTTGTAGCACGCTGTGTTTCAAGCCCGTAGCACGCTGTGTTTCAAGCCCGTAGCACGCTGTGTTTCAAGCCCGTAGCACGCTGTGTTTCAAGCCAGTAGCACGCTGTGTTTCAAGCTCATAGCACGCCTAACAATGAACAAACTAAGGACAAAACTATTTAACTGGGTTTTGTAATGCTCAGCTCCCAAAGTCAAACTTTTTCAGACGTTTCACAAAGCTATGCTGCCTGCTTTATCACCGGTCTTAACTCGAGAGCCAATAAGCAACAAATCGAAACAAAATAACCTACAGTAAGGAAAGCCTCATAATCTCTAAATCCTAGTGTGAATTTAATCCTAAATGCAAATAGTCGTAGCATGTACGGTAGACAACGTTTATTAGTAAAGATAAATCAATTCCAAAAGTTACACCCGTGGCGGGATTCAAATCCGGGTCTTTGCCTGGCCGGGGCACTACACTAATTCATTATTCTATACGGAAAACCAGCTGTAAAATTTATATTAAGTTTATTATAGTTGTTGGGCTCCGTGAAGATAGAAACAGGAATATGAATTAACATAGAAGGCGGTGAATCTAGTGACGCTATGCTGCAATCACACACCAACAACTCGACTAACCCCGGTTATGACGATATTATGACGTAATTATATCTTAATCCTGTACTTTCTTTCAGGCTGCCTGTGACGAGATGGAAGATGAGATCACCCTTGACTAATATTAGGAAACGACGCGAGTCTTGTGCAAGTGACAGCGTCGGCTACTCACCAACGGGATCATCGAGTGCACCAGCGACACATCCTTGTTCTCCAGCGACTTCATGTAGCGCACGATCCGCGTCTCCGAGTGGTGCGCGTTGAACACGGGGTGCGTCAGGATCGGCGACGTCCGACGGAAGGAGGACGCGAGCGCGCTGCCGACGCTGAGGTCGCAGTGTCCGGCCACCTGTGCGATACTCGGTTGTTAGTGGGTCGCGGTGGTAGGGTTTCGATAGTATGCCACGTTAGTGCGTTTTTGTCAGTACATTTACTTGTTAGTGCGTCTTGCAAGTACATTTAATTGTTAGTACGTTTTTCTTGAATTCATAACTTGTATCAGTTTTTGGAATTGTTGTCCATCCCGGATAAAGTACTAAAAAATGGCCCCCATTTACATTTTACCAACCCATGAAACTAAATCCACAAGGCGCTGGTTCAAAATCACAACATCAAACACTAGAACAGTGGCTAAACGTTTTGTTTAACACTTGCATGTATCTTAAAGCATGTTATTAGTAACACTGTTGTAACAGTTATATACTTTTGATAAATAAACGAATAAAGAAGAGAGGAATGAAGATTGAGATTGAGGAGGGAGTGGCGAGTGTCCCCAGAATTGAGAGCGCCGAAACACAGATTTAATTACTTTTATCTGTCTTATGCAATGGAAAAAAGGAAAAGAAATACATGGAAATAAAACAATGATTGTTGGTAAGACGTCAACACTTGCCTGCTCGGCCGAGAGCTTCGAGCCGAAGATCCAGAGCAGGTCCTGCACGTCCTGCACACGCGTTGTCTCGTCCAAAGCCACGCCCACCTGCAACAGTCAATGAGATGCGATCAGTCCTGTGGGGAGATTCTTGTGAAGAGTTTCTTGTGGGGAGATTCTTGTGGGGAGATTCTTGCGGGGAGTTTTTAAGGGCAACGTGCATCGAATGCAATAAGTGTTAAGTTGGTTTCATAGTCAGTCGTTGTGTATGAGTTTTAAGTTGTTTTATTGTAAGTTGTAAGGCCGGTCACAAGAGAACTTTAGAACTAAAGCTCTAACTAAACCTAAGTCTTTGTTCAAGCTCAACATCGGATAGGTTAAAATTAATTTAATCGCAAAAAAGTGTCCAAAAAGGATCATTTTAAGGAAAATTGCTGAATATACTGCACTCCGAGTGAAAAACTGGCTGCCTTGTCCAAGTGTTAATAACTCGATTAGCAAGGATCCGATCGAGCTTAAATTTGGAAGGTTTAACCGTATAATGATTTGGCAGATTCTAACAGAATTTGAAGAAAATCTTTCGGAAATAATCCCTTCTAAAGTGACCCTTGTTAAATCACGTGTGACGTCACCCACCGCGTGGTCAGCATAGTAGCGCAGGTTGATTTCTTTGAGCGCTGCGCGGCTGCGCACCTCGGCAAGGTCGTCGGGCGCAGCGATGCGCAGGGTGTCGAAGAACATCGGGTTGGTGACAGCGTGGCCAGCTTCACGCAGTCCTGCACCGAGCGAGGGTTACCTTCTGTTCACTTCACAAGGTACACGGTCGCGTGGTGGCATGGGAAGAGTTTGAGACAAAGTTATCAGTTTGTTTCAAGAGACAACTCGTTAAATCAATGGACAATTTCGCAGCCACAGAATGCAAACCTTCTTACTCCACTTTTGGACAAGATTAGGAAAAGACACAAATCTTAAGAAAGTAAAATACATTTTGCTTCCAAAGTTCATCCTTCACCAAGCAACAATAGCTTGGTTGTTTGATTGATTATTGGTGTTTAACGACACACTGTTTTGACAACTGGCTCTATGGCACTGGTCTGATGGAGTCGGTGAATGAAAGAGTGATGATGAACCTAACCTAGCCTAGAAGGGAGAAGGGGAAACCCGGTTCCGGCAAGTCGAAAAGCGAAAAGCACCGTTGGGACCACCGGCTTTACATCCCTTCCGAAGGACGGTACAACTCGAACAACAGGAATCCTCCGCTAATTCGTGCTGTCGAGAGGTTGATAAGCAAGGCGAGAGAAGTTGTCGTACTAACTTCAAACCCTCCAACCTCTCTCCCGAACAGAACTGACCCTGTGCATGATGGGCACCCATCATACACCAGACTCAGCGCGATGTTGCTTAACTTCAGTGATCTCACGAGAACCAGTGTTTCCAACGTTGCCAAACCATACGGTAGCAACAATAGCAAGAACACATCGACTTGCCTGCAGCGAGCAGCGTGGCGTGCGCATGCGTCGTAGCCGCGATGTCCTTCAGCCCCTGCGGCCCGTGGTAGACGGCAAACATGGCCGACATGTTGGCCAACAGCGCCTGCGCCGTGCAGATGTTCGATGTTGCCTTGTCTCGACGGATGTGCTGCTCTCGCGTCTGCAGCGCCAGCCGGTAGGCGCCCATGCCGCTCGCGTCCCTGCGATCGGTCATCATCGGTCATCATCGGGTAAAATCGAGCAACATTCACTGGAGGACCTTGCATCGGAACAGACGGTTTGACAGCCCGTCGTCTGCATCGCCAGTCCGTCGCGTCGGCAGCCCGTTCGTCGTGCACACGTCGACTCTGTGCCACGCAAAGCAACACAACGCTGCAATCCGTCTTGTGCATTGCCAGTCCGTCGCGTCGGCAGCCCGTTCGTCGTGCAGACGTCGACTCTGTGCGCAAAGCAACACAACGCTGTGCAATCCGTCGTGTGCATCGCCAGTCCGTCGCGTCGGCAGCCCGTTCGTCGTGCAGACGTCGACTCTGTGCGCAAAGCAACACAACGCTGTGCAATCCGTCGTGTGCATCGCCAGTCCGTCGCGTCGGCAGCCCGTTCGTCGTGCAGACGTCGACTCTGTGCGCAAAGCAACACAACGCTGCAATCCGTCGTGTGCATCGCCAGTCCGTCGCGTCGGCAGCCCGTTCGTCGTGCAGACGTCGACTCTGTGCCACGGATTGCCATCCGTCGGATCCAATGCACGGATTGTCAGACCTTCGTGTGCATCTAGGATACATACTACTGTACTTGTTTCAACACGGTGGCTGAACTCTGTCAAAACCTACAAACTCAACGGTACAACGCAGCGCCTGAAACTCATCAACGACTTGCTCGAAGCCCGTGCAACGCCCACCTGGTGACGCCGATCATGCGGCCGGGCATGAGCCGCACCAGAGACTGTCTGCACGCGAAGAAGCCGGCGTGGGGTCCGCCGTAGCCGAGGGGCACGCCGAAGCGCTGGCTGGTTCCGACGGCGACGTCCGCGCCGAACTCGCTGGGTGGACGCAGCACGGTGAGCGCCAGGAGGTCGGTGGCGACCACCACCAGCGTCTGCAGACCGGGGGGAGAGCGTCATTGTGAGAAAGACTAGTTTAGATTACTTCTATCAAAATAACGTCATGATACCCACTCGCTAAAGCCAGGTAGAGCAATTCGGGTTGTGATTTCCCTATTTTCCTTTGTTATTTAGCAGAGCTAATTAATTTTTTACAAACTGGTAGCACGTCCAGTGGGTATCTGACGTAATTTTTCTCTGAGCGGAACAGGTCTATTGGCTGCAAGTGTATAACTTTGACTCCAGGAATGTTATTCTGATAATTTTTCAATGTTAGAAGTGATGAAAACTTTTGTCCATGTTTTTAATGCAACGAACTATCGCTTTCAACTCATCTCTCTTCAAAACAAGTAACGGACTCGCGGTAAACAGGGCTGCCATTGGCTGTCGACTCACCCCGTTGGCGCGCGCCCTCTCGGCGACCTCCGCGTAGTCGACTACGCTGCCCTCTGTGTCCGGGTACTGAACCAGCACCCCAGCGAAGTCGCGGTCCCCGAGATCCGCAGCGAACACGTCGCCTACCACCACCTGGCGGCGGGCGCGGGAAACACACGGACATGGGGTTAGCAATGTAGCCCATGTTACCATGTAACCATGTAGCCCTTGTAGCCCATGTAACCATGTAACCATGTAACCATCTAGTCCATGTAGCCCATGTAACCATGTAACCATCTAGCCATTTAGCAACTAAAACATCGAGCCATTCATGGCCATTTTTCCTTTTTGCTTCTTTGTCATTTAGATGTTTATCCATTTAGCACCCAACTATTTAGCCATAAGCCATTTCGCAACTAAGCTGTTTAGCAATTTTTTCTTTTAGTCTTTAAGCCTTTTGGCTGCAAACCGTAAGCGACAATTCAGTTCCCATGGAAACTTTAAAATGGCAGCCATAATCTTTTTTTTTCTCGTTCTGTATAGTCCTTGACGTTTAATAAGATGCATTCAAGCTGTCAAATTGAGATGAAATACAGCGAATTCAAAAAATTGAAGCAGTTTCAGATAGATACCCCGTTTTTTTCTCACATTTAAGCCTGCATTTGAGAATTGTCTTTCACAAGCAACAATGATTCCATACTGCAAGCAAGTAAGGAGAATAAAATCTACACTCTCCCATCTACACTCAAGATGTTTGACTTGTATTTCCTGTATGTCTTTGCCTACCTTGAGTCCCATTGCGTCTGCGCGGGTCTTCACCACGGACACGGTCTGCGGGTGCAACAGGTGAGACAGGAGAAGCTTGCGTCGCTTGTTCTGCCTGCGTGGACAAACAACAACAACAAAGATTCAATGACAGGCTGATGATGAAGCTAGCCTAGCCTAGCAGCGAGCTGAGTGTGAAGCTAACTTAGCCTATCAGTGAGCTGAGAGTGAAGCTAACCTAGCCTAGCAGCGAGCTGAGGGTGAACCCGGTGCCGCTGAATGACATGCTGATGATGAAGCTAGCCTAGCCTATCAGCGAGCTGAGGGTGAACCCGGTGCCGCTGAATGACATGCTGATGATGAAGCTAGCCTAGCCTATCAGCGAGCTGAGGGTGAACCCGGTGCCGCTGAATGACAGGCTGATGATGAAGCTAGCCTAGCCTATCAGCAAGCTGAGGGTGAAGCTAACTTAGCCTATCAGCGAGCTGAGGGTGAACCCGGTGCTCCTTTCAAACAGCACGAAGCGCCGGCCACCGCTCAACTGTATTGACGCTGTCCCTGTGCTAATGTAACATGGGCTGCATTGCTGGCTAGGAAGCTGGCTAGAAAGCTGGCTAGGAAGCTGGCTAGAAAGCTGGCTAGGAAGCTGGCTAGAAAGCTGGCTAGGAAGCTGGCTAGGAAGCTGGCTAGGAAGCTGTCTAGGAAGCAGCTTGGAAGGTGGTCGTACCGGAAGCAGAGGCTCATGGCTTCGGCCGCGGCCGTGCCCTCGTCGAGCAGCGAGGCGTTGGCGACTTCGAGGCCAGTCAGGTCGGACACCAGCGTCTGGTAGTTGAGCAGGCCTTCAAGTCGCCCTTGGGCCACCTCTGGCTGGTACGGCGTGTACTGGGTAGTCCTGCGGTGAGGAAATTTTAGAATGGCTTTATTCTGGAAAGACTATGAATAAAAAATGCCTGATGCCTGATGCCAGATAGTAAATGGCAGATTGTGTAATAGATGTGTCATTATAGATTATATAATACTATATTTGTCTCAATATTATATCTATTCAACAACAACAATCATGCAACAAAAATCTCAATATATTGCCACAACATGTTCAAAATAATGCTACAATACTCAATATGGCATCAAAGTCTCTCTGTACGAAGCGCTATCCATGGCTATAGAGATCAGTGGGAAGACCTGATAGAGTGTCTCAATACGGCATCAAAGTCTCACTGTACGAAGCGCTATCCATGGCTTTAGAGATCAGTGGGAAGACCTGATAGAGTGTCTCAATACGGCATCAAAGTCTCACTGTACGAAGCGCTATCCATGGCTACAGAGATCAGTGGGAAGACCTGATAGAGTGTCTCAATACGGCATCAAAGTCTCACTGTACGAAGCGCTATCCATGGCTTTAGAGATCAGTGGGAAGACCTGATAGAGTGTCTCAATACGGCATCAAAGTCTCACTGTACGAAGCGCTATCCATGGCTACAGAGATCAGTGGGAAGACATGATAAAGTGGCTCAATGGCATCAAAGTCTCACTGTACGAAGCGCTATCCATGGCTATAGAGATCAGTGGGAAGACATGATAAAGTGGCTCAATACGGCATCAAAGTCTCACTGTACGAAGCGCTATCCATGGCTATAGAGATCAGTGAGAAGACATGATAAAGTGGCTCAATATGGCTTCAAAGTCTCGCTGTACGAAGCGCTATCCATGGCCACAGAGATCAGTGGTGGTAACGCAAGCAGAGAGATATTTGTCTGTCGACGGTCGACCTTCGTCTCACCAGCCGGGGTTCTCGAAGATGTTGCGCATGATGGTGTGAGGCACGCGGCAGTTGTGGTAGCCCATCCCGATGTACGACCGCCACACGCGGTTCAACGCGGCGATCTCGCGTATCCGACGGATCAGCTCGTACTCGCCTGAAGCCAGCGTCCGAAAAACACATGTCACGTTTTCAGAAAAAAAAAACTTTTTTCCTGTAACTTTGTAAGACTAGTCTATTTTCATGAACTTAGCACGTAGTTTTCATTTTTTTTTCATTAATCTCTTTATTCTAGTCCAAACTGACCAGGTAGAATATATCTGGGGCATACATATTCTTTCTTGGATTGCCAGGCCAAGGAGTACTTACCTACAATATTAACAATTTACAATTTTTTAAAATAGTGTCACAAATCCTCGAGTTCTTTTTTGTTTGTCATTTTATTCCATTTTTTAATGTCCTTCCACCATTTTGTCCTTGTTATTCACAAATTCCCACTCCTCACCTCTCTCCTCTACGTCTTCCTGTATCTGTTCAATCCATCTCATTCTTGATCTTCCCACTCTTCTTTTCTGATATTCCGTATCAAAAACTTTTCTCGGTATTCTTTCTCTTCATAAAAAACTATTTTACTGGTGGTGAGGGTTTGGCACTCGAGTTTAGACCGCTGATAAAGTAAACTTTGAGGTTCGAATTTACGGTAACTTATGAAGTAATCGACTCGGAATTAATGTTCTTTCATGTAATTTAACACCAAACAGTTCCTATCGCAAGTGTAAATGTGATTATTTTCTGCCCGGTGAAGCCACGATAACGTTTAGCAACCCGTACAGCGTTGCACCGACTGTACCCGTGGCCCCGTGGCCCCATGACCCCGTGACCCCTGCTCTGCTGGGGGTAATCTTACACCGAAGCGAGGGTTCAAGCTACGTTCATGCCAAGTCCAAAGCCGCTAGTGTTTACATCTTGTGCCAAATGCCCCGTCCTCATCGCACCGAAGCAGTACTGACAGCACCAAGACATTGCAGAGGCTGGCTTTCAAAGGCAAGGGATTGTGAAATTGTTTACATGCATATCTTGATATTGATAACTTAAGCTCTTACTAGTCATGTGGTTTATTATAAGCAGATAGGGTTTGTAGTGTTTACTGTATTGTTTTGACAAGCTGGAATGGTGATTTTTCTTTTTACTTGTAAACTTTAAACCTGTAAATTTGTACTTTTACTGAGTTTTACATTGTGACTGTCTGTAATATCTGGGCATTATTGTGCTTGTAAAGATTTTAAACTGACAATAAACAAAAATCAAACAAATATCAACATCGCTTTATCATTCCTATTGAGCCCAGATTTAAGATTGAAAGCTACGCTTAAGATTATTAATAGCTAACTATGAAACATTTCTGAAAATTTATTTACCTGTGTATTGATTGATAAGACTTAAGACCGTTGATAAAGCATGCAGCAAATTTGAGTTTAGTAACATAGCATTCAACATCCAAGTTAAATAGTGTTACTGGAAACTAATTTGCTAAGATCAGGATAAGCAATGTATGACTCTGCCGATTTCTCGGACTTTTTCTTACTTTTTCAACATGAGCTAGTAAGATAGATGTCCGTACATAGCGCTGATCAATGCGCATCTTTTATGACTATCAATTTTCCTTAGAAATTGAAATTGAAAGAGATATAAAGGAGTACCTTAAAAATGTAATAACACGGTCTGTTCTTTTTGAGATGTATCACAAATACAGTAAAATGTTTCTACATCGGTTGAAGATCTTAGAATGCTTAATAAACTTATATTCTAAATGGCTTGGAGGTTAAGAGATTAAATCAACAGCAAACCTAATTCCTAATGAAACAAGCGAAACTTGTTATTTCTTAAATTATTTCAACTGAAATCAATCGATTTCCGCTCAAAAATTATCTGTACGTCAACAGCTGTTGCCTAGCGTGAGGTCAGGGTTCAATTCCGATACGGATCGGACGAGTTTGACAAAAACAAACACGGCAAAAAAATTGGGTGAAAGATGAACGGTAGACGCAATCTGTGCTGAAATCGTTCAAAAGCAACTAGTGGTGGGGGGAGGAGGCGACGTCGTTCATCGGAGGCGTTGACTCACCGACAGGCTCCGAGATGTCCAGGACGGCGTTCAGACGGATCTTCGACGGCACCGCCTTGTCCGTCAGCTCGTCCAGAGTCTGTTAACATCGGCATAATGCGCGCAATGTTACTATGAGGCTGGACTCGATGTTAATAACAACGGTTCAACACGGAGGCTGGACTCTGTCTAAACCTACAAACTCAACGGTTCAACACGGAGGCTGGACGCTGTCTAAACCTACAAACTCAACGGTTCAACACGGATGCTGCGACTTGGTCAAAGCGTAAACCCACCTTGAAGCCGAGTGAATCCAACATGGCGACCTGGTCGAGTGGCCGCGGGCCGATGTGTCGCGTTGGGAACTCGTCGCGCCGCGGGAACAACTTGTCCAGGGCGGAGGACGACGTCATCCTCGCCGAGGTGCGACGTGCGGCCGCCAATCGGCGCCAGGCGAGCACTCGCAGCATGACAGCTGCAGACACCGGCCTTCCTGTGTCTGCAAGCAGCCGGACCGACCAGGGTATTTACCAGCGTACTACGCGCTTCAACGTCCCAGCCGTCCGCCTCGCACCCAGCGTGCTACGCGCTTCAACGTCCCACCGAACGCGTCGCACGTTCCCAGCCGTCCGCCTCGCACCCAGCGTGCTACGCGCTTCAACGTCCCACCGAACGCGTCGCACGTTCCTAGCCGTCCGCCCCGCACCCAGCGTGCTACGCGCTTCAACGTCCCACCGAACGCGTCGCACGTTCCCAGCCGTCCGCCTCGCACCCAGCGTGCTACGCGCTTCAACGTCCCACCGAACGCGTCGCACGTTCCTAGCCGTCCGCCCCGCACCCAGCGTGCTACGCGCTTCAACGTCCCACCGAACGCGTCGCACGTTCCCAGCCGTCCGCCTCGCACCCAGCGTGCTACGCGCTTCAACGTCCCATCGAACGCGTCGCACGTTCCCAGACGTCCACCTCGCACCCAGCGTGCTACGCGCTTCAACGTCCCACCGAACGCGTCGCACGTTCCCAGCCGTCCACCTCGCACCCAGCGTGCTACGCGCTTCAACGTCCCACCGAACGCGTCGCACGTTCCCAGCCGTCCACCTCGCACCCAGCGTGCTACGCGCTTCAAACAACACTCACCAGTAAACTCCGACGCGCGTGCGACTCTGCAGCTCTCTGGTCACTTGAAGTTGGTGTCTACCAGAGGCTCCTAGATGGCTTCGGAGGCTACCGGATGTCGCTACAAACAGAACTGCAGGACGCTGGCGGACGCTTTGTGTCGACTGACGGCGCGATTGGGGCATCATGGCGTTGCGATGGTTATCGCGGTCGTGGCTTATCACGGGGGCCGGAGGGCAGAGGTCAGCTTGGACCAGCGGCCGATTCGACCCGAAGTACAATCAGCGCAGAGATGTTGGGTGGGGGACGACGATCTGCGGTCTTCTGTGGTTGGCGGAGGAGGCGACGTCATGACTGAGCTGTCATAATGGTAAACAAAATGATGACGGTTTATTTTTAGAAACTAAATATCCGCGTCAAAATTTGTACATTTCGGTGCTTATAATACATATTACTGTGCATGTAAGGAGTATGTGAATTTAGTGTCGTACCTACCACATTAATGATGGCAGTTATTTGCACTATTTTGTTTTTTTCATAAATTTTATCTATCTTTCTTTGATGTCGTTACAACGTTCAAATACCACAAATGCCCTGTAATAATTTCATACAACTATCCCATAGATGTCTAAATACTCGAGCAGCATGTGTGGATTAGAAATGAAAAGATAAGCATAGCCAGTGAGTGGTCCGTTTGTCAACATCGACGAGAGAATGGTACTTTGCAAATTCCTTCAGCACTGTGATTTGTGTACATCTAGAAGAAGAGGTCAATGATATTTGATTATATATGTACAAACAATGCGGATGATTGGATATAATCTCTTTACTAATATTGGCTAAAAATCTTCAGTTTTAAAATTCCTTGCGTTTATTTTAGGGAATTCAGCCAGATCTATAGTAAGTCAAGTAAATATTTGTGGAACTCATACTTACGATTGCGCGCCTGTAATGTGATGACTGCTTGATAATTGGTGATAGTCGGTGTGGTGTTTGCTTCTGCTGTGGTTTATTCGTGTAGTTTGCGGGTAAACCTCTGCTTTCCATTCCGTCTCAGTCACGCTGATGCTAGCTGCACGCGATCCTGCGTGTGACTGCCTGCATCTCCACGTTTCTCAAAGCTCGAACCTCCTCGTCTATCTGACGTCGGTCTGCGTAAAGCACGGGTGATAATAGGTGCTTTTATGTGGATGTTTTGTTAATGTTATCGATTGAGTTTGAGCACCAAGTTATAGATGACCCATGGCCTGTTTTGTTTTGGGATGCTGCAGCTATCGCCAGAAAGCTAGCTAAGCTTCCTCATTGTCTAATCCATTATAATTTACACCCTTTGGCAAGACGATTTCCCCTGCTCTGCTATATTTCTTAGGCCCGGTTTTTCAGTGGTCCGTTAACTTCTTAACGGTCCGTTTGTGTGTTGTTACCATGGCCACAGCCAATGAGATGCTTAGATTTTGTGTTAACAGACTGTTAAATAATTAACAAGCCACTGAAAAACTAGGCCTTAATGTTGCGTAGAACACACCTTTTCCATTTAATGAAAATGACGTCATGATACCCACTAGGTAAAGCAATTCGGGTTGTGATTTCCTATCTTCCTTTGTTATTTAGCAGAGCTAATGATATTTTTTTACAAAATGGTAGTACGTCCAGTGGGTATCTGACATCACTTGTCTGTGAGTGGAATAGGTTTATTGATAGTCATAACTGAAACAGGTCCTAATTCAAAAATTATCTATAACAGATTCGGTTTATGATAACATTGGGATACAAGAATTCTGCTCAATTTAGATAAGGTATTTTCACTATTGACAAAGTTTTGTGGAAAATCATAACAGTTATGATCATTTGTAGGTGATCACGACCAGTTTAACTTCACTCCCCGCTAAAATCCTGTTTGATTAATTGTGCTACCTAGATTTAAACATCTGAAAAAGAGAGCGCGCAAGGCTTGTTCTTAAACGCCTTGTATCGAAGCGATTTAATGAGTTGTGCTTGAATTCATTTTGACAGAACTGAGATTTACCCGACAGCTACCGAGATCCGGGTAAATACAGAACAGATTCCCAGCAATCTCGAAAATCTTGAAAATCAGCTTGATTATCGAGTGCTGCCAAGAGGTCCCTGCGATTTTCCATTAAATTATAGTAATTTGACCATTACTTATTAATGCATAAAAATGCAACTAACAAAAATGGCACACTAACTTTGTACGGTCTAGTTAAAAGAGACCTACCTCAGACAACAGTCAGTCAGTAGACAGTCAACCAAAAAAATGACATTAACGTGACATCATCTATCCTCTAAATGCGAAGACAGACTCACACTGGCTGTCACTCACATCAAACTAGAAATTTCACTCTTGTGCATCGCAGAAGGCTTCTCTCAACGGATACCAACGACACACCACAGCAATCGCGCTGTGGTCGCAGGCTATAGCATCGCTACTTCCTCTTTGAACGCGTTACCATTCCCTTCTCTATGGCACTCACAGTAGCTTCCTCGTCTAGAGCAAGGTGTGACGACCTCACGTCAACACAGAGCGAATACTAATTGATGTTTACCTACGAGGTCAATCACTAGCAACTATAACGTTCGACAGTGAACCATGACAGATGAGTTAAAACCCACTGATCTCAATTACCTGGATGGCCCATTGTTTTGAGCCAAAGTCAGGTAAAGTGAAGCTAGGTTTTCGCAATCTTGGTCGCCAAAATTATGCGGCTATATTCAAAGCCAATACACTTTTTATGATGTTCTACCAAGAATCATGAACTTAAAATACCACTACAATTATTAATTATATTTTTATAATTATAATTTATGTTCCATACATAGCTAGGCCTTTGAATTTGATGAAAAAAGGGAGTAGGAGAAGGTGCCCAGTGGCTCAATATAGCATCAAAGTCTCACTGCACGAAGCGCTATCCATGGCTTCAATTGACATATTGTCATGATATCTCAATGAGATATCATGTTTTATTTTTAATGTATTTGTGTATTAGTATTTCATGTTAGAGTTCTCTTCTATTTAATTTGTTTATGTTTATTTATCATTAAGATCATTAGATAATGTATCATTCCTTATACACGCAGAACCAAGGCGCCTACATGTCGGGTGTAAATTCTTATTTCTTCTCGAGATCTATTATTGTTGAGGCACAATGGCCCAAATTATAACATTCATAACGGGTTCTCTTTCTTACCAGCTTGCCAATTTAGCAGCACTCTGAATTCCTATCTTTGCGGCACCAAGCCATCGTCGATCTCCACCTATAGGCTAACCCTAACTGGACAGCTAAGGGTGAAGAGAGGGGATGTAACTAGGTCACGCAGGGTGAAGACCAACTCGAGGTGTAGGGTCTCGGACACTCTACTCTTGGTTCTTGCGAGGAGGACACTGGTTCTTGCTGATATCATGTAAGTTTATATATTTCTTCAATTAAAGCCATATTTCTAAATGCGTTGTACCAATTCCTTCGATTCGCCTCATTTATAAACATACACTCGAGTTTCGTCTCGAGGAACCCAAATTGCTAGTGTCTAGACCGCTCAGCCTGCTTATTAGGGCTTTGTACATAAGCTGGTGGCAGCAAAGCGTTACCAAATTTTAA
The DNA here is from genome assembly GCA_921293315.2 of Nemurella pictetii. Lineage (NCBI taxonomy): Eukaryota > Metazoa > Arthropoda > Insecta > Plecoptera > Nemouridae > Nemurella > Nemurella pictetii. The sequence goes on from OV121124.1 coordinate 6,478,433, forward strand.
TCACTTCATGACAAAATTGGTGCCAGCGATGGGATTTGTTTTTATTTGTTTTTCGGCTTAAAATGAGATAGTTGGGGTGAAATTATGATTCGAATGTTTCAAAATTCATTGACGTAGGTTAATCTTATTTTTGCGCTCACCATGCATTACGATAAATGTATTTTCTTTCAATTTCATTTCGAGAAACGGACGCTCTTTTTCTAAGACCCTCTTGCTCCAACCCGGCGGCAAGATGGGCTTCCCTTGTTTCGCGATATTTTAATGTGTTGAGCAGCTAAATTTTTTTTTTTTGGGGTGTAGTAGTTTTAAAAACAAATGTAGTTTTGGTTGTTACCAATTTGCTATCTTTCTTTCATTTTCGGACTTGATTTCTATTTTTTTATTTGTAAGATATGAGAGGAATTAAAGGAATATTCGCGTCATCATTCCAATCAATGCGTATTTTTTTGTTTTGTTTTAATTTTGTGATTCTCGCGAGTACCAGGAGTAAGTGCGGGTAGGAGTTACTATTTTTGTGCTGAGTTCATAGAAGATACTATTTTTTGTGCTGAATTTATACGAGATACTATTTTTGCGCTGAGTTATGGATACGTTTTTGTATGTCTAAATTTGAGGAGTTTCTATGCTGAGAGTTAAGAGTTAGTACGTTTTATTTCTGAATTTGAGGATTTTTTTTTTGTCTGAGTTCGTATGAGTTACTATTTTTTGTGCTAAGTTCGTTTATGAGATACTTATTTTTCTGAATTTGTAGAAGGTACTTTTCTTTTACTCTCATGCACGGTAATTTCTATATATTTAAGTACATAAAAATCAAGTTAAACTCACTATCATTGATTAAAGAAGATGGCTCAGCAGCCATTAGCGTTCATTGGAGTAGGTGCAGAAGAAGCGGCAGCGATGGCCAGGGCGGATATTGCGGGTGTCATACACATTGTGAAATATTACACTGGGGAGCCTAACTCCACATCTGTTTCACAATTTTTAGAATCTTTAGAATCAGCTGCATTCCTGGGTATGTGGACCCATAGTCAGCTAATAACAGTTATGCAGATTAGATTAGCAGGACCAGCAGCCATTTTTTTCGATGCCAATACAGATTTAGAGCAGGCGACATGGCCTGAAATCAAGGCTCGGTTTAGGGAATATTTTGATGACGAGCCCTCAACTATTGACCATTTTGCTGACTTTTATTCTTGTGAACAGAGACAAGGAGAGAACGTTTCATTATTTTTATTGCGGTTGAAAACATTGGGTAAGAAAGCGGCCAGGGCAATCGCTCAACCAGGTCAACCCCCCCAAACTCAACTAATTGAAGGGATGGTCCTTCAACGTTTCCTTCATGGACTGCGAGCCGAAAACGGCAGACTTATGATTAGAATGCAAAGGCCGCAAACTCTGAAAGAAGCTTTGGAATTAGCAAAGATATTTAGCAATTGTAAAGAATTAGATTCAGCACAAGAGAGAACGGTTATTCAATATCAAGAGGAGGAGGCTCGCGAAACAACCCGTCAAGTCAACATTACATCCAAATCGGTGGATTTGCCAACAAAAACTGTAGAAGGATTTACAGATAAATTATTTTTTAACTACGAGTGTGGGCAGTTTTCACGATCAGCAAATCAAAGTAGCCTTAATTTTGCAACTGAATCCAATGTCACAGAGGAACCTTTCATTGCAACTAATGATAAGACAGAAGCAATGTCTAATCTGAAAGCAGATGAATGCTTAGATAACCTAGCATATATTTTAGATGATAATTATAATTTTGCAACTGAATCCAATGTCACAGAGGAACCTTTCATTGCAACTAACGCAAAGACAGAAGCAATTTCTAATCTGAAAGCAGATGAATGCTTAGATAACCTAGCATTTTTAGATGAAAATTATAATTTTACCACTGAAACCAATCTCACAGAGGAATCTATCATTTTAACTAAGGCTGAGGCAAATGAGGAAGAGGAAATGTCACAATTTAAAAGAAATGTTAACATAGATCACCCAGCATTTTTAGATGAAAATGATAATTCTACTACTGAAACCAATGTCACAGAGGACCCTTTCATTTTAACTAAGGTAGACCCAGAAGACATGTCATCGTTTAATATTAATGTAAGCGTAGATCACCTAGCATATTTAAATCATAATTATTGTTTTTCTACTGAAACGATTGTCGCTGATATTGCAACTAACGCAACGACAGAAGCAATTTCTAGTTTAAAAGCAGATGAATGCTTAGATAACCAAGCATATTTAGTTGATAGTGATAAATTTAATACTGAAACCAATGTCACAGAGGACCCTTTCATTTCAACTATGGCAGAGACAGAAGAAATGTCACTGTTTAATATTGATGTAAGCTTAGACCACCTAGCAAATTTTGATGATAATTATAATTTTACCACTGAAACCAATCTCACTGACGAATCTATCATTTTAACTGAGGCAGAAGCAAATGAGGCAGAACAAATGTCACCGTTTAATTTTGATGTGAGCCGAGATAACCTAGCATATTTAGTTGATAGTGATAAATTTACTACTGAAACCAATGTCACAGAGGACCCTTTTATTTCAACTATGGCAGAGACAGAAGAAATGTCACTGTTTAATATTGATGTAAGCTTAGACCACCTAGCAAATTTTGATGATAATTATAATTTTACCACTGAAACCAATCTCACTGACGAATCTATCATTTTAACTGAGGCAGAAGCAAATGAGGCAGAACAAATGTCACCGTTTAATTTTGATGTGAGCCGAGATAACCTAGCATATTTAGTTGATAGTGATAAATTTAATACTGAAACCAATGTCACAGAGGACCCTTTTATTTCAACTATGGCAGAGACAGAAGAAATGTCACTGTTTAATATTAATGTAAGCTTAGACCACCTAGCAAATTTTGATGATAATTATTGTTTTACTCCTGAAATCAATCTCATTGACGAATCTACCATTTTAACTAAGATAGACCCAGAAGAAATGTCACCGTTTAATATAGATGTAAGCCCAAATCACCCAAACCAGAACATAAATAGAGCAAATTTAAGCCCATTGAAAGCTCTGAATATTGTAGAACTGAAACAAATTATAAGTGGAAAGAAAAATTCATTGGTGTTGGCTATTATTGTCTTGGCAATATTAATATGTAACTTTAAAACTATTTGGGCAAAGTTAATGTGTATCAATTTTATCAACCAATCAATTTTTACTTTGAAAGCCAGCCCAAAGAATCGAGCCATTGACTCAATTACAGTTTATTCAGCATTAAGTAACATGCCGACGGAGGAGAATCTAACAAAAACGTGGTTCCTTCAAAATGTTTTGCCAGTCAATGTAATTTTTCGCCCCTCTGAATATACTCATAGACGGATTTATACTATGTTTGGTTCATTTTTGAGGTTATTTGTGTACCTCATTTCATATAAGATTAGATTTATACTCTCTTATTGTACAATAATGTATTTTAGGCTGATTTCTTGGAGTCATTGGTTGGACACAAAAATATATTCAAAACCATCATTGAAAAATGGCATAAATACCCAACAGTTTTGTGTTAAATGCTTGCACATCCCATCATGTATCAAAAGGAACGAACAGGGCCAGCCAGACTTCACGCCAGTATCAAAGGACCGAACAGGGCCAGCCAGACTTCACGCCAGTATCAAAGGACCGAACAGGGCCAGCCAGACTTCGCGCCAGTTCAAAGGACCGAACAGGGCCAGCCAGACTTCACGCCAGTTCAAAGGACCGAACAGGGCCAGCCAGACTTCGCGCCAGTTCAAAGGACCGAACAGAGCCAGCCAGACTTCGCGCCAGTTCAAAGGACCGAACAGGGCCAGCCAGACTTCGCGCCAGTTCAAAGGACCGAACAGAGCCAGCCAGACTTCACGCCAGTTCAAAGGACCGAACAGGGCCAGCCAGACTTCGCGCCAGTTCAAAGGACCGAACAGGGCCAGCCAGACTTCGCGCCAGTTCAAAGGACCGAACAGGGCCAGCCAGACTTAACGCCAGTTCAAAGGACCGAACAGGGCCAGCCAGACTTCGCGCCAGTTCAAAGGACCGAACAGAGCCAGCCAGACTTCACGCCAGTTCAAAGGACCGAAAAGGGCCAGCCAGACTTCGCGCCAGTTCAAAGGACCGAACAGGGCCAGCCAGACTTCGCGCCAGTTCAAAGGACCGAACAGGGCCAGCCAGACTTAACGCCAGTTCAAAGGACCGAACAGGGCCAGCCAGACTTCGCGCCAGTTCAAAGGACCGAACAGAGCCAGCCAGACTTCACGCCAGTTCAAAGGACCGAACAGGGCCAGCCAGACTTCGCGCCAGTTCAAAGGACCGAACAGGGCCAGCCAGACTTCGCGCCAGTTCAAAGGACCGAACAGGGCCAGCCAGACTTAACGCCAGTTCAAAGGACCGAACAGGGCCAGCCAGACTTAACGCCAGTTCAAAGGACCGAACAGGGCCAGCCAGACTTCACGCCAGTTCAAAGGACCGAACAGGGCCAGCCAGACTTCGCGCCAGTTCAAAGGACCGAACAGGGCCAGCCAGACTTAACGCCAGTTCAAAGGACCGAACAGGGCCAGCCAGACTTAACGCCAGTTCAAAGGACCGAACAGGGCCAGCCAGACTTAACGCCAGTTCAAAGGACCGAACAGGGCCAGCCAGACTTAACGCCAGTTCAAAGGACCGAACAGGGCCAGCCAGACTTAACGCCAGTTCAAAGGACCGAACAGGGCCAGCCAGACTTAACGCCAGTTCAAAGGACCGAACAGGGCCAGTCATTATTCGCATTTGTCATTCGTTCTCTGTCATTTTTCAAAGCATTTTTTCTCGTTAATACGTTTTTGTGCCACAATTTTTTTTCTGTAATTTTTATTTTTTCTTCGATTGTCTACATTTAAGGTCAATAAAATGGGTGTATTTTATTTTGTGTAGTAAAGCATATCCGTAGGGATATGCTTTACTCCGAGAAAGTTGTGGTGTGTCATGATATCTCAATGAGATATCATGTTTTATTTTTAATGTATTTGTGTATTAGTATTTCATGTTAGAGTTCTCTTCTATTTAATTTGTTTATGTTTATTTATCATTAAGATCATTAGATAATGTATCATTCCTTATACACGCAGAACCAAGGCGCCTACATGTCGGGTGTAAATTCTTATTTCTTCTCGAGATCTATTATTGTTGAGGCACAATGGCCCAAATTATAACATTCATAACGGGTTCTCTTTCTTACCAGCTTGCCAATTTAGCAGCACTCTGAATTCCTATCTTTGCGGCACCAAGCCATCGTCGATCTCCACCTATAGGCTAACCCTAACTGGACAGCTAAGGGTGAAGAGAGGGGATGTAACTAGGTCACGCAGGGTGAAGACCAACTCGAGGTGTAGGGTCTCGGACACTCTACTCTTGGTTCTTGCGAGGAGGACACTGGTTCTTGCTGATATCATGTAAGTTTATATATTTCTTCAATTAAAGCCATATTTCTAAATGCGTTGTACCAATTCCTTCGATTCGCCTCATTTATAAACATACACTCGAGTTTCGTCTCGAGGAACCCAAATTGCTAGTGTCTAGACCGCTCAGCCTGCTTATTAGGGCTTTGTACATAAGCTGGTGGCAGCAAAGCGTTACCAAATTTTAATCACTTCATGACAATATGACTCCTGAACAAAATAAGGTCAAAATTGGCCCAAGCAAAGTATAAATCGGTAGAAATTCCCTTCCTTGCAAGACCGCGAAGAAATAATTTGACACTTCTCCAGGAAAGCTCTTATAGAGAGCCCATGAGGAACAAAGTGAGGTAACATGACATGACATCGGGAACACAAAGGCAGCACGTGACCAGCAGAGGACCTTAATTCTACCACAACGTGAGCTTTATTTCCTCAATAACAAAAAAAACATCAACAACAACAACAACAACAACAACAGCATGTCAGTGGCGTCGTACCTGTAATGCTCGTACCTGGATTCTCTGACCGGCAAAACGCTACCAAATTATTCACAATTTGCAACTTCAGTTTACTTAGGTTGCTTTCTGAACTGGGGGTCTTTTTCATTTAGGTATAGGTAAGACTTAGACAGGATAGTAACACAAAGAAAAACTTTGATGTGATTGTCATCAATATTAAGACGTTTCTCAAGCCCAAGAATGTTACCCATGACCGGAGACACAACACTTAGATCCTATTTCGATTTTGTGATTGTATCAAATGAAAAAAGAGTGAAATTCTCCATGTTAGCTTCAAGAATATGAATCCATTATGTAAATATCTTAAGTACAGAGATAAACAACAAAAAAAGCTAAGGTTGAGCCTGCTGTAAGCTTAATGTTGTAAGATACCCTAAGTTTATTGAATACCTGGTATTATTTCCAACATCCATATCCATCTTTCTTGGAGCTTGGTAGAAAATCAATGAACACCAAAGAGAGCGGCAAGCGAAGCTGGGAGAGCAATCCAAGTGTCCGGTATCGAAGCACCGTCGTTGACATCGAGAGATGGCGGCCATTGTGTCGTCTCCACACCGAAATGCGCACAACGAAGCAACCTAACAGCGTGAGCCGCGTAAAAAAAAACTAGCTCGAGCTGAAATTAGCTCGAGAAAAACCCTACAAGACAATAAAATATTAGCGAGAGAAAAAAATCGAAAATGACACTAGCCGATCTTTGCCGACTAAAAGAGCCGAGGTGACGAAGTCGCAGAAACGTCGGCGCCAAAATGTTCACATTATCTTCTGATTATCAAAAGTGCGCAAAAAATTACGAGTAATCACTTAATGAGGCTAATTATGTAAAAGTTTTCGGCGAGCGAAGCTTATTCAAAATAGTCTACGATAGCAAAAGCGTGTGCTAATGGCCCTCAAGCACCACCAAAATCACACGAACGTTGCACAGCGAAGCTCGCTGGAACGCTAACACAGCTGCGTATAGAACATCTTGCTGACGAAGGAACGAAATAAAAGTCATCACCCTGCTTGCTAGGGCCTAGCGCAAAACAATAACACCGACTAATGTTGTTGTCTGCCGAAAGTCACTGCCTTCTTAGCTGACGTCACACGCTACGCACTTCCGGGTACGTTCGCAAAAACAATGTCAACTTCAACGTGGTCGTGTTCAGATTAAATTCCAAGAGCGCCGAGCACAAAATGTCTGAAAACAAGATGGAAGACTGTCGACGCCATATTGGATCGCTGACGTCAATGTGGCCATCGTCGGAACTGTCGGGTCCCCTTTCTGTGAAAACAGCAAAGGAAATATGCTTCAAGAAGAATTAAATACATGCTAGAGGCTCTCAGACAAAAGATATTCTCTGACTAGTGCGAATAGTGCAAAAACAAGGTTCTCAATAATATATAAGGATCCAACAAAGGCTTTTCAGTGATTTATTCTTGGCTCGAGTTTAGACCGTTGATGAAGTAGGCAGAACAGCTTTGTGAAACGTCGGGAAAAGTTTGAGTTTGGGAGCTTAGAGCATCAATAACCCAGTAGTTTTCAAGTTAACGAACAAGCGAAGATGTCAATGCACTTTTTATGCTGTTATACCAAAAATTAAGAATTAAAAATATTCCTACATTTATTAAATCGTTTCTACACCAAATTTTACTTATGATTTGAAAATTTTATGAAAATTGGGAGGAGGAGAAGGTCGCCCCAAGAGACTCAATATGACATCAAAGTCTCACTGTACGAAGCGCTATCCATGGCTATAGAGATCAGTGGGAAGACATGATAAAGTGGCTCAATACGGCATCAAAGTCTCACTGTACGAAGCGCTATCCATGGCTATAGAGATCAGTGGGAAGACATGATAAAGTGGCTCAATATAGCATCAAAGTCTCACTGTACGAAGCGCTATCCAAGGCTATAGAGATCAGTGGGAAGACATGACAAAATGGCTCAATACGGCATCAAAGTCTCACTGTACGAAGCGCTATCCACGGCTATAGTGATCATTGGAAGATATGACAAAGTGACTCAGTATAGCATCAAAGGCTCACTGTACGAAGCGCTATCCACTATCCACTATCCTTAAATCTTTGCCAAAACTCACGTGTGGGTTGAACCATGGACGTGGCATTAAATTCGACGTGGCAGCAACAGCGCCGGCCGGACCGCCGCTCGGCACCGATCGGAGCTAGTCGGTCGCGTTCGGGTTCGTGTAGCTGAACCCAGCGAACTGCGTCTGGTCCATCGAGTGCAGGATCGCGCGGTCGACGGGCGTCAGGTGCGCGCGTTCCGCCGTGAACGCCGTGTCGAAGTATTGCACGTCGAGCACGTGCGTCTGCGCAATACAGGGCGATGTAGCAGCGTGGAAAACCTCGGCTAGTTGCTGGCAAATAGCTTGCTGTTATAATACGGGAAACTCTGTCGGGATGGCGTTTATTTTGTATTGTTGGTGTTTAACGACGCACTGTTTTGACAACTTGCCCTATGGCACTGGTCTGATGGCGTCGGTGAATGACGTTCGCCACGTTCGCTACTGGCGTTTCGTCGCCTGATTTCGTGTAGTTTCCTATACAATGGTATAGTATGATATTTGGTACTAACTTTGTTTTATCTCGTTAGTACGTTTTTAGGCATTTTTGCGTTAGTACGTTTTTCAATTGTAAATTTGTTTTTTGTTGGAATATTTTTACTGTGAACTCTTGAATCGATGCTGTATATGGCTTGCAGCTTTGGCAGGACCGTTGACAAGGACAGTTCTGAAGATCGCAACGCCATCGTGGTCAAAACTTCGTTCTTTACCCATTTCAGGGCCAAAAATCGATCACAACAGAGCAAAACTTTACGCAAGTTCAAAATCCATCGAATGATCGAACAGCTTGAATTTCTCCTACGGTCGGTTATACAACGTCCAGTCAAGTAGCTAACCTCAAAATTAAAACTCATCTCCATGGTGACGACCTATCGGTTGCTTCTGGTACTGAACTGGGAGGTAACATTTTAACTGAACACTGTAACTTCGGCTCTTAACCAATTATCTTAACGTGGTTCCGTACAGTTTTTTTATTGTTTTGTTTTGGTAAAATTTTACTCAGATGTGGTCTATGCTGGAAGGAAATACTTTATTTACTTTTTTTTTTTTTTTTAGAAATTTTCCGGAAAATGTGAAAATTTGTTTGGTAAAGATGCCACCACTCCTTCCCTCAATTAGGTCTAAATATTGGTGATATCATTCTCGACTATATATTTTTTTGATCAAGACACTTGCAGCTTGCCAATAAAGGAAGATGAAAGTTTAGAACTGCAGACTTTTTCAGTAACAAATTTTGAAACAAAGCAAAAAAATTAGCAAATTTACGTCATACTTAAACCATTGACAAAATTTAGAGAATGTCAGCGAGAATTGAATTAAGTGTCTGATTATAATCCCTGAAGTTTTGACATTCCATAAATATTAATTTCATCGCGATCGGACGACTGATACTCCCCCCTAGCGACAGGTCAGCGGGCGTAATATTCCATTCATCCAAAACCAATCATATCAACGTTGTAAGTCGGGCGATCAAGAAGACTTACGACGCGCGGCTTGAACGGAGCTTCCAGCGCCCGCCGCTCGAGCGCCGCCCAGTCAAGGCCACGGAAGAAGGGTTGGTCGATGACGTCTCCAGCGTTGCACTCGGCCGTGCCGAGCCGCTTGCTGGCGTCCTTCTCGAGCAACTGCGCAGCCGCACGACACAAGTCATTAGATACGTTGATGACCTCATAAGTCGCTTCCAAGTGTTGAGGCACACATGCTGATATGATATGAACCGTCGGAAATACAAGTGATGCAAGTGAAACTGGGGTGCCCTCATCAATAAGCTTCTAGGCTATGCGCACACGCAATATAATCGCGTTGTGGGTGAGTATTTAAAGGGAATGTGGTCCAAGCGTAATTTGCCACTTTAATTACCAGAAAGCATCTTTTTTCCCAGCCATACCATTGAAAATTAATAAACGTACTATTTCATCCTATGCAACTAGGCTATGCGCACCGCACAAGCAATATAATCGCGTTGTGGGTCAATTTAAATATTACGCTCATCCACAACACGATTATATGAGTGTTCGCATGGCCTAGTTATCTAAATTTCACAGATATAGAACTTGTGTCCATCATATTAAACACTGCTGGCTTCACAAGCTTAGCAATTCTCTGTAAAAAAAAAACGAAGATAACCGCAACTGGTCATCATACCCACTACCCTAGCCTAGAACTCACCCATAACTCTAGTAAGATATAAAGCCCCTTTTACACGGTCACATTTTTTCATCACATTCCGTCAAACCCTTGTAGAGCAGTCTGTAATAAAAACATTGTACAAGGTTTTGTGTGACGGATTTGATGAAAAATGTGACGACCTTTTACACGTTACAATAATCATTGTCTCACATTTATTATCACAGTAGGCCATGGAAGTTATGTCAGTTGACATTTCAGAAAAATATGAGAGTGAATTTAGATCTACTTTCGTCAGACGTCAGGTATGGGTGTGATTTCTATTTAAAAAAAAACTTTTGTCAACTTTTAATTCATTTTAATTACAGAAATTTCAAATTTTGAACTGCACACTGACATTTGCCGCCACGATTTTTTGAAAAGTTTGACGTCACGAAATCTCTGATCTCTGATTGGCTGCATTCCATACAAGATGTGATGGAAATAGAGCCTGGGCTATCCGAAAAAAATGTGCCACAGTCTGCCATACAAGACTTTTATGTGACGAACTGCCGTGCTATGGACTGTTTACACGGTCACATGCAGTTGTATACAAGACTGCTGTGCAAGGGTTTGACGGAATGTGATGAAAAAATGTGACCGTGTAAAAGGGGCTTTAGATCAAATATCATCATAAGCCCACCCATAACTCTAGTCAGATATTAAATCAAAGCATTAAACTATATCATTAAAATCGATCCAGCAAGAATTGTGCAAGCAAAGCCAGCAACACTCACACTGGTGAGCAGCGAGTGCGCCTCCCGCGACAAGAACCGCGGGTAGTTCGGCTGCTCGTTACAGATCGACCAGAACAGGTCGTCCTCGTCGCAGCCGGTGAACGGAGACTGTCCGGTCAGCATCTCGTAGAGCAGGATGCCGAACGACCACCAGTCCACGCACTGGTTGTACTTGAGTCCCTTGATGATCTGACAGACACGACACAATCCCAGGTAGGAACAGGTATCTTGTGCACATGATCAGTTCTGTTCGGGAGAGAGGTCGGAGGGCTTGAAGTTAAGGAACATCGCGCTGAGTCAGGTGTTTGATGGGTGACCATCATGCACATGATCAGTTCTGTTCGGGAGAGAGGTCGGAGGGCTTGAAGTTAAGCAACATCGTGCTGAGTCGGTGTTGGATGGGTGACCATCATGCACATAATTAGTTTTGTTCGGGAGAGAGGTTGGTGGGTTTGAAGTTTAGCAACATCGCGCTGAGTCAGGTGTTTGATGGATGACCATCATGCACATAATTAGTTTTGTTCGGGAGAGAGGTTGGTGGGTTTGAAGTTAAGCAACATCGCGCTGAGTCAGGTGATTGATGGGTGACCATCATGCACATGATCAGTTCTGTTCGGGAGAGAGGTTGGTGGGTTTGAAGTAAAGCAACATCGCGCTGAGTAAGGTGATTGATGGGTGACCATCATGCACATGATCAGTTCTGTTCTGGAGAGAGGTTGGTGGGCTTGAAGTTAAGCAACATCGCGCTGAGTCAGGTGATTGATGGGTGACCATCATGCACATGATCAGTTCTGTTCGGGAGAGAGGTTGGTGGGCTTGAAGTAAAGCAACATCGCGCTGAGTAAGGTGATTGATGGGTGACCATCATGCACATGATCAGTTCTGTTCTGGAGAGAGGTTCGTGGGCTTGAAGTTAAGCAACATCGCGCTGAGTCAGGTGTTTGATGGGTGACCATCATGCACATGATCAGTTCTGTTCTGGAGAGAGGTTGGTGGGCTTGAAGTTAAGCAACATCGCGCTGAGTCAGGTGATTGATGGGTGACCATCATGCACATGGTCAGTTCTGTTCGGGAGAGAGGTTGGTGGGTTTGAAGTTAAGCAACATCGCGCTGAGTGTGTTTGATGTGGGTGACCATCATGCACATGATCAATTCTGTTCGGGAGAGAGGTCGGAGGGCCTGAAGTTAAGCAACATCGCGCTGAGTCGGTGTTTGATGGTTAGCTTAGGCCTAGCTTTGCTATCTATGAAGCTGTGTATGGACCTACTTCCGGCGCCATGTAGTCGGGCGTCCCACAGAACGTGTCTGCCGTGCGGTCCAGGAAGATCTGCAGCTTGCACATGCCGAAGTCGGCGATGCGGACGTGTCCCTCAAAGTCCAGCAGGATGTTGTCGAGCTTCAGGTCTCTGCGTTACGAAGAATTTAGTAGTTAGTATTAAAAGCAGAGAGTTGATTTGTAAAGCAATTAGACCCAGTTTTACCAATTTCTTAACTCTGAGTTCAAGTGTTAGTTGAGCCATAGACAGTATATGGTTGAGCTGAATGGCATGACAATAGTCAACGACGTGCAGTGAAATTCAACTGTTTCTGTTAGTTACACTTCAACTGAGAGCTGAAAGAAATGGTAAAACTGGCCCTTAGATCAAACATTTAATTATATAATTTGCTACCGCCCGTCACACCGAAGGAGAAAAGAGGAATGTGTCAAAAGTCCTTCAGAGTCAAAAGAAGTTGGGAAAAATCGGGGTGGCTGTGATATCAGAATTTAAAAACAAAAACTAATGGTTTAGAATGGAGGAAATAGTGTTTCTAAAATTTCATTCTTTTGAAGTTTTTACTGCTTTAATTTGTACGTGCTTGGGCGAGTTTTTACACAAGTGTGTATTTATAATTGTCTACGAATAATGGATTTTTGAGGAAGTCATACGCGAGTTTTTAAAAGTTTGTTAGTAATGCAAGCGAGTTAAGCAGTGTAACATAAAAGCATTAACGACATCAAGGAGCGAGGACCATTTAAAAAACAACTAAAATCTTATCTAACTGACAAAGTGTTTTATAGCATGAGTGAATTCGAAAAAAAGCAAATTTAAGAATATTTATACTTGTGACAATGTTTATACATTATGTAATGTGTTAACAAACTGCTAATAAATAAATAAATAAAAATAAATTACATCTAAGACAGTCTAGACAAACCCAAATGAGAGAAAGCTCGGCTCACCTGTACACGATACCCTTCTTGTGCAGGAACTTCAGCCCAGACACAATCTCGGCGGCGTAGAAGCGAGCTCGTGGCTCCTCGAACCGGCCGCTTTGCTGGATGTGAAACATCAGGTCGCCTCCGTTGAGGTACTCCATCACGAAGAACAGGTGAGACTGCATCACACAAAGACAGGTGTTACCGTCTTTGACAATTTTATACGCTGCGTTGACGCTGTCTCTAATTTCTAATCTAGCCTAGCAGCGAGCTGAGGGTGAACCTGGTGCTGGTGAATGACAGGCTGATGATGAAGCAAACCTAGCCTAGCAGCGAGCTTAGGGTGAACCTGGTGCCAGTGACAGGCTGATGATGAAGCTAACCTAGCCTAGCAGCGAGCTGAGGGTGAACCCGGTGCTGGTGAATGACAGGCTGATGGTGAAGCTAACCTAGCCTAGCAGCGAGCTGAGGGTGAACCCGGTGCCGGTGAACGACAGGCTGATGATGAAGCTATCCTAGCCTAGCAGCGAGCTGAGGGTGAACCTGGTGCCAGTGAATGACAGGTTGATGATGAAGCTAACCTAGCCTAGCAGAGAGCTGAGGATGGACCAAGTAGCCTCCAGCTTCCAACAGCATTGGGATCCGCTATCCACACAAATACACACAATTCAGAAGTCTGCACAAAGACCATCAATTACCATCGATGGTAATATAAGTGGTTGTGGTTGTGGTTGTGGTTGTGGTTGTGGTGCGTACCTCCGTCTGGAAGGTGCAGAACAGGTGGCAGAGGTAGGGGTGCTTGGTGCCCAGCGCCAGCACCTTGCGCTCGATCAGCGTGCACTCGACGTCATCGTCTTCCAGCACCACGTCTTTCTTGAGACACTTGACCGCGTAGTAGCACTCGGTGCCCTTCAGCTCGGCGAGCAGCACCTATACAAGGTCACGGGTCAGGCAGCCGGGTCAAGGTCAGTCTGCTTTCATGGGTGTCAGTACAATTTCCGTTGTCATAAGCTTCTTCTGTTGCTTTGACCGCTGCAAACGTCCGGGGGACTCGAACCCCGGTCTCCAGCCATCGCCGCTGCTGCTCTGACCGCCGAGCTAAATGTCCGTCCACTCGGGGACTCGAACCCCGGTCTCCAGCCATCGCGGCTGCTGCTCTGACCGCCGAGCTAAATGTCCGTCCACTCGGGGACTCGAACCCCGGTCTCCAGCCATCGCGGCTGCTGCTCTGACCGCCGAGCTAAATGTCCGTCCACTCGGGGACTCGAACCCCGGTCTCCAGCCATCGCGGCTGCTGCTCTGACCGCCGAGCTAAATGTCCATCCACTCGGGGACTCGAACCCCGGTCTCCAGCCACCGCGGCTGCTGCTCTGACCGCCGAGCTAAATGTCCGTCCACTCGGGGACTCGAACCCCGGTCTCCAGCCATCGCGGCTGTTGCTCTGACCGCCGAGCTAAATGTCCGTCCACTCGGGGACTCGAACCCCGGTCTCCAGCCATCGCGGCTGCTGCTCTGACCGCCGAGCTAAATGTCCGTCCACTCGGGGACTCGAACCCCGGTCTCCAGCAATCGCGGCTGCTGCTGTTTCAACGACGACGTACTCACCTTGCCGAAGCTGCCCTTGCCGAGCACCTTGAGGAACTGGAAGTCGTCGATGGCGTACTTCCGGTATCGTGGAATGGTGGTTGCCGGGGGCGTGACCCTGCCCGGGGCGTGGCCGCTGGTCGCTAGGCAGCTGGAGTTGGACGTCATGGAGACCAGGTCGTCGTCCGGGCGAAGGGCGGGGTTCGACGCCGGACCCGGGGAGCCGGGCTCTCGCGCGCATGCTCCTGACCCTCCTGGCGGTGAGAAGGTTATACAGATGGTGTACAAGACAGATTGCCATGCAAACACTGAGTCGACGTCTGCACGGCGAACGGGCTGCCGACTCGACGGACTGGCGATGCACACGACGGATTGCAGCGTTGTGTTGCTTTGCACACAGAGAATCCGTCGGTACCAATTCGTGGCTTGAAAATTCGACTTGTGGACGAAGTATTTCGTAATTTTCGGAAATTAGCATTGAAATATTTCGGTAATATAGGAAATAGAACCTAGCCTATAAATCTAACCATAACGGATAGAGCTTGTATGAGTTGTTTTACACTTCAAATAGTCCGGTGTCTATTTTATTTCGATGCTTTTAGCAAAGTATAGACGGAAATCGTTGGGCTAAGCAAAAACATTGACCGATCGGTGAAGAAATTGGGACAGTGCACGGCACACCATGGAATGCACAGGGAAGTTATTTGCTACGCGGACGTTCCAATTGTTTCCTAGTGCATGACGTAATCTCGCGTCGTGTCATTTGGGCCACCCACTAAATTCGAAGCGCGTAGCACTCTGGGTGCGAGGCGGACGGCTGGGAACGTGCGACGCGTTCGGTGGGACGTTGAAGCGCGTAGCACGCTGGGTGCGAGGCGGACGGCTGGGAACGTGCGACGCGTTCGGTGGGACGTTGAAGCGCGTAGCACGCTGGGTGCGACGCGTTCGGCTGGGAACGTGCGACGCGTTCGGTGGGACGTTGAAGCGCGTAGCACGCTGGGTGCGAGGCGGACGGCTGGGAACGTGCGACGCGTTCGGTGGCACGTTGAAGCGCGTAGCACGCTGGGTGCGAGGCGGACGGCTGGGAACGTGCGACGCGTTCGGTGGGACGTTGAAGCGCGTAGCATGCTGGGTGCGAAGTGGACGGCTGGGAATGTACGACGCGTTCGGTGGGACGTTGAAGCGCGTAGCACGTTGGGTGCGAGGCGGACGGCTGGGAACGTGCGACGCGTTCGGTGGGACGTTGAAGCGCGTAGCACGCTGGGTGCGAGGCGTACGGCTGGGAACGTACGACGCGTTCGGTGGGACGTTGAAGCGCGTAGCACGCTGGGTGCGAGGCGGACGGCTGGGAACGTGGGACGCGTTCGGTGGGACGTTGAAGCGCGTAGCTCGCTGGGTGCAAGACGGACGGCTGGGAACGTGCGACGCGTTTGTAAAATCTACCCCATAATAAAATTGTGTTTGATAATATACTAGGTAAACGATTAGTAGAACACTCGTTGAAGGATGAGCGAGCCGTAATCTCCGAGGAGAAATTCAAACGGAAAACATTTGAAAATCATATTGTTGAAAACAGTGCTTTAATGATCATGTATTTTTATTATTATTATTTATTATTAAGTCATTTTATTTTTCTGATTAGCAGAATACTTCATGCACGAATCTGAAACTTTAGCAATTTGTTAAGCTTGTTATCATATATATTCAATCCAAATTTGGTGCGGATCGGTTAATTGGTTACGAAACTAGTACCAAAAAACTGAAAAATTTACGGGTTTTTGCTCATAAAAATGAAACGACTGACCAGATTTTGCTCAAAAACTATACAGCACCTCGCTGAGTCACCACGAACGTTTTTGCCAAATTTCGTAACGATCCGTGACCTTTAAGTAGGGCTGCTCGTTTTTGTTACAAACAAAAAAAAAAACATAAATCCAAATGCTTTTTTTTCCCCTATGTTGTTAAATTGAAGGATTTCGCTCGCTTCGCTCGCTCATCCAATAAAGTCCAATAATATCACATACTTTTATAAAATAGTTAAAAACTGAGGAATTTTAACTTTTTCCTGTCCAAGCACATGAGCCCTTAGTTCCTTTTTACATCCAAACACTGTGTGTTTTGCGAAATTAATCTCATTTGTGTCATATTTTAACCGTAATTCAACCAACGGATAACAACACTAAAACCGCTTTTGGGCTTACATGGAATTTCCATGTAGCTCTTAATCACTCTTGAAGCACAATTAAACACCTATTCAATTCAATCAAAATTCAATCAAAATCACGTCATGATACCCACTCGCTAAAGCCAGGTAGAGAAATTTGGGTTATGATTTCCCTGTCTTCCTTTGTTATTTAGCAGAGCTAATTAATATTTTTTCCAAAATGGTATTACGTCCAGTGGGTATCTGACGCCAGTTTTCTCTGAGTGGAATAGATCTATTCGGGCAATATTTCTGGCCTATTCAAGGGCATGTTGCACACATTTCAAGCATCTTAAGTGCAGATAAATCTGCAAGCTAATAATAATTCGCGTCTGTGTACACATTTTGACACGGAGGTGGTGAAGGCTGCACGGCTAGCGAGGAGCAAGCTCGTGATGAATTGCTTTAAAGTGTTGGCTTCACGCCGACATAGCTTTGGTCGTTGTTGGAAAATTTGGACAGAAATTATAAACAATCTTTCTGTTTATGAGACGGTATTTACTCCGGCTGACAATCAGCCTGAGTTTATACTTTCTTTACATGCATGTCTTTTCCTTTTTTAGAACACATGAGGTTTCAGAAACTCTAGTGAGCTGGGTTATTCAATGCTAAGTTCCCAAATTCAAACTTGTACGTTTCGCAAAGCTATGCTGCCTGCTTTATTACGGGTCTAAACTCGAGGTCCAATAAGCTACAAAAACCTAACAAAATAATAAAAACTAAGGGCCAGTTTTACCGTTTTATTAACCGGTTGAAGTGTTATTCGAGTTCAAATTTGATGGAAACGGTAAAAAAAACGCGCAGTGAAATTAAATTTTTAGTGTAAGTTACTCTCAACATATTATGTGGTTGAAATAAATTGTTAAGACTGGGTTGTGATTTCCCTATCTTCCTTTGTTATTCAGCAGAGATAATTAATATTTTTCCAAGCTGGTGGAATAGGTCTATTACGTATTACGACTTTAATTTTGTACATCTTGGTGAAATTTAAAAGGCGGTCTTTTTTTGAGTATGACCATTACCTAGAAAGACTATAGAAGTCTATAACATTCTTCTATTAACTTTGGTAAACCAAGTCCTCAGTAGAAAACCATAATTCCTGTTAAATTATTAACTTGTCTATATGCACTGTTACAGGAAGAATGGAGATAGCATCCAATATATTATTAGCTGGGCGTTTATTTATCTGCCTTTGCCAGTTCGTTCTGTAAGCTAGCTGGCAACCCGACAGCTTGGTTCCATTAGATTAAGCAATAAAATCGGATTATGATGAAGCTATGACGTGGGACGCATGGCCAATGAATTATTCGCCTCTCATTGCCAGCTCATGAACATCTGCTGGATGCTCTCTATCTTCAAGTGTTAAAAAGTGTATCAGCTGCCATGTGGTCGGAGATGGATGTTGCAGTTTTGTAGCGATATTCAGCAAGATCTTGATTATTAAGTTTTGATTTTATGTGAATAGCATGGGAATTTAAATCGTTGCCAAAGTTGAAAAATTCCGTTAATTTGGCCACGAAGCTAGGAGTGTATTTAAGTAAACTCGGTTCAGTGACAGATTATTTCCTAGGCGGCCAATTCAGTTGATAAACGTTGGGAATTCATCTACAGCTCGTATATTTGGCAAGAAGTGTAACCGCAGGTTGAAGCAAAATGTACTAGCCTCTCATATCATGCTCATTTTCGCTCATTAGCTATAATTATTTTAATTATGTGTTACCAAATCCTAGCGGCAAATCCAAGCCTTAGAGCTATCTTAAATGTCAGCGGCAATTAATATTTACAAGAATATGTTACATAATATAAACACTCCTCGAACAGTTTGGAAAAAATATTAATTATCTCTGCTAAACAACAAAGGAAGATAGTGAAAACACAACCCAAATTGCTCTACCTGGCTTTAGCGAGTGGGTATCATGACGTGATTTTGATTGAATTTTGATTAAATGAAATAGGTGTCTTGCCATCGAATTTTACCTGCAGTTACATTTATTATCATAGTCCTGTTTCTATCTCCATGGAGCCACGTTATAATCGGGGTTAGTCGAGTTGTTGGCGTGTGATTGCAGCATAGCTTCACTAGATTCATCGCCTTCTATATGTTCATTCATAGCCCTGTTTCTATCTCCATGGAGCCACGTTATAATCAGGGTTAGTCGAGTTGTTGGCGTGTGATTGCAGCATAGCGTCACTAGATTCACCACCTTCTATGTTCATTCATAGTCCATGGAGAATTTTGATTGAAAGTAATGAATTTCAAAGAAATAACATACATGCACTACAAAATTGCGTTCCCACATCCCAAGCGTAGTGAATCCCAGCTCTGACTGAAAAATATGTGCATGGCTTTATAAATATAAATGCATATTACTAATATTCCTTCTTTTCATTAAATCCACCCACGCGTGTTTATCAACAATTTTCCTTATACATCTAGAACATTGCCAGCCATTTGAGTCTTCCTCGATGCACTGAAGACCTGACGGTCGGAGCGTTGTAACTAAAAGTCAGTGCAAAGAATGTTACCTTTCTTGACCGTCGCGAGCGCCTCGACGATCAGCTTCTGGTTGACGCCACACAGATGAGCCATCAGCTTCTCACACTTCTTGTGACAGTTGACATCGCAATCTGCAATACACCATCCATACGTCTCCAAAATACAATCCACCCTGTCGTCCGTCATCTGTCATCTGTTTCCCTGTCCCTGTCACTGTCCCTGTCCCTGTCATCTTTCATCAGTTGTATGCCATCTATCGTCTGTCATCTGTCGTCTTACGTATGTCGTCTGTGGCCCAGTGTATCCCTGTCTCTGTCCCAGTCCCTGTCCCAGTCCCTGTCCCTGTCTCTGTCCCTGTCCCTGTCCCTGTCCCTATCCCAGTCCCTGTCCCTGTCCCTATCCCTGTCTCTGTCTCTGTCTCTGTCCCTGTCTCTGTCCCTCTCCCTCTCCCTCTCCCTGTCCCTGTCCCTGTCCCAGTCCCTGTCCCAGTCCCTGTCCCAGTCCCTGTCCCAGTCCCTGTCCTTGTCCCTGGTTCAGTCCCTGTCCCTGTCCCTGTCCCTGTCCCTGTCCCTGTCCCTGTCCCTGTCCCTGTCCTTGTCCCTGTCCTTGTCGCTGGGTTCCAACCCCATCGGTTGACAGAGACTGCGTAATCAGACACACACCACTAAAGTACGTCTCACACTCACTTGTCGGCAGATTGTTTCATGAAATCTCTTCATTTACATGAACTACACACACCTTCACTTACCTTATTGGCAGATGACTTATAGCTACTTCCCATTTATTTTTAAAGACTTAGGTCTTTTTCTAATCTAAGAGCAAGATCGTTGTATGATAAATTGTCAAGATACGGACCCAACGGAATCTGACGATGAAAACCCGTTCGTCATCTCAATCTCAGAGATGTGCATAGCTTTTCACACGGAAAAACTGCATAGCTTGCAAACGCTTAGCTTTGTCTCGTTGTACGAAGCGCTTATCATATAGCTATATAGAGATGAGTGGAAATAAACATGTTAAATTGGATCAATTAGGCAACAAAGTCTCGCTGTACGATGCGATATCCATGGCTATAAAGATCAGTGGGAAGACATGACAAAGTAGCTCAAAACGGCATCAAAGTCTCGCTGTACGAAGCGCTATCCACGGCACATAGCGACCAGTGGGGCCAAGCCCTCGCACGCGGCTGAAGCTTTATGTCTAACAAAGCAGACCGTGAATGTGACAACAGCTTGCCGGAATGCGCAACGCCAAACGTAGACACTGAGATGCTAAAGAAAGAACTTGAAAACAAGCGGCTGGAAATAGAACGGCGCGGAGAAGAAAAAAACCATCAAGCGGTTAGCCACACCGCCGTGTTGTATGGGAACCACGCAAATATCATAGCACGAGGAATCTTTGGCAACGCGTAGCCGGCGGTCTCTTTACAGTTTTACGCCCCCTCTGGGACAAAGTTGGCCCTGTACCCTTGATACTCCTTCAGTTTTGAGGCTTGACACACCTTGGTTTTAATGAGGATGTCACGGTTATTGCTGACTCGTTGATTGAACTTGTTTGTCTTGGCAGTTTGTGTTGATATGACGTATCGCTTGCAGCTTATTTCTAATTAGGCGTCTAAAAATCATGTAGGTAGTGTAGGCATCTTATACTTTTATAATACATGATGAAACACTCGCGGCAAATCGGGCGTGGAAGAACTAGGCAGCAGAGTTAAATGCAAAATTAAATAAGTGCAGTTATCATCCGGAAAAGATACTCTTTTATATGTCAACTGTCAGTTGATGCTTGAGTTAGTGCATCAGTGGCAAACAAAGCCTTCTTAATTTTACGTAATATGACGTAAGTTACGTTGTTAGTTGTAACTAGATGCCTGTGGTGTTTCAATTTCTACGATTCTGAGCTCAACAATGAAATTTCGGCCAAGATTCCCATATTGTAATAGAAACTCCTAATTTCATTTACAATTTACAATTTATTTTATATTTGTTGAGTTACCTTAGATTTACTTTTTGACGATGCCCATATTATGTACTCTGTACCGATCGACGAGAATCTAATAGAATACAATACAATGCAATTTGGTAAGCATCTCCATGGAGCGCAACAACTCAAATTTATGTTTTCTCCGCTATCGTCAAGTAGTTCAAAGAAAGATATGGGTATTTCTGCCTGGAAACATTTTCGATTGGATAGCTTCTAAGAATATACCTACCTATGCATATAAGGTATCTTTATACTAAGTATGATATATCTTATGTCTCTATTGCGGAATTCTCATCGCAAGCTTTAATCGTTTCACAAGAACAATGACACTCAATCGTCCCCAGAAAACTTTAGAAATACCTAATGTTTACAATGTCATATAGATGGATCAATGCAAGTTAATAATCAACTAAATTTTCCGATTATAAACACCTCAGTGATAACTTTAATTGAAGACGGACTTATATTTTTTTGCTGGTATGCTTACAGTGATGAATGAGCTTTCCTAATCAAGTCTCACTATTCACCGCATGCAAAACACAACACATTTAAGCAAGAATATTGGTGTGATTTCGTTCATCACAAAATTAGTTTAGGCAGTTAGAGAAGGAATGGAACATTTAAATTAAAATATGTAAATGGATTTTCTAATTCTGAGAAACTCTGGTTCCCAGTCCCAACGGAAGGGGCTTTTAATCGAATTGATATACATCTCGAAAGTGCGCCGTTAAAGTTTCTCAGAAACGGATAAACATCTAGTTTTCAGCTGGTGTAAGCTGCAATGTACGACAATAAATGCCCTCATTTTCGCTGAAAGTAGCATTAAAATAATCTCAAAAGATTGCTAATTCGTTTTCAGAAAAACCATTTGACTAGTATTGAATGAGCAAATCCCAAAATCAAGCTTTTTCTGACGTTAAGCAAACCTGTCGCAAACGCAGGGTAAAAGTTTGAGTTTGAGAGCAAAGCATTCAATAACCAAGATAAAAAGTTTTTCTTAACACCGTGTAGTGTTTTCTTCTATAAGAATCCTTCCTAGCAGAGTCAATGTTTTCGCTGTACCAATTCACTTCCGTCTATACTTTGCTTAGTTCGCTTAAATAATGTAGACCTCGGAGCAATTAAGAAGTAAGTAACACTAATCGTAATTGTTAAACCACGCTCTATCGAATGTAATGTCCATACCATATATGATAACAACAGGATTCCTCCACTAATCCGTGCTGTCGAGAGGTTGATAAGCAAGGCGAGTGAAGTTGTCGTACTAAATTCACACCCTCTAACCTCTCTCCCGAACGGAACTTATCACGTGCATGATGGTCACCCATCCAACACGAAACTCAACGCGATGTTGCTTAACTTCGTTCAGCAGAAAAAAAAATGTTCCAGTCATTCAAATGTGAGGTTACCTAGAATATTTTTTCCACAAACCTGATCCAGGACCACTACTTAACCATACAACCTTCTAAAATCAAAGACCTTGCTCTCAATCAAACCCACCTCTTGCCTTCTTGTTAACAGCAGGACTCCCCGGCGAACTGTTGAACCCCGAATCATTGCTCGACGTACTCGTCCTCTGCCCGATCGTCTCCTCCGTCTCCGTATCCGAACCCGAATCCGAGCCCGTGTCCGAATCGGACTCGCCCTCTTCGGTAGACTCGTCGTCTTCATCGCTGTCCGAATCCGTGTCGGATTCTGAGCTGGAGCCGCCATGTTGCGGAGACCGCTTCACACTTCCGGTCCCTGCGGCCTTGAGCGTGATGTGGAGGGCGCGCGAGTGGGCGTACACAATGGTGCTCTTCTTGGTTAGCGTGCGGTGGATCTTGATGGAGGAGGTGCTCTTGAGGAGGGAGACTCGCTTGGGGGTGGCGGCGTCTAGGGGTGGCGGTTTTGTTGGGGTTTGGGGTTTGTTTGGTGGGATGGCTGGGGGTGTCTTGGTTGCTTGCTTTGCTTGCGATGGGGTGGTTGTGTCTTTGTTTGCTTGTTTGGTTTGTTCCAATTTTGGTTTTAAAAGTTTTTCAGATTCTAATCTTGCTTTTTGTGGATTTTCTTCTTCTAACTTGGCTTTCTGAAGTTTTTCCTGTTCTAATTTAGCCTTCTGAAGTTTTTCTTCTTCCAATTTGGCTTTTTGAAGTTTTTCTTCTTCCAATTTGGCTTTTTGAAGTTTTTCTTCTTCCAATTTGGCTTTCTGAAGTTTTTCCTGTTCTAGCTTTAACTTTTCAAGCTTAACCTGTTCAAGTTTTGCTTTTTCAATTTTTGCTTTCTCTAATTTAGCTTTTTCTAGGATGGCTTTCTCGAGTCTTTCATTTTTTAATTTTTCTTTTCTGATGATTTCCTGTTCTATTTTTTCTTGCTCAATTCTTTCTTGTTCAATTCTTTCTTGTTCAATTCTTTCTTGTTCAAGTCTTTCTTGTTCAATTCTTTCTTGTTCAATTCTCTCTTGTTCAATTCTTTCTTGTTCAATTCTCTCTTGTTCAATTCTTCCTTGTTCGAGCTTAGCATTCTTCATATTTTCTTCTTCCAGTTTTGACTTTTCTTGTTTGGTTTGTTCCAGTTTAGCTTTTATAACTTTCGCCTGTTCTAATTTCGCTTTTTCAAGCCTAGCTTTCTCTAGTTTCATCTTTTCAAGCCTGATCTTTTCAAGCCTAGCCTTTTCAAGTTTTGCTTTTTCAATTTTTGCTTTGTCAAGCTTTGCCTGCTCTAGTCTAGCCTTTTCCAACCTCGCTTTCTCAATTTTTTCCTGTTCTTGTCTTGCCTTTTCAAGCCTCTCTTCTTCTAGCCTTGCTTTTTCTAGTCTTTCTTCTACCTTCCTTGCTTTTTCTAATCTTTCTTCTTCCTTCCGTGCTTCTTCTTCCTTCCTTGCTTTTTCTAGTCTTTCTTCTTCCTTCCTTGCTTCTTCAAGTCTCTCTTGTTCAAGTTTTGCTTTCTCAAGCCTCACCTGCTCTATTCTTGCCTTTTCCACCTTTGCTTTCTCACATTCCTCCTTTTCTAGTCTTGCTTTTTCTAGCCTTTCTTGTTCAAGTCTTGCTTTCTTACGCGCTTCTTCTTCTTTTCTTACTCTTTCAAGTCTTTCCTGTTCTTTTCTCACCTTTGCAAGTCTATCTTGTTCCAGCCTCGCTTTTTTCAATTTTTCCTCTTCTTTTCTTAATTTTTCAACCTTTTCCTGTTCTTGTCTTGCCTTCTCCCGCCGTTCTTGCTCAACCCTAGCCTTTTCAAGCTTCTCCGCCTGAAACCTCTCCTTCTCCAGCCTGGCTTGATCCGCCTTGGCCAGCCCCCCGCTCCCACCCTTCTCGTTGTTCTTCTTCAACTTCGAGATCGCCAACTTGTACTTGTCCTCCATCTGCACCCCTGCCGACGGGAACCCGGACCTTTCCTCCACCTCCGCCAGTGACGTCACCGACCCCAGCGCCACGCCGCCATCTTGCGGCACGCCGGGACGGCCTTTTGGCGTTCTGACCACCTCCCTGACGGTCGCCTGCCGCTGCACAACGTCCTTGAGCTCGGCCACGAAGCGCCCGGCCTTCGCCGCCGCTCGGCTCTTGTCGGCCGCGCCCGCCGCCGCTCGGCCGCGCTCGACCTCGACCACCTCGGGCTCGGCCAACGTCGCCTCGCCGGCGTTGTCCACCGACACGGCCGCCTCGATCCGGCCCACCACCGCCACCTGGCCACCGCCGCCGTCAACGTCCTGCGACTTCCGGCGCAGCTTGACCGTGTTGCGTCGCTGCAGCAACGACTTGCCGAAACCCGACTCCTGGCGGAGCACGCCGAACGCGTCCGAGTCGGGCCTATGTTGGCCGAACGCGTCCGAGTCGGGCCGATGTTGGCCGAACGCGTCCGAGCCCGTCTCGCGCCGCTTCACCGTCGGCCGGCCGGACGTGAGCGTCGATCCGCGACGCAGCTTCGTGCCTCTGCGCACGCCCGCCGCGCATCCCTCCGCCTCGGGTATCGCGTGCAGCGCGCTCTCGTCGACCAGCAGACAGTCGAGCGCGTCGAGCTCGGCGCTCTGCGACCTGCGCAGCGGCAATGCGCACTCGCCCGCCGCCACCGCCGCGCACGCGTCGTCCAGCTCGCCACTGCTGCGCTTGCCGCGGTACGCCTTCTGGCGGGTGGGACGCCGCGAGGCCCCGCCCCCGCCGGCCCCGCCCACCGCCGCCCCCTCGGCGCGCGCGTGCGCGTCCGTCGCGAGCAACAAGTCTAGCGCGTCCAGTTCGGCGCTCTGCCGCCGCTGTTTCTTGACGTCGCCGCCGTCCGTCACGGCGGCGACGGCGTCACGCTGCTCGTCGCGCATGCGCCGCGCCAGCCGGTCGCTCTCCTCCAGCCGCTGCCGCGCCTCCTTCAGCCGCTGCTCCTCCCCGCGGTCTTTGATCAGGAACTTCTCCATCAACTTCTCGCCGGGCGTCTGCTTGCGCCGCTGCTCGGGCTGCGCGGCCGGGCTGCGCCGGCGCGTGTGCAGCCGCACGACGGTGCGCCCGCGACGGATTGTCCCATCGCGCGATATCCCCTCGGCCTTGGACGCGGCGGCGTCGGGGGCGGGGCGAGCGGGGCGGGGCGCCGCGTTCCGCGGGGAGGAGACGTCGATGTCGGCGGTGTTGATGTGCAAGGGGCGTGGTGTAGGGCGGTACGCGGGCGGCGGGGGCGGCGGGTGGTGGCGACGGCGCGCGGCGAGCGGGGAGTTGGAGGACGACTCGCTGATCGGGGTGAGGCGCGGGGAGCGGGTGTAGGGCGAGTGGAGGAAGCTGGGCATCGACGGGTAGGAGGGCGAGGTGTAGGCGGAGGTGCGCCCGCTGCTGGTGTACGGCGAGGTGTAGTAGGAGGCGGTGTAGGCGGAGCCGCCGTAGTAGAGGCTGAGGTCGCTGAAGATCGGCATTGTGGACGGGTGTTGGGTGCTGGTCGTCGGGAGCGGCTGCTGCTTGTGCTCTAGGCTTGTGGTTGGGAGTTGAGGGTGTTAGCTGTGAGAACCGAAGGAATGCATACTTGGGTGTGATCGATTCGCATCCAGGAACGTTTCAGTGTCGGTTTTCTTCCTTCTTGAGATTTTAACGCGTTTTTTTTTTTTTTATTGCTTGAGAGTTGAGTTTCAATTGAGGCAAATGAAACTCAAAAGTGGTTCTTTCTTCCTTTTCGTGTCCTACCTTTCAGCTGTTTTCATGCCAGCCTGAGGTTCTGAAAGATACACAATGAGGACCGCGTTCCTTGCTAAGGAACTGGCTCCTTCCTCCTTAAATGTTAGTTTTCTCGTTTGCAATCCGTAATGGCGAAGATAGATGTCGTTGCTATCGCTTCAAAATGTCCGCGCATCAAAATCTCCGAAGCTGAGCATCTCACGGACTGTGAACTAAAATGGCCGTCGTAAGACTTTCAACCTTTGATTTCCGACACTTTCACCGCTAGAGGTCACTGCACTCTGTCGGGGGGAGGGCGTTCAGCAAGCTTCGTACGCCGTGGTGACGTCACGAGCGCGATGATGCAGCTCCGTCGACTCCAACCTGGCGGCAGCACGCGACACTAACGCTATGACGTCACGCGCGGAAAGGAATGCGTCAGGTGCATTGTCGTTGCACTGACCCAAATAGCTACGCGACTTGGGGCGGCAGAAAAATAACACAGCAACTGCGACGACCACGAAACTACGACGAATGTTGAGAGAAAATAGTTTTTAGAGTCCAAAACACAGTGTTTTTTTACTAATAACAAAACAAAGCTAGCTTGACTTAGCTGTTACTGCTTATCCTTCAGTGAGTTGAAAGGTGTAACGATCCAGAAGGCTCTGACAAAACTTCCGCAAACACCGTAGCGTAGCCATTGACGACAGCGCCCGTCCGTCAGTTATCGGTACTTGACGGTGCAAAAATACACGCAACAATTGCTCGAAGTGTTCGCACACACCGCAGTACACAGGTAGGCGTGAATCACGACAAGCACACGAAGATGTTTGCGAACGGAACGCTGAGACAGCACTGAGCCAAGTGGTAGCTAAAAGCAGCCCGCTCGTCCGCCCGTCCGCCCTCCCTCCTGAAGCAACCGTAATGGCCTATTCTTAACGAAGCGTAGCGCGCGCCTTGATTAACTAACCGCTTCTTGGATCCGTGCACTTAATCCCCCTCCCCCTCCCCCCCCCCCATCGCGTGGTGTCGTTGGTGACATGTTGGTTATGTTAAGCAACAGTGTCTGAAGATTGAGTGCCGGATTGGTGACCGTTACTCTTTCGGATATTGAGTGTTTTTGGGTGGTGGATTGCTCCGATGGGTGGGTTAAGCAGGCTGCATCGCAAGGTGTCGTGTGCTGCTGGATCTGTATTTAGGTAGCCTAGAACTAGAAGTTCAGCAATGCGTTGGCTTGGCTACATTGGCGGATGGGTGACCATGAAGAGTGTTGTTATGGTGATATTATCGAATTTAAGGTCTGTGGTAAATAGATTATAGTTGAGGTTATAGCTTTATCATCAGTCTGTCATTGAACGGCACCCTCAGCTCGCTGCTAGGCTAGGTTAGCTTCACCCTCAGCTCGCTGCTAGGCTAGGTTAGCTTCACCCTCAGCTCGCTGCTTGGCAAGGTTAGCTTCACCCTCAGCTCGCTGCTTGGCTAGGTTAGCTTCACCCTCAGCTCGCTGCTAGGCTAGGTTAGCTTCACCCTCAGCTCGCTGCTTGGCTAGGTTTGCTTCACCCTCAGCTCGCTGATAGGCTAGGTTAGCTTCACCCTCAGCTCGCTGCTAGGCTAGGTTAGCTTCATTCTCAGCTCGCTGCTAGGCTAGGTTAGCTTCAACCTCAGCTCACTGCTAGGCTAGGTTAGCTTTACCCTCAGCTCGCTGCTAGGCTAAGTTAGCTTCACCCTCAGCTCGCTGCTAGGCTAAGTTAGCTTCACCCTCAGCTCGCTGCTATAGCTGCTAGACTAGGTTACATGTGCTGTTTTGTGAACACAACTTTTCATGACACGCTTGTGGTGTCTTCTTGGCATGACACCGACTGCTAGTGGACTTTGTCTCTCCGAATGGCATGACGTCATAAAGGACGCCTACGCCGGCGACAGGGGCAGCTGTCCGGTGGTAAATCTTGCAGTGGTCTTCCAATCGCTGCTTGCTTGGGACTACAGGGTTATGGGACCGTTGCCGTTTGTGCCTCAACGGCAGCTTACATTGACTTCTCTTGCTTTTGACTCGCCATCATCGCTATCTTTGTAATATTGTTTTCTTTCATTACCGATTTACCCATCAAAGTCGGTGTATTATCAATACAGGCCTAAAATTTTGTGATTGCCTAAAATAGATCTGATTAGTTATCAAATAGTTAAGGTACCACAGTTTTTCCTTCAAAATCCGTTGGCTTAAGCGTACTTGTTCTTACAGTAGAATCTGCACGAGAGCAATATGTTTTTTTTCTTAATTGGCTTGAGAGTTCATGATTTTACTCAGAGTTCATCATTTTTCCTCCAAGCAGCAGTCTTGTTGACAAAATTATACTCGCCCACCGAAGTACCGAGAATTACAAGGAATTCTTGAACTATAGTAAGAACTAGGTAGAACTAGGTAGAACTAGGTAGAACTAGGTAGAACTAGGTAGAACTAGGTAGAACTAGGTAGAACTAGGTAGAACTAGGTAGAACTAGGTAGAACTAGGTAGAACTAGGTAGAACTAGGTAGAACTAGGTAGAACTAGGTAGAACTAGGTAGAACTAGGTAGAACTAGGTAGAACTAGGTAGAACTAGGTAGAACTAGGTAGAACTATGTAGAACTAGGTAGAACTAGGTAGAACTATTACTAGAAATGGAATATCTATTACAAAATTTGTATCCGTCCTGATATTTCAACCCTGACCTTTCACCTATCCGGGGTTATGCATAATCCAGACAACCATCTCAAGCACCAACAACTCAACAAACCAAAGTTGTTTTTATGGGTAGCATACCTGGAGAATGTTTAACCCCTGACAGGTCAAATACCTGGGTTCAAGCGTATATTATACGTTTCAAATAATAAATATCTTACCGTAATGCAACGAATATTTGCAACATTCATTTTTGAACTGCTTTTATCAAAGACTTGCATAGCTTGTAGGTTTGTTTAGTATTGTATAGCTTTTAGGTTTGTATTGGCTTGTGTAGCTATGTATATTAAGTCAGGAACAATACAGTCACCTAGGTCTGAACCCAGCAGTGAAAGCAACGTCACCGACTGGCATCCCAATGTTTTATTGTCGACAGGTTTATGGCTGTGGCTCCTGGATGCTGGATGCTATCCCACCTTGAAAGAAAGCTACCGACTTGAAAGATGCTAGTCGAGGCATCGCTCGAGATGAGAATCGTTTAATGACAATGCTTTCACTTTCGTCGGCGAGTTGATGACTCGGAGGCTGCGAATAACAGCACAATTCAAGGCTGATCAGATGTTCTGATTAGGTGTTCGCTGAATACAAGGGAAAGGAATTTGTCTATTTTAATTTTAATGTCTAGTTATTTGGCTCAAGTTTTTGTCTGCCTTTGATATTTTGGTGGATTGCCGAGGTGTTCGTCTTGCAAAGTCGACATTGGTGAGTTGTAGGGACTATTAATTTTTGTCTTTTCTTAATCTAGCAAGTTAAAAAAAAAATAACTGGGTTTTTGAATGCAAGCTAGCAAACTCAAACTTTTCCCGACTCTCGCAAAGCTTCGCTGTCTGCTAACAATCTTAACTCGAGTGCCAATTAGCAACAAATCCTCAAAAAAACCCAAAAAACCCTGAAACCAAACCAATATATTGACGCTGCTTTCATAAACCTAAGCCCGAAAAAAAAATATTTGAGTCTGTAATTACCGTTTAAGCAACATCGCGCTGAGTCAGGTGTTTGATGGGTGACCATCATGCACATGGTCAGTTCTGTTCGGGAGAGAGGTTGGAGGGTTTGAAGTTAGTACAACAACTTTACTCGCCTTGCTTACCAACCTCTCGACAGCACGGATTAGTGGAGGAATCCTGTCGTTCGAGTTGTACCGTCCTTCGGAAGGGACGTAAAGCCGGTGGTCCCCTCGGTGCTTTTCGACAGGAGTAGGCTACGTGCCGGCACCGGGTTTCCCCTCCTCCCTTCTAGGCTAGGTTAGGTTCATCATCACCATTTCACTCACCGACGCCGTTAGACCAGTGCCAAAGGGCCAGTTGTCAAAACAGTGCGTCGTTAAGCACCAATAATCAATCTGTAATTACCGTCTGCTTACAGCATTGTACTCACTACAACAATGTTGGCCAAAGATAACTCTGTGGAATTCATTTCGGGTACACGAACCACTAAACTCACTTGTCTGGATTTGAATAATTCGCACAAAGTTGCAAAATGTGGCGAATAACTGTATTGTGACAAAGATTATGCGTTCTCAATGTCTCGCTGACACCGACCAAACAACAAACACGGTATTTGCGTCGGTCGCCGTTTTTTTTGTCAGTTTTTACACGTGTTTACGACCTGTCAGTTTCCTCCAAGCACACAGTCATTGTTGCCAACAGTAAAGAAAAGAGGAGCAAAACAAAAACCTATTGCGAAGTGAATATGGTGTCCTGTGTTCATGTTTTTTTCACCAAGCTATTTTCATAAACTGACACCTTTAATAAATATGCTCAGCGTGATATTTACAAGTCACTCTGACTTTTTTTGAGTGACAGCTTTGCGATTTATATATTACAGTTTCAAAATATTGTGTACGGCTTTTTAGGAGAACATCCGCTTAGCTTTAAGCTCAAACGCACGCTGGGTGCGAGGCGGACGGCTGGGAACGTGCGTTGAAGCGCGTAGCACGCTGGGTGTGAGGCGGACGGCTGGGAACGTGCGTTGAAGCGCGTAGCACGCTGAGTGTGAGGCGGACGGCTGGGAACGTGCGACGCGTTCGGTGGGACGTTGAAGCGCGTAGCACGCTGGGTGCGAGGCGGACGGTTGGGAACGTGCGACGCGTTCGGTGGGACGTTGAAGCGCGTAGCACGCTGGATGCGAGGCGGACGGCTGGGAACGTGCGACGCGTTCGGTGGGACGTTGAAGCGCGTAGCACGCTGGGTGCGAGGCGGACGGTTGGGAATGTGCGACGCGTTCGGTGGGACGTTGAAGCCCGTAGCACGCTGGGTGCGAGCCGGACGGCTGGGAACGTGCGACGCGTTCGGTGGGACGTTGAAGCGCGTAGCACGCTGGCTGCGAGGCGGACGGCTGGGAACGTGCGACGCGTTCGGTGGGACGTTGAAGCGCGTAGCACGCTGGGTGCGAGGCGGACGGCTGGGAACGTGCGACGCGTTCGGTGGGACGTTGAAGCGCGTAGCACGCTGGGTGCGAGGCGGACGGTTGGGAATGTGCGACGCGTTCGGTGGGACGTTGAAGCCCGTAGCACGCTGGGTGCGAGCCGGACGGCTGGGAACGTGCGACGCGTTCGGTGGGACGTTGAAGCGCGTAGCACGCTGGGTGCGAGGCGGGCGGCGGGAACGTGCGACGCGTTCGGTGGGACGTTGAAGCGCGTAGCACGCTGGGTGCGAGGTGGACGGCTGGGAACGTGCGACGCGTTCGGTGGGACGTTGAAGCGCGTAGCACGCTGGGTGCGAGGTGGACGGCTGGGAACGTGCGACGCGCTTCAGTGGGACGTTGAAGCGCGTAGCACGCTGGGTGCGAGGCGGACGGCTGGGAACGTGCGACGCGTTCGGTGGGACGTTGAAGCGCGTAGCACGCTGGGTGCGAGGCGGACGGCTGGGAACGTGCGACGCGTTCAGTGGGACGTTGAAGCGCGTAGCACGCTGGCTGCGAGGCGGACGGCTGGGAACGTGCGACGCGTTCGGTGGGACGTTGAAGCGCGTAGCACGCTGGGTGCGAGGCGGACGGTTGGGAATGTGCAACGCGTTCGGTGGGACATTGAAGCGCGTAGCACGCTGGGTGCGAGGTGGACGGCTGGGAACTTGCGACGCGTTTGGTGGGACATTGAAGCGCGTAGCACGCTGGGTGCGAGGCGGGCGGCGGGAACGTGCGACGCGTTCGGTGGGACGTTGAAGCGCGTAGCACGTTGGGTGCGAGGTGGACGGCTGGGAACGTGCGACGCGTTCGGTGGGACGTTGAAGCGCGTAGCACGCTGGGTGCGAGGCGGACGGTTGGGAACGTGCGACTCGTTCGGTGGGACGTTGAAGCGCGTAGCACGCTGGGTGCGAGGCGGACGGTTGGGAACGTGCGACTCGTTCGGTGGGACGTTGAAGCGCGTAGCACGCTGGGTGCGAGGCGGACGGTTGGGAACGTGCGACTCGTTCGGTGGGACGTTGAAGCGCGTAGCACGCTGGGTGCGAGGCGGACGGTTGGGAACGTGCGACTCGTTCGGTGGGACGTTGAAGCGCGTAGCACGTTGGGTGCGAGGCGGACGGTTGGGAACGTGCGACGCGTTCGGTGGGACGTTGAAGCGCGTAGCACGCTGGGTGCGAGGCGGACGGTTGGGAACGTGCGACGCGTTCGGTGGGACGTTGAAGCGCGTAGCACGTTGGGTGCGAGGCGGACGGTTGGGAACGTGCGACGCGTTCGGTGGGACGTTGAAGCGCGTAGCACGCTGGCTGCGAGGCGGACGGTTGGGAACGTGCGACGCGTTCGGTGGGACGTTGTAGCGCGTAGCACGCTGGGTGCGAGGCGGACGGCTGGGAACGTGCGACGCGTTCGGTGGGACGTTGAAGCGCGTAGCACGCTGGCTGCGAGGCGGACGGCTGGGAACGTGCGACGCGTTCGGTGGGACGTTGAAGCGCGTAGCACGCTGGGTGCGAGGTGGACGGCTGGGAACGTGCGACGCGTTCGGTGGGACGTTGAAGCGCGTAGCACGCTGGGTGCGAGGCGGACGGTTGGGAACGTGCAACGCGTTCGGTGGGACGTTGAAGCGCGTAGCACGCTGGGTGCGAGGCGGACGGTTGGGAATGTGCGACGCGTTCGGTGGGACGTTGAAGCGCGTAGCACGCTGGGTGCGAGGCGGACGGTTGGGAATGTGCGACGCGTTCGGTGGGACGTTGAAGCGCGTAGCACGCTGGGTGCGAGGTGGACGGCTGGGAACTTGCGACGCGTTTGGTGGGACATTGAAGCGCGTAGCACGCTGGCTGCGAGACGGGCGGCTGGGAACGTGCGACGCGTTCGGTGGGACGTTGAAGCGCGTAGCACGCTGGGTGCGAGACGGGCGGCTGGGAACGTGCGACGCGTTCGGTGGGACGTTGAAGCGCGTAGCACGCTGGGTGCGAGGCGGACGGTTGGGAATGTGCAACGCGTTCGGTGGGACATTGAAGCGCGTAGCACGCTGGGTGCGAGGCGGACGGCTGGGAACGTGCGACGCGTTCGGTGGGACGTTGAAGCGCGTAGCACGCTGGGTGCGAGGCGGACGGCTGGGAACGTGCGACGCGTTCGGTGGGACGTTGAAGCGCGTAGCACGCTGGGTGCAAGGCGGACGGCTGGGAACGTGCGACGCGTTCGGTGGGACATTGAAGCGCGTAGCACGCTGGGTGCGAGGCGGACGGCTGGGAACGTGCGACGCGTTCGGTGGGACGTTGAAGCGCGTAGCACGCTGGGTGCGAGGCGGACGGTTGGGAATGTGCAACGCGTTCGGTGGGACATTGAAGCGCGTAGCACGCTGGGTGCGAGGCGGACGGTTGGGAATGTGCAACGCGTTCGGTGGGACATTGAAGCGCGTAGCACGCTGGGTGCGAGGCGGACGGCTGGGAACGTGCGACGCGTTCGGTGGGACGTTGAAGCGCGTAGCACGCTGGGTGCGAGGCGGGCGGCGGGAACGTGCGACGCGTTCGGTGGGACGTTGAAGCGCGTAGCACGCTGGGTGCGAGGTGGACGGCTGGGAACGTGCGACGCGTTCGGTGGGACGTTGAAGCGCGTAGCAAGCTGGGTGCGAGGTGGACGGCTGGGAACGTGCGACGCGTTCAGTGGGACGTTGAAGCGCGTAGCACGCTGGCTGCGAGACGGGCGGCTGGGAACGTGCGACGCGTTCGGTGGGACGTTGAAGCGCGTAGCACGCTGGGTGCGAGGCGGACGGCTGGGAACGTGCGACGCGTTCGGTGGGACGTTGAAGCGCGTAGCACGCTGGGTGCGAGGCGGACGGCTGGGAACGTGCGACGCGTTCGGTGGGACGTTGAAGCGCGTAGCACGCTGGGTGCGAGGCGGACGGCTGGGAACGTGCGACGCGTTCGGTGGGACGTTGAAGCGCGTAGCACGCTGGGTGCGAGGCGGGCGGCTGGGAACGTGCGACACGTTCGGTGGGACGTTGAAGCGCGTAGCACGCTGGGTGCGAGGCGGACGGCTGGGAACGTGCGACGCGTTCGGTGGGACGTTGAAGCGCGTAGCACGCTGGGTGCGAGGCGGACGGCTGGGAACGTGCGACGCGTTCGGTGGGACGTTGAAGCGCGTAGCACGCTGGCTGCGAGGTGGACGGCTGGGAACGTGCGACGCGTTCGGTGGGACGTTGAAGCGCGTTGCTACGGTCTAGCACCCAGCGTGCTACGGACACGAGACAGCCCAGCCACAAATCCAATGGTCGTTAATCGAGCGAAGTGAACGTTAGAAACAATCGCCGTGTCGGCGGCTAAAACGGTCCAAGGTCGCGCCGGGAAGTGAAGATAATCGCGTATTTTTAGCGATCCACGCGGATTGTCCCGTGATCCTGTCTTGTCGCGACTTTATGAGTAATCGGTGTTACGCACTGATCTCTATAGCCTGTATAGCGCTTCTTACAGCGAGACTTTGATGACGTATTGAGCTTCTTTATCATGTCTTTCCTCTGATCTCTATAGCCATGGATAGCGCTTCGTACAGCGAGACTTTGATGTCATATTGAGACACTTTATCATGTCTTCCCAATGATCTCTTAAGCCTGGATAGCGCTTCGTAAAGTGAGACTTTTGTGTCATATTGAGCCTTTTTGGGCCACCTTCTCCTTACAATTATCATCTAATTTTCAAAGCTTAAGATAAATTTGTTGTAGAATTTTATCGATGGGAGGTGTCAGGGTTGACGAGTGTTTCGCCACATGGTCAATTTGACTCGAGGGCACGGATCCGAGCAGCAGGGCCGAATCGCAATCGAAGCCGCTTATAAATATGGCATAATTGCTTTGTTACATTTTGTTTTAATTAGATTTGTTCAATTTGTCGAACTGTGCCGAGTAGGTTTACTTATTTTTTTTAACTTGACTTATTACTTTTTTTAAACTTATAACATTTTTCCACCGCTTTGTCCTCATACATGAATCCATTTATACCTACTCTAGTGAAGTTAAGCTTCATCGCGTCTGGTCAGAGTTTGGATGGGTGACCATAAGCAATAATTTGTTCTATTTCCTTCACAAGAGTTCCGAGAATAGACTAAACATTCAACAATCTCTTCCGGAACCGATCAAAATGTCGGTAGAAACGCGTTTTTTGCCCCGTAATTGGACAATTTCGATTTATAGTCACCGATTTACCTTTATTTCTAACTGTATTAGCATAAAACTGAAATAACAAAGACACTAGTAAAATGGTAGAAGATATGCAAGTGTTAAATAAAACGTTAAGGCACTGTTCTAGTGTTTGATTTGGGATTTTGAAACAGCGCCGCGTGGATTTAGTTTCTTGAGTTGGTGAAATGTACATGGCGGCCATTTTCTTAGTATGACCTAATCCTGGATAAACTATACTACATTATTTCGAGCGTTTATAAGGCCCGATTTTACAATTTTGCCAACTCCAGGTTAAAGTGGGAGTTAAGTTATTTGTTATGGCAACGGCCAATGGGATGCAGTGGAATTCATTTGTTTCTAGGAGTTAGATGCTTAACCCAGAGTTGACAAAAGTTGTAAAACCGGCCCTAAGACAAATCTCTGAACTTTATTATGTTTCGCATACTATAATAAAACAAGAAGATCACAATATTACGAATGATTTGTACAATCTTGTAATTTCGCCTGTTTCTCTTTCGTTAGAACGGAAACAACTATCGATTTATAATGATTGTTAGGTACTATTAATTTATGGTAGAAGTGGCTTCACGGTTTCTGCTCTGTTCGATTGGATTGGTGGTCCTAAATTTATATAATATATTTATTTATATTCCTCTACTGACAAAGCCCGTATATGTACCCGGTTCTAATCAACAAGCCAAATAAATTACAATACAATACAAAACAATACGGATTGCTCAAACCGTCTCTTAGGGGGTTAACATTATTATTTCTTTTTTGAAACAGATTTTGTCCATTTTCATTTCAGTTTGTCTGATTCCCTATATAGTTTACCCCATCTAATTTTCATCCCTTACTTAAAATTCTCCAGACTTTCCAACATCTCTCCACTTATTCTAAAATTGTTCTATTCCTATACACCCCTTTCTAAAATTCCAACCGAACGGTTTGGTATGTTGGAAACACCGGTTCTAACCGGTAAACACCAATGTTTACCAACGTCGCGCTGAGTCAGGTGTATGATGGGTGACCATCATGCACATGATCAGTTCTGTTCGGGAGAGAGGTTGGAGGGTTTGAAGTTAGTACAACAACTTTACTCGCCTTGCTTATCAACCTCTCGACAGCACGGAATAGTGGAGGAATCCTGTTGTTCGAGTTGTCCTTCGGAAGGGACGTAAAGCCGGTGGTCCCCTCGGTGCTTTTCGAAAGGAGTAGGCTACGTGCCGGCACCGGGCTTCCCCTCCTCCCTTCTAGCCATAGGTTAGGTTCACCATCACCCTCATCATCAACATTTCATTCACCGACGCCATTAGACCAGTGCCAAAGGGCGAGTTGTCAAAACAGTGCGTCGTTAAACACCAATAATCTAGAATTCCTCTATTTCTCATTCGGTAACATTAACATAGCACTAACGCTTTCTTCTTCTGACTTATCCTTATCGTTAGCAAGTCCAAGCCCACGCTGACAACAATTGGCAGCGAGCGGTGCCGATGACTCGCGGGTCGAAGAGAGCGTGGTGGGTACCGACAACCTACGCGAAGTGCGGTGCGCAATTGTTCTTGGCTCGATGACAAAGAACGCTGTGTCTCAGCCCACATCGTCTAACAGATGCCACTGTTTGCGTTGTAGGAGTCTTAGAGTCGGTGTTTGAAACCTCAAAACTAAAATAATTCTCTTAACTTCCTAGAAACAATTCAGAAATATGCAGCTGATGGATGCAAATATCTTACTGTTGTTGTGTATGCCCACAAGATTGCTTGTCTACAGTCTTAAACTATATCTTTACCTGTCTTTTCTTAACCTTAGCTCCGCTGCTCGAGTTTAGATGGTTGATAAAGCAGGCAGCACAGCTTTCCGAAACGTCGGAAACAGTTTGAATTTTCGGGACTTAGCATTAAAATCCCAGTTCATTTTTTTTAATTTTTTATATATCTTTATGTATTTTTAACCCGATTATGTTTATATTTATATGTCAACTGTCAGTTGACGGTTGAGATTGAGCATCAGTGGCAAACAAAGCCCCCTAAATATTACGTAAGACGACGTAAGTTAAGTTGTTTAAAGTGTACCTAGATGGCTGTGCTACTTTGATTTCTTCCCTCGAAGCCTCGTCGGCATTGACAATACTTTCACCAGCTCAACAATGCTATTTCGGCAAAGTTACCAGTATTTTACTGGTGAGATGTTTTGATAACCAGAATGACGGGTAGAGAGTATAAAGTCTGACATGTCTTGATTA
This sequence comes from Nemurella pictetii, assembly GCA_921293315.2. Classification (NCBI taxonomy): domain Eukaryota; kingdom Metazoa; phylum Arthropoda; class Insecta; order Plecoptera; family Nemouridae; genus Nemurella; species Nemurella pictetii. The sequence goes on from OV121124.1 coordinate 6,516,476, forward strand.
CTGTGTGCGTTAACGATTGTAACTCAATTGGTTGGTCCAAAGGCGATAAAATCTTTATCGTACCTTCGAGGAGAGATAGCTGTTAGCAGCTGAGTGAAAGCTTTTCTATTTTCAGCTACTCGATCATGGCAATCTCTTTCTCGCTCACAGAACGCTTTTGTTTATTCATACAAATGTATACTGGGAACAAATACACCTATTTCATTCAAACAAATCCAATCGAAATGACGTCGTGATACCCACTTGCTAAAGCCAGGTAGAGCAATTCGGGTTGTGATTTCCCTATCTTCCTTTGTTATTTAGCAGAGATTATTAATATTTTTCAAACTGGTTGTGGTGGTAGGAGTGGTCCAGTGGGTATCTGACGACATTTTTCTCTGAGTGAAATAGGTCTATTCAATGTCTTAATTTATTTTTGTAATGTTTGCTACAAATCTCACGCCTATCCTATATTTTTCACAGTAGAAGTAATGAGAAACAGCAAACATCAGCTAGGATCAAAAACGAAATATTCAATCACAAATCCAATTCAAATCGTTAATGCAACTTGTATTTGCATTAAACTTAGAGTCAACTCTATCAGCTCTGTGAACATCGCCTTTCCTGACTGTTTCACCCCTGTCATGCTCAGATCGTAGCTTGAAGCAGGATAACCCAACACAAACGCTCGACCCTAATGTCGGTGCTGAGAAACCATCAGCTATAACAGCCGAAGCTCACAGAAAGCAACAAAAAACTAAAAAAAAACCTAGTGTACTAGAATTCTCTTTGAAGTTCACACAATTTAGAACAACACGTAAGTGTGTCGTCTCTAAGTGGGTCACCGGGTCAGGTGCCCCCTCTAGCACCTGTGCTAGCGCCGAGTGAAATGGGTCAATGTCGTGTTCTGTGCGAATTGTTCCCCTGTTCCGGCATGCGTTGCCGCTGCGAATCGGGTCCATGGCTGCTTAGATGGGAAGGGCAGACAACAGGGTTTGTAGAGAGATGGTGTGTGGTCGGTTTGGCAGACCGGCCAAATGTGTGAGTCATCTTGTCGGTTGGTGGGTCTCAGTGCTTGTTGGTAAGGTGCTTTGGTGGTCTGGGGGAAAGGTGTGGCATCGAGTTGAATTTCTTAAATTGGATTTGAATTTTAATGTAAATTGAAGGGGTCCTAACAGAAGCGATTGCTTAGTAGGGCTATTTTCATTGTGATGTTTTATTTATTTTTTCATACTTTATATATCTTTAAATATCTGTGGCATCGAATTGAAATTTTTAAAAAGGATTTGAATTTTAATGTAAATTGAAGGGGGGCTTTAACACAAGCGATTGCTCAGTAGGGCTTTTTTGTGCTGTTTTATTTATTTTTTCATACTTTATATATCTTTAAATATCTGCAATTATGTATGAAATAATCAATCAATTCTGAAAGTATAATGAACATTGTTCCTTTTTGAAGACACGCGTCTTACTCTTTTCCTTATCTAAGCATACGTTAGGTTTCAGAAAACCTGTTTGTCAAAATAGATAAAAACTTATATGTTTACCCACCTAAGTATCGGTCAAGAAATGACCACTCTTTTAAGATAAATCCGATAAAGCCAAAAACAAATATCTATGCAAATTCTTTTTTCCCAAAAACAATCTCTGATTGGAATAAACTGCCCCTTACAACTGACGTAATGGATAGCCTAGAAAATTTCGACCACTTTCTTGATCTTTTATACAAATAAAAACATTGTAAACAAAAATAAGCTGTGTTATTGAATTCTAAGCTTCCAAACTCAACTTTTCCCGACGTTTCACAAAGCTGTGCTGCCTGCTTTATCAACGGCCTAAGCTCGAGTGCCAAATACCAACACATCGCAATAAAAGAACCAGAAATCACCCTAACCTTCTCAACTTTGAGTTATCTTACATCTAGCTATCCAGCCACACAGACCGCCATTCAAGTTTCCGTATCAGATAAAATTCAATAACAATAATCAAAATAAAATACGAAAATAAAAACAAAATTCTTATATCTGACGCAATAATAAATTAAAGTTATAAGTAATTATATTAATAATTAATTAAATAAGAAGATAATAAATTGTTGGCATGACCAACAGGGTCTGAAAATCCGTTTGGTTCGTATTTTGACAATTATTCACCGAGGCATCTAATATCTTTTTGAAATTGAATGCTATTTTATAGCGTATAGCATGTAGCATGCAATTGTAGCATGTAGTTTGCTATGTAATAGCAACATGTTGTAAATAGACCAGCCAAGTACACTTTCGAAGAATCAGTTTCCAGTTATACCCACTTACCAATGATTTGTCGGCGCCGAAAATTGAACGAGACCAAACAATTAAATCTGCTGACAAGTGAGCGTGAGACTTACCATAGCGGTGGATGTAGATTGATTCTCATCTGTTTTAGGCTAGATAAAAAGCCTTGCTATTACTAAAAGATGAACACAACATCAATTCTGAGTTATTTTCAGAATGGCACGAAAGAAAATAACTCTTGTTTATCACACATTGGGAATGTAATGCGAATTAATGGCGAGCTTTAGGAGAAGGTTTGCAATATTTTAGTTGTGTAAAAAAACAGGGCGCATGCTTGAGTGGTTACTGATCAGCAATCTAGGGTTTCTAACTAGCGTAGCTTAGCACAGCGTCACTGTTTCAGCACCTTCTGTGTCCATTCACAGTCCTGTTTCTACCTCCATCCATGGAGCCCAACAAGCCAAATAAACTTAATGTGGATTCCACAGTCTGTTGTCCGTGTAGAATAACTGGATCATGCTTAACCCCTGACAGGTAAAAAGATCCGGGTTCAAAACCCGATACGGATACAAATTATGGAATGGGTATTTCGTTACCAGCAATAAATTATACTGCTCGCAGCGCATGGTGAGAGATGGAAATCTGATAAACAACTTATATTAACTCTTGAGAAATCTAATGACTTTCAAATTACTTTTGGGGTAGAAAATATGAGTCTTAATAAGTTTCTTAAATCTTTCATAAATTGCATTTGCAGAGTGCAATATGGTCTTATCTGACGTAGAAAAAGATGGCATCACATCTTAAAAACATTCTCAATCAAATTCGTAGAGAGTTTCCGATATTGTAATAGTAAGATATTTGCTCACAGGGTTGTCAATGCGACCCTACATCTCGAGCAAGGTTTGAGCTGTTATGCAGGGTGAAGGTCATGCAGAATGTCCAATATAGTGTTTATGTCAAGCAAGGTTGTCCAATGTAGAGTGAATGTCATGCAGAGTAGACCAAAGCAAAGGTAACCAATGAAGAGTTGACCAAAGCAGGGTTGCGCAATGCAATGCATGGTTGCACAATATAGGGTTTCCCAATAAAGGGTTAATCATTTCAGTGGTAACCAATGTAGTAGTGTCCAATGCAGGGGCGTCCAATGCAGTGTGCATGTCAAGCAGGGGTCCAAAGCAGGGATGTACAATGCAGTGTGCATGTCAAGAAGGGGTCTAAAGCAGGGGTGTCCAATGCAGTGTGCATGTCAAGCAGGCGTCCAAAGCAGGGATGTCCAACGCAGTGTGCATGTCATGCAGGGTCGTCCAACCTTCACACTTGAGTCCCTGACGGAAGAGACCGCACAGCATCGAGCCGCAGTGGTCGCAGAAGGTCGGCGACATGAAGGTGGCGACCTTGAACCGGTGGGGCACGTCAATCTTGAACCGCTCGCGTAGGTACTGGAACCAACCAACCAGATTCAGCGTTACAAAAATAATTGGGATTTAAAAAGTAACTTTCAATAAAATTATTGAATGCCACGCTAACAAACTCAACTTCTTCCCGACGTTTTACAAAGCTGCCTGCTTTATCAACGGTGTAAACTCATATTTAAACCACAGTCACAGCCAAAAAACCGACAGAAGAAACTGAAAAATGCATCTGTGTTTTGCTAATAAAAACAAAATGGCTCAATGGATTTTGCTGGAAATCTATACAGTATCACGCTGTGGTGTCACAAAAATTCTTGCCAAATTTCGTGAAGATCTGTGACTTTTAAGTAGGCCTACACGTTTATTTAGCAAACAAAAAATAGCAACTAAGATTCATTGGATTAGAAGCGGTTATAAGGATGGGTAGTTTTGATTACAGCACTTGTTAAATTTAACATTTAACTTTGCCACCAAGTTCGCTAAGCTCGCCACCAGCATCCGATTTCAGTGAGGATTCCCTTTATCTTCCTAATGCCTGGTAAGATATTTTCTATGACTCCTCACCCCCATCTCACTGTCGATTTCTAGAAGCTATTCTAATCAAAGCCACAAATCGAGTCACCATCGCACATTGCGACATGAAACTGATAAATCGCATATAAATACATCAATGTACACGCGCGTACTCCACAAAGGTATGCTCGTACGCTTCAAAGGACAAAGCCGTACGGATGACCAATAGATGACCTTGCCCTTGACCTTCCCTCCCATTGGCCGCGGTCCAGCGTCCGTCACGCTCCGATTAGTGTTGCCATGGCTACGATACAGAGATGCAACACCTGCATGAGATGCATTCCGAGCGTGAGGAATGCACTGTTGCATCAAGCGATGCATTTGACGATGCACCGAATTCGTCGCTGTGCATTGGATAAGGATGACAGTGTTGGCGTTCGATGATTTGTTATTTGTGTAGGTAGAAAAATTGATGGTTGACAATTATGAAGTCAATGTGTGGTAGTATTTTTTACCAAGGCAGGTTGGGATGGCTAACGTCACGTTTAGCGACCTGATAAAGGGATGCTGTGCACAGGGTGTGGCAGGGTTTATATTGTATGACAGCTCTAACTGACTTATTCAAATCCTTTTAAATGAAACTTAATAAACACAATGATTTACTGCATTTCATGGGTAAAATATCATGAAAAGGCAGTATTTTTGGTCAGTTATGATGAAATTTTAAGGGAACCCTTAAAATTTTAGGACTGCAATATTGGACATGATTTTATTCAAATCGGTCGATTTATTTCCCACAAAATTTTAAGTAAATTTTGCAAAATATATCATTTTTTGTTCTTAAAATTTATTCTCTATTCATTTAATTTTTTTCATAACTGCACTTTTCTTGAAAATAACACTAATTCCAGTGTTTTTCTCCAGCCTTAAGGCTTAAATAATCAACCAGCATGCAACTAAATTAGCAATGGCGTTCTTTTCCCATAAACTCAAAAAAGGCCAATATTTCCGCCTCCTATGTACCTAGGCAACCCGCACGGTATGAAACCAGCACCGGTGGCCTACGCTGCCAGGTGGCGCAACCTGCCCATGCTATTGGCAAGCCGGTTAGCAACACAACCTACGGGAAATCGCTATACTAACACTAATATTATTCTGTGATTTTAAAGAAAACTACTTCACCGATGTTTTGCATAATTTCACCAGCAGATAGCCTTAGTTTGTCTGAATACGTCAATACCAAAAACTCGTTTTGCCAAAAATAAACTTGGACGGTTAACAGGGTTAAATAATGATTTTTTTCAAGTGTAAGTTGGTTGGGTGGTTTCCAGGTATTGAATCCGACGACCCATCATCTCCGAGATTGGACGTTGAGATTTCGCTGAATCGTTAGCAGCTGTGGCAGCAGGCTTTCGTGGATTTAATCTTGAGTTTCGGGGTCAATACTCTTTTTAATTTGAGATAACCGAGTCTGCTCAGCGCTAGTTGTCAATACAATTACCAACACGATGGCAAATAAATTTACAGTCACCGATTTACCTTTACTTCTTGCTGCATTAGTTAATAACTGGGATAATAAAGTTACTAGTAAAATACAAGAAGATATGCGAGTGGTAAATAAAACGTTTAGCCACAGTTTTTGTGTTTGATTAAGAAATTTTGAAACATCCTCTCGTGGATTTAGTATCATGAGCTGGTGTAATGTAAATTTCGAGTTTGCAGACCTAATAGTGGATGTACTTTTTTAGTATGTCTTCTTCTGATGGGTTCCCATGCCCAATCATTGTATCTCATTGATTGATTATTGGTGTTTAACGACGCACTGTTTTGACAACTGGCCCTGTGGCACTGGTCTAATGGCGTCGGTGAATGAAAGGGTGATGATGAACCTAACCTAGCCTAGAAGAGAGGAGGGGAAACCCGGTGCCGGCACGTAGCCTACTCCTGTCGAAAAGCACCGAGGGGACCACCGGCTTTACGTCCCTTCCGAAGGACGGTACAACTCGAACAACAGGATTCCTCCGCAAATCCGTGCTGTCGAGAGGTGGATAAGCAAGACGAGTGAAGTTGTCGTACTAACTTCAAACGCTCCCAGCCCCGAACAGAACCGATCATGTGCATGATTGTCATCCATCAACTCCCAACACAGTGCGTTGTTGCTTAACTTCACACCCTACAACCTCTCTCCCGAACAGAACCGATCATTTGCATGATGGTCACCCATCAAACACCTAACTCGGTGCGATGTTGCTTAACTTCGGTGATCTCACGAGAACCGGTGTTTGCACTCACGATGGTAGACTCGGACTCGCGGCCGGAGCCGGGGCACTTCCCCAGGAACTTGTCGTGGCACTTCTTGTGAACCGCAGTCTGGCAAGCTGAAAGCACACGACATCGATGTTGATTACCATATTCTAGCGACTCTGGTTCTCACAGCTGTATCCGGGTTGAAAAGGGCGGTGTGTTCAACAAAGCAAGAAGAGCGACTGTCCCGTTGAACATAATTTATTGATTTTTAGTAAGGAAACATCAGATCCAACTTGGTATCCATTTGGAATAATGGAATTTCAAAGTTTTTATCCGTATACCGGCATTTGAACCCAGAAATATTACCTGTGTGGGATATTAGCATTATCCAGTAATGCTACGCCGACAACCAAATGTGGCATGTTATCTAAGTTTATTTGAGTTTGGGCTCCATGGAGATAGAATCAGGTGAGAGAGATTGAAAACATATTTGGAAATATGTTCTATTCTGTTCAGTACGTCATCTTTAGGAGGTTATTTATTCTAATCGGTGATTGATTTCAAACTGTCAGTCCTTATTTCTCAGAATATTAATCAATACTCTATTAAGTCTGGCCCCCTAAAATTGAATTAGAAAGCCATTGTGTGTACGAAGAGGATAGTGGAGTTTAGAGAAGACTTGCCCCTTGATGTAAGAAGTTTGACATGTGGGTTTTAAAATCATCATTGACCTTCAAGAGATCAAGGGGATGAAACACAATTCGCATGCTACTATGCTGAAGAGATCTCACTGCAAAAAGACTTTTGCTTCTTCGAAAGAATTTTCAATAACCTGACCAGAGATTACCTATTCTTAAAAGAAATGTGAAACTTACATTGACATTGGTAGCCCTGCTTGCCGAAACCCCTGCAAAAGAAAATAGATTTATTAAATAACATTGTTGACAGCGTTCCCTAGAAATGCACTTGCCATAGTTAACATTTTGCATCCAAGATTACTCTGCGTCAGGGTGCAAATTATTTAACATTCACTACTTAAATAAGTAGACTTAAATACTTACTTAAATAACCGTGATAATGTAATATTACATTATCACGGTTATATCAAGGAGTTGAAATTCTTTTTAAATGTCACTTTTAGTTTTTAAAGCCAGCTTAGGGCCGGTTTTACAACCTCCAGTTAAGCTAAATTTAACCTCCACATAAGACTTATGTGGAGGTTAGCGAATTTTAGTGTTTTATAACTTCCCGTTAAGTTTAATCTCCACATAAATCCAAGCTAATAGCAGGATTTTTTAACCCGAAGCTGGGTTCCAGTTAATATTTAATTGTCACATTTAGCAACCTTGGCGACGGAAATAAACAAACATTCGATTCAGGAAAATGGCTGACTTTTGGGCGAGAAATTGCCAACTCGGATTCTGAAAATGAGTTTCTTATGGATTTAGTTGCAAATGGTCGAAGTGCGAAGAATATAAGTCCTAGGATAGATGATTTGAATGTGTGGAACGAAGATGCGCTTTAGATTGCGTTTTCTGGAGGAGATTGAACCCCCCTGGAAACGATGACAGATCAGTAAGTCGCCGCAAGCGCTCTAAATACGAATTTGTTGTTTGACGGAGTTTCCTCTTATAATCCTTCCTTCGTCATTCCATTTTTATGCAGGAACTGGTCTGTGTCACCTATTAACCAACTGCTAATAGCCCTGCGCTTTTATGCCACTTGGGGCATGCATGATAATATCAGTTGGTGACTTTGCCGGAGTGCATGAGAGCACGATCTGCAACATTATCAAAAAAGTTCGCCTGGCAATAGCTAATCTCCGACCAAGAGACATTCGATTTCCCGAAACCGTGGAAGAAAGAAGAAAGATTCAGCTTGGGTTCTACCAAAAGAATATTTTCCCTCGAGTTCTGGGTGCAATCGATTGTACCCACATTAAGATAATATCTCCAGGCTGGAATCTATCTTTTCATGATTACCGTACTTTCAACATTTATTTTTACCAAGAGACAAAATGTAACCATCAGCCTTTCATGCTATTATCGTAGGTGGACTTATCAACTACTTTCGGACGCTACAAAATTGACCATCCTTGTTCGTGCAGACTGCTCGAGAAGGGCAGAAATGCAGGCGAAGTGGAGCAAACGTGTCATATTTCTACAAATTTAATTTGTCAATCCTATTTCTTTCATTCTTCGCACATTTCATGAGCAACCAAAATCACGAATAATTCTCATCTTCAGAATCTGAATTGTGTACGGTGATTTTCACAATAAAATAAATGTCATTTAAATACTTTGCATTCAAATAAAAATATATTGACTTTTTTTTATTTACTAGGTAAACGATTAGTAGAGCCTACACTCGTTGCAGGATGAGCGAGCCGTAATCTCTAGGGAGAAATTCAAACGGAAAACATTTGACAATCATATTGTTGAAAACGGTGCTTTAATGATCAAGTATATTTTTTTATTATTAAGTAATTTTATTTTTCTGATTAGCAAAATACTTCATGTACGAATCTGAAACTTAAGCAATTTGTTTAACTTATTATCATATATATTCAATCCAAATTTGGTGCGGATCGGTTAATTAGTTACGAAGCTAGTACCAAAAAACTGAAAAATTTACGGGTTTTTGCTCATAAAAAAAAATGGCTGACCCGATTTTGCTCAAAAACCATACAGCACCTCGCTGAGTCACCACGAACGTTTTTGCCAAATTTCGTAACGATCTGTGACCTTTAAGTAGGCCTGCTCGTTTTTGTTACAAACAAAAAAAAAACAAAAATCCAAATGCTTTTCTTTCCCCTATTTTGTTAAATTGAAGGATTTCGCTCGCTTCGCTCGCTCATCCAATTATTATTAAAAATAATAATATATTTACTATTTATAGTCGGTGGCAGTCATTCATTGTAAAATTAGCCGAACGTTACCTGTTTACGTTACCTTTACGTTGTTTACGTTTTTACGTTACCTCCATTTTTTGGGGGCTGTCAGTTTTGTTTTTCAGCATAAGCTTTGAGAATGAGCACTAGTGTGTACTAGGCATCAAAGCCCAGACAGTATAGAAGCACAGTTCATGGCTGCCAACTCACGAAAAACTTCCCTTTAGCTATGGGGAAGTTAAATAGACGTCATAAAACGCTACTCGTGACTTAACTTCCACTTAGCTTATGTGGAAGTTAGCTATGTGGAGGCTAAATTTTAACTTAACTGGAGGTTGTAAAACCGGCCCTTAGGACCCTTAACGACCCTTAAAAGAGAATTATTCTGTTTTAAATTCTTATGAATTGGGACAAATTTAGCTTTTGTTTCCAAGTGAAACAAATTGAGAAATTTATATAATTCTGCAGCATTTGAAAAAAAACAAGGTTGAGCTTCGCTCAACCTTGGTGCCCATGGGGCACAGGCATATGCGTATAGCGCAGACATATGCGCATAGCGCAGACATATGCGCATAGCGCAAATATATGCGCATATCACAGACATATGCGCATAGCGCAGACATATGCGCATAGCGCAAACATATGTAGATAGTGTAGAGAAATATTTCCTTGTCCAATCACTGTATACCTTGTTATCGTTACCAGTTTCTGTATTAGGGCCCACGGCCTACTACTACTTAGCGCAGCTGTTTAATTATAAATGCGGTAGTAGAGATAACATTTCCAACCGATTTCAGTCAAAATTCTATTGAATAGGAAGACCTAATGTATAATTTGACAGGTTCTGTTCTAGATATTATTTCTAAGTACTTCAAATTCACTGGTTCAAGGAGGCAGAGGAAAAGTAAACAACATAATTGCCAGCTCATTTTACCATTAATTAATTACTTATTTACTGGTTATTAAACTATCGCAGCGCAATAGCAAATAACTAATCATTCAAAATTCTTCATTTGAATGTCAGAAACAATGATGAGTGTAAATTTCTATAACCTCAAGTTTTGACACGGCATGTTGCTAGGATACGGAGCTCGGATCATCGCTTTACCTTCGCAATCACTGCTGTAAAGATACTTTACGCTGATGATGCTGCGCTAAAAATAGTAAATATAGGAGTTAAGCATTAAATAACCCAGTTAAATATTTTTCTGTGAAAACTAACGTACTGAAAACGAACTAACGAACTAACGAACTAACGAACTAGCGAACTAACGAAAACTAACGTACGTAGGAAAAGACACGGGTATTAAGAAATTAATAGCTCTTGAAGCTGAAGACCAACCCACTGACCAGAGGAAGTCTCTGCAGAAGGCGCAGAACGTAGGTTGGCGAAAGAACTTCGCTACGAACCGATGACCTTTCACTTCGTGCACCTGCAACAAGTATATACACCTGTCAACGCTACTCTCCAACAGTCAGTGTAAGATATTTGGTATGATTACGTCACTTTAATTGAATTGAATACGTATATTTCAATGACATTCGCACAAGTATGGTGGAGGAGCCGAGTTTGCTCTGCGGGCTGCATTCAGGGGTAGGATGGGAAGTGGCCTGTCGTAGGTTCCGCGACCTTAAAATCTTATTTAAAATGCGTTTGTGTTTTTCTTGAATGCGAATGACACTTATAATTGGAGACACTTCGCATTATTAGATAGAAGATTAAGTTATATAGGTCAACGTTTGAAATGGTGATGATTTAGTGAGGCAACGCTGCATTAGTTAAACATTTCAACTCATCCATCCTCAAAAGTCTGTTAAACTATTTGTTGAGGGGCAACTCCTCCAATGTCAACTGCTCCAAAAGTGAACGTTAAAAATCGTTCTTGCAACTGCTCGAAATCATGTTCTGGCGTGACAGCTACAAAAACACATCCTGCCAACTGGTCCAATCGGTCCGTCGGTTGGTAACCCTGACCGGAATGGGGTGTGGGTCGGGCTGGCCGCAGGGGTAGGCACCCCTCAGCACAAGGTTGCTAGTTTGTTAGGTGAAGTAAAGGACAAGGCATTATAATTATTATCTGCTGATGACCGTGGGAATCTCATCTGTCTTCAATATTTTTCCAAGTGGCAATATTAAAATAAGTAATCAAAAACAAAACACCTATTCCACTCAGAGACAAATGACAGCAGATACCCACTGGACGTACTACCAATTTGTAAAAAAATATTAATTAGCTCTGCTAAATAACAAAGGAAGATAGGGAAATCACAACCCGAATTTCTCTACCTGGCTTTAGCGAGTGGGCATCGTGACGTCATTTTGATTGATTATTGATCTAACGGAATAGGTGTATTCCAGTGTAAAATATCACGTGACCGACCTTGGCGTGCTTGATCGCGCCCCGCCTCCTCGTGATGCCCCGCCCACCGACACGCCCACCTGCGCGCGCATCGCCGTCGTCGCTCGTGCACGAGCCGGGAAGCAGCAATGCGCCTGCGTGGAAGAGAACAAGATTGTATTTTTGGTTTTTTAGGGCTGGTTTTACAATTTCTTTTAGAAAAGGCTAATCTCCGGATGAGAATTCATCTCAATGGGGACAACCTATCGGTTGCTTCAGTTATTTTACTAATGGCCGGTAATAAGGGCCCTAATAGAAAATTTTCTAGACCGTATGCGTTTTGACATTTTTTTGCAACTAAAGCAAATTTATTTTAAACTGATGCTCACAAAGTTTACTGTGGGCCGGTATTACAACTTTTGTCAACTCTGGGTTAAGCATCTAACCCCTAGAAACAAATGAATTCCACTGCATCCCATTGGCCGTTGCCATAACAAATAACTTAACTCCCACGTTAACCTGGAGTTGGCAAAATTGTAAAATCGGGTCTAAATACGTTAAACATCTTAAATTGAAGATACTATGTTATTTTCAAGAAAATCAATTGAATCTTTTCCTATAAAGATAAGATTCGAATAATTTCCCGAAAACTTAATCATAATATTTCCAGGTAATGAATGTCATCGAGATAGCTGCCCTAAATTACTATAGCCAAAAATTTGGAATTGATCGAATGCTTCTAGGCTATGCGCACACTCAATATATACGCTCATCCACAACACGATTATGTGAGTGTTCGCGATTTGGTTTCAAGTAATGTAGAAAAGAAACTTTTTTCACTCAGAGAAAAATGATGTCATTTAGCCACTGAAAGCGCTACCAGTTTGTAAATAAATACTAATTAGGCAAACGATTAGTTGAGCCTACACTCGTTGCAGGATGAGCGAGCCGTAATCTCCCTGAGGAAATCCAAACGGAAAACATTTGAAAATCATATTGTTGAAAACAATGCTTTAATGATCAAGTATTTTTTTATTATTATTAAGTCATTTTATTTTTCTGATTAGCGAAATACTTCATGCACGAATCTGAAACTCAGGCAATTTGTTTATCTTGTTGTCATATATATTCAATCCAAATTTGGTGCGGATCGGTTGATTAGTTGCGAAGCTAGTACCAAAAAACTGAAAATTTTACGGGTTTTTGCTCATAAAAACAAAATGGCTGACCAGATTTCGCTCAAAAACTATACAGCACCTCGCTGAGTCACCACGAACGTTTTTGCCAAATTTCGCAACGATCTGTGACCTTTAAGTAGGGCTGCTCGTTTTTGTTACAAACAAAAAAAAAATCCAAATGCTTTGTTTCCCCCTATGTTGTGTAATTGAAGGATTTCGCTCGCTTCGCTCGCTCATCCAATAAGCTCTGCTATACAACAAATGTAAAATAGGGAAGTCACGACCCGAATTGCTACACCTGGCTTTAGCGAGTGGGTATCATGATGTCATTTTGATTGAATTTTTATTGAATGAAAAAAGTGTAGGTATTGCTACTGAAAAAAAAATTTTTTTTTAGTCTCTTTGAACTTTCCAGGCCAAGCAAATGGATTTTGATCAAATTTTCAAAATATCTTTGTTTTTGCTCAACGACAAAACTCTTTTTTCAACAAGCCAAGCCAACGCCTTGCGGTACCACTCGACACCGGAAGTCCCGGACTCACCCTCCGTGTCCCTGTACTGCTTGTGCACGAGGATCACCGGCCGCGCCGGAGGCCGCTGCTTCCGGCGGTCGCCGCCCATCGCACCACCCTCGTCCGACACCTTCTTGTGCACGCCCCCGCTCCCGCCACCCCCGCCGCCACCATCCTGCAATGGAGCATGCGCAATGAAGCAGACCGGACGAGACTCCTGTCTCCAGTTTGTGTGACAAAGTCACACAAATCCTGAAGATGTCCACGCCAACGTCGACCAAGGTCCTTTTAAGGATCAATCAGATGAGAGCAGGACCAACCATCATTCAACAATCTTTCCGTGACTCCGAACCACTCCGCCGTACCAAGTTGGTGTTAGTTTCTTCTACAACATCCAATAATATCTATACAATATACTAGCAGCAGACCGAACGGTTTGGTAACGTTGGAAACACCGGTTCTCGTTGGATCACCGAAGTTAAGCAACATCGCGCTGAGTCAGGTGTTTGATGGGTGAGCATCATGCATAGTGCCAATTGTCATGCCAGTGCGTCGTTAAACAGCGAAAAACACAACAAACCGGCCGTGCCGGGGGTCGCTGCTTCCGGCGGTCGCCACCCACCGCGCCACCCTCGTCCGAAACCTTCTTGTGAACGCCCCCGCCCCCGGTGCCCCCGCCGCCACCATCCTGCAATGTGGCACAAGCGTGCGAAATGGAGCAAGCCGGACGGTTCGGCATGTTGGAAACACCGGTCCTCGTGAGATCACCGAAGTTAAGCAACATCGCGCTGAGTCAGGTGTTTGATGGGTGACCATCATGCATATGATCATTTCTGTTCGGGAGATAGATTGAAGGGTTTGAAGTTAGTACGACAACTTCACTCGCCTTGCTTATCAACCTCTCGACAGCCTGGATTAGTGGAGAAATCCTGTTGTTCGAGTTGTACCGTCCTTCGGAAGGGACTTAAAGCCGGTGGTCCCCTCGGTGCTTTTCGACAGAAGAAGGTAATGTGCCGGCACCGGGTTTCCCCTCGTCCCTTATAGGCTAGGTTAGGTTCATCATCACAATTTCATTCACCGACACCATTAGACCAGTGCCAAAGTGCCAATTGTCATGCCAGTGCGTCGTTAAACAGCAAAAAACACAACAAACCGGCCGTGCCGGCGGTCGCTGCTTCCGGCGGTCGCCACCCACCGCGCCACCCTCGTCCGCAACCTTCTTGTGAACGCCCCCGCCCCCGGTGCCCCCGACACCACCATCCTGCAATGTGGCACAAGCGTGCGCAATGGAGCAGACCGAACGGTTTGGCAACGTTGGAAACACCGGTTCTCGTGAGATCACTGAAGTTAAGCAACATCGCGAGTCAGGTGTTTGATGGGTGACCATCATGCACATGGTCAGTTCTGTTCGGGAGAGAGGTTGGAGGGTTTGAAGTTAGTACAACAACTTTACTCGCCTTGCTTATCAACCTCTCGACAGCACTGATTTGTGGAGGAATCCTGTTGTTCGAGTTGTACCGTCCTTCGGAAGGGACTTAAAGCCGGTGGTCCCCTCGGTGCTTTTCGACAGAAGAAGGTTATGTGCCGGCACCGGGTTTCCCCTCGTCCCTTCATAGGCTAGGTTAGGTTCATCATCACCATTTCATTCACCGACGCCATTAGACCAGTGCCAAAGTGCCAATTGTCATGCCAGTGCGTCGTTAAACAGCAAAAAACACAACAAACCGGCCGTGCCGGCGGTCGCTGCTTCCGGCGGTCGCCACCCACCGCGCCACCCTCGTCTGAAACCTTCTTGTGAACGCCCCCGCCGCCCCCGCCGCCAATATCCTGCAATGTGGCACAAGCGTGCGCAATGGAGAAGACAGGACGAACATCCTGACAAGCGTTGGGTTTGTTTGGCAATGTTACACTAGTAGATGTTAGTTTGTTCTACAACATTCAATGATATCAACACTATATACTGGCAGCAGACCGAACGGTTTGGCAACGTTGGAAACACCGGTCCTCGTGAGATCACCGAGGTTAAGCAACAACGCGCTGAGTCAGGTGTTTGATGGGTGACCATCATGCATATGATCATTTCTGTTCGGGAGATAGATTGGAGGGTTTGAAGTTAGTACGACAACTTCACTCGCTTGCTTATCACCCTCTCGACAGCACGGATTAGCGGAGGAATCCTGTTGTTCGAGTTGTACCGTTCTTCGGAAGGGACGTAAAGCCGGTGGTCCCCTCGGTGCTTTTCGACAGAAGAAGGCTACGTGCCGGCACCGGGTTTCCCGTCCTCCCTTCTAGACTAGGTTAGATACATCATCAAACTTTCATTCACCGAAGGCGTTAGACCATGCCACATGCGAACAATTGCATGCGTTCAGATGGCACTATAAAATTAACGTTGGTGCACGATTAGCATGTATTACTTGCATGGACGCCACAGGGAATCTTAAGACAAGACTTTTTTTGTGACTCAAATGCGGTCCGCCTTGCACCCAGCGTGCTACGCGCTTCAACGTCCCACCGAACGCGTCGCATGTTCCCAGCCGTCCGCCTCGCACCCAGCGTGCTACGCGCTTCAACGTCCCACCAAACGCGTCGCACGTTCCCAGCCGTCCGCCTCGCAGCCAGCGTGCTACGCGCTTCAACGTCCCACCGAACGCGTCGCACGTTCCCAGCCGTCCGCCTCGCAACCAGCGTGCTACGCGCTCCAACGTCCCACCGAACGCGTCGCACGTTCCCAGCCGTCCGCCTCGCACCCAGCGTGCTACGCGCTTCAACGTCCCACCGAACGCGTCGCACGTTCCCAGCCGTCCGCCTCGCAGCCAGCGTGCTACGGGCTTCAACGTCCCACCGAACGCGTCGCACGTTCCCAGCCGTCCGCCTCGCACCCAGCGTGCCACGCGCTTCAACATCCCACCGAACGCGTCGCACGTTCCCAGCCGTCCGCCTCGCACCCAGCGTGCTACGGGCTTCAATGTCCCACCGAACGCTTGGCACGTTCCCAGCCGACCACCTCCCACCCAGCGTGCTACGGGCTTCAACGTCCCACCGAACGCGTCGCACGTTCCCAACCGTCCGCCACGCACCCAGCGTGCTACGCGCTTCAACATCCCACCGAACGCGTCGCACGTTCCCAGCCGTCCGCCTCGCACCCAGCGTGCTACGGGCTTCAACGTCCCACCGAACGCTTGGCACGTTCCCAGCCGACCACCTCCCACCCAGCGTGCTACGGGCTTCAACGTCCCACCGAACGCGTCGCACGTTCCCAACCGTCCGCCTCGCACCCAGCGTGCTACGCGCTTCAACGTCCCACCGAAACATAGTAAGACCCGATGCTTCTATAAGCAAGGTGGGTGTAAGCGTATCCCTATGGCGTCCATGGCGTTACTTAGGGGTTGGTTGTGGGGTGGGGGACTCACGGCAGGGGGGACGCTACGCCCGGGGAGTCGAACCTTGGTGCGTTCACCGCTCGATGTCGAGGAGGCGCTGCCATCGTCCACCGCCTTCTTGTGTCCGTCCTGCAACAAACAATAGCGCAATCAATCTTTTATTATTCCAACGGGCTTATATACCACATTTAAAATTCAATTCCAGAAACGATTTCCATTTTAGTGGCATTGCCTTTTATGGGAATACATTTTTTGTAATCAGTTATTGACCCTAGAATGGGCAATTTTGAATGTGGTTTATTCTATTAAAGAAACAATGACTTGAAACATCCACTAAAAAAATCCTTTTTGCATTTGTCTTTATTCCTTTTTTGTATTTAGCCTTGCGACTAAGTTAGAAACAAGTGCAGGGTTAAAAACCAAGAGAAATTATCTCGTATAAACATCATTTCATCTATTGAAAAGTAAGGAAAATGTCCCAAGACAAAGATTTTTTTCCTGAATTTCCCTGAATATTGGTGTTAAATATATTTGACCATACTCAGACATAAACCAGACTGTAAAAGATGTTCAACCGGAAGTGCCCCCCCCCCCCCCCTCCCAGCACCAGTAAATCACCTCTTTGGGCATATTTCGTGTATTCCCCACCTCTGAGGTCAGGTGGGGTTCGAGTAAAATTCCCTGATTTCTGTGGTCTCAAAGAGATGAAAAAAAATTGTAAATCGACAGCCCAACTAACTGTCCAGGTCCAGCTAACTGCTCAGAAAACCCCCTTTAGCACCGATTCCACACACATCCCTGGGATTTTCCTGGAAAAGTTGATGTAGGAAATGAGTATCCCAGATAAACGTGCGCTTCCTCACGAGGAGGTTAAGAAAATTGTTAAATCCTCGACCCCACGTTGTCAACGCCCCCCCCCCCCCCCCCCCACCCCGCCCACCTCCTGGTAGGACATCCGGTTGCGGTCGCCGCTTCCGCTGCTGCTGCTGCTGCCCGCCGCACCATACTTCTTCTGATGGCCGGACGCCGACGTGCTGCGCTTCTTCGGATGCCCGGTAAACATCATCTTGTCCGCCAGAACTCGCATCTCACCCCCTCCCGCTCAAGGTCGCCGCACCCCCACCCCGGACACTGCTACACGTGGCAACGCTGTACCCTGGCGTGGCAACACTGCACCGGCAACGATGGGCTTGATATGGACACACGCTATGCTGACATTGCAACACTGTCGCTGAATGAGTAGTTGGTGTGAGAAGTTGTTGTAATTAACGTACAATTTGCAACACTGGACTCACACGGCAACGCAGCACCGGGACACCAGCTAACTGGCATCGATATTCAATATGCAAACACTCTATGTAGCCTTGGCAACTGTGTATACTGAGTACGTTAGAGACGGTATACATGCATGTATAAATTTGTAACACTTGTCTCTGAAACACGGCAACACTGGCAACACTGCGATAACCCGAACAGTTGTCGCAGTTCAAAACGCGGCAACAACGTATAGGAACTTTTAATCAACAAAAACCGACCGCTCGCCCACAAACCGGCAACAATGCACACGTCACGGCCCCGTGTTATTCCCTAGCCCGATCGCACACCTAAGCGACATTCGGCAACAACGCACCAGGCGTAGCAACAATCGACGGCGCCCGTTGACGTGACGCCGTCACCCGCGCGCACCATCGCAACGCCATCGCGGCAACGTCGCGACCACGTGTCACGCGCGGCAACGTCGCACGCTGCGGAATCCACGAGGCGAACGTCATCGGCAACGCATCGCACACACACGATCTGGCAACGTGGCACGCGTTGCCGAAACACTTCTGGCGAGAGAGCGGCGTCCTTGTTCAAGCGACGACGGGCGACCGGTGATTGTAACAGGTGCAGCCGAATGGCTAGAGAATGAATGAACGTATCACGTGTCGCGTCCGCGGCTGTGGTTTCCGTTGAGTGAGGCTTGATTGTGTCAATTGCAGGTCGCGTTGGATGGCGTCTGACCGGACGGTGTCCAGTGGTTCGTGGCTTTGATGTGAGCTGGCTTTTGCTTGTGTGGCGTCGTCGGCTTCGACGTCTGCTGCACGCAATCGGGGCCGCCGCGGCGGAGGCTGTAGGTCGACGGCGAACACTCTGAGAGACACTCAACGGAGCAAAATACCGAAGAGTTAAACGATGTATTTATAACTCGGGCCCGCGTACTATTGTACACTCCGTGTCGAAATCGGGCGCGACGCGTGAGGCGCAAAGATGGCCGTTGCTGGTGATGTGAGCGCTTGTTTTAAATAGATGCGTGTGCGTGCGGTTTGTCACGGTGGTCGCGCGGGTGTGTGCGTGACGCACGGTGGTTTAGAGGGGTACGCACTGTGTCGTCCGAGTTGGTGGTTTTGTGTGGTTTGTTCTTGGGGGATATGTTGACGTGGTCGTTGACAGTGAGGTGGTGGCCATGGCAGCGATGATTTGGTGGTTTTTTAACACTGTTGTCTCACGTTTTTAACTGTTATAAGCACTGTATTATGATGGGGGGTCACTCGCGGTTGTCCTGAGTTGTTTCTATGGCGATGAACTTAACTTAATCAACTTTCAAGTGACCCGCGTTGACAGCTACGCTGGTGGCCATGACAGTTCTAGCTTCGTATTTCCCAACACTTGAGCGGAGAAAATGCACTTGTTAGTCACGTGAATTTACAGTCACAAGCACTAAGTTGACGCGGCTTCACGTCGCGATTTTCCAGTTTCAATTCGTGTCACACAATGTCACCAAAAAGGACAACTCGCTCTTCAAGAATCCATGAACGAGCGGACATCTTGTCACCACCGCCTTGTTGACCGAAGATTGTCAACCACAAGGCCGAGGCGCCTTTTCAAAAAAAACAACACTCACTTGCCGGTGACAATTTAAGAAGACAATTTTTTGACATTTAACTTTTCTTGTTTAGTCAATTTTACGTGATCGATGCAACAAACGGTCGGATTCTTATGTTGAAAGTCATTTACAGTTTACACGACCGCCAGAACACGTTTCTCGCAAATATATCCGACTCACACTGGCTATTTCCGCAGTGTTAAGAAAAAAAGTGAGTCATCGCGCACATATTTCGCTGGCCTATTGCTCTAGCTATATCTTCCGAGTAATCCACGAGTTGGCGACGTATGCTGTGTGTGCGCCGGGTACAGTGCTGGTCCGGCTGCTGCATTCCGGAATTGACAGCTGGTCGCAGGTCGGCAAATCTAGCAGAGGTCGCGGTGTTGCGATGCTTGCGATCCGTTGACGGTGTCAGGAAGCATCGGTCATTGCCAAAAGCGCGACAGACTGACAAAAAAAGTTTGATTATATTGATATAGTTTTATTAAACCTTTGCTGATAACGTCTAAGATTATCGGTAATCGAAATATATGGGTATATCTCGTCGAATTGACCTACTCCACTCAGAGAAAAATGACGTCAGATACTCACAGATACTCAGTTTGGAAAAAAAATATTAATTAGCTCTGCTAAATAACAAAGGTATGGAGGGAATTCACAGCCAGAATTGCTCTGCCGGGCTTTACCGAATGGATATTATGGTATTATTCTGATAGAATTTTGATTGAATGGAACAGGTGTATATTGTCAAGATTATCTTCGAAAATATCATACAAACTGAAATAGCAAAGTAAAAATCGATTGACCGACTGTGTGCTTGCGCGTATTTATAAATAGGGCAGCATCACAACACAAACGCGTTGTATCAAGTATATAGACATCTATCGTCACAGAACTGAAAGCCATTAACGTAATGACTCTCATATATACATCAAAATAAACAAAGCAGACGAATTCCTATGACATGAACGAAGCACTGATTGAATTTTAAGATGAGCCGATACGAGACAACCATTATGACGAATGTGTTTACCAAAATAACGATGTTAACGGATTTAAATCTTTGCTAAAAGCTTTAGTATTCGGACACATGTCAAAAAGCTTGTCAATATGTTGTCTTGTATTACGATATTGACTATACTTCCGCTGAAAAATCGCTGACACTGAAACTGTATAGCAAGATTCTCAGCTCTACGAATCAAAACCAGTGAAATATCAAAGTGTTCGATATACCAGCGCCTGGACCAAGATCAAATGAATCAAAAATATCTTAGAAATCGTCTAAGAGACGCGAGATGCTGCTTGGAGGCAGCAGAACGACTGTAGCTAAAGGGAGACAACATCGGTGATGAACGTTGAACGGGGGCTTAGTCGACGCCGACGCCGACGCCGACGCCGATGGTTGGAGAAGGCGTCGGCGTCGGCGTCCGGCCAAGTGGGACAAGTGGGAGCTATTTGCGAGCGTCGCGACGCTGCTGCTATCCGACGGCGACGTCGGTGACGGCGTCGGTTGTCTAGCGTCGGTATGGCGGACGGACGGTGTTAGATATTAATAGTGGGTTTGATTGATGGGCGTTTGGTTTAACTGTGAGTATCAGAGAGTGAAATATGGATTTTTATTAATATGTTTATATCGGTAATTACCGTTACCTGGTAATATTTCCGAACAATTTGACCGCAACATTACCGGTTTTTACCCACTTTGAAACTTTACTTAAAAAAAATCATTTTCTATTTATTTTATTCGTAATTTAATCTACGAAAATCGACCGATTTGATCTAGTTTCGATATTTATTTAAACAGTTTTATAGATTTGGAGACTTGTTGGTTGATTCTATAATTAATTATGAATACATGCGTGCCCTGTTCAATAACAACATCACAGTGATTGTCTGTGATAAGGAAGCATGGTTTACGTGGAAAATACTAATAGGTAGCGACTATGTCCCGTGATATTTAATCCCACCAATTTATGAATTGTTTTGTTATGGTTTTGAGGATATGTATTTTGTATAATAAGAGAAAACTTTTGACAGTTTTACGCGTTTGTATGGTCAAAGTTGTCACTTGGCACATTAATTTGAGATACATACTTTTTTTAAAATGTCTTTGAGTGCGATCATATTATTTAAACTTAAAGTATCTTCAAAGATAGTATGGCTTTATCTTAGCACGTTTTTTAGCAGAAAAAATATTAAATTGGGTTTAAACTAATGCTACAAAGCTCCCAAACTCAAACGTTTTCGTTTCCCAACGTTTCGCAAAGCTGTGCTGCCTGCTTTATCAACGGTCTAGACTCGAGTACTGCTGGTTAATAATTCAGTTGAACGTCAATGTGGGTTAAACACATGCGTGTAGAAGCACAGATTAGAAGATTAATTCAAACGTAAATCACCAACCCAAAGTTGTGATCATTCAGAGAGTTCAGTTTGCCTAAAAGGCTCGCTAACGTTAGTTCGAAATTCATCGACGATCCAGTATTGTATTGTATTGTACAGTATTGTACAGTATTGTACAGTATTGTACAGTATTGTATTTCATGTAATTTTATTTAGTCCGTGAGATTCTTTGTGGTAGGCAAATATTTGTGCAAGCAGACAAGTTATCATATTCACCCTAGGTCTACACAGAATTTTATCCATGTCATGAAATCGACATTCTGCATCGTACTTTTACTGACACTGGCGACTCGTGTGACATCCACTCTCAATTACTCGCGAATCATTGACAGTCATTACAACCGCGACAAAGATAGCGTCATAGCTCACCGACAAAATCTGGAGCCAATTTCGAAAACAATTCTATCGTACTTCAAAGGCGCCAACTACCTAGAATGCATCGCTGTCGAGGATTTCGACTCTGCCTTCACGCTAAACACACTTTTGCCCACGATTCAACCATTATTTGTGCAACTGATCAACCCAAACGTCACCAAAAATGACTCCGTCACCAAAGTCAACTACTCCGAGATGAATATCGGATACATAATCATCGCTCAACATCATTCCTCAATCCTGCACTCAATCAAAACAATCATTAACCGCCAACAATACTGGAATCCACGAGCCAACTTCTTAATCCTCCTATCAAGCTACAATCAAACAAATTACAAGTCTTTACTAAAAACTCTCTGGACAAACCAAAACATCCTGAATGTCATAGCAATTTCATCGAGCCAACCGGAGATTTTCTACTACTTCAACCCATTCACCACCTCTGACGGCTCGTTAAAGTCATGCCGCGTCGTCCATTTCGCCTTCTGCGCGTCCTTTCTCCAAAAAAAACTGGACAACATGAACGGCTATCCAATCCGCGTCTCCATCTTCGAACGTAACAACACCGCCATCCGCCGCCGCGTCAACGGCCACCTCCTCGACGAACCGGAAGTCCGCTACGACGGATCCGACGGCTACGCCCTGCTAGCCCTCGCCAACTACATGAATTTCACCCCGGAAACCACGTCGCCCAGCGACAACCTAGAGTTCGGCGACCTCAACGTCAAGACAGGTCTCTTCACCGGCTCTCTAGGCGACATCGTGTACGGCCGCGCAGACATCGCGTTCAACACTAGATTCGTGAAGGATTACGGCTCGGACGAGATCGTCTTAACGACGGCCGTATCCACAGATCAGCTGTGCATCGCTGTGCCCAAAGCGCAACGCGTCGCACAGTGGCTTACAATGGTGTTGGCGTTCGAACGGGATCTGTACGCGATGCTGATCGCTATTATTCTGTTGTTCACGGCGCTGTGGTACGCTTTCCTGCGGTTCACGATGTGGTACATGCGGCGGCGGCGGACGATTGATGTGACGCGTCTGCTGCTGGATTGTTTCCTGCCGTTTGTCGGCGGTAGCATGGCGAGCTTGCCGAGAGCGAGCTCTGAGCGCGTGCTGCTGATATCGTGCATCTTGCTGGGCTTTGTCGTGGTCAGCTGCTTCCAGGGAAAGTTGCTGGAGGCGGTCACTAAACCGTTCTTCTACGCCGACCTGGAAACGTTGGAGCAGTTGGATGCGTCGGGGCTGATCATCACGACGCGCTCGTCTAATTTGGCGGATACTTTTGCAGTGGAGACGGGTAGTCTTGTGATGAACCGTTTGAAAAGTAAGACTGTTGTCAACGCTTCTGGGGACAGTACTTTGTTGCGGGTAGCGAAGCACACGACACTTGCGGGGATCGCTCGGAAGAGTGATATTGTCTTCACGTTCCCGTCTTTGCAGACGGCGGAGGGTACGCCGATGTTGAAGGTCATCAAGGAGTGTCCCCGGTATTATTTCCTGTCCTACATGATGCCGAAACAGTCGGCGTATCTCGCGAAGGTCAACGAGTTCAACGGAAGGATCTTCGAGGCCGGATTGGTGGACTTCTGGGACGAACTGACGATTTTCAAGTTGATTCATAGAGAGAGGGTGGATGACGGGCCTCCGTCGGCGCCGGTTAGGAAGAGTTTGTTGAAGGTTTTCACAGTGAAAGATTTGCAGATGCCGTTCTATTTGCTGATTGTTGGCGAAGTTTTAGCCACGTGTTTGTTCGTCTTGGAAATGTTTTGCAACTGTTTGGTGAAAATGTTGAGGAAAAGCAGTCGGCATTTGCCGTGACGTTACTTGAGATAATTATTTGCAAGTTTAAATTTGTTTGATTGCGCGCGGCAAGGAGCAAAAGAAATGTTAATTAGGATTCCGCGTGACTTTATGAGTGGTGCAAGCTTCCATATGGATATATTCCCTCTTTCTCACTCTATCACACAAACACACCAAATAAAAAAATCTTTAATGTAGACCGAATCTCTTAAAATCAAGGTTTTCATTGACACCAGTGTCAGGAATTTTTTTATTTCTATGTGAAAGTTTATAAACATATCGGTATACCTAGAAAAGTTGAACACCCATGGCAATGAACGCGTTTATTTTTAGGATAAACTGCAACTTATATAAGTTGACAGAATCAGTTCTACCTACTACATTGAAACTTTAAAAGTTCTTCAAACGTTCGATATTCACATATCGGTAGTAATATTGAAACCCCGTCGCAATGAATATGTTTATTTTGCAGAAAAAAGTAATGGCACAATTGGGATATTTTTATAGTACGTTTGTGCCCGACAAGACTACAAAGCACTTGTGCCTTGCCATGTAAACACATACAATTCTGTATCTTTCTTCAATACCATGCTTGGAGCTAAATCTCAAACAGAATCATTGCAGTCCACCACTCAAGTAAGTCATGGCCACAGAAACAAGATCATCCTTTCTCATCAACACAGGTCTAATCTAGAATTGATTCAAGCCAATAGCTACAAAATATCTAATACATTAAAAAGTACGTTAAGAAATAACACTGCACTGTGAAAAGACTAAAATTTAGAACCATGTTATTATCTGAAATATTGCTGTGATTCATATGGAAGTTATGTATGTACTACGTTTGAATTTATTACTTGACTATTATCACTTAATTGTCACTTGACAATTTTTTTTCATTAAAATCTAATAGTTTTTCAGTTCTATCAGCTATAAAAACACTGGTTTTTCAAGAAGTCTTTTAAACAAATTTTATAACTGGTATCTTTATTATTTCTTAGAATTTGTGGCAAGGCATTGAATAAAATTATCCCGCTATACACCGGTCCTTTTGTATAAAGGGTGGTTTGTTTGTGTTTGTGCGTTTGATTGGCACAAATCTTTGGGTCGCGTTTTGTGTTGATGATCATTATTAAATTTCCCCAAGTACCTAATTATTTTCTACCACATAGCTCTGCGCATGAAGAGGGAGGGTAGCAGCATAGAGTTAGCCTGTTAACTCTATGGTAGCGGTAGGATTTAATTTTTTTTTAATAGTACCCGGCCGAATCTTTGTAAAATACGACCGGTACTGGATTGCGACTTGCTTTCCCCAAGTTTCGAAGTGCTCGCTAAAATAGGTTACTTACAGAAGTTTTAGCTTGTGGCGAATGATGTCGTTCAGCGGTTCTCCATCACTTTCGGCTGCACTTGATCGATCGATTCACAATTAATTCACATGTAACTGTTTGTTCACTTAGCGAGTTCACACAATACAGCAAACAAGAAACCGTTTTTAGCTGTTGCATTCAGACTTGCTTGCAAGAATTGACAAACTTGTAACTTCTTGAGGGTTGCAGTCTTTTGAAAACTTTGTATGGAAGTATAGCTAGCTAAATCAATGTCAAATAGCCAATTGATCTGCATACCCTCCAAAGTAAAGGAATGAGTAAAGGCAAAGTAAGTGAGTGATCTATGACGCCTCGATTCATCCTTCGATTAAGTCTTCCGATTAAAACAGCCGAGAGAGAGAGACGCCATTAAATTGGTAATTGCACACAGACGGTTAGACAAATTTGAAATTATTAGCTTCGAAAACTGCGCCTTCCTTGACGCCTCTATGCCTGAAACCTGGCGGTGAAATTCGGTTTTAGTTATTTTGATGATGGCGACCGTTCAGGATGAATTGAGTAAGTATGGGGTTATTAATACGGAAATAAATGTGATTTCGTTTGTATTGCTGCAATTCGTTGATTGTTCTGATCTCTAACAGATTTTGGATCACTTTAGTATCTAGTTTTTAATACATTGGCCGTACTTTAATTGAAAATACTAGTTTAACCTCATGGAAATTTCAGCATGTCATTCCCCCAAACCTAGCTGTCACTTACTAATTTTTTTTAGAAATGTCACTCGTTAATCGTTATAATTTTTTAAGCATTGCACATTTCGCGAAACTGTGATTTAATATGTACTATTTCCCACTACAGCCCTGCTGGAGCGAGTGTTCCTTCGAATCGGCTCTGCTGAAACTGACGACCAACTTCAAAATGCAATCGCGAAATTTCTTCCTCCAGTCTTGCTAAAGCTGTCTAGCCAGCAAGAAGGAGTCAGAAAAAAGGTATTACGAGCAATTTGCTAAAGTGACTATCCGGACATTAGCAGCTGTACGAAATAGACATGACTAATATTTTTTTTATAACAATTGGTGAGAGAATGCATATAAACAATAAACATTTTTTACGTTATGCAACTGTTAGACGGGACTTGTACAGGGAATTCTTAATATGCTTGCGACCAAAGCTAATTAATGTTCCAATAAAAGCACCTGATTGCTTGATTTTAGGTTGAAACCTGGATATTGATGTCGGCATTGTTTTCAGGTGATGGAGTTGCTGATTCACATCAACAAGAGAGTAAAGAGTCGGCCACTGGTGCAGCTTCCCGTTGCAACGCTGCTCTCGCAATACCAGGACCCGGCTGCTACCTCCTTCCTTATCGTAAGACAGAAATTTAATACTGGATCTCAGATTTAAAAAGTGCGGTTCATTTCGATTGATCCGTAACAACTCCAAAACCCAATAATTTTTTAAACTAGAACAGAGACCATCTTGGACTTTGAATATGACATCTCATTCTTGCACCCTTGCACTAATAATTTTCATCCCAAAGTGACCATAAACCTAGCTCAGCCATCAAGTTTGTTGGAGTGTAGAGGCTGAGTGCTAATGGCAAGCAGACGGCTTGTATCTATCGATGTCCGTCAGGTGCGCTGTAGTAGAAGTGTTGTGGATCGAGCCGAGTTTGAACGACCGGCACGAAAACTCTGCGGCCAGACAATAACAATAATCGTGCATCGATAACACTTCCCAACGCTTCTATGTTCGCAGAATTTCACGATCATCTACATCAAGCTGGGTTTCCCGCGCCTGCCGAGCAAAGAGCAGGCGGGCCTGTCCCCGGCGGTGCTGGACGCGATGACGGACAAGCCGGAGCTGCACCGCGACGCGCTGCTGCTGCTGCTGATGCCGGCGCTCGGCCACGCAACGGCGGCGGCGCCGTTCGAGAAGGTCGCACCGGCGACGAGGGCGGCGCTCGCCGAGTTTGTACTCGACACGCTCCTGCTGCCCTACGGGTGAGTGGGTATGGGGGGGGGGGTGCCACGAGAGACAAGGAACCACTAATTTTTTCCGCTTCTAATTAAGGTAGATTTAGACTTTGTCAAAGGGCGTGAGCGTGGTATGTCTGGCCTGGATAGCGCTTCGTACAGCGAGACTTTAATGCCGTATTGAACCACTTTATAATGTCTTCCCACTGACCTCTATAGCCTGGATAGTGCTTTGTACAGTGGGACTTTGATGCCGTATTGAGCCACTTTATCATATCTTCCCACTGATCTCTATAGCCTGGATAGAGCTTTGTACAGCGAGACTTTGATGCCATATTGAATCACTTTATCATGTCTTCCTACTGATCTCTATAGCCATGGGTAGCGCTTCGTACAGTGAGACTTTGATGCCATATTGAGACATTGAGACATTGAGACAGTATCCGCTAACGTTTTCCTGCTTCTATTTCCGCAGGGCTCTGATTCCGAGCGAGGACCCGTCTGGGGGGGCCGCCGCCCCGCCCGTCCCCCCCGGGCTCAGCGAGTACGGCTTCAAACGCGTCTCAGGAGACACCCAGCTCAAGGCCGAGGAGATGGAACAGGTGACCGCTAAATGCCCACGCCCTACACTCTTCTTATTCTGAAAACCTACAGTGAAATGTATTTTATCCACTTATGTTTCTAACTACCCGACCAGAAGTTTGGAAATCTATTTTCGTGTAGATACTTACAACTGTGGACTGTTGCCTTGCCTTGCCTTGCCTTGCCTTGCAGTGGGTTGCGATGAAATGTGTTGAGACTTCATGCCTTGCGTTACTTCGTTTCGCATTGAGTTGCACTGCGTTGCGTTTCGTTGCGTTGCTTAACCTGGTGTTTCCGTTGCGTCCGGTTGAGCAGACTAAGATCGGGCTGGTCAAGTTCCTGTCGCTGGGCGTGTTCCCGGACGCCGAGATTGTCAGCCACCTGGTGGTGGCGGCGGCAGACACCCGGTTCAGCGTCGCCAACGCAGCCGACATGGAGCTCAAGAAGATCATCGGGTAAACAAACGCTTGTTTCAATCGTCTTGCCAATGAGCGTTGTTCGACTTATACGCTAATTAAACAATCTTCTAGGTTCTATAGATTGAGACAGGAATTAATTCGGTAGGAAACAACCAGAAAATCATTTAATTTGTGCAAAAAAAAACATTGTTGTTGGAGGTATTGAGAAAAGACCTGAACAAGGCCAAAAAAATTGCAAAAAACAATTTTATGGATAGAATGTTTGACATAAATGATACCCACGGCAGTTGGAATAAAATGTACAAATACATTGGGAACCAAAGAGGTAACAGTAAAACAGTACCCACATTAGTGGATTCGGATGGAAACGAATATGATGAAGATCAAAAAAAAGCAATTGCATTGAATACACATTATCTTCAAGTTTTTACGAAAAGCGGTAATTGTGGATATTTGAGAGAAGGTCCAATCCAAGAAACTACTCAGATCCTTGGAGCAGAAATTATGAAAATCATAAGGAAACTTAAAAGGGGAAAGTCTCCTGGCTTAGATGGAATTACAAATGACTTTATCAAGCTTTCGGGTGATTGCATATTACCATACTTTGTAAAAATTTTCAATGCTTCGTTGAGAATAGGCAGAGTACCACTGGATTGGAAAAAAGCTGTAGTGATTCCTATTTTTAAGGGAGGAGTGAGAGGAAAAGTGGAAAATTATAGACCAATAAGCCTCACTTCTTCAGTTTCTAAGTTAATGGAAAGAGTCATACACTCAAAATTGATACAAATTATGGAAGAAAATGTACAACTTTCGTCATATCAGCATGGTTTCAGAAAAGGATATTCATGCGAAACACAACTTTTGGGATTAGAAAATGAATTAACAGGGGCAATAGATCGAGGAGGTAAAATTGATGCAATATTTATTGACTTTGAAAAAGCATTTGATAAAGTAAATCACGAGATATTAATGGAAAAGCTTTGGAAATTTATTGGAAATTTGGAATTGGTAAACTGGGTGGGTGATTTCTTAAAAGATAGAACTCAGAGAGTTACGATACATGGAAAATTTTCTGATCAAGTTAATGTAATTTCTGGAGTCCCACAGGGGAGTGTATTAAGCCCACTATTATTTAAAATTTTTGTTGACGACATTTTAAGCATTAGTACTGAATCAAAATTAAGACTATTTGCTGATGACCTTGTGATATACCGAAGAATTGAAACTGAAATGGACATAACATTACTCCAAGAAGATCTGTGCTTATTAGACGAATGGGTCAATATAAATAAAATGAGCTTAAACACAAATAAATGCAAAATTGTCAATTTTGGTGAAAGTTGCCATAACGAAGAAAGAACATACACTATTGGAGGCAAGAAATTAGAAACAACGCAAACATATAAATACTTAGGAATACTTTTTAAGAAAAATCTCAGTTGGTCGGAACATATCGAAGAGGCCTCCAGAAAAGGGATTAACACATTGAACTTTGTCATGAGGAACTTACTAGGCTATGCGAACACTCATATACCTAATCGTGTTGTGAATGAGCGTAACATTTACGCTCACCCTCAACGCGATTATATTGCGTGTCCGCATAGCCTAGAGGCTTTTATGATCAATTTAAAATGTCCAATGATAATTTAGCAGCTCTCTCGATGACATTCGTTACCTGAAAATATCATGATGTAGTCGTTGTGAAATTATTGGAATATTTCAAAACATAAAAATCGATTTAAAGAAAAACTATTCAATTGATTTGGTTAAAATTAAGACAATATCTTCTTCTTACGACTTTGAATGCACGCAGTAAATTTTGTGAACATCGGTTCAAGATAAAGTTGCTTTAGTGGCAAAAAACTGAAAAAACGCTACAAAAATCGCAAAAAAACGTCATTAAAGCGCAATTTTCAAGAAAAGTGCTTAACATACAACAATGAAATTTTTACACAAACATTAAATCGTGAGGGCCAACATATCCTGAAAGTTTCGTCAAATTATATTCAGATGCTCGGCTTCTAGAGTGGAAAACGTGTTTTGGAAAAACTGAAAAATTTCGTAAAAACTTAATAACATAAAATTTTCTCGTCCGAATTGCTTCAAAAACGTGGCAGATCTAAGTTCAGAGAAAACGAAGGTTCACAGAAATTTTCATCAAAATCGGTTTTGGCGTTTGGCCTGTAGAGCGCGAACAAACACACAAAAAAACAAACACAAAAAAAAAAAGAAAAAAAAAAAAAAAAAAAAAAACATTGGAGATTTTTTTAGCAGTAAAGTGTAATTGAAGATTTCGCTTCACTCGCTACGCTCGTTACGCTCATCAATTAGGAGTTAAAAAAGAAATTAAAGAGAAAGCATACTTGACGCTCATTAGACCCTTAGTTGAATACGCATCGTCCGTGTGGGATCCATATAAGAAAAAAGATATAAAACATTTAGAGAAGGTACAAAGATTAGGCGCAAGAAGGGTTTTAGGAAGAATGAAACGATGGAGATTTGATCATGAAAAGGATGAGAAAACTAAAATAGTAGAAAGACCGTCATTAATGGTACAAGAACTTGGATGGGAGACATTAGAAGATAAAAGAAAAGACCATCGAATTTTTAACTATTTTAAAGTCATGGAAGGGAATAATGGTTGGAAAGAACTAAACAACAAAATTGCCAAGCAAAACAGAAAATACCAGAACAGAAAAATGCACGATATGCAAGTAAACATCAAAACTTCAAAGAAAGATATTGGAAAATTTTCCTTTATGAACCGAACGGGAGAAGACTGGAACAATATGGACAGAGAAATAATGGAAATTAAAGATATGGAAATTAAAGATTTTAAAAGGAAATATAGGGAAAACAAAAATAATAAAATATTACTTTAGACATATAATCACTTACCACCTGCACATATATGTACAATTTGTAAGTAACGACAAATAAATAAATAAATAAATAATTAACTCAAAACAAGTAAATTTGCTGTGGAATTGATATTAAGTTTTTATGCATTGTTGTGCTCGATGGAGATAGAAACAGGACTATGAATGAACATAGAAGGCGATGAACCTAGTGATGCTATGCTGCAATCACACACCAACAACTCGACTAACCCCGATTATAACGTGGCTCCATGGAGATAGAAACAGGACTATGAATGAACATAGAAGGCGATGAACCTAGTGATGCTATGCTGCAATCACACACCAACAACTCGACTAACCCCGATTATAACGTGGCTCCATGGAGATAGAAACAGGACTATGAATGAACATAGAAGGCAATGAACCTAGTGATGCTATGCTGCAATCACACACCAACAACTCGACTAACCCCGATTATAACGTGGCTCCATGGAGATAGAAACAGGACTCTGAATGAACATAGAAGACTTTGAATCTGGCGACGCTATGCTGCAATCACACACCAACAACTCGACTAACCCCGATTATAACGTGGCTCAATGGAGATGGAAACAGGACTGTGAATGAACATAGAAGACGTTGAATCTGGCGGCGCTATGCTGCAATCACACACCAACAACTCGACTAACCCCGATTATGACGTGGCTCCATGGAGATAGAAACAGGACTATGAAGAACACAGACGGCTGTGAATCCATCGACGCCACCCTGCAACCACACACTAACCGCGGTATCGCCCTGTCTCCAGCGGCCTGGACTGGCGCAGCCCGTCGCTGGTCTCGCCGCTGCTCCACCTGTTCCTCGGCACGAGCCCGGCGCGATCGGCGAGCCGCGCCCAGCCGGAGGGACGCCGCGGCCGCGCGGAGTTCCGTCGCACGCCAGCCAACACGCGGATCCGGCTCAAGCTGATGCCGGCGTTGCTGCGGGCGCGCGGTCCCGCCGTCATCTTCCCCGACTGCATACAGGTAGACACGACTGAAGTCTTACTGATACAAGACAGTAGGTATAGTATTTGAGCGAATATCTCACCGGGCTGTAGGATGCAGGACACTCTGCCAGCAAACATCTCACCAGGTTGTAGGATGCAGGAAACTCTGCCAGCAAACATCTTACCTGGCTGTAGGATGCTGGAAACTCTGCCAGCAAACATCTCACCAGGCTGTAGGATGCAGGAAACTCTGCCAGCAAACATCTCACCAGGCTGTAGGATGCAGGAAACTCTGCCAGCAAACATCTCAACAGGCTGTTGGATGCAGGAAACTCTGCCAGTAGACATCTCACCAGGCTGTTGGATGCAGGAAACTCTGCCAGTAGACATCTCACCAGGCTGTAGGATGCAGGAAACTCTGCCAGCAAACATCTCACCAGGCTGTAGGATGCAGGAAACTCAGGCAGCAAACATCTAGGACACTCTGCCAGCAAACATCTCACCAGGCTGTAGGATGCAGGAAACTCTGCCGAAATAGCTTTTTTGAGCTCCGAATTGTCAGCTGCCTAGGCGGCGAGAAAAGAAATTAAAGCATCACAGCCATCTAGGTATAACCACAGCCAACTGGAATAAAATATTTTTTACTATACCAGCCCTCTCCAATTCGACTTTTTGAAGGAATCCTAGTTCTATTTTAAAACTGGTTGGTGGCAGCGCATGGCGGGTCAAACCACCGCGTGCTGAATGTCAATCCGTCCAGCAAAATTCAGTAAGCGGTGGCCCAACAAATGGCCCACCAAATTCGTCATTAGAGTTTCTAATTCATAAATTGCTGGAAATTGAGGTAAGAATGTAATTCAATATGTATAAACAATTCCCGTTACACTAAATTATTTAAAACTTACGGTTTAGGACGTAATGAATAGGAGTTTCAAGAAAAATACAGAAAAATAGACAAATATTCGAAAAATATTCCGCCATTCTTAAAACGAATTCATCAGTCATCTCCAAGGTACGAGCAGCGCGCCGCAGTGAGTAAATTCAGAACTGCAAATACCGGGAAAGTTGATTCCCACTACTCTATGCTATTGTCGTGAATTGGAGAGGGCTGGTATAGGAAAAAATATGTGATTTCAGTTGGCTTTGGTATAACTTAAA
This sequence comes from Nemurella pictetii, assembly GCA_921293315.2. Classification (NCBI taxonomy): domain Eukaryota; kingdom Metazoa; phylum Arthropoda; class Insecta; order Plecoptera; family Nemouridae; genus Nemurella; species Nemurella pictetii. Next base: position 6,549,964 of record OV121124.1, read on the forward strand.
ACAACGTTACTTACGTCATCTTACTTAATATCAAGGGGGCTTTGTTTGCCACTGATGCTTAATCTCAAGTGACAGTTGACATGTAAAAGACCATCTTTACCAGATGATCTATAACTTCTAACTTTTTCGCCACCCACCCTTTGTCACCCGATCTCCCGTGTTTCAACTGTAAGATGTCTGTTCTGTTGGGCGCAGGTGGTGTTTGAGTGTCTCTACGGCGCGATGACCAACACTCGGCTCAAGACGATGGCGCTGCAGTTCGCGATGCTCATCATCGACAAGTAAGTCCGTCTCGCAGCGAAAAGCCTGGCCTAACGCCGGGCCGTTTTGGTCAAACGTCCCGGTTCCCGAATCTTCCGTTTCCGATGCTGCTGCCACTAAACCGAGTTTGGTAGCTTGCCATTCAATAACCCATTGAAAAAAAAAAACTGTTTATTCATAACCCTAGGGCGCTGCAAACACCCATAGAATAGTGTTGTTGATGAGCGTAAGAAAACACTCATCCACAACACGATTATATGAGCTTTGGCGAAGCCCTAGTCATTTCTTTAACATGCCCTAACATTCTACATAGTTCAAGTCTGGGTTCATATTGTTGAACCCTCCTAAGCTCCTAAGCTCCTAGCTCCTAAGCTCCTAAGCTCTTAGCTAGTTCCTAGTTCTTAGCTCGGTTCCATCGGCTTCAGAGCCCACGATTACAGACAGAGCTTCGGAAAGGCGGAATGGTTCACAGCCGTGGATAGATGTTTGAACGGAGTCCTGAAGATCCAGTCCTGAATCCCACTCCAGCGTTGGCAAAACGTCAAAATTCGTCCAGCTCCTTTTCAGGACCAAAAACGCTCCCCGTCAGAGCGAAACTGTACACCGTTCGAACAGACGGTGCTTTCTAACGGACGTCCCTGGGTTCCAGCGCATCGATGGAGAGCCTGACGACGGTGTCGACGGTCCTCTGCTCCGGCCTGATGAAGCTGGTCGCCGACGAGGAAGTCGAGACAGAGCTCAAGATGCTGGCGTACCTGGCCGTCGGCAAGCTCGGCAGCAAGATCCCGCACCTCGTCAACAAGGACCTCGTGCTGCTGCAGACTTTCTTCGACGCGCTCTCCCAGGTACCGTTATCCATCACCGCTATTTGACCCTGTCAAACATGGGCACCGGGCTTACCCTCAGGCTGGCTAGGTTAGCTTCACCCTCAGCTCGCTGCTAGGCTAGGTTAGCTTCACCCTCAGCTCGCTGCTAGGCTAGGTTAGCTTCACCCTCAGATCGCTGCTAGGCTAGGTTAGCTTCACCCTCAGCTCGCTGCTAGGCAAGGTTAGCTTCACCCTCAGCTTGCTGCTAGGCTAGGTTAGCTTCACCCTCAGCTCGCTGCTAGGCTATGTTAGCTTCACCCTCAGCTTGCTGCTAGGCTAGGTTAGCTTCACCCTCAGCTTGCTGCTAGGCTATGTTAGCTTCACCCTCAGCTTGCTGCTGGCTATGTTAGCATCATATTTACACAGGGATATCGTCAACATAGTGTATCAAAGTATGAGGTTCCACTGTTGCCGACACTCGGTGCTTTTGAGACCGAGTTTGTTTCTCGATGGGACTTCCTCTTGATCGGCGGTTGCTGATTGTGTTGCGCAGGAGGACAACAACTGCCGCAGCGCGGTGCGCGAGGCGCTGATCAACATGGCGGCAGCGTTCAAGCCGCCGCCGCCGCCGCCGGTTAGCGAGGCTACGCAGGACGGGGAACCCGTCACGGTGAGTCAGCGTTCTGGTCTTCTTGCCAACCAACGGTTGAAATTCTAGGATGAAATTGTGGTGGAAGCTTTCCCGCTGGCCTTTCGAACTAGTTTCATGAGTCTACCCGTTACGAAAACCATCTGTTCCATCTGAGCCTGACAAACAATTCCTCCACGGGCTGCATTTTGTTCAATATGGGACTAAGCATCCATAAATAATTCTCAACGGCAATGTCAAACCACGGATCGCTATAGCCTGGATAGCGCTTTGTACAGTAAGGCTTTGATGCCGTATTGAGCCACTTTATCATGTCTTCCCAGTCCCACTGATCTCTATAGCCATGGATAGCGCTTGGTACAGCGAGACTTTGATGCTATATTGAGCCACTTTATCATGTCTTCCCACTTATCCCTGTAGCCACGAATAGTGCTTCGTACAGGAAGACTTTGATGTTATTTTGAGCCACTTTATCATGTCTTCCCACTGATCTCCATGGCCATGGATAGTGCTTCATACAGCGAGACTTTGATGCCATACTGAACCACTTTGGGCCACCTCCTCTTACTCCCAACCCAGGTTATTGAATTGTGTGTTAACCCAAGTAAACCGATATCGCTCGTGCTCCAGCTGAGCCCGTCGGACAAGCGTCCTCGCATCGACGAGCCGACGGCGTCGGAGACGGACTCCCGGCAGCAGCTGCTGCGACGGCTACTGGCGACGCAGATCACAAGCCGCGAGCCGGCCGCCCGGCTGGTGGCGGCGCGCTACGTGGCGACGGCGTTCGCCGACGACGACGCCCACGCGCGGTACCTGCTGCTGCTGGCCACCGGGGACAGGTGGGTGAGGTTTTGGTTACGGGCGACTTTGTTACTTTATGTAGTTTATCCAGGATGCGGTCATAGTCAAAAACTGTCTGCCATTTACGTTTTACCAACTCGTGAAACTAAATCCACAGAGCGCCAGACCAAAATTCCAACATCAAACAAAAGAAAGTGTGACGTTCATGTGGGCCTGAGTAAACTGTGCTTGGAGTACAGCCTTTTTGAAATGCAGTTGACCTTACCTATTCTACCGGTTATTTCTAGCAAAAATTCCCCCCCCCCCCTCCCCAATCCTTCTAATCCTACCTTTCCTGACCGGACCCAACTTCCCAACCCAATTTATGTATTTGAATCATCTGCTGTCCAGTCCATTTAAAAGATGAGTTTACACATATAAGATTCATTGACCTTGGAGCACAGATTACTCAGACCACCAAATGGTCTTCCGACTTCTGTTCCTTCGAATCTAAATACAACTACTTTTTGCCTGAAAGATAAGACCAGTAAATAAAATAATAAGAAGATTAAGACGGATTTCTGGGGGTCTTAGGTTTTGTTTCGGTTTGTCGCTGATTGGCACTCGAGTTTAGACCGTTGATAAATCAGGCAGCGCAGCTTCGCGAACGTCAGAAAAAATTAGCGTCGAGGACTCGGCATTCTCTGATAACTAAACCGGCTTTGTCGGCTTCCACCCGATAGCAAGGAGGAGGTTTGCGCGGAGGCGGCCAAGTCGCTGTACGGCGAGACGCGGCTCGGGCCCGACGCAGACGACGTAGCGCCAACCGCCCGCCTGCCCGCCTTCCCCGTCATGGCCGCCGCCGTCGCCGAACGCTCGCAGAACGCCAGCCCGCCGCCTGCCGTCGCCGCTCAGGTGTGTTTGCGTGACAAGGGTTACATCTGGTTGTTGCTCTTCCACTAGCATTTAGCTACATCTCGCGCATCACAGCAATATTGCATGCACTTTGATCGGATATGAGTTAGCAGTTCAAAGGTGCTGACTATGGCAATAAAGCTTCGTGGTTCATCAGAGATAAGCAGAGCTAATTTAGACCCAGGCAAGAACAGCCACCTGAAGCACTCACCATTTTAACCAATAAATAGAACACTCAATCTCCAATTATCATTCAAACCAATCACAATCAAAGGCATCAAAGGCAATCACAATGCCGTTATAGTTCTTCTATAGCATTGTTACATTTGCGTGAAGCGTTCGCGTGCGACGTGTTCGCTTGTGCAAGCTGTCGTTTGATCGTAGTGCTACCAAATATCTTACTGTTATAATAAAGGAAAAGGAAACTCTGCCGGAATAGCATTGTTGAGCTGGCGACAGAATTGTCAGCTGTCTAGGCGGCAAGGGAATAAATTAAAGCACCACAGCCATCTAGGTACAACTTAAAACATCTTTACTTACGTCATCTTACGTAATATTTAGAGGGCTTTCTTTGCCACTGATGCTCAATCTCAAGCGTCGACTGACAGTTGACATATAGAAAAGAGTATCCTTGCTGGTGGAAACTGTTCCCATTGACTTAGTGAAATGGGCCAAGCCACATTACTAGCATTCAACAAATTAGAAACAAATTAGAAACCAAAAATATATGCCTTCTTTGATTAGTTATTTGGTTTCTAAAAGTTGGGGCACTGCTAGCATTTTTGGCACTATATTTTTTAGAATTGTGTAAGGCCCACACTCTACAGTAATGCCAACAATCACAGGAACGAACAGGTGCCGCAAACTAAGGTGCAGGCGTTAGCACCGGGTTCTGCTGCTCTGGTTGGGGATATCTAAAAGTGTTTACTAACTCCAACTCCTAACTTCCAACTCTCTAACCGTGCGGAGTGCGGTAGTATGAGTGGTGTGGCTCGAGCCGAGTTTCAACGACCGGCATGGAAAAACGGCGGCGAGGCGTTGCCGCGAGCAAAGCGCTGTTCTTCCCGCTCGCTTCGGAATTGCTTTTACCTACGACGCCGATTTGCATGCCGAAGCTTACGGAACTGCCGTTTTCAACCGAACGATATCAAACTCGAATCTCTTGCGGATGCAACTCACCGTAAAAATTCTAGGTGTAAGTTTAGTGACTGGCAAATTGCGTGACAGCTCACGGCGACACGAGCAAAACTCGTACAGACAAACGAACAACGTGAGAGTTGGTAAAAAAGGTTGAAGGCAACTGAGCCGCATTTAGAGAATGGAAAAAGCCGCACATCCGATGAAGCCCTCCCTTCATCCTTGCCTCGTCCATGTCACAATCCTCATTTTTATGAACTCTTCCCTGTCCCAGGAGAACATTTGATCACCTCTGAACCATTGTGCCACTATTTCTGTCATGTATGTATGATTTTGTATGACCTTCAATTTTTGATGCCTCATCATTCCATAATCCTTGTCATTTTAACACTCCAGCCATCTATCCTTCAACATATGATCTGCTAAACATCTCGCCTTAATGCTCCCTACTTCAACATTTTAACTCTGATTCATCATGCAACCCTTGCCATTTTAATCCTCCAGCAATCTCTCATCAACATTCCATCTCCTCCGAATCCCCTGATCAACACCGCCGCCCCCCACCGTTCACCCGCCGACCTCCCTCCTCCACCGCCTCCCCCGCCCCGCGGCCCCGCTCCTCCGCCTCCGCCCCCGCTCCTTGTCGTGCGCCTTGGCGCGGCGGTGCGGCATCGCGGTGGTGGCCGCCGCGTGCCGCTCGGTGGACGGGAACCGGTCGGTCAGGTTGAGACGTTGGATTCGGTTGGCCCGGAGCGTGTGCAGCAGCTCGCGGCGGAACACGTCGGGCACCTCGACGGTGGCGGTGAGCATCGACGGGCAGTCGCGCGCCTCCTCGACGACGAGCCACTTGCCGACGACGGTCTCGTGGCCGCCGCAGATGGTGCAGAGGCCGACGAACGCGGCGACCACCTAACGATTTGTAGGTTAAGGGGGACGGACACGAAGGTTTGATGGATCTTACCGTAACTGAGAGGTGGATTGGAAAGAGCAAGGTTCATTGGGAAGAATGGACATGGGTCTTAGTTGGACATGAAATGGAAAGGCATGAGAAAGGTATGGATTTTTGGATGAGAGAGAAAAGCGAGTGAAGACTTCAATTTGATCACCCTGAGAAAAAAGTCGATCATGTTCGTGTTTTTTGCCGTTTTGCTTATCTAAACTGTAATAATCCTTGCCTTTTCTTCATCAAACTGGTCAAAAATGGTCAGAATGTCTATTGAGTGCTCATCCAACAACGGGATAAAGAACGTTTACGAAGCCCTAGTCGAAAAGAAAGTCGAGGGATTAAATAATTAAACAGTAGAAAGGCAGAGTGTTTCAGAGCTGTATTTTTTGATGTAAGGAGAGAGTTCGGTTTTGCGCTGATGTAAAGCGTTTGTGGTCCTAAAAAGGAACTTGAGGAGTGTCACTCGTCAAGGTCCTTTTAATGCAATTTAATTGTAAGTGGAGAGATGATGGAAAGTGTGAGGTAATTTAAGGTAGCGTTGAGAATGGGATGGGGTGAAGGTTAGGCAAGTATACACTAGATGTTTACTCTACTCATTCCTTATTTATGCTCTATATCAAGGCACTCGAGTTTAGACCGTTGATAAAGCAGGCAGCACAACTTTACGAAACATCGGGGTATTAATAATCGGGGTAGGACTTTCGTACGTCGCGAAACGTACAGCAAGCGCGTCAATCTCACCTTCTCTAGGTCGTTGGTGCCGATTATGATGAAGGGTGCGTCCTGCTCGTGAAAGGGCAGCTCCCCGCTGACGACCCAGCCCTCGCACGACAATATCCCTTCGCGCTTCGGCACCGAATCCACCAGCTAGACAACGTCACAATGATTCCGTTAGGCCGGACACCTTGCTGTCACGATGCCGGAAACTCTGCCGGGATAGCGTTGAATCGTCGATCGGTAGCTACAAGCCGACTGCTTGCCGTTAGCGCTGAGCCTCTAACCTCATTCAAACTCAGTGGTGCAGTTAGCGATCCATTGCCGATATCTCTAACTTTGTAAACGGTCAGTGATGTCAGTAGGTAGCAGCAAATATCTTGCTGTCACAATATAGGAAACTCTGCCAAAATAGTGTTGTTGAGCTCAGAATCGTCAGCGCTGCCTAGGTGGTGAGGGAAGGAATTAAAGCACCACAGCAATCTAGGTACAACTTAAAACAACGTTACTTACGTCATCTTACATGATATTTAGGGGGCTTTGTTTGCCACTGATGCTCAATCTCAAGGGTCAACTGACAGTTGAAATGTAGAAGAGTATCTTAAAAGAGTTTCGTGCCAGCTGACGCTGCTATTTTCGTAGATGATGTTTTCTCCGATTTGCCCTCATTTGAGGAGATTGGTGGCGGTGAAGCGGACCAGATGCCTCAATTTTTGCAAAACCCGCCAGCGAACGGTGAACAAACCTGAACGTGCAGCATGGAATCGCCGGTGGCGATGTCGAGCCGAACGCCGCCCGCCTCGCTGTACCACGAGCCGTCGCGGTGGCACGCTAACGAGGTGGCCACGTCCTCCACTGGCGTCGGAAACACAACGCTTGAAATACAGCTTGCTAAGCACAGCATGATACGGGCTTGATACACAGGTTGCTATAGACTTGAAACACAGCGTGCTACGGGCTTGAAACACAGCGTGCTACGGGCTTAAAACACAGCGTGCTACGGGCTTGAAACACAGTGTGCTACAGACTTGAAACACAGCGTGCTACAGACTTGAAACACAGTGTGCTATGGGCTTGAAACACAGCGTGCTATGGGCTTGAAACACAGCGTGCTACAGGCTTGAAACACAGCGTGCTACAGGCTTGAAACACAACGTGATACGGGCTTGAAACACAGCGTGGTACGGGCTTGAAACACACCGTGGTACGGGCTTGAAACACAGCGTGCTACGGGCTTGAAACACAGCGTGCTACGGGCTTGAAACACAGCATGCTACGGGCTTGAAACACAGCATGCTACGGGCTTGAAGCACAGTATGCTACGGGCTTGAAACACAGCGTGCTACGGGCTTGAAACACAGCGTGCTACGGGCTTGAAACACAGCATGCTACGGGCTTGAAACACAGCCTGCTACGGGCTTGAAACACAGCATGCTACGGGCTTGAAACACAGCCTGCTACGGGCTTGAAACACAGCGTGCTACGGGCTTGAAACACAGCGTGCTACGGGCTTGAAACACAGCGTGCTACGGGCTTGAAACACAGCATGCTACGGACTTCTAAATTACTCTGTGCAACCTTGAAGGCTTGTCACCTTTGTTGCTGCCCGTGTTGATGTCCTTGAGCTGGTCGATGATGTCGCTGACAACCTCCTTGTTGCCGGGGCGGGTCGTTGCCTCCGGCCTCCTCGGAATCGCTAGCGTCGACGTCTCGCAGATGTCGCTGGACGCAAACGGGTTCACTTTCTCCGGCTCGACGGACGACGTATAGACCTGCGCGCCGTCGAAGCGTTGGTCAACAATCGGGGAGACGCAATTTGTACGATCTGTCTATGATCGTACGAAATGCGATCGTATTGATCGTAAGATCTTACTGTCTAAGAGCTGATCCGTTGTAGATCAACAATAGCTGTGATATCTCTCTGGATTGGGTTAATTTTTTTATAAAATTGCAGTTTGCTGAGATGCAATTTTTACCATCTGTTTAAGATCTCCCATCAGATCCATCGTAGATCGTCAATGACTGTGATATCTCTTAGGATTGGGTTTCAAATACAGCAGTTAATTTTCTTAAAATATTGCAATTTGTAAAGTAGCAGCAAAGCATCACTAGATTCACCGCCTTCTATGTCCATTCATAGCGCTGTTTCTACCTCCGCGGAGCCACGTTATAATCGAGGTTAGTCGAGTTGTTGGGGTGTGATTGCAGCATAGCGTCACTAGATTCACTGCCTTCTATGTTCATTCATAGTCCTGTTTCTATCTCCATAGAGCCACGTTATAATCGGGTTAGTCGAGTTGTTGGCATGTGATTGCAGCATAGCGTCACTAGATTCACTCCTTATATATTCATTCACAGTCCTGTCAATGAATCTTTGGAACAAATATTTGGAAAGGATATTTCGATTCTAATAACAAATATCTACTGTACACACAACACGTACATACATTCGCGTTAAAATCAACCAACCTGATACTCGTTACTCGGATGCTTCTTGTTGTAAATGGGCGGCTGGACCACAGCGGCGGCCCCCGCCATTCTTCCCACCGCCGTTCCTCCCACCGCCATTCCTCCTCCTGCCACTGTTCCTCCTCCTGCGGTTCCTCCCGTCACTGTTCCTCCCGCCACTGTTCCCACCGTACCTCCCGCCGCCCCCGCCGCTGCCACCGGCACCGCGGCTGTCACCTTGCCCGGCTTGCGGTAGCACGCCTCTGCGGACTCCGAACGCCGCACGGGCGGGTCGCCGAGGCTCTGGAAGTCGGCGGCGTTGTAGGAGTCGGCGGATTCCAGCGGCCAGCCGCCCGCCGCAAAGCCGACGTCGTCCCAACGGTCGTCGGCGTTGCGAACGGCGGGCACGGCGTTACGAACGGCGGGCACGGCGTTACGAACGGCAGGCACGGCGTTACGAACGGCGGGCACGGCGTTACGAACGGCGGACACTACGTTACTAACGGCGGGCTGGACGTTAAGAACGACGGGCTGGGCGTTCGGGAGGACGGCAGCGGCAGCAGTGAACGTGGCTAGCAATACGACGAGACGGAGCATGCTATGACGTGCGATGTGTCGGTTTTTCGGCATTTGCTCGTATTCATGGTGACTAGAGATGGGGATTGGAGCGATTGTTTTTTTTTGTTGTGAGGTTTGTTGGTGAGGTTTCCTAATCTGGTTGTTTGTTGGATGTTTCGACGTCGTTTCGTTTTCATGACGATGGGAAATGTAGTTTCGTAACAATAGACTTACTCCATTCAGAGACTACTACGACCAGTTTGGAAATTTTATTGATTATCTCTGCTAAATAACAAAGGAAGATAGGGAAATCACAACCCGAATTGCTCTGCCTGGCTTTAGCGAGTGGGTATCATGACGTCATTTTGATAGAATTTTGATTGAATGGAATAGGTGTATCGGAGACTTTCTTTCAGCATGTGGTAAAATCGAATCTGATAGGTTCTAGGGAAGCCCTATCAATAAATAATAACAAGTTCATGTGGTAAATAACAACTTTACTCTGTCAATTCCAATCTCAACACAAACTCAACACTCAACACTCGCTCACAATGCTCACATAAAACCTCCTTCCTGCGACTCTCCTTAGTGCATACTGCATCCTCCCTCGCCTCGACCGACAAACTAGCGGTACTTGTACGGTCGTGTACATAGTTATACTACCCCTAAAATATGTACAGTCTACACAAGATGAATATAACTAAGCCGGCTGAAGGCCTGTTCTAAGAAAGACTACTAAGACTAAGACTAAGTTAGGCTGAGGGCCTAACAAATCTTTCGACAAATATGAACCTTATATAAAATCCTTAAATCTTGCTGTTCAATGTATGACACTCGGCCGTAATAGCATTGTTCAGCTGGCGACTGAATCTCCGGGGAAGAAATTAGAGCAGCACAGCCATCTATGTCCAACTTTAAACCACGTTACTTACGTCATCGTTATCCTAGAGATTCATGTAACTTCCTGTAGCTTTCTATAGATTTTGCCGTCAGTTTCCGACAAATTGAAAGAGTAAGAAATGGCCTGATAAAGCATTTCTGAAAATGTATTTAACTGTGTGTTGAATGCTAAGACTTTAGACCGTTGATAAGCAGAGAGCACAACTTTACAAAACGTCGGAAATGTTCGAGTTTGGGACAGCATTCAATAACCCAGGTAAACATGGTTTTTCTGAAGATGTACCTCTCCACCCGCAGATGGTGCTGTACCTGCGCAAGTGCCTGTGGGCCAGCGCCGGCGTGGCGCGCTGGTGGAAGCTGCCGGCGCATCCGGGCGCCGACACCCCGGCGCTGGGAGTCTACCTACGCGCGCTGGCCGAGACGGAGCCGGCGGCGGTGGGCGCCCACCTGGCGCTGGCGCTGGCGTTGCTGGAAGCGCAGCCGTCGGTGGCGGCGCTGGATTGCCTGGCCGAGGCGGTGGGGCTGGCGCCGGCGCTGGCGGGGGCGGTGGTGGGGAAGCTGCCGGCGGTCAAGGTGGGTCCAGGGGCAGGGGCTCGGCTTACCTTACGCTTATCTTGTGTTGTAAGATTTATTTGATGAGCGTTACGAGCAAAGCGAGTGAAGCGAAATTCTTCGATTTGACATGACTGCTAAAAAATTATGGATTGTTTTTTGATTTTATTTATTATTTATTTTATTCTTGTGTGTTCATTCGCACGCTACCGGCAAAACGCCTAAACGGATTTTGATGAAAATTCTGTCAACCTTCGTTTTCTCTGAACTTGGATCTGCCACGTTTTTGAAGCAATTCGAACCAGTAAATTTTATGTTAGTAATTTTTTACGAAATTTTTCAGTTTTTCCAAAACACGTTTTGCACTCTAGAGGCCATGAATCTGGATATAATTTGGCGAAACTTTCTGGATGTTTGCCCTTACGATTCAATGTTTGTATACAAAATTTTTTGTTATATGTTCAGTCCTTTTCTTGAAAATGGCGCTTTTATGTAACGTTTTAAGCGACTAAAGCAACTTTATCTTCAAGCGATGTTCACAAAATTTACTGTGTGCATTATAAATCATGAAAAGAAGATACTGTGTTTTTCTAAGCAAATCAGTTGAATAGTTTTTCTGTTAATCGATTCTTACGTTTTGAAATATTCAATTAATTTCACGACGACTAGGTGCATGATGATATTTCCAGGAATCTAATGTCATTGAGAACGCTGTTAAATTAACATCAATTAATAAACGTCAATTTAAAATAAAATTAACCATCAACGAATCAACCCAACGTTGTCCTTCCCGCAGACCCTGCTGTCCTCGCACAACGAAGAAATCCGCGCGTCTGCCGCGCTTCTCTACGGCCTGCTGCTGACCCACGGCGTGGCGGCCGCCGCCCGGACGTCGGCGCTGGCCGAGCTGGCCGCCGCCAGCGCCGCCACCGCGCCGGAATCGCGGCACGGCGCCGTGCTGGCGCTGGGACGCGCCGTCGAGCGCAGGCTGGCCGCGTTGGCCGCGCTGGGGGAGGCGGGGACGGCGGTCGAGGGGCACGTGGAGGCCACGCGAGCGATAGGTAGGGTTGTGGCTTTAAGGATGCTCATGTCTTTATTATCTTGTGTTTTTCACTCTGTCTGCTCGATCCCATTATGGAAGTAGTTAAATTGCATTGTCAATTATTATCTTGTTTAGACTATTGTCTCTTCCTAATCTTAGCCCGTTAGTTTTCAGAAAAACTATTTAACTGGGTGATTGAATTCTAAGCTCCCAAACTCAAACTTTTCCTGATGTTTTGCAAAGCTGTGCTGCCTGCTTTATCAACGGTATAAACTCGAGTCTTGACCCTAGAACTATTCATGAACTAGACTCGAGCTAAGGCCATTTCACGTGCTATTGATAGCTACGAATTTGTGGCCCAGTATGGTCCTAACTTCCACCCAGATAAAAATGACAACGGATACCCACTGGACTTACTACCAGTTTGAAAAAAAATATTAAGTAACTCGGCTAAATAACAAAGGAAGATAGGGAAATCACAGTCCGAATTGTGATTGTGGTGAGTGGGTATCATGACGTAATTTTGATTTAATTATGATTGAATGGAAAGGTGTATTTATGGCCAGTTTTACCAATTTATTAACTGTGGGTTGAAGTGGGAGTTGATTTGAGTTAAATTCCATGGCAACGGCCAAACACGAGCAGTGGAATTCAATTTTTTTTCTGTGAGTTAGCCATCAACTCAAGGTTGAAAAAATACAGTTTAAGTGGCACTTATGCGCTTTGCTCGTAACGCGTATGGAAATAACAACCAGCGCTCTTGTCTATCCCGCGCAGTTGCCCAGCTGAGCGGCGGCAACGCCAGCGTTGTCGGCGCCGCCTGCACGGCGCTGGGAGAGTTGGCGCGCCGCGCGCCGCTGCCCGTCGCCGACGAGGACAAGCTGGCGCTGGTCAAGACGCTGCAGGGGCTGGTGGACGACGTCAAGGCCACCGCTAAGGTACGAGCCGGGATTTGCTATGCTAGTTTGATTGATTGATTGATTATTGGTGTTTGGTGGTTATTGGCGGCGTATTGGATTTGTCGTATGCTTATGAGCACACCACGAATTCGCGGCGTTTGGTTGTCTGTGGAGCTTCAAGCTAACTCAATCCACGTTGCTTTATAGACAGTGTTGTAACTTTCAAAAATTTGATTCGCACCTTTTCACGTGGTTTTTGTACTGGTTTCTTGACCGAGTGTACCTGATATCGCGGCGTCGGTGTTTGTAGGTTAAAGTGGTGGCCTATTAATGCGCCGTGGCTGCTGTTTTCGTACGGGATGCTCGACCGAGTGTAACTTCTTTTTGTAGGTTAAGGAGCGAGCTGTCAAGACACTGGGCCTGCTCTGCGTCGGCGAGAAGTTCAAGTACAGCCGGGAGGTCATCGACCACTTCCTCAAGACCACTCGCACGGTGAGTAATTGACCTCGCACATTCTCTAACTATCTTAGCTGAAAGAGAGGATATGAGCTGTTGAAAATACATGTTGTGGAACCTTATGTTGGCTACCTAGGGAATGCTAGGTTGGGATACGCAAAATCACGTTTAGCAGCCTGATAGCTGTGTGATAAAGGGATGTCTAGGTTGGCTACCTAGAGAAGGCTAGGTTGGGATACGCAACATCACGTTTAGCAGCCTGATAGCTGTGTGACAAAGGGATGTATAGGTTGGCTTCCTAGGGAAGGCTAGGTTGGGATCATCACGTTTAGCAGCCTGATAGCTGTGTGATAAAGGGATGTCTAGGTTGGCTACCTAGGGAAGGATGGGTTGGGATACGCAACATCACGTTTAGCAGCCTGATAGCTGTGTGATAAAGGGATGTCGAGGTTGGCTACCTAGGGAAGGCTAGGTTGGGATCATCACGTTTAGCAGCCTGATAGCTGTGTGATAAAGGGATGTCTAGGTTGGCTACCTAGGGAAGGATGGGTTGGGATGCGCAACATCACGTTTAGCAGCCTGATAGCTGTGTGATAAAGTGATGCCTAGGTAAGATTAGGAAGGCTGAATTACATGGAATATAACTTGGTAAATTTCTGACAGTGATAATGCTACACTTTTGTTGAAGATGTAGAGCTAGTTGCATTGTTGGATTGTTGGAATACATCCTATCTACATGCTTGCCGATCAACCGTCTCTTTCTAACCTTTACCAATCTTTCGTCTCCGCCGCCAGAGCAAGGACGTTGAGATCCACCTGACTGCGGGCGAGGCGCTGGCGTGCTGCGTGCAAGGCCCTCGTTCGACGGAGGCCCGCGACGCGTGGACGGTGCAGCCCGACGGGCACGCCGTCGACGAGGAGATGGACGGCGTCGACGACGACGTCGAGTACGTCGTCGAGGAGCTGCTGACGAAGCACGCCGTCGACACGCATCCCAACGCCAGACAGGTGGGCGGCGCGATGCAATCGCTGATGGAAAACACCGGCTGGACAATTATAATAATGATATACATTGTATTGAAGCAGTATTTACTTAAGTTAGCATTTTATTTTGTTAATGCAGGCAGCATATTTTTGCCCAAAGTTGGGAAAAGTTTCGGTTAAGCATTCAACAACCCAGTTAAATATTTTTTCAGAAAACTAACGCGCTAAGATTAGGAATGGACATTAGTCTAAAGAAAGTAATTTTATTATTTTCTTCATTTCCTTTTCCTGTCACATTTAACTGGTAAAAGCTTATAAAATCCATATCTTAAGTGCCACTTCATGCTCTGAAAGAAAATAAAATATTAGAATAGACCTGTGCCACTCATGGAAAAATGACAGATACCTGGCAATGACAGATTTATCTGGGTCCAGATACCCACTGGACGTAGTACCAGTTTGGAAAAAAATTAATTAGCGCTGCTAAAAAACAAAGGAAGATAGGTAAATCACAACCCGAATCGCTCAACCTGGCTTAAGCGAGTGGGTATCATGACGTAATTTTCATACAATTATGATTGAATGGAATACGTCTATTGTCGCTACGGAGAGGCAATGGTAGCGATGGCGACACTCATAACGCCGCAACGTGTCTTTGATGAACGCAGGCGGCGTGCATCTGGCTGCTGGCGGTGGCGCAGCGTTGCAACGACCGGCCGGCCGTCAAGACGCGCTGGCGCAGGATCCAGCGCACCTTCATGGACTTGCTGGCCGAGGACAACGACATCGTGCAAGACGTCGCGTCCAAAGGTGAGACAACACGGTCGTTGCTGCGAGTGAAGCGCTGTTCTTTCTGCTCGCTATGGCACATAGATCTTTGTCGTGCGTGCAAAAGATTGTAAACGATGTAACCATTGAGTTTGAAGCAGGGTAGAGGCTCAGCGCTAACGGCAAGCAGGTTGCTTGTAGCATGTAGCTATAAGTAACGTTGTGTTAAGTTGTACCTAGATGGCTCTGCTGCTTTATTTCCTTCCCTCACCGCCAAGGCAGCTGACAATTCTGAGCTCAACAATGCTATTGCGGCAGAGTTTCCTGTATTGTAACAGTAAAGTATTTTCTGCTACCTACTGACATCACTGACCTAAGACCTAAAGCTACGCCACTCTCACAACGAGGGCCGCTAACGATCGCGTTCCCGGCTTGGCGCAGGCTTGGCGCTGGTCTACGAGAGCAGCGACGAGGAGCTGCGCCAGCAGCTGGTGGCCGAGCTGCTCGAGACGTTGACGAGCGGTAGGCGGGCCGTCGCGCAGGTCAACTCCGACACGAAGCTTTTCGAGGAGGGCCAGCTTGGCACCGCGCCCGCCGGGTAAGTGCTCGCCTTCTGCGTTCGATCTTTCTATAGTTGCTTGCCGCGAACAACGCTTGACTCCTGGCTGTATACTATGGCTTCATGGCTTTACATACCTTACGTCTACATACCTTTGATTAAAGGCCGGTCTGTTTGGTAAGCACTCTCCTTCTGCGTTCGATCGCGGTGCCGTTGTTCGCTGGTTTCCAATGATTGACACCTTTCAACAACCAACAAACAACCTTTTACAACCATTCACGGCTCAAAATCTACGTTACCTTAAGCCCCCTTTTACACGGTCACATGTTTCGTCAAACCCTTGTACAGCAGTCTGTAATATAAAGCCCCTTTTACACGGTCACATGTTTCGTCAAACCCTTGTGCAGCAGTCTGTAATATAAAGCCGCTTTTACACGGTCACATGTTTCGTCAAACCCTTGTGCAGCAGTCTGTAATATAAAGCCCCTTTTACACGGTCACATGTTTCGTCAAACCCTTGTGCAGCAGTCTGTAATATAAAGCCGCTTTTACACGGTCACATGTTTCGTCAAACCCTTGTACAGCAGTCTGTAATATAAAGCCGCTTTTACACGGTCACATGTTTCGTCAAACCCTTGTGCAGCAGTCTGTAATATAAAGCCCCTTTTACACGGTCACATGTTTCGTCAAACCCTTGTGCAGCAGTCTGTAATATAAAGCCGCTTTTACACGGTCACATGTTTCGTCAAACCCTTGTACAGCAGTCTGTAATATAAAGCCGCTTTTACACGGTCACATGTTTCGTCAAACCCTTGTACAGCAGTCTGTAATATAAAGCCGCTTTTACACGGTCACATGTTTCGTCAAACCCTTGTACAGCAGTCTTGTTCACAACTGCCTATGACCGTGTAACTGTTCATCACAGACAGCCTTGTATGGCAGACTTCCCCATAGTGTTTTTGGCTAACCTAGCCGCTATTTCCATCACATTTTGTATGGAATGCAGTCAATCAGAGATCAGAGATTGTGTGACGTCAGTATTTTAAGTTATCTTAGCATTTTATCTTAATTAAATATCTTAATTTCTTCGGCCTCACTGTCGTCGATAGTATTAATTTTTAAGTTTATCTACCAGATGACATTGAATTGAAACTATCAATAACCAAGCTCAGTTTTCTCAAATTTCAACTAATACCACTTCTATACTATGATACACAAAACCTTGTATAATGCTAGTATTACAGACTGCTATACAAGGGTTTGACGAAACATGTGACCGTGTAAAAGCGGCTTTATATTACAGACTGCTGTACAAGGGTTTGACAAAACACGTGACTGTGTAAAAGCGGCTCTATATTACAGACTGCTGTACAATGGTTTGACGAAACATGTGACCGTATAAAAGCGGCTTTATATTACAGACTGCTATACAATGGTTGTCGAAACATGTGACCGTGCAAAAGCGGCTTTATATTACAGACTGCTGTGCAAGGGTTTGATGAAACACGTGACCGTGTAAAAGCGGCTTTATATTACAGACTGCTGTGCAAGGGTTTGATGAAACACGTGACCGTGTAAAAGCGGCTTTATATTACAGACTGCTGTGCAAGGGTTTGATGAAACACGTGACCGTGTAAAAGCGGCTTTATATTACAGACTGCTGTACAATGGTTTGACGAAACATGTGACCGTATAAAAGCGGCTTTATATTACAGACTGCTATACAATGGTTGATGAAACACGTGACCGTGTAAAAGGGGCTTTATATTACAGACTGCTGTACGACGGTTTGATGCAACATGTGACCGTGTAAAAGCGGTTTTGTATTAGAGACCGTTGTACAAGGGTTTGACGAAACATGTGACCGTGTAAAAGGGGCTTTATATTACAGACTGCTGTACAATGGTTTGACGAAACACGTGACCGTGTAAAAGCGGCTTTATATTACAGACTGCTGTACAATGGTTTGACGAAACATGTGACCGTATAAAAGCGGCTTTATATTACAGACTGCTATACAATGGTTGATGAAACACGTGACCGTGTAAAAGGGGCTTTATATTACAGACTGCTGTACGACGGTTTGATGCAACATGTGACCGTGTAAAAGCGGTTTTGTATTAGAGACCGTTGTACAAGGGTTTGACGAAACATGTGACCGTGTAAAAGGGGCTTTATATAACAGACTGCTATACAAGGGTTTGACGAAACATGTGACCGTGTAAAAGGGGCTTTATATAACAGACTGCTATACAAGGGTTTGACAAAACATGTGACCGTGTAAAGGCGGCTCTATATTAACAAAACAATCGGTCCGGCCATGATTCCAGCGGCAACCTTTCAACGTACAAAGAGCTCTGCTCGCTGGCGTCCGACCTGAACCAACCGGACCTGATCTACAAGTTCATGCACCTGGCGAACCACAACGCGGCGTGGAACAGCAAGAAGGGCGCCGCGTTCGGCTTTGCGTCGGTGGCGGCGGCGGCGGGCGAGCAACTCAAGGAGCACCTGCCGCGGATCGTGCCGCGGCTCTACCGCTACCAGTTTGACCCGACGCCCAAGATTCAGCTGAGCATGGCCGGCATCTGGCACGCGCTCGTCACCGAGTCTAACAAGACGGTGAGCCGACAGGGGGACGCTAGTTGTAGGTCGTGCTTAAAACCGGCGGTTCGGCATGTTGGAAACACCGGTTCTCGTGAGATCACTGTAGTTAAGCAACATCGCGTGCTGAGTTAGGTTTTGGATGAGTGACCATCAGACACGTCAAAAGTCCTAGGACAGAGGATGGAGGATTTGAAGTTTGGACGACAACTTTACCCTCCTTGCTTGTCAACTTCTCTACAGCATGGATTAGTGGAGGAATCCTGTTGTTTGAGTTGTACCGTCCTTCGGAAGGGACTTAAAGCCGGTGGTCCCCTCGATGCTTTTCGACCGGAGTAGGCTACGTGCCGGCACCGGGTTTCCCCTCCTCCCTTCTGGCATGGTTAGGTTCATCATCACCCTCATCATCACTCTTTCATTCACCGAAGTCGTTAGATCAGTGCCATAGGGCCAGTTGTCGAAACAGTGCGTCGTTAAACACCAGCAATCAAGCCTTTAGAACGCTGTTTCAAGCCATGAGAACGCTGTGTTTCAAGCCTGTAGCATGCTGTGTTTCAAGCCATAAGTACGACGTGTTTCAAGCCATGAGAACGCTGTGTTTCAAGCCTGTAGCATGCTGTGTTTCAAGCCATAAGTACGAAGTGTTTCAAGCCATGAGAACGCTGTGTTTCAAGCTAGTAAGATGCTGCGTTTCAAGCTAATAGTCTGACGAGCATTCCCCTGCCACCGCCAGATCGACCTGTACCGCGTGGAGATATTCGGCGACCTGCTGACGAACCTGACGTCGCCGCAATGGCGCACGCGCACGTCGAGCTGCCTGGCGCTGTCGGACCTGCTGCGCGGGCCGAGCGGCGCGGCGACGCTGGCCGACTGCGTCGAGCAGCTGCCCACGCTCTGGACGCAGCTGTTCCGAGTGATGGACGACGTGCACCAGGGGACGCGGACGGCGGCGGGGAACACGGCGCGCGTGCTCAGCAAGGTCGGTGTCACTGCGTTGCTAGAGTTGCTATGCTGCTACGATTGTTGGCATTACTATGTGCCTTGCCTAATGCCAGCAAACACTGGGATCACTGTTGTTGCTAGTGTTGCTATGCTGCTACGATTGTTGGCATTACTATGTGCCTTGCCCAATGCCAGCAAACACCGGTGTCACTGCTGTTTTTAGCGTTGCTACACTGCTACGATTGTTGGCATTATTATGTGCATCACCTAATGCCAGCAAACACCGGTGTCACTGCTGTTGCTAGTGTTGCTATGCTGCTATGATTGTTGGTGTTACTATGTGCCTTGCCTAATGCCAGCAAACACCGGTGTCACTGCTGTTGCTAGTGTTGCCACGCTGCTACGATTGTTGGCACGACTATGTGCCTTGCCTAATGCCAGCAAACACCGGTGTCACTGCTGTTGCTAGTGTTGCCACGCTGCTACGATTGTTGGCACGACTATGTGCCTTGCCTAATGCCAATATTTAACTAGGTGTATGATGCTTGTATTGAATTAAACAATAAAACAGAAAGGTAGGTAGTGCCAAATCGAACCCGCTGGCTTTCAGATTTACTATTTAAAGGCCATGTAAGGGAAGAATATTGTAAGAATGGTTTAAATTCTCGATTCTCGATATTTACAGTTTGTTTGTTTGCTTGCGCAGCTGTGCATTCGCCTGGCAGACCCGTCCAACGGCAAGGCGGGCGTGGAGCTCGTGAGGCTCATCCTGCCCGTCATCCTGCAGACCGGCGTCGTCAACATGGTGGCAGAAGTTCGCGCCATCAGGTACGCTATCCACTCTCAGTCCCGTCGACGGTTTGGCATCTCACCGGCTGGTGGAACGTATGAAACTGCAGTTGACACGCAGTCGAAAGTAGGGATGCTTGCGGTTAGTAAAACCGTTCACTCGCCTTGCTTATCAACCTCTCGACAGCATGGATTAGTGGAAGAATCCTGTTGTTCGAGTTGTACTCTTTTTCGGAGGAAACGTAAAGCCGGTGGTCCCCTCGGTGCTTTTCGACAGGAGTAGGCTACGTGCCGGCACCGGGTTTTCCCTCCTCCCTTCTAGACTAGGTTAGGTTCATCATCACCCTTTCATTCACCGACGTCGTTAGACCAGTGCCAAAGGTCCAGTTGTCAAAAAATTGCGTCGTTAAACACCAGTACCAGCCTACCAGGTTTCCCCTCCTTCCTTCTAGGCTAGGTTAGGTTCATCATCACCCTTTCATTCACCGTTACCATTAGACTATTGCTTAAGGGCTGTTGGGGTGCTGTTGTCAAAACAGTGCGTCGTTAAACACCATTCATCATCACCCTCATCATCACCCTTTCATTCACGGACACCATTAGACCAGCGCCATAGAGCCAGTTGTCAAAACAGTGCGTTGTTAAACACCAATACAGGGTTTCCCATCCTCCCTTCTAGGCTAGGTTAGGTTCATCATCACCCTTTCATTCACCGACACCATTAGACCAGTGCCAAAGGGCCAGTTGTCTAAGCTTTGCGTCGTTAAACACCAATATTCAATGAACCGAAGCGGAACACAAGCGATAACCCGAGCCGGCCTGTCTTCCGCCGCGTTCCAGCGTGGACCTGATGTCTCAGCTGGTATCATCGGCGGGGGCGCAGCTTCGCCCGCACCTTGCCGTGCTGATCCCGGCGCTGCTGGAGGCGGCGGGGGAGCTGGAGGCGGCGGGGCTGTCGGCGTTGAGCACGCGGCTGGGAGCCGACGCGCGCGCGCAGGACGCCGTCGACTCGGTCCGAGCCGACTTCGCCAAGCGGCACCGCACCACCGAGACCGTCGCAAATGTGAGCATGCTTGACGTTGTTATGATTGTTGATGATGATTGTGTAATATTATCATAAAAATTTTGCTAATAATCTACTGAATAATAATAATCTAAAAATTTACTAATCTACTAATTATTTATAATAGATAATAATTTTATTATAAGCAATCAATTTTGGAATATCATTTTATTTTATTTTATGGATATCGATGTTTGATCAATTTGTATCTAACTAGCAGCGGAGCCCGTGCCTCCGGCACTATGTGGTTACGCCTTTTACTAACAATTAATTTTTTTTTTCTTTTCATTTTTTTAAGCTCATAAGGCTGCCCCTTTACCCTTAAGGCAAACCCTATGCCAATAAGCCAAATCCAATGTCCATGGGGCATAAGTACGTCCATAATGCAGAAATGTGCCAATAAGGCAAAACCTTTGTTCAAAAGGTAAACCCTACGCCCATAAGGCAAACCATATTCCCATAAGGCATAAAGCATACTTACGACTTTTTCATTTACTTTTTAACGACATGGGGTGCATGTTCGCCCTATGGACGAATAGTTCACCCAATGGGCGTGAAAAGAACCTATAGAACTTAGGGTGAACCATACGCCATTAGGGCTAAATATGCACGTAGCAGTTGAAGTAGCTGTCTAGACTGGGTTCCCAAAGTTTCGACCAAGTTTTCGAATAGAACTGTTCAATTGATTCCATGGGGAAAAAAAACCTCCGCTGTGTATAGCTGTGTTTAAATTCTAGACAAAGACGCGTGGTGGAGTGTAAGTGAATTTTTCCCTTTAAGCATAGAAGATTTATGCAATTGATGCATATAACATATGGTGGACCATACGCCCATAGGGCGAAATATACGCCCATTGGGTGCACTTTACACCCATAGGGCGAACTATACGCCCATAGGGCGAGCTATACGCCCAAAGGGCGAACTATACGCCAATAGGGCGAACTATACACCCATAGAGTGAACTTTACGCCCATAGGGCGAACTATACGCCCATAGGGCGAAATATTGGCCCATAGGGCAAACAATACGTCCATAAAGCGAACTATACACCCATAGGGTAAACTTTACGCCCAAAGGGCGAACTATACGCCCATAGGGCGAACTATACGCCCAAAGGGCACACTATACGCCCATAGGGCGAACTTTACGCCCATAGGCCGAACTATACGCCCATAGGGCGAACTATACGCCCATAGGGCAACCAAACGCCCATAGGGTGAACTATACGCCCATAGGGCGAACTATACGCCCATGGGGCGGACAATACGCCCATAGGGCAAACCATACGCCCATAGGTCGAACTATTCACCCATGGGGTGAACCATACGCCCTTAGGGCGAACTATACGCCCATAGGGCGAACTATACGCCAAAGGGCACACTATACGCCCATAGGGCGAACTTTACGCCCATAGGGCGAACTATACGCCCATTGGGCAAACTATACGCCCATAGGGCGAACTATACACCCATAGGGTGAACTATACGCCCATAGGGCGAACAATACGCCCATGGAGCGGACAATACGCCCATAGGGCAAACCATACGCCCATAGGTCGAACTATTCACCCATGGGGTGAACCATACACCCTTAGGGCGAACTATACGCTCAAAGGGCTAACTATACAGCCATAGGGTGAGCGATACGCCCATAGGGCGAACTTTACGCCCATAGGGACAAAAATACGCTCATAGGGCGAACAAAAAGCTTATAGGCCTAATTTTCGCAATACGGATGAATGTTCGCCAATTGCATATAGTACGCTATGGGCGTATGGTTCGCCCTAGGGGCGTATGGTTCGCCCTACGGGCGTATGGTTCGCCCTATGGGCGTATAGTTCGCTATGGGGGTATTGTTCGCTTTATGGGCGTATAGTTCGCCCTAGGGGCGTATGGTTCGCCCTACGGGCGTATGGTTCGCCCTATGGGCGTATAGTTCGCCCTAAGGGCGTATGGTTCGCCCTATGGGCGTATAGTTCACCCTATGGGTGTATAGTTCGCCCTATAGGCGTATAGTTTACCCTACGGGCGTATAGTTCGCTATGGGGGTATTGTTCGCTTTATGGGCGTATAGTTCACCCTAGGGGCGTATGGTTCGCCCTACGGGCGTATGGTTCGCCCTATGGGCGTATAGTTCGCCCTAAGGGCGTATGGTTCGCCCTATGGGCGTATAGTTCACCCTTTGGGTGTATAGTTCGCCCTATGGGCGTATAGTTTACCCTATGGGTGTATAGTTCGCCCTATGGGCGTATAGTTTACCCTATGGGTGTATAGTTCGCCCTATGGGCGTATAGTTTACCCTATGGGTGTATAGTTCGCCCTATGGGCGTATAGTTTACCCTATGGGTGTATAGTTCGCCCTATGGGCGTATAGTTTACCCTATGGGCGTATAGTTCACCCTATGGGCGTATAGTTTGCCCTATGGGCGTAAAGTTCGCCCTATGGGCGTATAGTGTACCCTATGGGTGTATAGTTCGCCCTATGGGCGTATAGTTTTCCCTATGGGTGTATAGTTCGCCCTATGGGCGTATAGTTTACCCTATGGGTGTATAGTTCGCCCTATGGGCGTATAGTTTACCCTATGGGCGTATAGTTCACCCTATGGGCGTATAGTTTGCCCTATGGGCGTAAAGTTCGCTATGGGGGTATTGTTCTCCATATGGGCGTATAGTTCGCCCTAAGGGCGTATGGTTCGCCCTATGGGCGTATAGTTCACCCTATGGGTGTATAGTTCGCCCTATGGGCGTATAGTTTACCCTTTGGGTGTATAGTTCGCCCTATGGGCGTATGGTTCGCCCTAGGGGCGAATGGTTTGCCCTACGGGCGTATGGTTCGCCCTATGGGCGTATAGTTCGCTAGGGGGGTATTGTCCGCCCTATGGGCGTATAGTTCGCTAGGGGGGTATTGTTCGCCCTATGGGCGTATAGTTCGCCCTAAGGGCGTATGGTTCGCCCTATGGGCGTATAGTTCAACCTTTGGGTGTATAGTTTGCCCTATGGGCGTATAGTTCACTCAATGGGTGTATAGTTTGCCCTTTGGGCTTATAGTTTACCCTATGGGCGTATAGTTCACCCTATGGGTGTATAGTTTGCCCTATGGGCGTATAGTTCACCCTATGGGTGTATAGTTTGCCCTTTGGGCGCATTATAAGGGTTAGACTGAAGGACCTTGGGCATTAGGTACAATGTTTTCTTTGCCTTTTACATTTTCGTTTATTACTTTGTCGAAATTTTTCATCCTCGTTGCTGATTCCCTTAAGACATTTAGGCGATCTAGCTTCTGACCGTGGTAAAGTGACTAAATCTCTTAGTTAAGCCCTCGTCAAGATGCACCCCATGACTCCATTTTAAATGCAGGCAAACATTTCGACATCTATTTTGTCAATGTTTACTTTAGAAATTTGCAAATAAAACTGTTTGTGAGGCTATTCGATATATTAGACTCGCATTAACATGAAACAACTTCATGGTAGGTCATTTCTATCAACATCAGTAAACAGTAATAATTTAACAGAAAATGAAGATTAAAAAATGTTTTGGTTCTGAGTAGCAGCTTTTGAACCACATCCGTTGAATAATTGTAGCACCTCAAATAGTATTCTTGTTCGCTGTTTGAATCCTGAAAAAGATATATTATAGAAATTACGGATTTTTTCGACTGCATTCGTAAAAATATCGAATAGTCTTTTAGCAGCGGAGCCCCGTGCCTCCGGCACTATGTGTTTACGCCTTTTACCTTTATTGATAATACTATTTTCCATGAGACAGCCTCTTTTCCCAAAATACACACCTTATGCCCATAAGGCAAACCTGATACCCATAAGGCATAACCCTATGTTCATCAGGCAAAACCCTATGCCAATAAAGAAAAACCTTACTCTTAAAAGGAAACCCTATGCCCGTAAGGCAAAAATAAGCCCATAAGGTAAACCCTTAACTCAAAAGGCAAACCCTGTGCCTATAAGACAAACCCTGTGCCCATTAGACAAACTTTATGCTTAAAGGAAAATTTCCCCTCCCCTTACACTACCTCTAAGCTTCCGTTAAAGTACTCATACCTACTTCTACACTACCGCTTCACGACCAATACCCTGCTTTTACCCAACTGATAAACTACTTCCACCCCACCTCTACCTCTACCCGAATTCTAACCTTCCCAACTACTCACCTACCCTTCCCCTACCCTGCCCCTATCCTGCGTTGAAATTTTTTCCGTTTCTTATGTAAGATACTGTATGTACTACTTGCCTTGCTCTCGGGTATTCAAGTTACGTGAGTTTGGCGACGTTTTTATAATTTTATTCAATGCATTGACTCTTCAAAAGTCTAAAGTGACAAATGTATCCATTAGGTCACTGCTTATTTGAGTTTTGAATAGAAATCATTTTTTGCCCGTGCAGTCAAATACTGCCGTGAAGACAATTTTGCTTTTGGTTTTTTGCGATTTAAAATGCAAAAATGAAGCCTGAAGATTACAATTGAAAGTTGGTACGCGAACATGCCCTTATTTGTGTGTTTTTATTAAAGAATAACGCGTAAATTATTGCAATGTAGATGAGTGTGTGTTCCACTCTTGAGTCATAATGCATGTTTGTGTTTTGAGCAATAGAAATTCATTCTTAGCCATCTGTCAATTGACTAAATGTCGGAATTGATGTTATGTATTTTCCTCAATTTAAATTGCATTGAAAAGACGAAAAATTGTTTCAAATGAAAGAAGAAACATGTCCACGTTTGAGAATTTGTATGAATAAATATCACCTGTAAATTGGCGTGACGATGGTTGGACGATGCACTCGGATTAACTGTCAAGGCTGGACGTGCAAAGTTTCGATCGCCTTCCCTTGTAGAATTGTTCGTGTGATTGTTTTGACACTTCCATGCTGTCCTCGTGGAAAGAGCATGTTGCTTTTTTCTAGCAAAATAAACTCGTTTTTAACCATTTTTTTAATGGCGAAATTTCGGCCATGTGCTGTTATCAAGTTATCGCAATTTGAATTAGATTATTAGATTATTACCTTAGATTTTCCGTTCTTATGAAATAAAAGTGTATCATGTCACGTCAATGAGTGCGCGTTGCACTCGGGTTAGCTGTCTAGGCTGGACTTAAATACCTTCGGTCGACTGTTCACAAATAAATAATCAATTGATTGCATTGAAACTTGAATCGGTCGGCGCAGAATGAAATCTTTGCTTAATTACTTGCTTGCTATCTTTGAGTTGTGAGAGATGGAAATTAATTATTTTGCCAGCTATCAGATGGTGACATTTCGTTGATGCTCATTTCAAGTTTTCGTAATTTGAGTTGCTATAAAAAATACGTGAGACGATTGGAAATGGTAGAAAAATCAAGAAAGTACCCGAATTTAGTTGTTTTTAGTGAATAAAAAGTAGTAAAATGCAGATTTGGTGAGTGCACGTTGCAAACCAAAGGCCTATAGGCCAAAATCTTTGCGAAAGTTGGCGGCAACTTTTGATTTAATTTATTCCATCAACTCTGGAACAGCCCTAGTGAAAAAATGTATCCTGGTAGTCAGTGCCTGTTTGAGTTTTAAGCCCTTGAAATTCATAATTTGCCAGCTGTCATTGACGAAATGTCAGAAATGTTCTTATCACGTTTTGGCACAAAAAATCACAATGAAACGATGAAGGACATCTCCAAATGGTCAGTAATGCATGTACGTACCAAATTGAATGTGTAATTATTATTATTTCGTGTAAATTGAAAAGTCAATGAGTGCACTAAGGTGCACTTGAACTCAAAGTAGCTGTCTAGGCTGGGCCGCGAACGTTTCGACCGAGTTTTCTAATAGAAATATTCAAGTGATTCAAAGGAAACATAGCCTTAGCAGTAGAAAATTAGCTGTGTTTTAATTCTAGACAAAGACGTTTGGTGGAGAGTGCGTGAATGTTTCATAAAAGGGATTTCTAAATTTGCACTACTGAATTCAAAGAAACATAGCCAACAATGGAATCCCGGGGCAACCAAATCGATGGACATTATATATATTAGATCGAAGAAAAAAAATGGATAAAATGTTTCAAAGAAAAAGATAATTTGTATTTTTTTAGAAATAATTTTGGCTGCCTGAACGCCAAAATTGCGGTCTCATAAAATTCTTCTGATTTCAAATCTGTGTTTGGTCATTTACAAGTTAAAATCAAGGATATTTGAATCAAGAAGTCACTCAAAATTTTCAAATTGGAAATCAAATGCATTTATTCATTTGTGAGTAGTGGAAATTCATGTTCTTAGCTTGGAAATTATAAAGAAAATAGAAATTAACATTCACTGAGCACATAACAGCTTAGTCCATCTCTCTTGTAACAAAAAAAATAAATTAATGTTTGATTATATTTTGATTATTGAAAATTACTTTGATTAATTGTTTTCAAAATAAAATGGATTAATCGATCGATTTAATCAGACAAACGGTTGTCGATTTGTCTCTAACGAACGGTTGTCGTGTTGGCAGTGTGTCCAGCTGGTGGACGCCAGCGTGTTGGCCGACCTGCTGCCGCGCGTGACGGAGCTGATGAAGAGCTCTGTGGGACTGGGCACGCGCGTCGCCTGCGTCCACTTCATCGTCCTGCTCGTCTCGCAGCTCAAGCAGGAGCTGCGACCACACGCAAGTACGTAACGATCGGCCATCGCTCTTGGGGGAAGCCTGCTCGGAATCGCGCGTCTCGTAGATACGACAATCGAGATGACCGAGCGTTGCTAACGCGTTCTCATGGGTTGTATAGCAGCTAGCAGCTGGGAGCTAGCATCTAGGATGTGGGAGCTGGGAGCTAGCAGATGGGAGCTAGGAGCAAGCAGCTAGGAGCTGGGAGCTAGGAGCTGGGAGCTAGGAGCTAGGAGCTAGGAGCTAGGAGCTGGGAGGTAGGAGCTGGGAGCTAGGAGCTGGGAGCTGGGAGCTGGGAGCCAGGAGCTGGTAGCTAGGAGCTAGCTACATTGAGCTGGGAGCTATACATTGATAGTGACAGCAAAATGCTGCTGCAATGTTTGTTACGCCGGCTACGAAACTGAGATTGACGTGCTGGCGTTGCGATGCTTGCAGGCAAGCTGGTGACGGTGCTCAGCGGCGGGCTGACGGACCGCAACGCGGCGATACGGAAGCAGTACGCGGTCGCGCTGGGACACGTCTGCAGCGTCGCCTCCGAGGGCAGCGTGCGCAAGCTGCTCGCCAAGCTGCGCACTTGGTACGACCCGCAGGCCGGAGGGTCTCCGATTGATTTTCAGAAATGCTAAAACTTTCCCTGACTTTTCACAAAGCTTTGCTGCCTTGAGTCTTTTCCTAATCTTATCATGTTATAATTCAGAAAAAGTATATAAATGGGTATTGATTATTGAATGCTAAGTTAAACTTTTCCCGACGTCTCGCAAAGCTGTGCTGCCAGCTTTTTCAACGGTCTAAACTCGAGTCCCGACGTTTCGCAAAGCTATGCTGCCTGCTTTATCAACGGTCTAAACTCGAGTCCCGACGTTTCGCAAAGCTATGCTGCCAGCTTTATCAACGGTCTAAACTCGAGTCCCGACGTTTCGCAAAGCTATGCTGCCTGCTTTATCAACGGTCTAAACTCGAGTCCCGACGTTTCGCAAAGCTATGCTGCCAGCTTTATCAACGGTCTAAACTCGAGTCCCGACGTTTCGCAAAGCTATGCTGCCAGCTTTATCAACGGTCTAAACTCGAGTCCCGACGTTTCGCAAAGCTATGCTGCCTGCTTTATCAACGGTCTAAACTCGAGTCCCGACGTTTCGCAAAGCTATGCTGCCAGCTTTATCAACGGTCTAAACTCGAGTCCCGACGTTTCGCAAAGCTATGCTGCCAGCTTTATCAACGGTCTAAACTCGAGTCCCGACGTTTCGCAAAGCTATGCTGCCAGCTTTATCAACGGTCTAAACTCGAGTCCCGACGTTTCGCAAAGCTGTGCTGCCAGCTTTATCAACGGTCTAAACTCGAGTCCCGACGTTTCGCAAAGCTATGCTGCCAGCTTTATCAACGGTCTAAACTCGAGTGCCAATTAGAAAAAATTGAAACCCAGTTAATTGGTTTTGACAAAAATCTCCAGAAAGTACATCTCTGATTGATGATTTTAGTTAGAGCCTAGGCTGCTAACAGATAGTTTTACCATTTTATTAACTCCGGTTTCAAGTAGGAGTTGAGTTAAATTGCATAGCAACGCCAACAGCCTTACAAATTGAAGTGTGAGTTATCTCTCAAATCAGAGTTGAATTAATTGGTAACACTGGCCCTAGATATCTATTCTATAGAATAGTATGCTACAGAATGCAATAGTAGGTATCAAGATTCACCGCCTTCAATATTCATTCATAGTCCTGTTTCTATCTCCATGAAGCCACGTTATAATCGGGGTTAGTCGAGTTGTTGGCGTGTGATTGCAGCAAGCGTCACTAGATTCACCACCTTCTATGTTCATTCATAGTCCTGTTTCTATCTCCATGGAACCACGTTATAATCGGGGTTAGTCGAGTTTTTGGTGTGTGATTGCAGCATAGCGTCACTAGATTCACCACCTTCTATGTTCATTCTAAGTCCTGTTTCTATCTCCATGGAACCACGTTATAATCGGGGTTAGTCGAGTTGTTGGTGTGTGATTGCAGCATAGCGTCACTAGATTCACCACCTTCTATGTTCATTCATAGTCCTGTTTCTATCTCCATGGAGCCACGTTATAATCAGGGTTAGTCGAGTTGTTGGTGTGTGATTGCAGCATAGCGTCACTAGATTCACCACCTTCTATGTTCATTCATAGTCCTGTTTCTATCTCCATGGAACCCGACAGCTCAAATAAACTTGTTATCCACTCCACAGTCGGTTGTCCGTGTAGCATAGCAAGATAATACTTAACCCCGGATAGGCAAAAAGATTCGGATTCAAATCCCGGTACGGATACAAAATTCGGACTAAATATTACGTTTCTAATAACAATTATCTAGGGCGAATGCAACGAGTATTGTATTTAAGTTCGAATCACCCAAAGGAGGAGTGAGTGCTTGTCTCTAACAAACGGTTGTCGTTAACGAATGCTTGTAACGCTGCTTGTTGCGCAGGTACATGGAGAAGGAGGAGGAGTCGGTGCGGACGGCGGTGGCGTTGGCGTTGCGCGCCATCGGCAGCCACGCGGGGGAGCTGCTCAAGGACAACGCGGCGGCCGTCGCCCCGCTGGCGTTCTTCGCGCTGCACGCCGCCAAGCCGCCCGGCCAGCAAGGTAACGTGCGCGTCGTCGTTCGTACGAGGGGAGACTTTCTTAAAGGCCGTGCGAGCTTGAAAAGCAGCGACGTGGGGTCCAGGCCGGATTGGGATGGGGGTCAAAGGCCATTGTGATGTGAAGAAATGTGTTAGTTGGGGTTTTGATGCGAGTTCGAGATCCGTTTGCCTTCAAAACAAACTCGGAATGACGAAAAGCTGGTGCTCTACAGGCCAAAGGCCTTTACCGATTTTGATGTTATTTCATGAATACCTTTGTACTCTCTCAACTTAGAACCTGTACATAATACTATTTTATAATTAGCAAATTTTTTTAACAATCAGTTTTTTATGAAAATTTTCAGTTAATTCATTGCACGCACTCATTGAGTCATGTTGAGGATGAGCGTTAGAATGACACAAATCGACATCACGAATCTGTGAGTGTTTGCGAAGCCCTAGTAGTGTTCATTTAATGTTCACCGCTAAAAAACTCTTGCCGTTTAAATGATACAAGTCTTAAGAAAGTAATAACTTGGGCCGTTGAAAAGATATGAGTCTAAGAAACTAATAACTAATTGATGAAAACTAATAAAAGATGCTCTCCCAATAAATTAACTGTAGGGCTTCTTGAACACTCATAGAATCGTGTTGTCGTTGAGCGTAAGGTAAACGCTCATGCATGAGTCTTCGGGAGATATCGAACTCGTGGCTCGTGCCTTGCAGAGAACACTGTGGGGGCGGACGCTTGGGAGGAGGTGTGGAGCGAGGTGACCTCCGGGATGGAGTCGGGCATCCGGCAGCACGTCGGCCCGATCTGCGCCCAGCTGCAGGTCGCGCTTGAGTCGCCTTCGTGGACCATGAAGGCCCAGGCCGCTAACGCGGTGAGTGCGCTTGATTACGACGCTGCTACTTGCATCTTCTGCCAACGGTGATAAATGCCTGCTAAATTTAAGTCGAAACGCACAAATTAGCAGTGACACTATATTCAGGCGACAAGGCGATAAACAGTATTATCCTGTTATGCTGCACAAAAACCGACTGTGGAATGGATCTTTAGTTTATTTGATTTGTTGGCCTCCGTGGAGATACTAATAGGACTATGAATGAACATAGAAGGTGGTGAATCTAGTGACGCTATGCTGCAATCACACACCAACAACTCGACTAACCCCGATTATAACGTGGCTCCATGGAGATAGAAACAGGACTATGAATGAACATAGAAGGTGGTGAATCTAGTGACGCTATGCTACAATCTCACACCAACAACTCGACTAACCCCGATTATAACGTGGCTCCATGGAGATAGAAACAGGACTATGAATGAACATAGAAGGTGGTGAATCTAGTGATGCCAAGGTGTAATCAGTAATCACACACCTCAGCGAGCTGAGGGTGAACAGATTGGCCAATGCAACTGACCGTCCGTTTCATTACAGGTGTGCACGGTGGCTTCGAAGGCGGGCACTTCATTGAGCCCGGAGTTGCGCCAATCGGTGGCTGGAATCCTGGTCGGCGGGCTGGCGGGTCGACCCTGGGCCGGCAAGGACCGGTTGCTGGTCGCCCTTTCCACGCTCACAATCAACTGCCAGTAAGCTCATTTCAACCAGATACCTTGCCTAACGCCAGCAAACACCGGTGTCACTGCTGTTGCTAGTGTTGCCACGCTGCTACGATTGTTGGCATTACTATGAACCTTGCCTAATGCCAGCAAACACCGGTGTCACTGCTGTTGCTAGTGTTGCTACGCTGTTACAATTGTTGGCATTACTATGTGCCTTGCCTAATGCCAGCAAACACCGGTGTCACTGTTGTTGCTAGTGTTGCCACGCTGCTACGATTGTTGGCATTACTATGTGCCTTGCCTAATGCCAGCAAACACCGGTGTCACTGCTGTTGCTAGTGTTGCTTCGCTGTTACGATTGTTGGCATTACTTTGTGCCTTGCCTAATGCCAGCAAACAACGGTGTCACTGCTGTTGCTAGTGTTGCTTTGCTTCGCTGTTACAATTGTTGGCATTACTATGTGCCTTGCCTAATGCCAGCAAACACCGGTGTCACTACTGTTTCCAGTGTTGCCACGCATTACTTTGTGTAAAAAGGTACCTAGACCTGGGTTTTTGGAATGCGCCGCACATTTCTGACCGTGTGCGCTTGTTTCCGTCCAGGGCTGAGATGCGCTTGGAGACGGGGCCCAGCGGCGCCGTCGTGGACGCTCTGCTGCGCGAGGCGCGTCGCGAGGCGCCGGCTTACAAGGCGCAGGCGCTGCGCGCGCTGGCCGACGTTCTCTCGGCGCTCGACGTCGATCGGTTCGCGCAGGTGCACGACATTGTGCAGGTGAGTCAAGCGTCGCTGGATTTGATGCGAGTATCGGAATGGGCCTGATGCCGGGAGGGTTTTGAAGCGTTTGTACTGTGTTTTTGTATTTGTTTACATCTTACAAGCGTAATATAAGTGCACATTGGCGAGGAAACTAAACTCAATTAAAACTAGACTATGACTAGTGTAATTAGGAACTTGTTGATAGGATAATGGTTAACAATTGTTCAGTCCATTCCTAAACATTTTGGTGGAGCAATCGGTAACGTTTTCTTTTACTGAGGCCTCCAGCCGGTTTCATTCTCTAATTGTGCGGGCCAGGAAGGAGTTCCTGTCAAAGTCAGCTTTGCCTATGCAGACAAACATTATGAACCTTTTTTACTCAGAGATAATTTATTTCGGATACCCACTGGAAATACTACCAGTTTGTTAAAACTATAACTGTCTCTACAAATGCACCAATTCCATTCAATCAAAATTCTATCAAAATGACGTCATGATACTTACTCTCTAAAGCCAGGTAGAGCAATTTGGATTGTGATTTCCTTATCTTCATTTTTTATTTAGCAGTAATTTATATCTTTTTCCACACTGTTAGTACGTCCAGTGGGCATCTGACATCATTTTTCTCTGAGTGGAACAGGTCTATTGACCAAGGAAGGCTGGGAAATCACAACTCAAATGTCTGTACTTGGCGGGTATCATGACATCATTTTGATAGAATTTTGATCTAATGGATGTAGAAGTAGAGATGCTTATATAATGAGTCAACAAATCACGAGTTAAAAGAGTCTCAGCCGCATGCCGGCGATACACCCCACGGACCGCGCGTAGATCACCCACAACGTGCGACGCTGCTTTTTGCGTTGAATCAACGTTGGACCCTGCCGACAGGCGACGCTCGACAAGCAGTCGACGGGCCGAACGGACTCGGACTCGGACGACGAGGGCGGCAGGAGCTCGGCGGGTGCGCTCGAGCTGAAGGAAGCCGCGTTCGAGGCGCTGGGCAAAGCGTGGCCTTCCGACGCCGACACACAAGGTAAGATGCCGGGGGAATTATCAGAAGCTAACGGGGACAAAGATTCGCAAAGATTCGGTGTCAACTTCTTCCATTTCTTGGCAACTTTTGGTAGGTTTCTGCTTTTGGTAGGTTTCTACTTTTGTTTCCTACGCCACAGAGCTAACAGGGACAAAGATTCGCAAAGTTGCGGTGTCAACTTCTTACATTTCTTTGCAACTTTATAAATTTTGAAAATGTTTTAAAAATTTAAAAATTTTCGGAGTTGGTATTTTGCTTCCAATAATCATCGCCTACCGAACATGCAACGAGTATTTGCACTCAGGATTAAACTCACACTTCTCGTAAACGTCTACGGCGATGGTGTGCTTTAACCGCTGCGTGTCCCCAGCGGCGTACCGCGAGCGCGTGCTGGAACGGTGCACGGCGTGCCTGGCGGGGAGCACGCGGCCGGTGCAGGTGGCCGTGTTGGCCGCGCTGCGCTGCTACGTCGACAAGCTGACGCTGCTGCGGCCACCGCCGCCGCCGCTCGCCGACGACGACGAGATGGCGCTGGCGCGGATCATGGAGAGCGTTTGCTCGGCCGTCGCATACGCCTTGGGTGAGTCCCTCCATCCATCAGTCCATCAATGCATCAATTCATCAATGCATCAATCCATCAATGCATCAATCCATCAATCCATCAATCCATCAGTCGATACATACATCAGTCCATAGTCTGTACATGATAACCTCCTTATTTTATAATGATCACCAAATACAAGTGTGATCGAAGCATTATCCAATTGTGCTACACGGACAACCGACTGTGGATTCGATATTAAGTTTATTTGAGTTGTTGGGCTGCATGGAGATAGATCCCGTTACTAGATTTCGTTACTAAAAATCATGAACCCTCGTCCGTTTGCTCGCAGGCGTGGCGAAGCACACGCGTCTGCGCAAGGAGGCGCTGAACGTGCTGTTCGCGCTCGCGACCAAGCTCAAGGCGGCGGGTCGCGCGGACGGTCTGGCAGCGTTGGCCGCGACCTTCCGCGCTGCGCTCGACGCCGTCTCCAAGGACAACGCGCCCGAGATCAAGTCCAGGGTCGTTGACATCAAGGACGTGCTCAGGACGTGATTGCGTTCGGCAGTTTCGCCGTTGTTCGATTCTATGATTGGACGGGTCGAGGGTTTGATTTGGAGATGCTATGGTTAGAAGAGAGAATCAATTATTTGATTATTTGATAGTTTGATGGTGAAAAGATTTGAAGCTTGAAGAATTCAAGGATTGGAAGATTGGAAGCTAGATGGGATAATGGTTTGAAGATTTGAAGATGCTTATCTTCAGCATCTTGCTTTCTAATCATCTTTCATCATCTTTCTTCTATGATTAGAAGAAAAAATCTATTGTTTGATGATTCGACGGTTCGATAATGAAAAGATTCGAAGCTTCGACAATTTAAGGATTCGAAGATTCGAGGACTGTAAGATTTAACGGAAGAAAGGTTTGAAGTTTGAAGAACCTATGATTAGGTTCAATTATGAAAAGATTCAAAGCTTTAACAGTTCAAAGATGAGATGATTCAACTATTTGAAGCTTTAAAAATTCAAGGATACAAAGAATGCAAATTTAAACCTTCAACAACTCAAAGATTTGATAGGTGATGCAGCAAGATGAAAAGCTTGCCCAGGCCTACTGCTAGCAGTAGATGCTCAGGAGAATAGATTTTAGCCTTGGACAGCATTGGACAGTATAAGTCTTGGATGCATGGAATTGGAAGCATTACCTTTTTTATGCATATTTTTATTCATTTTTATGTTGGTGCATCCAAAAATGTATCCATGTTTGAATCCAATTGACAATCGTACATAAGATGCGTTGGTCCTAAACTAGAATCTGTTTTTTGCTATGCGTCTTCTGTTGGTTTCGCAGTCTGTTGCTGGTTGCGCTAAAAAGAGAGGCATTTGCGGCAAGCTTTATACTCTAGCGCTACGTACGTGAATTTCTGTCGGAAGGCAGTTGATTTCCAGGATTTTTTTAGGCGGTGTAATGATTATTTATGGATAAAATAATATTCGCAGCGAAGACAGTTGATCGCCAGTTGATTTTTTTACTGCAGGTTCCTATGAATCCTTCCTTTTTACTGCTGTCCTTTTGATTTTTTTTTTAGTTACTGTCAATTGATGTGGAATATTTGAAGCCTTGGAAGCTGAAAGCCAGAATTTTGTAAATATTTAAAGCTTTCTAGAAATTTTTCTACCATAAACTTCAAAATTTTTGTATTTTAATTCATTTTACGAGTTTGCAGAAGACTGTTAACATCCTCCATAACTCTTGGTGCTTAAGAGAGTTAAAAATTAAAATATGATACTTTTATCCACAGTTATTTCATATTTCAATTAGGCATATTTTGTCATTTTGAGCTCATAATAATCATAATTTGAGCCGTTGAAACAATTTGCATGCACCTGTCCACCTGTCGTACTCCGGTAATGCTTCCACAAGTTTTCATAGAAAGCAGCACTAGTATCCTTCTGTCTCTCTCATTCGTAGACCGCCAACAGCAGGCATCTCTCTCTCGCCACCAGCTGAAGTAGAAGTTGACACATGAGTTGCAAGAGTCGACAGGAGCGTCGTTTGTAAAGATTTGGGAATGTACGCGTAAATCATTCCAACAATCACCATGTTTCGTTGCAGTTCAACAGTTCTTTATGTTCACATTTCTATTGTGTTCGTTTTGCTTGCGTTCACCGGTAAGTTCTTACGTTAATACGATTATCGGCTTCTAATGGAATTTTGATGTCGACCTAACCCTATAGGCGTGGTCACTTATCAAAATATTCTATGCTAATTCCAATAATTATGCTTACGAACTTTTAAAATCGACTAGCAATCGACCTCTACATCCATACGACCCCTGCACCGATGAAATTTGAATATTATCTCAAAGCAAAAAAGTCTGCATTGAGATATGCAACCTATTTATGGTGGTGTTATTACATAATCACATAGCCGACTTCCTTAGCGATTCGTAATGAGTCTCATTAATGAAAAGATTTTAACGGAAGTCTTTAATATTTACGTTAGATTCTGTAATAAATGCAACACAACCGCAAACATCCGTAACTTTGGAAGTGGCTTTTTCCATTTGAGGATTCCTATAGCATAGCTCCTAGCAGACTTTAAACCATTCGTATTTTGTGCAGCGAATGAAGCATCTTCATCATGCTTCATTCCGATCATCATCCGAGGCTTGTGGTTCTCGTGGGAGAATGGCCAAAACACGCTGACGGAAATCAACGCTGAGACAATGACCAATAAGGGTGAGTTGGATAGATAATTTTGTTTTCATTATTTATCAAGATTTGTGTTTTACAATATATCTCTAAAAGATTCTGATCTATCAGTGTACTGGAAATGGTAACAAACCAAAATAGTGAACCCATTGGAAAAAAATAATATACAGTCAAAACAAACTTGCTGAACCATCAGTGCCCAAGGTGCTAGTATTATAAAAAATATTTATATAGAAAATTCTATCACAATGACGCCATGATACCCACTCGGTAAAGCCAGGTACCTAAAGCAATTTGGGTTGTGATTTTCCTATCTTCCTTTGTTATTTAGCAGAGCTAATTAATTTTTTTTTTAACTGGTAGTACGTCCAGTGGGTGTCTTAATTCATTTTTCTCTGAGTTGAATATGTCTATTGATCTGCTATCTACTGATATGATTATGAAAAATTAAAATGTTGTTTATTCATTGGCAGGCAATTGTATCGCGGTGAGAGAAGACTTCCACGTAAACTACACGTTTGTTTTTGAGCAACAGCGCTGCTACCACTGTGTCAAACTGATTGTGCGAACTGTCAACGTTCTGGAGAAAATTGAGAGTGAGTAAAGTCTATATAATTTAAGAATAACCCATTACGCTCAGCGCTAGCAGTCAACATGAATAGAGTATCAACATCATACCTTTATTTATAAATGTATTAGCATAAGTATATGTGTTTAAGTTAAAATACTGAAAAATTAATTCAAAATACTGCTATCACACAATCTCTGATCTATGATTGGCTGCATTCCATACAAAATGTGAGCCGAAAAGACTATGGGAAAGTCTGCCGTACAAGGCTGTGACAGACTGCCATACAATCGACTGTTTACACGTTCATAAGCGGTTGTATACAAGACTGCTGTACAAGGGTTTGACGAAACATGTAAAAGGGGCTTTAGCAACAAATCAAAACCAAAGAACCATCAATAAACTAAGCCTCCTCAATAAACTGACCCTGAATTTCAAGAAAAGAAACCTACAGATAAACACGTTTGACTTGTTTGTTGGTCAGCCGGTTGCGTGAACCTCGCGCCTGGCCAGGAGCCCACCGTCGACCGGGTCTGCTCGCGGCTCAACACGGACCAGCAGCTGGTGACGCTCTTCTCGGAGAACCCGGTGCCGGTGAACTGCCGGTCGTCGCTCGAAGGCGTCTGGCAGTTCGCCTACCAGAACCGGTTCCGGTTCACTGGGGAGTGCAACAATCCGGCGGCGCAGATCCGGTCGTGTCAGACAGCCGGCACGCAGTTCCTCATCACCAACCAGAAGTTCAACATCACGTACAAGAAGTGCGAGGGGATGACGGACACCTTTGACGGCGGTGAGTCACCCTTACCCTTTTTACCCTTTTTATGGAATACCGTTTTGTGTGCCTGAGTTATCTGTGCTCTAAGGTCAATGAATCTAATATGTGTCAACTCATATTTTTTATGGATTGGACAACGGGTGATTCAAATTCAGAAATTGGGTTGGGAAGTTGGGTCGGGTCAGGAAAGGTAGGATTAGAAGGGTTGGGTGGGTGGGGGGGGGGGGGGGGGGGGGGCGGGCGGGGAATACAGTCCGAGTTTTGCTAGAAATTTACGGGTACCTAACAGGTTATTTACCTACTGTTTACTCAGACTGACATAGACGTCACCCATTTTTTCTATCAATTTAATTCCCCCATAAACTATATATTTTGCGGGTTGAAAATTGTATTAGAGGCAACATAATCACAAAAAATATATTGCTTAGCTGTCGTACTTTTTCTAATGGAACCAAAATTTGTTCCTCTTCCTGTTTTTTTCTATCTTCTCCTTTTCGTTTGACCAATATAAGAAACGAAACATGCTTTCCGAAATATGTTCTGCAACATTTTGTTTCTGATGAGAACTATCTACCGTACATGCAACAAGTAGTTTGTTTACTGGGAGAGCACACTTTTCCGCAGTGTCAACTTCACACAACTGAAATGTGAATAATTGGCTGTGTATTGATTCCTTTTCAGCGGAAAAATTTTATAAACTATTTTTGTTACTACTAACTATTTTGTTAATTTATTATCAGTTTCAAGACATTTCAGAGTTTCAGGGCATAAGTTTGTTGTGAATGCTTGTATGTGCATGCCTACTCCATATATTACGTCAACATCTAGTTACTGCCTGCGTTGGTTGTCAACGATCTTAAACTCATCCTCTTTGCCCCTCCGCCGCCCAGTGGTCGAGTACAGCTGCCTCGGCGACTGGTTCATCGACAAGAACCACTTCTTCGCGGTGGTCAACACGAAGGAATCGCGCAAGGACGAGAAGTACCGTTGCTTTCTGAAGAATCGCGACGACGACCTCTACATCGGTGCGTCCATCACGGCCGAGTGCAACACGCTCAAGACGCCCGAGAAGTCGCCCGAACGGCTGCGCATCACGCCCGGTAGGTTACGCAGGAATCGGAAACTACGGGAACTCCGTTGGATACATTAACCTTAAAGTCTGCTACGTAAGCTATGAGTGTGTTGTAAAAGCTCTGATCTCCATAATGTGGATAGCGCGGCATCGTGTCGAGACAAAGTCAGGTTAGTTTCACAGGAATGGGAAACTTCTAGAAATCTAGAAATCTATACGGACAACCAACTGTGGAATTGATATTAAGTTTATTTGAGTTGTTGGGCTCCATGGAGATAGAAACTGGACTATGAATGAACATAGAATGTGGTGAATCTAGTGACGCTATGCTGCAATCACACGCCAACAACTCGACTAACTCCGATTATAACGTGGCTCCATGGAGATAGAAACTGGACTATGAATGAACATAGAAGGCATTGAATCTAGTGACGCTCTGCTGCAATCGCACACCATCAACTCGACTAACCCAGATTATAACGTGGGTCCATGGAGATAGAAACAGGACTATGAATTACCATAGAAGGTGTTGAATCTAGTGACGCTATGCTGCAATCACTCGCCAACAACTTAGCTAACCCCAATTATGACGTCAGGTACGCTTGTATTAGTGTGAAAGCATAATGGATAAGTGCAGTGCCCCGGACAGGCAAAGACCCGGATTCGAATCCCGGCACGGATTTAAATTTCGGAATTGATATCTCGTCACTAACAATCACCGTCCCGCCGCGCTCTTTCCAGTCAAGTCGGAAGTGGTGGAGCCCGGCTGCCGGCTGCCGCAGAACTTCTCCGGCGACTGGATCAACACGGCCAACATCGACGCCGACATCTTCATCAACGAGACGCACATCATCGAGACGTGGTACCCGGACGAGGGACGCTTCCGTCGCACTATCTACGTGTGCCGCGAGCAGCGCGACTCGCGCTACATGATGGCACGGCTCACCGTCGACGGCTGGTGCGTAGCGCTGACGTCGTTCTACTGTCTCTCCTTTGGCGTTGTTATTTCTCGCTGCTAGCTTCGTTCTTTCTCTCCCTTAGCATTAGTGTGATTCAAATCTAAATGCAAATACTCTAGCAGCATTACAAGTACAGACTCCTCTAATAGTTGACTCGACCTAAATGCAAA
Organism: Nemurella pictetii; assembly: GCA_921293315.2. Lineage (NCBI taxonomy): Eukaryota > Metazoa > Arthropoda > Insecta > Plecoptera > Nemouridae > Nemurella > Nemurella pictetii. The sequence continues at coordinate 6,590,103 of OV121124.1, forward strand.
TACTCGTTTGTGCGCTAGATATTTTTTATTAGAAACAAAATATCCTTCCAATATTTGTATCCGGATTGGGATTTGAACCCGGATCTTTTCGACTGTCCGGAGTTGAGCATTATCCAGTTATGCTACACGGACAACAGACTGTATATTACGTTTTTATAAATATTTGAAGGGATATTTCTCACGGATCTTATCGTTAGCATTGTTCTTTATCTGCTGTTCAACACAACAAAAAACATTGCTCAAACACTATTAATTTATCTCTTGCAAGATTATAACTAGGTAGTAACGCTCTTAATTTGTATGTATGTATATTATAATTTTATTGTTTAAAGTACCTTAACTTGGTTACAATGTTTATGCACTTCCTTCAGTTACATATGCATATAGTTTAAGTTGGATAGAGGTAAATTATTTGACGCAAATTTCTGTCACATCGTCGGTATTGGTATGGATGATGGCGATTGGCGACCAGCAATGACCAAGAGTCCTGTCAAGAAAACAGAGTAAATAGTCTAAATATACAGCTGATGCCTAGTTTCTTTACGGTCCGTCATAGATAAAGGACCACCCTAACCGCAGAAACCCTGTGCTGACATGCGTTTCGTTCCCGTCCGGCAGCCAGAAGGACTACGTCTGCTTCGACTTTGTCCCGCAACACCACAACGTGATCCGCTACCGCCGCGGCGTCGCCGTCATCAAGGACAACTTCCACACGGTCTGCTCGTGGGTGCAGTTCAAGAACAAGGACGCGTGGAAGTACGACCTCTACTTGGGTGAGTCGACGCCGCGCGCGATTCACCGCAGCGGGGCGTGCAAAATATCTTGCCGGGCTGTAGGATGTAGGGAAATGGCGTTGTCGAGCTGGGGACAGAATCGTCAGCGCCACCTAGGCGGCTTGGTTAGGAATTAAAGCACCACAGCATCTAGGTGCAACTTAAAGCAACGTTACTTACGTCTTTTTATGAGATGTTGACGGGGCTTTTTATGCCACTGATGCTCAATCTCAAGTGTCAGCTGACAGTTGACATATAGAAAAGTATCTTTGCTGGTGATAACTGCACTTGCTTACTTTTACTTCAACCTGACAGCCAGGTGCACCACCAGCGTTTTGTCTTGATGACTTGATTGATGACTTGATGACTTGAGATTGACTTGATGATTCAAACTTGCTTGATTGTAATTTGTTAATTCTAGACACAGATTTGAAATCAGAAGGATGTTTCAAAAATGACGCATTCTTGGTGTTCCGACATTCAACATAATTTCTCAAAAGATCCAAATCACCTCTTTTTATCTTATCAAAAAAAAACAATTTTCGTTCAAAAACGAATCCTTTGACATCCCTAGCTATAATCTGGTGCATGACAGTTGCCCCTTGGCCGTAACGTGTGATAATGTAGGGTTATCGTGTCCCGCTCTATCCAGCCAAGAACCCTGTGCCTGTCCGCTGCCCCGTCGCCGGCAAGTACAACTTCACGCAGCGCGGCGACGTGCCGTTCGAGACGCGCATCCTGGGCGGCGTGACGCTGTCGCCGCGGCCAAACATCTACTGCAAGCAGAACATCAGCGACTTCTCCGTGTGCGACACCGACCAGAAGGAGGTGAGTGCCACGTGGGGGCGGAACAAGGGAGCTGACGACACGGTTTTACAATAGACAGATTCTGTTGTAAAAGTTACTTCAAACACCCACAACCGAACGGTTTGGCATGCTGGAAACACCGGTTCTTGTGAGATCACCGAAGTTAAGCAACATTGCGCTGAGTCAGGTGTTTGATGGGTGACCAAACTGAGCTAGGATTATGCGTTGTAGGACGGGACGGAACGCGGAAATGCGGGGCGTTTTTCTACAAAAGATTGTTTATAAATCTTTGTACGTGACTTCCTAGGTGGCGATTGACGAGACGTATTGCCTCTCCGTGGACCATCTAGGCCGGCCTGTCGACATCTACAGTAAGTAGCTCTTTCACCAGATGCTGAACTCTCCATGTCAAATTCAAATACATCGTTTTTTTTTGTTTTTTTTTTACTATCCGGATAGTTGAAACTGTAACCGGATAGTGCAGTAACCGTAACCGACTCGGTTAACCGGATAACCGCCGGCATCCCTATAAGAAAGTAATAACTAATCCGGCTCGTTGCCCTTCCGCAGGTGACCCCGACTACAAGATGAAGTGCATCGGCTTCTGGAAGGAGAACCTCAAGTCGTACCTGATCACGTACGACGAGCTGGACGCGTTCAGCAAGTACCGCTGCTGGGTGTACCAGCGCGCCGACCTCAACCGCGTGCTCATGTCGCAGGCGATCGGCGCGTTCTGCGACCTGCGGCAGGACGTCACCTCGTGGAACTACACCGAAGGCGCTAGCGTGGCGCTCGAGATGCAGGAGTACGAGCGCGAGCGTGAGTTACCGCCGCCCGGCTGATTGCTATGCGATGTACTTCACTCGGATCTAGTTTACTAGGCTTTGCGAACACTCATCGTGTTGTGGATGAGCGTAATATTCACGCTCACCCTTAACGCGATTATGTTGAGTGTGCGCCAAGCCTAGAGGCTTAAATGATCAATTTAAAATGTTTGGTGTTTTGGAAAAACTGAAAATTTTCTTAAAAACTTAAAAACACAAAATTCACTGTTCCGAATTGCTTCAAAAACAAGGCAAATATAAGTTCAGAGAAAACGAGGATTCACAGAAATTTTCATCAAAATCTTTTTTGGCGTTTGGCCGATAGCGTGCGAACAAACACACAAAAAAAACATTCCGGATTTTGTTAGCAGTAAAGTGAAATTGAAGGTTTCGCTTCACTCGCTTGGCTCGTTACGCTCATCAAAAATAGAATCGGATAACTTGTTGTCACCTTAGTACTGAATCTGTATTAATGTTGATTCGAACCTCGCTAGGAACTAGGAAGCTAAAAGAAAAGCCAGCTAGCCGCTTCACCACACATTGCCACGCCACGTACAAAATTCACCCTCGCCTTTACGTCAACCGTGTCTGCCTTCAAACCGTTGACCGTCTTGTCTTCCCTCTCGTTACCAGGCGACCAGTGCCCGATGCACTTCGACGACGGCAGCAACCCGTGGATGAAGACGGAGAACCACATCAAGGTGTTCCACTTCGGCTACGGCGGCGCCGATTTCGCCCTCGCCAGCGCCGTCTGCGTGGGCGCCGCCGCCGTCGCTGCGTTCGTCTACGCGCGCTTTGCGTAGGCCGCCCTGCCGATCGACGGCCATCTCCGATCGACGCCGGCGTAGTGTCGACTCCATTTGGCTGGCGTGCAACTCTGCAGTCGACGTAGGCCTCCGTAATCGACTCCTAGATCGACGTCAAGGCCGGTACTGTCTCCGTCTTTGTGTATGATCGACACGGCTCGTTGCCGCTGTTTTCCCCGCCGGTGTCTCTCTGATCGGTGATCGACACGGTTGTATCGACGCGCTGGTACCGCTGCCGTCTTGGCTCAACGGCGCTAGAGCTTTGCAGGGCGGTTGACTAGATAGATAGTACAGTTCAGTGCCGCTTCAAGATCGTTCTGTCCCATTCCCGGCGGTTCGAAGTTCTCTCGCGGTTATTTTTTCTTACCTGCACATCAATATCTCTGATATCGGAATGGGGTGGGGACTATCATTAAGGAAAACGGCCGATTGATCACCGTTTAATTCCACCGTAAGGCAATTATTTTTTTATTTTTTTCTACAAGGACACTGTCATTCTTGACTATTTTATTTTTTAATGCATTTTATTCCCTTGTGTGTTTGAACATATAACGGTTTGTTAGCTTCGTGTCCCCAATCCCTGCAGCGAGTCCATAAAAGATACTGACCCTTCTAAGGGATCCGTAAGCTATGTAATACAAATGTAATTCAATAGGTTAGAAGTCAGAAGAATGGCTGGTGCTGTTCCTTATTACTTATTACTCTCTGCTCCTGTTGTGCTGTATCTGCCAATTCAAAGACATGTGCAAGTCAGAAAAAGATGATTCAAAGAGAACTAGCTGTAAAATATCTACTTTTACTCTGTAGTTTCACCATTATTTTTCTACCATGTTAGTCGGAACCCCCGTTTCAAGAACGCAACAAAGACAAAACGAGTTACCTACGTAATCTTGCGAAGTAAATTTTATGAGAGAGATAGAGGGATAAATCTTTTTTCATGTGCATCTGGCGCATTACCAAGAGATTTTACGTATTTTATTCCAACTCTTTGTTTTGTCGTTTTGTTGACGCAAACTCGAGGTGATTTTAGTAACGGCAGCCAAGACGCTTTACGTAATACTCGTTATCTTTGCTTTTGCTAGCAATGGGCAGATAAAAGATTTCACTCGTTATCAAGTTTTACTCGATTGTCCCTGTTGATAGATGAATCTAAAACTGAAAGTATTCCCATTTCCCACTAAAGTTTTCTTGTCTTTCTACAAGTATCATTCGGTATTTAGCTCGAATATTTTAAATGCGAAGGGTACAGGGTGGCGTTGGTTTATTGACCAGCAGAACTTAACTCGGTCGTTTTATCTAGATAAAAGTAGTTCTACGGAAGACGCACAAAGTGCCTGGATATTAATCAACGATCTGATTCCATGTAACACGTAGATTTGATTTTTTAGTCCAATTTTTATAAGTTTTACTTTTAAGTGCCTTACTAGAAACATAGATGCACTTTGTATAGAAACTAGAACCACCTCTAGATATTTTGTAGCATTTACTTATACCAGGAGACTTTTAAATGGGTTTATTTCTGTTCTGATGGCGGAATATTGTTAGGGGAACTGCGGTATAATGATTCCATGGTTCTTATGGAAATTAATACCTTATTTCCGACCATATGCGAACATTTCCTGCGTACTCGTCCAGAGGCAGGCTACAGTAAATTTTTCATCGTATGTATGTCTCGTTTTTAGATGTGAATTTGTATGTACAATTCAGATGGAGGCTATGTATGGGCGTAAGGTTAGATTTCACAACTTTTTCAACCCACAGCTTAACCTAGAGTTAAGATAAATGTCATTGTACACAATAGAAAATATCTTACTTTTCCAATATGGGAAACTCTGCCAAAATAGCATTGTTGAGCTCAGAATCGTCAGCGCTGCCTAGGCGGCGAGGGAAGGAATTAAAGCACCACAGCCATCTAGGCACAACTTAACGCAAAGTTACTTACGTCATCTAACGTAATATTTAGGGGGCTTTGTTTGCCACTGATGATCAATCTCAAGCGTCAACTGACAGTCGACGTATAAAAGAGTATCTTTTCCGGATGTTAACTGCACTTATGTACTTTAACTAACTTTGCCGCCAGGTTCTTTGCTGCCTGATTTTGCCGAGAGTTTTCCCGGATTGTAATGGTGAAATATTTGTTAGTTTGATACTGTGAACGTCATTTGTTTTCGCGGATTTTAAACCGTGGGTGAGTAATGTTGTCAACTCTGCCCTAACAAACCTTGACCTTTAAAAAACTGTTGAACTAATAGTAGTTAGTGTAACAGAGTAGATTAGACCTACGAGCATTGTACGCAAACATTATATTGACTGCACTTAACCATTCCGTCCAAAATGGCATTTTATAAATCGTGTACCGTATTCGGTATCTTAAACGAAATAAATTCTGATGTGATTATTGTTGACATAAATGTTTAGTTTGTACACAAAACAAATACATTATAGCATTCCGTCCAAAATTTTATTTCGTTGTTCTTGTGCCTACTGTATTGTGTACAAATAAATTCTGAGGTGAAGTTAAATATTGGTCAAGAAATGCATGATTTTAACTAAACTACCGAAAATTTCTTTCCTATGTTTACGGCTACGAGTAAACCTCGTCTCCGCCACTTTTCCTCTCGATAAGTCGTACTGCTATGCTCTCTGCCTTCATCTGCTCAGATCTATCTGACAGCGCTTCAATTTTAGTATCCAATTCGTACCGTTGTGAGTCGAACAGTCGATTGACTTGTCATCGCCGCCACGTCCTAAAGTTTCCTTCAACACCACGAGATCTTCGAGATGCTACTTCAGAGACGGTGTGTTATTGTGTGCATCTTGGTATCACTGTGTAGGGACATTGTGGAACTGGATAAATTTATTTGTTTTTATCCTCGGCATTCAGATTTCCAACCTTAAGTTCCATTCTTATGTTGACGCAGATGTCACAAAGAAGGTAATGCATGCATTACGTCAACATTTACTTTTAAAATTACTTTTGTAGGTTTGAATCGAAGTCCTTTTCCCATTTTTCAACATTCAATTTGTTTTATATCATTATTTAATAGCAAAAGAGTTATATTCCATTTCAAACTTCGTAAGTATTCGCGCGCCATGTTGTTAGTGCGCCGTTGTGAAGATAAGGCCTCCCATCAAGGCAGCCATGAGCTGCTGTTGAGGCAGCAGAAGGAACTGCATGCAACGACAGGAGAAGTGAAAAGGTGATCGAAGAGTGAAAATATCGCGATTTCGTGCCTAAACATGTTTACTTTCTAATAAAATTTCATTCAGGTAACGGAGAAACTTTTGTGTTTGCAACATTCAGTATCAAGAGCACACGAGGGACATAGATAACGTCAAAATAGCGTGTTTTAATGTCATCTTTTCCTGCGTAGGCCTAAATGGTGTGTGTCTTTGTCCGTAAGGTCAGCAGCTGTTTCGTAGCAATTTATCGTACTTTTCAGTGGCAATTGCGTCAATTTATCAATTTAGTTAGTGCAGTAAAACGTTTCATGTGTAATTGATTGATCACGTCTAGTACTCATACATAGACCTAGGAAATGTGTACGGTTGTGTAACTGTGTCGCTGTCATTACCAATTCATGACGTCAATACTGCATTCTTCTTTGGAAGATTTTTTCATTTTTTAATTACAGTATTTATCTTAGATCCTTTCGTGTACGAAATATGCGTACAGTCATGCGTGAAAATATAATGTTCAAATTAGTGTTTTTTATGTATACCTACTCTGCTTATTATTTGATGACTGTGATGTAGGTACAAGAGACAAGGGACCTGTCAACCACTGCATAGTTTGTGAAATTGAAGTCATTACCTTATTAACCTTCTATTACATTTGTTTCAGACATCAGCTAGAGCTGAGGGAGCTTCATCTTTGTGAGCTCTAATATACAGGGATCTTCTTTCTCTCCAACAAAGGGTGAGCAATAATCATTAATTGACAGATACAATCATTGAGTTTGAAGAAGGGTAGAGGCTCATCGCATGCAGTTAGCTCGTAGCTATCGATGTCCGTATAGTAGAAGTGATGTGGATCGAGCTGAGTTGCAGCGCAGAGTTTGAATGACCAGCAAGAAAACATGGTATCCAGACATGTTGCCTTAGATAAGAGATATAAATGTAATCGAAGTTCAGCAATGTCTTGCCGCAGTGTTTTGCGCTGGTCATTCAAACTCGGTGCCCTCCTTCAAACTCAAGGGTAGAACCTAGCTTTTTGATTGCTTTATTAACTAGCAGGTACCTACCTAGGTTTTTAGTTTACTGTAGCTACACATATAGTATTAGTCCCAATCTTGGCCCATCTTGAGAATTGTTGAATAACGCTACAGACACTTCACTGGTAAATCCTGAGTTATTGTTTTGTATGTTTGTCATTTTCGTTTATTTGTTTAGTATTAAATTGTCGAATTGTAGTATTGTACATGTGGTACCTAGTTCCTTTTAGAATTTTTGTTGTCTAACACATTTGGTAGTAGACAGTGGCAAGACCACTCTAGGCTAGAAATATGAATACATTTTTGGAAGTATGTGGGTAATTAGGTACTTCCTTTCTTGTAGGGCAGAAATGTAATGGAATAGACAATGACAGGATATCTGTCTGCGCTAGAAGTTATAGCCATCAATTATTGAAATGTATCTTGATGTGTGATACGCATAGCATATGCCACACTAGCAGCAGCGTGTATTATGTATTGTGCAATGTACAAAAGATTACATCAGTGATCTTTTGACCTTGTCGATCTAGAAACTCTTGCACAAAAATCATCGAACCATGCTTCAGCTTTAACATACGTCAGCAGCATAGGATTGTAAAACAATAAAAGATTAAACTATCTTCAGTCATATATCCAAATTCAGACTAAATTAAATTAAATGCCAACGTTTTTAAGGCAATATTAATTTTCTATAGCTTTGAGGTTTACGTATTCCAAACTGCAATAATTATTAGTGGGTATTATAAATGTCACTGGGTTAAATTGAACTTAATGTTAGTAGGTAATACAATGATCATGAGAATGGTTAACTCCCCATGCGGATGAATAGCTTATCAGTCACTAAAACCTTGCATGTTGACCCCATTATTGCCGAAATATCTCATTCTTGCTTAGCGTGAAGCCTAATGGTGTTTGCTGTTGAAATGCTGAAAGTCTAGCAAACTTTCCAGTCAAGACAGTGCCTTTATCTTTGTGTTTGCATTCAGATTGTTACCTACTTGCTATCAGTGAGTTCCTTCCTGACGAAAGTAGTGCTGATAACAAATAGGTGATGTTGTGATTGCCGTGGTTTCATATTTAAAACTCGTCTATCAGGCCAAAATAATGTCCCTGAAAATGATTGGGTAGACCTATTGTAGTGACTGACTAGCAAAGGGATTGCTTTAATACCAAAAAAAAACTACAGTTATCAGATTGGGCCAAGTACTGACTTCTACTTAAAAAGGTGGGGCAATTCACTGATGGTATTTGTATTTCACTGCCATATAGCAATGTGAATAAAATATTATTTGTTTGCTTTGAGATAAGCTTTAATATTGAACTAAAAGTCGGGAGTAAAATTCTGCTTGGCCGTCCGTTTCGCACCCAGCGTGCTACGCGCTTCAACGTCCCACCAAACGCGTCGCACGTTCCCAGCCGTCCGCCTCGCACCCAGCGTGCTACGCGCTTTGACGTCCCACCAAACGCGTCGCACGTTCCCAGCCGTCCGCCTCGCACCCAGCGTGCTATTGGCGTTAAGAATTTTCTCAAATGCTGTTCATTTATTAACATGCAAAGTTTGGGACAGTTTACATTGCTACAATCACAATGTTAGTTTTCCATGGACAAACTTATGAATCCATCGATAGAAACCATCTTGAGGCCACCATTCAAGAAGTTAGTGCCAATATTTTTCCAACTTTTTTTGCAGGCTGCCAAACAACTGAAAACAGAGTTTGTTGATATTCAATATCGATTTTCTTTAGCATCGGGCGTAGCATTTCCTTATAAAAGATAGTAGGCACTGATGATTTTTGTAATAAAGTGACAACTCCTAAAACTTCGACTCTGTTTTAATCGATGCATTTCTACTGCTAGTGTTGGCATTTTGCCCGCAGATGCACGAGGTAGTTGAAATTATGCAACCGAATAGGAAGAAGCCATTGTGAGGTGGTTAAACCAATATAGAGGTTAAACTACGGACAATGCTGCTTATCTTATCACTTATCAGTGTTATTACTGGATATTATGCAAACACAAGGCTGGATTTTTGTAGCTGTTGTTGTGATTTGCGTTTCTGATTGGATTATTCACTTCTCAGTTTCTTATCTCGAGTGAGTAGTAATTTCGGGATTATATTTTGTGATTCATTAGTTGTGCTTAGTGAGTCTGTGGAGGTAGTCGCTGACTGAAGTTCTGATAGGTCACAAGTCTAACGTAAGTACCCACGGCCAAGAACTGAAGATTGAACAATTCGGTCAATTTGAGGTTGAGTTACTTAGCTAGAAGTTAGTTCGATATAACTAGTTATTTTGTATGAAGTTTGGTTAGTTATTTTGCAGTATTTCTCTGCTCAAAGGAGATTGCAATCTTGGTTGCTTTTTAAGAGAAGTATAACTAGGTACCGATGGCAAAGCAAGAAAATATGATTGTTACTGCAACAGCAAACAAGATTTTCAGTCTTGACTGTCCCGAATTTTGGTTGACTGACCATTTGTGTGAAATTATCGCCAATCTTTCCCAATAAAAGCCTTTTAGTCTTCAAGACATCGAATCTAGTTCCCTAGTGGCTATCTGTGACTATCCTCGGATCCAATGCCTGTATTTGCAATGCTTCATGCGTGCGAGCTATCTTAAAACACCGCACATTTACAGAGCGCAATAGACCTATTCCACTCGGCGAAAAATTACGTCAGATAAGCACTGGACGTACTACCAGTTTGGAAAAAATATTAATTAGCTCTGCTAAATAACAAAGGAAGATAGGGAAATCACAACCCTAATTGCTCTACCTGGCTTTACTGAGTGGGTAGGCATGAAATCATTTTGATTGAATGGAATGCGTCATCGTTAATACCTTGGTGTTAATTGCCTCTGGAATGCCAGTGGATCGTTAACAACTGCATCAAGATTATAAGATCCAAGATGCAGTGAAAATCTATCAAGAATCCAAACAGCCAAATGAAAACAAAGTCAAAGTTCCATCTTGAAGGTTAGATTCGATCCTGAAGTTAAGCTCCATCAACAAATTCGAAATGACTTAGCTAATATCTTGGTCAGTTGAACGTGGTTGAACGGTATGTCTTATTATCTCATCACCTTCTATAAATAACGTCGTGTGTGTGTATTTGCTATTTATCATTCGACACTAGGTACGAAATCGGCCTTATCAGTACACTTATCAGCATTGCATTTGACTCGAGTGACGTACCTTGTTGGAAGTACCCTGCATTACTTGTCGTTTGTGAACCAGGAACATCGCTGCTTATCACCATATCAATTTACAATTAATGATTGAATACTTACTGACATGCAACCTTAATCTACCAGGTTACTAGTAGGACTTCAGTGATGCGTTAGAGCTGGTTTTTTTTATATTGTTTTATGTACACTGTGAGTTTGTTGGTATAGGTAACCAAGGGTATCATTAATTTGGTCAGTGCATAGACAGGCAATTAATTTTGTTTTAAAAAAAGTATCAAAAATGTTATTCATGCTCCCAACACAAGGTTGCCAGAATATTTTTCTTTGAATTCCTAGTTCTACAGATGATGGAGGCAGCACAAGGCTTTGTTTAACATTGGGAGAGCTTTCGTGAAAAGCTACGGTTTCTAGTAAACTTTCCTAGTTGCCTCTTGGCTTACTGTAAACTGTGCATGCATATAGGTATGTAACATTTACACAATTCTTGACATTGCCAAAAGTTTGGCATGTATTCAACAGTTTAACAATAACAGCTGCCTAAGGTAGCTACCTAAATTCACATAATTATGAATGTGAACAGCAACCTAAGCTACTTGACGGCCGACCTAGCCTAACTCAACTTAGCGTATATCATAACGTTACAAGAACAGCAAACTACAGTTCGTTTACTGGGAGAGCATACTTTTATACAGGGAGCGCTAGTGTTCAAAACACACAACTGATATATGTGAATATATTGCATTTAATGATTCCGTTTCAGCGGTGGAATGTTACCAACTATTTTTGATTTGATTTGATTGATTTATTATCAGTTTCAGGACTTAGTTTTCAGCTATCAATCGTCAGCAAAAGCCTACCTTTTAGCTTCAATATTGACAGTTTGAAATTTCCCCGTCGAAATTTGTTTTCATGAGTTGGTACCTACGCCTAAAAAGGCGGCAATTTTCTAGGTATGGTCCCTCCCTGTAAGCAAACGAGACGGGCAAAAGCCACCTAACCGTGCAACCTAACCCAATTAACCGTGTCGTTCCTCCCCTCGGCAGCATGGCGCGCAGCATGAGCAAACAAGACGGGCAAAAGCCACCTAGTCGTGCAACCTAACCCAATTAACCGTGTCGTTCCTCCCCTCGGCAGCATGGCGCGCAGCATGAGCAAACAAGACGGGCAAAAGCCACCTAGTCGTGCAACCTAACCCAACTAACCGTGTCGTTCCTCCCCTCGGCAGCATGGCGCGCGGCATGAGCGACGAGGTCGACTTCGAGGACGCGATGGACACGCTGGACGAGGCGCTGGGCCTCCGCCGCCGCCCCGGCCCTGCCTGGGACCCGGACCGCGAGTCGCTCGCCTCCGACGTCACCGGGCTGCGAGAGCTCCTCGGCGACGACGCCAGCGTGCTCGGCGAGGAGGACGGCGCCGGCTGCCCGCTGCCCAGCACGCCTGTCGACGAGCACCTGCTAGACTGCCAGGTAAGTGCTGGCTTCGGTAGCGGCGGCTTCGCTGTGTGGGCAGCGTAGGCTACGTTAGATTCAGCGTAGGCTACGTTAGATTCAGCATAAGCTGGGTTAGATTCAGTGTAGGCCTGGAACATCGAGTTTGAAGCACACCTAGTCTAGAATGAAGCTAGTGCCGGTGAATGACAGCAACCTGCTTGCCGGTAGCGCTGAGCCTCTACCCTGCTTCAATGCCTGAATATAACTGAAGGAACACCTTAAGCATATATAAGGGCCTAGGTTAGATTCAGTGTTGGACTAGAAATCTGTCTGGGTTTCACAGTATTTATGGCTACCCTTGGGTGGTTTGCTTCATAACAAGCCTGGCATTCACTGGCACTAGCTTCCTTCCTGCTAGGCCAGGTTAATTTTCCGTTCGTTACCAGTGACTTGGTGTTTTAAATGCGAATGCAGACCGTACATTCAGTTGAAACATATTAGCACTTTGTTTGATATTAATGTTGCAATGTTTGGTAAGTTGCATTCCTTCTTCAATTACAAGCCAAACAAAAACTTGTGACAATGCTTGAAGGCATCTGATTGCATTCCATTGCATCATCCAGCCTTATCGACACCTAGTAACCTAACTATAATTTGTTTTCCATCACTAATGCATGTAAATTGATAATGATTTATAATTTCAATCTCCAATTCTAGCAAAATGTACGTTCCATCGTTTTTTTCCATCCATATTTCCTTGTAAGTACCCTCCACAGTTCCAAGTGTTCCTATTGCTAATTTTGTACACTGCGAATAACTTTCTACAAATGCATTTTCTATCGGTCGTTTTTCTCTAATGACCAATTCTAAGATCGATTCAAAATAAAAAACACAATTCTAAAGCAAAGTTCACCCTGTTCACTTATCAGTTCGATAGGTTATACGTAACTCTATCATCACTTATCGCTTGAATCAAAATCGAGACAAGTTTCTTTCGAGCAGTGCACTTCACAGATCCCAAAATTGTCACTACTTCAAACAATGCCAATTTCAGGAGGTAGGATCGTCATTATCAAAAGGTTGCTTACGATCTAAAACATTGAACCTTCCTTTGTTTGAGTGATAATGCTTTTCTTATGGGAATACATTTGACATTTGACGTATTTTGACCCTGGAATAGGCAATTGGGTATTCTAGGTACTAAAAGTAGCAAAAGGAAGGGATTACGGGGCCATCAAATTGATAATAGAACCTCGTCAACTTTGCCTGAGAACAGTGTTAGTTTCCTACGCTAGTTTGTCGTAGTCGTACGTTTATCTTCCCCGCAAGCCGATGACTCGACGCTGGTTTCGTTGCAGATGTCGGAAGTCCTGAAGGCGGGCGTGCTATCGGACGACATCGACATCGGCGCGCTAGCGCACAACGCTGCCGAACAAGCCGAGGAGTTTGTGCGCAAGGTGAGTCATAGTGAAGTTAGGTTGGTGACGAGGCCGACCTTTTATCATATATCTTTCTGCCACAATTCTCACTCAATGTGGTAAACGCTTGGCGAAATCGGGTGGCAAATCGCTGGTGGCGAACCTGGCGGTGAAGTTAGAAGTTGGATTAAACAAATGCTGTTATCATCCGAAAACTCTTTTAAATTTCGACTGTCAGTTGACGCTTGAGATTGAGCATCAGTGGCAATCAAAGCCCCCATAATATTACGTAAGATGACGTAGGTAACGTTTTTTAAGTTTAACCTAGATGGCTGATTCAGCGTCAAACGGTATTCAACGAGAGCGCCTTGAAAACTTGAAGCCGCGCAAGCTTTGGATGAGTCCGGAAGCAATCTGGAATGCAATGGAATTTTGCTGAAAATTTCTTACGGCATCATATTTACTTCGGCTTTTATTAACCTAATAAACCTGAAATTAAAACTTTAATATGTTTTTACTCTTGTTTGGTCTCGTAAGCTACTTAGCTGCCATGTAGTAGGCAGTACACTGCGCAAATTTTACTCTCGATAAACTGTGGGTTGTCTAAAATCTTATCTCAATTTGTAAACCTACTTTTATTTCTAATACGAAATAACAATACTAATCCAATACAAAGAAAGAAAGGGAAACCACAAGCCGAATGGCCTTACCCAGTGGGTACCATGACATCATTTTGATTGAATGGAATAGGTTTATTAGAAACAGAAAAATGATGGTGAAAAAGTGACTAGGCTGCATTGTGTATGGTAGATAGGCTCCCATAGCAGTGGAAATTACAAAAAGCTGTGGGGAAGTCTGCCATCCAAACTGTAGTATGACTGCCATACATGGCTGTAGTATGACTGCCATACAATTGATTGTCAAAGACGGTTGTATTGAAGACTGCTAAACACGGATTTGACAGAAAATGTGACAGTATGAAAGGGGCTTTAGAAGCAGTACAAAATGGGCCGGGCTGTAAACTCCGATTGCCGGCATCGCGTCGTGTAGTGTTGTTACGTAACGTGACGTGCTCCGCGTTGCAGGTCTGGGAGGCCGGCTGGAAGGTGTGCCACTTCCGCAACCTGCCGCAGTGGCTGCAGGACAACGACTACCTGCTGGCCGGCCACCGCCCGCCCCTGCACAGCTTCTACGCCTGCTTCAAGAGCATCTTCCGGATACACACCGAGACCGGAAACATCTGGACCCACTTGCTCGGTGAGCCGCCCGCCTTGCTTTCTCGCACGCTTATCGTTGCTTCAAATTCAAGTCCTTTGATGAAGCCTCGAGCTATGTGCCTTGAACTATGACTATGAATGAACATGTAAGGTGGTGAATCTAGTGACGCTACGCTGCAATCGCACACTAACAACGTGGCTAACCCCGATTATAACGTGGCTCCATGGAGATAGAAACAGGACTGTAAATGAACACAGAAGGCGGTGAATCTAGTGACGCTATGCTGCAATCACATTCACACACCAACAACTCGACTAACACTTACTATATCGTGCCTCCATGAACATGCCTCCAGTGAAAATATAATGCACTGAATCTAGTGACGCTATGCTGCAATCACACGCCAACAACTCGATTAACCCCGATTATAACGTGGCTCCATGGAGATAGAAACAGGACTATGAATGAATGTAGAAGGTGGTGAATCTAGTGACGCCATGCTGCAATCACACGCCAACAACTCGACTAACCCAGATTATAACGTGGCTCCATGGAGATAGAAACAGGACTATGAATGAACATAGAAGGTGGTGAATCTAGTGAAGCTATGCTACAATCACACGCCAACAACTCGACTAACCCCGATTATAACGTGGCTCCATGGAGATAGAAACAGGACTAAGAATGAGCATAGGACGCATGAATCTAGTGACGCTATGGTTCAATCACACTCGGCTAAACCCAATTATGACGTTGTGTATGCTTGTATTAGTGTGCTTCGAACCACACTGCTTACCAGGCTGTAGTGTAGCGGCTTGCTTTTAACTAACTTACCAGTTGCCGTGCTAAATATATGAATATTTACTTCAAACATCATTTTACTTGATGCCTAACCTCTCTTTTGATGGCTGTCATGTGCATGTACAAGTTGCAAGGCCCCCTCATTGTACTTTGAGGCGAGACGTGAGACGTGGCGTTTGAGCAGAGACGTGACTCGAGTTTGTCGTTCCGGGCAGGCTGCGCCGCGTTCATCGGCGTCGCCGCCTACTTCCTGACCCGACCGACCTACGAGATCCAGCTGCAAGAGAAGCTGGTGTTCGCCGCGTTCTTCGCCGGCGCCATCATCTGCCTCGGCCTCTCGTTCGCCTTCCACACGGTGCACTGCCACTCGGAGTGCGTCGGCAAGCTGTTCAGCAAGTAAGGGTCCGCCGTTTCTAGGTTAAGGCGCCGTCGTGCTCGTGATTGGTTCTGTTTGGGAGAGAGGTCGGAGGGTTGAAAGTTACAACAACTGTACAACAACTTTACGCGCCTTGCTTATCACCCTTTCGACGGCACGGATTAGCGGACAGCAGCAAGTAACAGCTGTTAATCGTAGACTTAAAACCTGTGAAAGTGCTAGCAATGTTCGGAACCAATCTAGTCCTTGTCACAGACAGTCAACCAATTTATTGTTTGTATGGCGGAGTGGTTCGGAGCCACAGAGAGATGGTTGTGCAGTTGTTGGTTTTTTCTCTAGTTTGACAGACTTTTGGTCCTACAAACCAAGGTAGGACCAAGGTCCTATAGGACCAAAAGTCTGTCGAAGCAGAGCAAAACCGACAACCATGCAACCAATTTATTGTTTGTTTTGAACCAAAATTATCTTAAAACTTAATCAAATACAACTATTTTGACTACCAAGAACGGCACCCCAACCATTTGAAATGGTTAAACCTGCAGTTAATGCCCAGACAAGGGCTGCTGAGTTCAAGAATGTGTGGTCTTTGCAAGAAGTACGAAATCTGCCTAAAACGCAAAATTCCGTATTTTTTTCATAACACCGCCATTACACCGAAATCTATCAATTTTACCGCAAAATTTACGAAATCATAACACCATAAAAACGTGACTACCCATAGCATATCCAGCACCAGGAAAGCCTGATCCACCCCTTCGCCGAAACGGCAGCGATGACACACGGCCCATGCTAACGCAACCCTTCCGCGTCCGTTGCAGGCTGGACTACTGCGGCATCGCGCTGCTCATCATGGGCTCGTTCGTGCCGTGGCTCTACTACGGGTTCTACTGCGACTTCCAGCCGAAGCTCATCTACCTTTGCGTCGTCATCTGTCTGGGCGTCGCCTCGATCGTCGTATCGCTCTGGGACCGGTTCAGCGAGCCCAAGTATCGGCCGTTGCGTGCAGGTAAACGCCCTTTCGATTCAAGGGTAACACGGTCCGCACGCTGGAAACTCCGGTTCTCCTGAGATCACCGAAGTTAGGCAACATCGCGCTGAGTTAGGTGTTTGATGGGTGGCCATCATGCACGTGATCAGTTCTGTTCGGGAGAGAGGTTGAGGGTTTGAAGTTTACTTTATTGGACACCTGTAGGTTGTCACCACGGAAATGAGCTTTATGTCATGGAGGTTAGCCACTCAGCTGGGCATTGTAAAAATTTATTAACTCCGTACAATTGCAATCGCCTTCGTGATCACTGCTCTGTACCTACTAGGGATGCCGGCGGTTATCCAGTTAACCGAGCTGCCCCCCCCCCCCCCCCAACAGAAAATAGCGATCAAAGTCCATGTGAATCGCATTTAGTGATACCTACTAACGGTTACGTCATTATCCGGCTACAATTTTAAATATGTTTTTGACATGTAGAGTACCGGGCAGACATGGCTTCTCCACCTCCCAAGCGGCTGGCAGGAGCAAGCAGGAGCGCCTGCTGCAACCCCCCCCCCCCCTCTACACTCAGTAGGCTATAGGGAAGCGGCTTGTCTATAAATAACTTTGCGGTAGGTGGTGCGGTGCGGTAGCCATGCTAAATATACGAAAGACGAGGGACGTAAGTCCCTAAGTGCTTTTCGACAGGAGTAGACTACGTGCCGGTACCGGGTTTCCCCTCCTTCCTTCTAGGCTAGGTGCACGGTCTGTGTAAGTTGTAGGTAGTATAGGGCACACCTTGTCTTGCCTCTCCACTCTCGTTTATCTATATTTATTTTTTTGCTGTTCAGCGGTTGATTTACTATCCGGATAATATCCTAATACTGTGGACGGTTATCCGGTTACGGTTTTACTAACTGAAGGCATCCCTACTCCGTACGATTGCAGCCGCCTTCATGATCCCTACTCCGTACGCTTGCAGCCGCCTTCATGATCCCTACTCCGTACGATTGCAGGCACCTTCATGATCCCTACTCCGTACGCTTGCAGCCGCCTTCATGATCCCTACTCCGTACGATTGCAGGCACCTTCATGATCCCTACTCCGTACGCTTGCAGCCGCCTTCATGATCCCTACTCCGTACGATTGCAGGCACCTTCATGATCCCTACTCCGTACGCTTGCAGCCGCCTTCATGATCCCTACTCCGTACGATTGCAGGCACCTTCATGATCACTACTCCGTACGATTGCAGGCACGTTCATGGGCTTCGGGCTGAGCGGCGTGGTGCCCGCCGTCCACTACGCGGTGGCCGAGGGCTGGTTCAACGCGATAACGCAGGCAGCCATCGGCTGGCTCATCCTGATGGGGCTGCTCTACATCCTCGGCGCCATGTTCTACGCGCTGCGCGTGCCGGAGCGCTTCTTCCCCGGGAAGTGCGACATCTGGGTAAGCGCCGAGTTTTCATTCTCGCGACGGGAATCGAAACGGACTCGGTTTTGAGCACTTATAAACGGACTTGGGGACATCCCTCCCTGACTTTGATTGAAACAGTGTAATCGCTAGTATCTAGACCACAATATTGCCAGTATCTAGACAACAAAATCACAAGTATAGAGACAGCGGTATTGCCACTATTGAAACAGCAGTCTTGCCAGTATTGCAACAGCGGCATAGCCAGTATTGTAACGGTGGTATCGTGGTATGGCCAGTATAAAGACAACAGTATTGACCACATCAAGACAGCCAGTATCGCCAGTATTGAAACAGTGATACCACCAGTCACCACTCACCAGTATCGCCAGTATCCAGACCGTATCCAGACAGTGATATCGCCAGTATCGAAAAAGCGTTATCGCCAGCCCCGCCCGCCGTCCTAACCGCGACCCGTCGCCCGTTCAGTTGCAGAGCCACCAGATCTTCCACGTGCTGGTGATAGCGGCGGCGTTCGTCCACTACCACGGCATCACGGAGATGGCGATGTACCGGATGACGGCGGGGGAGTGCGCCACGCCCAACCCCGAGGGCCCCGCCGCCTTCTGATGCCCGCTGCGCAAGGCGTCGGCGTCGGCGGCGGTCGGCTATCGCCAGCTGATGACCGGGAAGCCGGCGGCGGCGCGGGCGAAGGCGCAGGAGCTGTGAGCCGGGCGGCGCGTTTTCATCCGACGAGTTTGCCGTGCGGGAACGTTTGGTCGGCGGAGTAAAGCGGGACGGGTGCCGGCACTGGATTTCTGCGCGTGTTTTTTTTCGGCTGGGTCTGAGGAGCGGGTTTTTCGTTTCGGCACTTAGTTTCCGTGGTTTTCGGGTGTTGTTTTCTTCTCTGTGTGATCGGTCGGTTTTGCTGTTTGGGCAATCACTTAATTTGCCACGCCGGTACGGGCGTGCAATCGCTTGACCGCTAGATGCAGGGATGCCCTGGGTGTTGACGCTGGTGCCGGGCAGGATCGCGCACGATTATTCCCCCGAAATGCCGGCATCCCCGTCGTGCGAATTGGAACGACGCCGATTTGGCCCCGTTTCGAATTCTCTGGTTAAGAATTAACCGCCAAGCCGAATTCGGTCTCAGATTTTCGGGGGCCGTGAAATCAAAATGATGATGCGCTATCGTTTGAGCCGAAGGAGTGTGGCTAGTAACTTATTCTGATTTGTTTACGCGTTGATCAATTGCGTTGTCTAGATTGTGTAGTTATCCTTGTTCCTTCAATTTATTCTTTCTGTTTTTCTTTTTTTTTAGTGTTTGAAGCTGAACGGACCATACATGCAAAGTGTCTGTTGCTTCCTGTTAGTTTCTAAGTTAAGCTTGACGTTGAACCGTCGTTAATACTGTTATTAATTTGTAAATTAGCATTGATTTAATTTATTAATATTATCGACTTTTTCCATGTGCTGATGCCAGCTAAGTTAGGTTAAAAACCCGACTGTTAGGCCAGGAAACGGTGCTTCTCGGATAGGGTCTGGCCCCGGGCGGTCGACCGATGTCGGCAGAGTGACTTGCGATGCCCAGGAACCTCCGGGCGTTTCTGCGGTCACGAGGTCGGCCGGTTATCAATCGACAATACGACATATCGACTCGCCAAGAACGGTTGGGAACAGTTGGACGTTGATACTTTGTCCACAGACTGCGTTGATACCTTAAATTCTGGCTGCGATGCACGTGTTTCGTACAAAAAAACACGGCATTATCTTGAAAGAATCCCGGTTGTCATGACCCTGTCTTGCTTCGTTGGTGTCTGCTGATGCAAACAGAGTCGATCACTATTTTTTGGTTGATTTTATTGATTGACTCTGCTCATTTGACCGAGGAAGACCTGGAAATTGCAATGCTAGCGGGTTTTTGTCAGCATCTGTCGTGGTTGCTTGAAATGGAATGCGTTGTCTCGTGCTGAATATTAAGGTGAATGGGGAGGTAATTACAGTAATTATTTACTTCTGTAGATATCATTTTCACTATCTGGCACTGCCTACTCTTAATTCTTGTAAGATGGCCGGTGAAAAGATAAATAATGTTATCTTTATCAAGTTCTTTACGGAATCACCCCCCGAACGCTGGAACAGAGATGAGCAACGTTCCAAATTACGCGAAAGCTTCTACTGCGTTGTTCCTATTCAAGGGAAACCAGTGGGCGCCTTCGGAATTCAGAATTCCGAACGGCGGAGTTCGTTCTGAAACGACCGAGAGACGGTTTATGCTGGTATCGATCAGTTGGTCGGTGGAATTCTTAAGGGAAGTTATTACGAGTTAAAAAGAGCAATGCAATTATTTTGATAAAGAAATTGTCGAAAAGCCGAGAGATAAAAATTAAAAGCGGTGATTGTAATTGAGAAATGAAGTGCTTACCCTTAGCGAGAATGTTCGTAGTCGATAGTTTTAGCGGGTGGCGTCTTTGGCGTCGCCGTCTTTGTTTCTACTTATTTATTTAGGATTACGTCCAGTCAAGTTTGGAACAAAGTTGCGAGTTATCGAGGATGGGTTCGTAATTTCGAACTTCGAGCCGGCTTTGCAATCTCCGAACGAAGATCGTTCTCTGAATGGGCCCGTTCCAAGAAGCTTGGCACCGCGTCGGAAAAGACTCGTGGAAAGATTAAGATTTGAGATGGTTTTTTTTTGTACAATAATCTCCTGAACTTCCTCCAAACATCTTGGGAACGACTGCAACCGGCTCGTAACATCGTAATGCCGGCTTGCGTAAACTTGAGCGTTCCCTTTCTGAAATTTGCTTTCACGATTTCGTCGCGACAGGGTCGTAACTTTTGCAGATAAATTTTTCGGAAGGACCGAATAAAATCGCTGTATTTATTCAACAAGATCTGCTAATATATTATTGCTAGGAGTGTTCTGTGCTGATTGAATCGACCAAATATTGAATTAGTGGGTATAAATATCGGAGCTTTGTGATTTGAATGATGATGCATTTTTTTTGGATGGACAGTATTTTTTAACCAATGTAATTCGATGTGTATACCTTAAATTGCAGTCCGTTGTGCATTTTAACTGTCAAAAGCATTGTTCGTTTGTGTCGAATAATCTTGTTCCGATCAAAGTAAGTTGGAGTGAAATTAAGTATGTTTCGTCGATGAAAGAGGAGTGGGACGGGTCAGGAGAAAGCAGATCGGGCAAGAATTTCTCTAACACAAACAAACACAGCAATCTGTGTCCACAAAAGTCTAAAATATAACAAATATCACACAAAATGCATGTTATGACAGCTGGGCTTCACAATTCGGGTGCCCTCGATTCTGTCACTGTAAACCACGAAAATTGTCTTACTATTTTCTTGCAAATCATTACTTTCTTTGCTTACTTTTCGTGCAAGTATTTGCGTCGCTACATTCCGAGATTTTTTCGGCTGACCTTTCGTAATAAGATTTTTTAATTGAAACATGTTTAAAAATACCTGGAAGCAGATTGGCATCGCAGTTCTTTTGAATATCCTAAATCGCATTAATGTTGCATATTATTATGAGATATATGAAGTTGTAGATTTTTCCTACAGCTTTGATGTGTTTCCTTTACAGTTCAAACCGCAATTCACTTCACAATTTAGTTCGATCCGTCGGTGTTTTCGAAGATTACCTGACGAAAAGATCACCGATTTGTTCCAAGTTTTGCGAATCTAGACTTCAGATTGTTACCTTGATATATAGATTAGCCGCTGTCCGATTTTTGTTAGACTGGTCATAATGTAGTACTTCTAGTATTCTTAGGTAGTACGTAGCAAATTAGATCGAAAATCAAAGATGTGAGAGTCTATTTGAACGTATTAAATACTACAGGGGTTAAAATAGGGTTTATGGTTCAAGACTGTGATAGGACAAAATAATATGTTTGAAAAATAAAACCGAAAAAAATATGTGTTTTGTCTGTTCGGCCATCATAGCTCCTAGCACCTGGTACTAAATAGTTGAATATTATCATAATTATTTCGTACTGCAGTAAACAGTAAACAGACGGTTATAAGCCGTGGGTGGACCTAGCAGCAACACCCATCTATTTGATTTTAGACTGATTATTGATTGCCCAAATTCATTATTATACATTTTTCTGATGAAATTCCACAGTAATAAATCCGTGGGCGTGAAAAATATAGCCAGCTGCAACTAGGCATACCATATAAGGACATTCTCTCCAAGTACGTAAAGAGCATGAAATACTAGTGGTTAAGCCGTTTGAAGACAATGTGATGTTTGGAGATAATTTCGAATAAGTCACAGCGTACATTCAGGCCGATAAAGGACTGGGAAATCCACCCAATTAATTATAATAAATAATTTATATACATGTGTACCGGGTTGCCTAAATAACGAGTGACTTTGTTCTCTGCGCCAAACGCTACTGCGCATGATCACGTGGGCGCTCACGGTCACTACAGCTTCACTTCCAAAATGGTCGCACTGTTTTAGGCTAACCTGCATCTTCGTCTAGTTTCCGAAGCATTTTCCAGTGATATTACGGTTTGAATCGTTTGAAAAGTTATTCAGATCGATAAAGATAGACTCTGTGCTCATTTTGAAGTCATTCCAAAGTACTAAGCAACTACAAAAATGACGAAACCATCGATGGGAGGTGACGGATTCCGCCAGACCACGAGGGCGTTCAAAGACAAAAGCAAGCCAACTGATATCCGAAGCAGCAATATCCAAGCTGCTAAGGCCGTTTGCGATGCCGTACGCACGAGCTTGGGTCCGCGTGGTATGGATAAAATGATTCAAGCCTCGAACGGCGAAGTCACCATCACAAATGACGGAGCAACAATTCTGAAGCTTATGAACGTGACTCATCCTTCAGCCAAGATGCTGGTTGAGCTTTCCAACGCCCAAGACATCGAGGCTGGTGATGGAACCACCAGTGTCGTCGTCGTGGCTGGCAGTCTTCTGGAAGCGGCAGAGAAGTTGCTGAGTCGTGGAATTCACCCGACCGCGATATCCGACGCTTTCCAACGAGCGGCCGCCAAATGCGTCACGATCCTGAAGGAAATGTCGATCCCTCTTGTCTTGACCGACAATGAGAGTCTCGTGAAAAGTGCCTCGACCGCTCTTAACTCCAAAGTCGTGTTCCAAGAGTCAAGTCTGCTTGCTCCGATGGCCGTCGAAGCCGTCTTGAAGGTGATCAACCCATTGACTGACACCAATGTCGACCTCAAAGACATCAAGATCATCAAGAAGCTCGGCGGTACCGTCGAGGACACGGAACTCGTCGACGGCCTAGTCTTCACGCAGAAGTCGGCGGGCGTCAACGGCCCGCGCCGCATCGAGAAGGCCAAGATCGGTCTGATCCAGTTCTGCATCTCGCCCCCAAAGACCGACATGGACCACAACGTCATCGTTTCCGACTACGCCGCGATGGACCGCGTGCTCAAAGAAGAACGTGCCTACATCCTGAACATCGTCAAGCAGATCAAGAAGAGCGGCTGCAATGTGTTGCTTGTGCAGAAGTCGATCCTGCGCGACGCCGTCAGCGACCTCGCCATCCACTTCCTGGACAAGATCAAGGTGATGGTGGTGAAAGACGTGGAACGCGAAGACATCGAGTTCATCACGAAGACGCTAGGGTGCCGTCCGATCGCGAGTCTGGACCACTTCCTGCCGGAGCATCTGTGCAACGCGGAGCTGGTGGAGGAGGTGCAGACCGGCAGCAGCAAGTTCGTCAAGATCACGGGCATACAGAACCCGGGCCGCACGGTGACCGTGCTGGTCCGCGGCAGCAACAAGCTGGTCTTGGAGGAGGCTGACCGTTCGTTCCACGACGCGCTGTGCGTGATTCGGTGCCTTGTCAAGCAGCGAGCGTTGATCGCAGGTACAGTGTGCCCAACTCTACATTAGTTGAGAGGGAGAATGGATTTACCATGGTCAGATCTCTAGCCAGCTGTTTAATTGAATCATGGAAAGTGCTCTAGGACTTTCACAAACGACCAAACCACTGAGGGAAGTGTCTGTTTAACCTGTTTGGAACAAGTTCAATGTTCCGTACTTTTGTAGGGTGTTGGCAATTGCAGTTTTGTTAAATTTCTACTAAGAAAGTATCACAAATTTTCTTATGAACATTGTATAATTCCTTTGTAGGGCAGGCAATGTCATCAAAAAGAGGTTTTATCTGAATATGAGATAGTGGTTTGAAAGTGGCAATCTTTACACAATCAACCATCCTGTTCTGTTAACATGCACTAACATGCACCAAGACATGCACTTAAATGCACTAATGTGCATGTTAACAGAACAGAATGCTCTAAGGTTTGAACCAACAATGTCATAAGTGTACCCGACGTCATAATCGGGGTTAGTCGAGTTGTTGGCGTGTGATTGCAGCATAGCGTAAGAAGATTCACCCCCTACTATGTCCATTCATAGTCCTGTTTCTATCTCCATGGAGCCCAACAACTCAAATAATAAACTCAAATGTTGGTTGTCTGTGTAGCATAATTAATATGCTGGATATCCATGTATAGTGTCGAAAGATAGATAGTCAAAAGGCCAGAGTTTGCCCCCTGGTACAGATACACCACTCATGTACATATTGTTTGTGACATTAACCCAACGCTGCGTTCCCGTCCGGCCAGGCGGCGGCGCCCCCGAGATCGAGATGAGCCTGAAGCTGTCGGCGGCGGCGCAGAGCGTGTCGGGCGTGGACGCGTACTGCTGGGCCGCGTACGCCGCCGCCATGGAGGTGATCCCGCTGACGCTGGCCGAGAACGCCGGGCTCAACCCAATCGAGACGGTGACGGAGCTGCGCAACCGACACGCACAGGTGAGACTCCGCACCCACATTATCTTTGTTGGAACAAAATAGGTATCATATACGATTTCCCTCCTTCAAACTCAATGCCAATAGGTTCTTGTAGCAATCCAGCCTTAGCCACCCACAGCTAACCGTAGAATGCGTAGAATGTGATTTGAACGCCGGGCTCAACCCAATCGAGACGGTGACGGAGCTGCGCAACCGACACGCACAGGTGAGACTCCGCACCCACATTATCTTTGTTGGAACAAAATAGGTATCATATACGATTTCCCTCCTTCAAACTCAATGCCAATAGGTTCTTGTAGCAATCCAGCCTTAGCCACCCACAGCTAACCGTAGAATGCGTAGAATGTGATTTGAACGCCGGGCTCAACCCAATCGAGACGGTGACGGAGCTGCGCAACCGACACGCACAGGTGAGACTCCGCACCCACATTATCTTTGTTGGAACAAAATAGGTATCATATACGATTTCCCTCCTTCAAACTCAATGCCAATAGGTTCTTGTAGCAATCCAGCCTTAGCCACCCACAGCTAACCGTAGAATGCGTAGAATGTGATTTCTCACACGGCCTGTGTGTTCTCCGTGCAGGGAGACAAGTTTGCGGGCATCAACGTGAAGAAGGGCGTCGTGTCGAACATCATGGAAGAGCATGTGATGCAGCCGCTGCTGGTGTCGACGAGCGCGATCACCCTGGCCACCGAGACGGTGCGCAGCATCCTCAAGATTGATGACATCGTCAACACTATGCAGTGATTCGGCTCCACGACCAGGTACTACCAAGACGTTGGAGATAATGTCTTACCAGGCTGTAGGATGCAGGTCACTCTGCCAGCAGAAATCTCACCAGCTTCTGTAGGATGCAGGAAACTCTGCCAGTTAATATCTCACCAGGCTGTAGGATGCAGGACACTCTGCCAGAAAACATCTCACCAGGCTGTAGGATGCAGGACCCTCTGCCAGTTAATATCTCACCAGGCTGTAGAAAGCAGAAAACTCTTCCAAAATAGAATTGTTGAGCTGGCGACAGGATCGTCAGCGTCGCTTATGCGGCACGATTTAAATTTTAAGTGCCGCAACCACATCCCTGCGTCTGGTTACAATTAACTTTCAATTTACAATACAATGAATCTCGAGTGTTAACTGACGGTTGCCTTACAAACGAGTGCATACAACAAACGAGACCATTTGGAAAGGGGCTGGAAGCATGGAAGAACGTGGGGCATGATTAAAAATGTCACCATCACCGTTTATCGAATTTTTTCCTAAGCTTTTGAGGTTTCAACTTAAATTCTGTTAAGTCAATTGTAACGTCTACATCCACTACCTACAAGGTTAGCATCACAAATCATCAACATCAATCATAATTCGCATTGTATGATGAACACATTTTATTACCAAGTCTAGCACGAATTATACTGATTGCTCGATTCTCTTCCAGGATCGCTTGCGGCTGCTTACACCGACCGAGTATTCGCCACTTCGTAAACCTTCCCGGCTCCCGGACGTCGAGAAACGCCGAGCGCAGAATCGGAAACCACGGCTCGTTTTGTACTGTTCACAGTTCGCGGGGTCAAACTCATTTTTTCTCTCGGCGGCAGCGGCTTCCTCTCGGCCGCTGCCGGTCGGAATTCAGAACGCGTTGCACGGTTTGGTGGTCATCTCGACGTTGACCAGGTTGAACGCCGTGTTGTTCTCCTGGAGCAGCGTGTCTTTGCCGCAGAAATGCCAGCTGCGGGATGGACGGAAGGATCGCGTTTAAAATCCGGCCGCCAAATGTGGACGTCGATCTCGGTACGGTGGAGACTTATTTGGATCATTAATACACACACACACGTACACAGCTTTAAAAAATTACGGTTAACGAATCGATTTCGTTGGTTGCATTGTGTTCACGCTTAATTTCATTTCATTTCGATGTAATGCTTCACTCACCTTCCTTGTTTAATAAAAACAGATTCTTTAAAAAAATGTAAAAAACATGTTGATATGTTATTACTTTCTTAATACTTGTGTCTTTTCCTTATCAAGAATGTTGATATGTTTTTTATTATTATTATTCATTGTTCTTGTATATTGTAGAATCTTTTTTGAATTTAAGAATGGGTTTGGAAGTTCAAAATGGTTAATGAATCTAGAGATGAGTAATGCTAATGAATTATGAACACAGACGAGCACGAACTACTGTGGGTAAAACAATTTGCAATCAAGTATTGGGCATCATAGCAAATGTCTCGCCAGGCTGTAGAACGCAGGAAACTCAGCCGGAATAGCATTGTAGAGCTGGCAACAGAATCGTCAGCTGTCTAGGCGGCGAGGGAAGGAATTAAAGCACCACAGCCATCTAGGTACAACTTAAAACAACGTTACTTACGTCATCTCACGTAATATTTAGGGGGCTTTGTTTGCCACTGATGCTCAATCTCAAGTGTCAACTGACAGTTAAGTTGTCTTATAAAAGAGCATCTTATGCAGATAACTGCAATTTTTGACCTTAACTTCTCCCCAGAATGCCAAGTTCAACCAACTTCGCCAAGAGTTTCCTATGTTCTGCAGCCGAGTAAGACACTTAACAGCAGCATCACATTCAGCAAGGTGGCTGTACTCTCACCTGTTGCCTAGCTGGTCTTGTATGGACACCTTGTCGAAGTAGACGAGCGCGTCGTTGGAGAGCGACTGGTAGCTGAGCGCGGCGGTGACGTTGGGCGTCTTCGACGGCGTTATGCTCTTCCACTCGGCGGCGGCCAGCCCCCAGAGAAGCCGCCCGCCCTGGAACACGTCCAGGAATCTGCCGCGGAGACGGCAGGCATTAGGTCGACACGACGGTACTCTTCATGAGAACTCGTAGAGAGATTTTTTGTGAAACATTCGAGCAAGGCTAGGTTGGGATACGCTGCTTGAGTCAAATCACTTGTTAGAACCGCTTCCTACCTGTGTTAGCAACTGTCCAGTCTGTACAAGCTTCGAGCAAGGCTAGGTTGGGATACGCTGCTTGAGTCAAGTCACATGTTAGAACCGCTTCCTACCTGTGTTAGCAACTGTCCAGTCTGTACAAGCTTCGAGCAAGGCAAGGTTGGGATACGCAGCTCGAGTCGAATCGCATGTTAGAACCGCTTCCTATCTGTGTTAGCAACCGTCCAGTCTGTACAAGCTTCGAGCAAGGCTAGGTTGGGATACGTAGCTCGAGTCGAATCGCATGTTAGAACTGCTTCCTACCTGTGTTAGCAACTGTCCAGTCTGTACAAGCTTCGAGCAAGGCTAGGTTGGGATACGCAGCTCGAGTCGAATCGCATGTTAGAACCGCTTCCTACCTGTGTTAGCAACTGTCCAGTCTGTACAAGCTTCGAGCAAGGCTAGGTTGGGATACGCAGCTCGAGTTGAATCGCATGTTAGAACAGCTTCCTACCTGTGTTAGCAACTGTCCAGTCTGTACAAGCTTCAAGCAAGGCTAGGTTGGGATACGCAGCTCGAGTCGAATCGCACGTAAGAACAGCTTCCTACCTGTGTTAGCAACTGTCCAGTCTGTACAAGCTACGAGCAAGGCTAGGTTGGGATACGCAGCTCGAGTCGAATCGCATGTTAGAACCGCTTCCTACCTGTGTTAGCAACTGTCCAGTCTGTACAAGCTTCGAGCAAGGCTAGGTTGGGATACGCAGCTCGAGTCGAATCGCATGTTAGAACCGCTTCCTGCCTGTGTTAGCAACTGTCCAGTCTGTACAAGCTTCGAGCAAGGCTAGGTTGGGATACGCAGCTCGAGTCGAATCGCACGTAAGAACAGCTTCCTACCTGTGTTAGCAACTGTCCAGTCTGTACAAGCTACGAGCAAGGCTAGGTTGGGATACGCAGCTCGAGTCGAATCGCATGTTAGAACCGCTTCCTACCTGTGTTAGCAACTGTCCAGTCTGTACAAGCTTCGAGCAAGGCTAGGTTGGGATACGCAGCTCGAGTCGAATCGCATGTTAGAACCGCTTCCTGCCTGTGTTAGCAACTGTCCAGTCTGTACAAGCTTCGAGCAAGGCTAGGTTGGGATACGCAGCTCGAGTCGAATCGCATGTTAGAACTGCTCCCTATACCTATGTATGCAATTAGCAGATTGGAAGAGTTGAGAAGCCTGAACTAGCTCTAACTAAATCTTTACTAAATTGTCTGAAATGTACCAAGTTACATATTTCATGGAATTTATACTGCACATATTCTGTCAAGGATGCCAGAATGTAAAAAAAAGTTTTTCTACCAATTTCTTAGTATATGCAGTGTGTAGAGAGCTGAGAGAAGAGTGTTGATTCGAACGTAAATGCAAATACTCGTTGCATGTACACAATGATATTTATTTCAAGAAGCAAAATATCAATTCCAAGATTTGTACCCTTACCGTGATACCAGTTCAGGAATGGATATTTTTTTGTTTGTAACAATAGCAGAGTGAGTCTTACTCGCAGTTAATCCTGAAGCTGGTGGCTGCGTCTCCGTGGCTGAGTGTCACGTGCAGCAAGCCACGCGTCCGTTGCGTCTTCTCGGACACCGACACCGTAGCCCGCAGTTGCGTACCTGTCGAAACAAACAAACAACGATCGGGATGCATTCAAACAGAAGCCGTAAAATCAGCGCAGTCAGAACCCAGAGCTAACGCCTGCACCTTAGTTTGCGGTACCTGTTGGTTCCTGTGATTGTTGGCAACACTTTAGAGTGTAGGCCTTACACAATTCTAAAAAGTATAGCACCGGAACAATGCTAGCAGTGTCCTTATACCGATCTGTTAGAAACCAAATAACCAATCAAAGAAGACATATATTTTAGGCTTGATAATTGGGTTCTAATTTGTAAAAAATTTGTAAAAATTCAAAGTCGAATGCGTGTAATGTGGCTTGGCCCATTTCACTAAGTCAATGGGCCCAGTTTCCACCAGCAAGGATACTCTTTTATGTGTCAACTGTCAGTTGGCGCTTGAGATTGAGCATCAGTGGCAAACAAAGCCCCCTAAATATCACGTAAGATAACGGAAGTAAAAGTCATTTGTCCCAACGTTAACGCAAGTCGCGGGCGGCAGGCGTCGGTCGGCCGGTGTTAAGTAGAGCGTTGGGTGAATTAAAACGTTGTTTTTGTTGTACCTCAATGGCTGTGATGCTTAAATTCCTTCCCTCGCCGCCCAGGCAACTGACGATTCTGAGCTCAACAACGCTATTTCGACAGAGTTTCCCATATTGTAACAGTAAGATGTTCGGTTACACCTATGGCTGAAGAGCTTTAATTTCTTCCCTTGTACGCGACGCTGACGATTCTGTCACCAGCTCAACAATGCTATTTCGTCACACTTTCCCCCATTGTAACAGTAAGACCATCGAGTACGCCTACTCTATGGCAAGCAATTCTCCCGTACTAACCGCAATACGGCGACGTCGCGCGCGTCACCAGGTACAACGGCCCTGTAGCCGTCGACCGATTAGCGGGCAGCCCCATCGCCGCGCAGCCTCCGTCGCACTTCGTCGGGAAGCAGTGTCCTTGCAGGAAGGCGGGCAGACCGCCCACGCAGGGCCACGCCGTGAACTGGCAGCCGGTGGGCTCGTCCAGCTGCCAGATAGACTCGAGGAACACTTGCCACGCGCGGATGTGCGAGCAGGCCAGGGACGAGTTGACGCCCTCTGTGACCGGCGAGACAGGGTTAGGGCAGGGTGGGCCGATTTATTTACTACTATCATGGAATTGATGGGTAAAACATAGGATAGGTGATGAAAGGCGATGCACCACCATTAGCCGACCGTGAGGGATGGTGTGTAATCTTTATCATAGTGAGCTCTAAAGGCATGGATATGCGCATCGTACAGCGAGACTTTGATGCCATATTGAGCCACTTTATTATGTCTTCCCACTGATCTCTATAGCCATTGATAGCGCTTCGAACAGCGAGACTTTGATGCCGTATTGAGCACCTTTATCATGTCTTCCCACTGATCTCTATAGTCTGGATAGCGCTGCGTACAGTGAGACTTTGATCCCATATTGAGCCACTTTATCATGTAATTCCCACTGATCTCTATAGCCATGGATAGCGCTTCGTACAGTGAGACTTTGATGCCATATTGAGACACTTTATCATGTCTTCCCACTGATCTCTATAGCCATGGATAGCGCTGCGTACAGTGAGACTTTGATCCCATATTGAGCCACTTTATCATGTCTTCCCACTGATCTCTATAGCCATGGATAGCGCTGCGTACAGTGAGACTTTGATCCCATATTGAGCCACCTTATCATGTCTTCCCACTGATCTCGATAGCCATGGATAGCGCTTCGTACAGCGAGACTTTGATGTCTTATTGAGCCACTTTGGGCCACCTTATTTTCACCTTATTTTCAAATCATAATGCGAATCAATCAGTTATAACGCAAGCCTGGTGGCGTCGTACCAATGAAGCTGACGACGACGCTGCCGCGACCGTCGCTGCACCCCGGCTGCTCTCGCCCCCCGTTGGGGAAGAAGTCGACGTGTCCGAGCGGCCGGAGCAGCCCGAAGCCGGAAGTCCAGACGGGCGAGCCGTCCGTGTGGACGACGTCGACGAGCGTGGCGTCACCGGCGTCGAGACGGCGGGATTCGTCGCCGCCTTGGTGCTTGAACAACGGCGACGCCGGGTCCAGGCCTGCTCGGGGCAGGGGCCGAGAAACTAGTCAGTTGGGGTTTTGAATTCGTGGTCGATTTTCCTTCAAAACAGATCAGACATGTCTTGAAGTCACGAGCCGGTTACGCTGTTTAATCTTAGAGGGGAGCATCATGTCTAGTTCACCAGCAAAGATATTGAAAGGCATGTGAGACGAAAGAACTCGTGAGTTGGGTTTTCAATTCGTAATCGATTTGCCTTCTAAACGAACTAGAAATGTCAAAAAGCCACAACAGATGTTATCTGTTCGCTTGTTTGTTATTGCTATGTTGGTCACAAGACCAAACGCCGAAACCGATTTTGATGCAAATTTATGATGGGAACCATTGATATCTCTGAACTCAAATCTGCGACGTTTTGTAAACAAATCGGTCAAGTAGCTTTCGTGTAGGTAAAACACTTTTTCCAAAATTTTCACGCTAAAAAGCTCTTCATAATATTTCACAGCCCTATTCCCATACCATGCGTTACATGATTATCATTTAATACCTGCGCCGATCAGAAAAAGTAACTGCTTCATGTTAGCATACAAACATAGCATACAATAGCACACATAGCACACAAACTGTAATCAGTTTCGATAGTACGTTTTTATCGCACACCAGCCGCTAAAATACCTCGTTAGTACGTTTCCTCTCATGCTCAGTTCAGTTCGGGAGTTCAGTTGGAGGGTTTGAAGTTAGTACGAAAACTTCACTCCATGGAGCCACATTAAAATCGGGGTTAGTCGAGTTGTTGGTGTGTGATTGCAGCAAAGCGTCACTAGATTCATCGCCTTCTATGTTCAGTCATAGTCCTGTTTCTATCTCCATGGAGCCACATTAAAATCGGGGTTAGTCGAGTTGTTGGTGTGTGATTGCAGCAAAGCGTCACTAGATTCATCGCCTTCTATGTTCATTCATAGTCCTGTTTCTATCTCCATGGAGCCACATTAAAATCGGGGTTAGTCGAGTTGTTGGTGTGTGATTGCAGCAAAGCGTCACTAGATTCACCACCTTCATCATCATCACCATTAGCCCAGCGCCACAGGGAAAGTTGTCAAAACA
This sequence comes from Nemurella pictetii, assembly GCA_921293315.2. Lineage (NCBI taxonomy): Eukaryota > Metazoa > Arthropoda > Insecta > Plecoptera > Nemouridae > Nemurella > Nemurella pictetii. Next base: position 6,622,855 of record OV121124.1, read on the forward strand.
GGTCGTCGTTAAACACCGGCAATCAATCAATCGTCAATCCACGTATCCTCACCGGTGATCCGTCCCAGCGTGACGTTCCTGTCCTTCAGCGCCTGCGCGGCGACCGCAGCGACGTGCGCGCCCAGACTGTGTCCGACCAGGTGGACGCGCGCAGGCGCCAGGTCGAGACGCAGCATGTCGAGCAGCAGCAATCCGAGCTGGCGTCCGACCAGCTCGGTGTTGGCGACGGCGGTCGGGTAGCGCAGCGCTGCGCCGCGTTCCCAGTCGACCAGCACCACGTTCACGGGCGCCTGTTGATTGATTACTGGTGTTGAACGACGCACTGTTTTGACAACTGGCTCTTTGGCCTTGGTCTAATGGCGTCGGCGGATGAAAGGGTGGTGAAGAACCGAACCTAGCCTAGAAGTGAGGCGGGGAAACCCGGTGCCGGTACGTATAGCCTACTCCAAGGAGACCACCGGCTTAACGTCCCTTACGAAGGACGGTACAACTCAAACGACATGTTTCCTCCACTTTTATGGTGCTTTCAAGAGGTTGATAAGGAAGGCGAGTGAAGTTTTCGTACTAACTTCAAACCCTCCGACCTCTCTCCCGAACAGAACTGACCATTAAAGGAAACGTACTAACGAGGTATTTTAGCGGCAGGTGTGCGATAAAAACGTACTAACGAATCTGATTACAGTTTGTGTGCTATGTGTGCAATGTTGTATGCTAACTTGTGTTCAGTGGGGAGGTTGACTGGGTTGATAAAGCAGGCAGAACAGCTTTGTGGAAAGTGGGGAAAAGTTTGAGTCTGAGACCTTAGCATTCAACAACCCAGTTAAACATTTTTTCTGAAAAGTAGCGTGCTAAAAAGACACGAGTCCTGAAAAAAGCAGCTTAGCGTTGCGAAACGTCCATGGAAACGTTCAAGTTCGTTATAGCTTTGCGTCAAACAAATATTTCCGAATAACTCACCCTCTTCAAGAAGGCTACGGCGCCGGCGATGGCGCCACGGTCGCGGCCGCTGCCCTTGAAGCCGTGCACAATGACCTTGACCTCTAGGCGCGGGTCGAAGTCGGAGGCGTTTAGCGAGGCCAGTTGGTCGCCGTATGTGAGCAGCGCCGGTCGGTCGCCGTTGACCCGTGTGTAGAGCAGGAAGCGGGTGTTGAGGGTCGACGGAGTCTTCAGCAGCGGCTTGTTGGCGAAGCAGCCCACCATGTCTGTTAGACAAGGGTCAAGTGTTGTTTAGAGGTGGGAATAATTATTAATAATCTGAATTATCAGATTTATTGACCGCGTTATCGTACGCCGGCTTATTATCAAGGTCCTTTTCAGTACCAGAAACTAATTAAAACAGAACTTAATCGTTTTTACTACTTACGAAACTAAACTTACCAGTAAAAGATCAATGATTATTAACAGTAATGAGTAAATAATGCCTGTTGGGCAAGGTTATTTCCCTATCTTCCTTATTAGACTTATTCCACTCAGAGAAAAATGACGTCAGATACCCACTGGACGAACTACCCGCTTGTAAAAAAAATACTAATTAGCTCTGCTAAATAACAAAGGAAGATAGGGAAATCGTAACCCGAATTGCTCTACCTGGCTTTAGCGAGTGGGTATCATATTTATACATATAAAATTTAAAGAAATTCTTGCGGTTAATGCTACGAACAAATAAACTGCATTTGAGAAAGCCATCGTTTCGCTAGGCCTCCGCCCTGCTTCTTCAGGGTGAAATTTAAAACTGAAATGTGAAACTAAAATCTTAAAATACGGTGTGAAATCTGTCACTCACCGAAGCAGACCGGCTTCCGCGCCTGACTTCGCTCCTGCATCCTGGACATGATCCTGCTCCTGAACGACATCCGACTCCGTCCGTCATCTGCAAAATACCCAATCAAGACGTGACAGCTGTCTGCGGATTTCAGAACAAGTATTTATGTAATATTAGTTGGATGTCAAATTGTGAGTAAATCGACCATTTAGTCAAAATTAGAAGTTATTTTCAGCATCTGTTGTTGCCCTAACTTCCATTTTGATAACAGTTTACATATAAATAGATCCACATGTCCAATAAGCAGATTGTAATACATTTCTTTGGTAGTTTTTGGATCTGAAAATCTGTAACTCAAACTGGTAAAAAGCCCGTTGCACCTTGAGCCTACTATGTTTGGAGTGGGTATGAAATAATAATTGAGTATCATCCTATAATAAAATAAAATGCTTCTAGGCTGATGCTTATAGCTTTTATTATATCTATATATAAGATTATTATAAGACTTGACAGGGGTGTCATTTAATTGCTTTAATTTTCGACAGCTATCCTAGAGGGTGTCAGGTGTCTGCATAAGTTGACAGCCTTGACAAGCTTTAATGACATTTTATTTGCAGTGCCAAATCATTTGATAAATCGTTAATGTTTCACGGAGTTTCATCAAATATTTTACTATTATACAACAGGGGAAATTAAGGCGATATCGGGCGACAAATAACCTGACGGCAGAGTTAAATCAAACAAATACAGTTATCATCCGGAAAAGATACTCTTTTATATGTCAACTGTCAGTTGACGCTTGAGATTGAGCATCAGTGGCAAACAAAGCCCCCTAAATATTACGTATAAGATGACGTAAGTAACGTTGTTTTAAGCTGTACCTAGATGGCTGTGGTGCTTTAATTCCTTCCCTCGCCGCCTAGGCAGCTGACAATTCTGAGCTCAACAATGATATTGAGCTCTCGAACATGTCAAACAACCCATCACAAAACAATCTTTAATTAGTGTAATTACGAACTTGAATACAGTGCACGTACGGTAGAGCAATGATTAACATAATACATTCCTAATAACAAAAATTCTTTTAGTAAAGTGGCTCAACACCTTTTTGCTCTGGTTGTGTTTGAAATCATCGCTAGCCTTGTTAAACCAATTAAATAACCACTACTTACATCACATAAATTACCAACAATTACATTACATAAATTCACATGGCATTAAACTTTTTAAAACATTTAACTAATTGGTCCCTTGCATATCCCAACGCCCGGTTCATCTGTTAAACAACCAGCTGTACCAGTTTTTTTTTCTAGCAACCACAATTTTGTTTTCAATGTCAAGGCCGGTCAGCGACTCTGCCTCGCGGCGGCTACTTCCGGTCGATGCTCGCTAAGAGTCTCGAAGGCGAAAGTCGAAGTCTGGAGCGTCGAAGGTTCTGTCACGTCATAGCGACTGGCTTCCTTCATTGTTTGCCATGTTTCACCGTGTTTCACCGTGTTTAACCACTTTTTAGCATGTTTTTACCATGCTTGATCATCTTTCTCCATGTTTAACCACGTTTTAGCATGTTCTTACCATGCTTGATCATGTTTCACCATGTTTAACCAAGTTTTAGCATGTTTTTATTATGATTGATCATGTTTCACCATGCTTAATTACGTTTTAGCAATTTTTTAATCATGCTTTAGCATGTTTAAACAACATGTTTTAGTATGTTTAGCATGCTTGGCATGTTTTTACCAATGTTATAGCATGTTTCACCACGTTTAAACCATGTTTCTATGCCAATTTTGTTCTATAACAACTCTTGTCAATACAGAAATTCCATTAAATCAAAATGACGTCATACCCACTTGGGATAAAGCCATACGGGTTGTGATTGTCCAATCATCCTTGGTTAATTAGCCGAGATAATTGTATTTTCTTACAAACTGGTAGCTCGTCCAGAGGGTATCTGACGTCAATGGATTAGGTCTACGTCTGAAAGACTAAAATTTGAAAGATTTTCGTAATTCTGCACACTAACAGGTGTGCCGTGATGCTACGGTTATTGGTCTTAAAATGAGGCTACCCCAACAATATTATTAGCAAACAACACGGTGATATTAGATAAGAGAAATGTCATCTACATAACGTAACACACATGGCAAAGACAAGGATTACGAAGTTTGCAAACAGGGTCTATTTGTTCTGTTACCACACATTGCACATTGTGGGATGCGCGTTGAATTACATACAAATACGGTGTAGAGAAAGCCCATCAAATCGCAATAGCTCCATGTATACTTGAACACAGTTGCCAATTGCCAAAGAGCGTGAATTGTTACATTTGGAACGGTAGCATAGCTTGCCAAATAGAGTATAGCTGACGGGTTATGATTGTATCAAAAGCTTAGAAAAACTAAGTTGGACATGAATTCTTTTATCTGAGCTTCCTGATTCACTTGGGAATGCTCTTTTCTTCAAGCAAACTCGCTAAGGAGTAAACTTGTTAAGAACCATGTCTTTTCCTGATCGATGTCAAGTGGTGTGATTCAATTTGTGGAACGGGACAAAAAGCTTCCGTATAAAAAGCAAAATAATCTGTGATTTGTGATTTTAAATTACCTTTTGACTGTCAACATTGTGTTGACTTCTTAGTTGAGGTAGAAGAGAGTAAAGCTTACTTCAATTGTGGTACGTAGAAAAAGTATCTTACAAATCGCATAACACATATTGGTCTGTGTGGTCACGGATTCACTTATAATAATAATAGCATCCAGATGCTTTTCACGCTGTAATACAAAATGAAAATTCGCTTCGCTTATCAAAGTCAAATACGGTCTTATGACTCTGCTTTTGCAAGAAGCTGGAGCGATGTCTTGTAACTTCCGGTTTATACAACAAAAAACCCTGCCCGAGGCGAAATAAGGCAGTCGAAATTATCGGCCAAGTATTATATCGACTTAACAGCGTGATCAACTTTTATCAAATTCTAATTATCGACAGAATCGGCTGTATTAGTAATTGATTCGAAAAAAAACTTCACTCCTGGTTTCTCCGATCAATGCCTTATAACAATACAAATACTAAAAAGTGGCCAATTTGCCTCAAAATTGCGCCATAGATTTTTTCATAGAGGTTTCTAGCGAACAAGGAAATTTTTCTTTGGCATCGGTTCATCCGATTTAGAGAACCCAATGCCGACGCGACGGATGCAAACGATGGATTGAAGGGACCGTTGCTTTGCGCACAGAGTCGACGTCTGCACGACGAACGGGCTGACGACGCGACGGACTGGCGATGCACACGACGGATTGCACAGCGTTGTGTTGCTTTGCGCACAGAGTCGACGGCTGCACGACGAACGGGCTGCCGACGCGACGGACCGGCGATGCACACGACGGATTGCAGCGTTGTGTTGCTTTGCGCACAGAGTCGACGTCTACACGACGAACGGGCTGCCGACGCGACGGACCGGCGATGCACACGACGGATTGCACAGCGTTGCTTTGCACACAGATTCAACGTCTGCACGACGAACGGGCTGCCGACGCGACGGACTGGCGATGCACACGATGGATTGCACAGCGTTGTGCTGCTTTGCGCACAGAGTCGACGTCTGCACGACGAACGGGCTGCCGACGCGACGGACTGGCGATGCACACGACGGATTGCACAGCGTTGTGTTGCTTTGCGTGGCACAGAGTCGACGTCTGCACGACGAACGGGCTGCCGACGCGACGGACCGGCGATGCACACGACGGATTGCACAGCGTTGTGTTGCTTTGCACACAGATTCGACGTCTGCACGACGAACGGGCTGCCGACGCGACGGACTGGCGATGCACACGACGCGCTAAGAATCCATCGGAACCAATGCACAGGATCTCTCAATGTGCATTAAACGATTCTAATAACAATTGTCTTACCTTTAGCTGCGACCTGCAGACAGTGTGACGCCGCCACAAGGGTCACCAACAGCATCAGCAGCGACCTCATCTCGACAGTGTCACGCGCGACCAAACACTGTCACAGACGCTGCCGCCGAAGTGCCACCACTTTCTCCTGCACGCCAAGATCAACAATTTCACTTGTACTTTCATCCGCACGGTGTCGTCTTGAATCCATCGCCGACGTTCGCTCGAGGTTGCTCCGGTTGCTGCGTGACGCGGGTATTTTATTGGCGGTCGAACTCGGTGACACCTATTTCGTTTTGGATGAAAATTAGGTCCGAAATCCGTTCTTGGATAAGCAGCTGTGTTGTTTATTTCATTGTTTTCAATGTTTTCTGGTCTGAAACAATTATATTGGCTCTGCTCATTAAAACCCGAACTAACGCAATTGGCTTTGTAATAGTTGATATCTGAAGTTAATTTCACTTGTCTGTTTTGCTTGCCCCTTTGGTATAATTCATTGATGAGCGTAACGAGCGGAGCGAGTAAAGCGTATCCCCAAACACACTTTCTGCTGAAAAAAAATACTGTTTGTGTTTGTTTTAGTGTTTTTTTTATGTCTGTTTGTTCGCGCTCTACAGGCCAAACGACTTGACGGATTTTTATGAAATTATCAAAATATCTTTGTTATTTTTCAACTTAGACCGTGTATTATTTTCAGCTCATTCCACTTGCAACTTTTCTTATAAATTAATTTTTACGAAAAATTCCAGTTCTGTAAAACGTTTCTCACTCTAGTAGAAGCCAAGCATTTGAATATAATTCGACTAAACTTTCTAGATATGTTGACTCTCATGATTTTGTGAAAATGATGATCTCATGATTTTTTGATTTTGTGAAAATTTTATTGATTTTATTTTCGGCACTTTTATTGAAAATGGCGCTTTTATGACGCTTTTTTAGCGTATTCGCAGTTTTTTGCAACGAAAGTTAGGTACTTCATCTTCAGCTGATGTTGACTAACTTTACTGTGTGCGTTAATCATCTTAAAGATAACAAACTGTGTTATTTTGAGGCAAATCAGTTGAATCTATGCTATCATCCTAAAATAAAATAAAAAGCTTCTTGGCCGATGATTATAGATTTAATGAATATAATAAGTTCTCGAGTAGGCTCGAGAAATTATGTCGACATAGTTTTCAGTAGCATGAGTCTAAAATCTGTGTGAATTAACTTTTAATCCAATTTAATCCCGGCAGATTGCTCGCAATCCGCAGATATCGTCCTTCATCCACGATAATTGAAGGTAGGTACAATTAGCTTCATTGAAGGAACTAGCTTGTATTTTAAGATACATATACAATACAACACGCCCTATATTTTTGCCCTCTTAAATGTCTGTGAAATTTTCTCTCCAGCCGGCAATTATTGTCAAGTGGACCAAATGATTTGAATTTTGAGAGGCCAGCCACGTTAGCAATTCTAAATTACACACCTATTTGGCAAGTCCTATTGAAGCCCGATGGCTACGTATGATCTAGATAATACAAAATCGCATATTTCAATCGAGTCAAGCGCGTATAAATATTTTATTTGGTTCAGTATATGTTTTCATCACAATCTTGCATGTCTTTACAAATTTCCAATTATTTTCTTAATTTTATGAAATTTTGGGAACATTCTCGATCAAACATTCTACAACTAAATGACGGGGTCTCGCTTCGGTTTGCCCAAAATTTGCCCTTTTTAGGGGGAGGGCTAACCCGCCAAATTTCGATGGAAAGGATTGAAAATTTGTCTAATTATAATTCAATTCCAAAATTTGACACTCTTTTGCATTCTTCAATCATCTAACGGGCAGTTGTTAGCGTTTAGTGTCAATATAATACAATTCGTTCTCATCTGCTGTACGGTCGAGTGCATAGCATCACTGCGTACCACCAGAATGACCTTGGTTGGTTTTCCGACGCTGACGACGCCCTTTGTCCAGCTTCCTCAAGCTGGATGTTACTCGCTGCAAGATGCTCACTGCTTCTTACTTCAAAAGTAGCCTGATAGTAATTCAGTCCGTAATTTCCTTGATCCTTTATGTTCATTATGAATGTACCAACAGAAATTGCATCGACGCTGGGACAATTGACTTCACGGTTCAGACCAAATTGTTTGCAAATTGGTCGCAAAACTGACGAAACGATGCCAGCCAAAATAAAAACGCTGTATCTCAGAATTTCATGGTAAAGATTTTACAAGCGACACTTGAAAATTATTCTAATATTTTGTAACCGCCACAATTTGGAAGCTCGATTGCACTCAACTGTAATTTGTTTTGAATCTTTCGAAGTTACTTATGTTCTTCGCAATTTTCAATGAATTTTAAATACAAAACAAATGCAGTAGACGTTACATGTGCTTGGTGGTCAAGAGGATTACGTCGATGCCTTCCACGAAGGTAAGCCGTGTTCGATTCCCCGTGACGGCATCGCTTTTTGGCCAACATATTATATGAGTTGTAAATTTATTTATTTTATTTATTTTTTAAGTCAATTAATTCCCATGCTGTGGGATACAGCGGAATGTGTAGACTAATAATAATATAATAATTATTATAATTATTATAATTATAATAATTGTAGTACTAATTATAAGAATAGGAATAGGAATAATATTTATAATAATCAAAAACAAAATCATACTGACAGCAAAAATAATAGTAATAATATAATAATGATCATATTTTTTATAATACTAATAACAAAATAAATATAGTCTTTACATTTCTAACTTAGGATTTCTAAGAGCTAATTTAAATTCGTCTATGGTATAACATACATTTTTTACAAGGAATTTTTTTAATCTAGTCTTGAATTCATTTACATCTATTTCTTTTAGTTTCATGTCATGGGGGAGTAGATTAAATAAATATAACCCCGTTGATTTTACCTGGTTTTTGATTTGTGTTAATTTTTCTAGTGATAATTTAAAGTCCTTTTTATTCCTAGTACTATGATTATGTGTATGAGTTTGAAAATTATCTTGGTTATTTTTAATGAATACTAATAGCTTATAAATATATAAATTTGGCATCGTTAATATTTTTAGCGTTTGAAAGTGTTTACGGCATGATTTATTTGATTTTAGATTTTGCATTGTACGGATTACTCTCTTTTGGAGATTGAATATTTTTTTATAGTGTTGAGAATTGCCCCAGAAAATTATCCCGTAGCTCATGTATGATTCAAACAACCCATGATAAGTAATTTTTAGGGTTTGTTTAGATACAATGTTTTTTATCACCCTAATTGCATAAAATTGTTTAGATAACTTGTTTTGAATTGACTTAATTTGGTGTTTCCAATTAAGTAGTTCATCGAGTTCAATTCCTAGAAATGGAACCCGTTCCATCAGCTCTAGCCTTTCGTTATCTGCCATTATGATAGGATTAGTTTGGGGGCGGTTATTACAATTTGTCCTAAATTTAATTACTTTAGTTTTTTTAGCATTTAATGTCAATTGGTTTAATTTTAACCAATCACAGAGCTCACACATTGCTTTATTTGCTTTTTCTATTGCCCTTTCAATTGAATCTTCTAAAATTAAGAGACTAGTGTCGTCTGCAAACATGGTTAATTGGGCATTTTTTATGTTTTTTGGTAAATCATTAATGTAGATTAGAAATAATAACGGGCCCAGTATACTCCCCTGCGGGATACCCTGTACAATAGTTAGTTCTTTTGAGTAATATTTATTTAATTTCTTATCAATATCTATGCCATTTATTACTACCAACTGTTTTCTATTTGTAAGATACGACTTAAACCAATTATATGCTAATCCTCGAACACCATAATGATATAATTTACTTAATAATAATTCGTGGTTAACACAGTCGAAAGCTTTGCTGAGATCGCAAAGTATGCCAATAGCTTGTTTTTTTTTGCTTAATGCCGAAGATGCGCTTTCAATAAAATTAAAAATTGCAGATTCGGTCGATCTTTTTTTTAAAAATCCATGCTGTTCATTTGATAATATATTGAATTTAACCAGAAAGCCCATTAAACGAGTATACATTAATTTTTCTAATATCTTGGAAAACGGATTTAAAATTGATATAGGTCGATAATTTCCAGGATCTTTTTTACTTCCTCTTTTGTATAGCGGGATTACCTTAGCACTTTTATAGATATCTGGGAACTTTCCTGTAGCAAATGAATCATTGCATATTTCAAGAATTGGTTCCAAAAGATACGGAGAACATTTTTTTATTATCTGTGTCGGCACATCGTCAAGTCCGGAAGTATTTTTCATATCTTTTATGATGGTTTTTAACTCGTTATAACTAGCCGGGAACAGGAAAATTGAATTTTTGTTAGCTGTTACTTTATCTAATTTAGTTTGCGCTTGTTTTCTGTCTAAAATGGGTTGAGTATTATTGAATTTAGCACAATTTATAAAATATTGGTTAAAACCATTAGCTATTTCAAAAGGTGTTCGTAAAATTTTCCCATTTAATGTTAATTCTGTGATCATTTCATTTTTAATGGCTTTTCTACCTATTTCCTTATTAACCAAATTCCAGGATGTCTTATTAATATTATTTGATTTCTTTAGTTCTTTATGAATTTGTAATCTTTTTGCAGTTTTAATAACTTTCCTTAATATTCTTGAGTATTGTTTTATATGTCGAGTCCAAATGGCACTATTGACTTCTTTCCCTAAAACAATTATATTTCTTTTATGTTTACATGAGTTTCTTATACCTTTAGATATCCACGAATTTCTTTTCCTTTTATTTAGCCTAATTTTCTGGAGTGGGTATGCTTTATTTAAAAGTACGTTTAGTGTTTCAGCAAATTGAGCGGTTTTGTTGTCTAGATCTACCATCTTGTTCATTTCTTCCCAGTCTTCATTCATCATGTGAAGAGCCATCTTTTTATCATTTGATTTACTATAAAACCTCTTCTCTATGATAGCTGGTGATTCTCTACTCTCATTTTCTTTGCATTCTGAATTTAAAGCTTCAAATGAAAATATGATAGATTTGTGATCAGACAATCCATTTTCTTCCACTTTGACATTTATAAATTGCAATTCTAGATTAGTCAAAATATTATCAATACAAGTTGCGGAAGATGATGTAACTCTAGTTGGTTCTTTAATAGCTAATTTTATGTTAAAAGAGTTGAGCAGTGTGCACAACTTTTGTTTGTTATGGCAGCTCCCTAGCGTATTTATATTTAGGTCACCACTGATAATTATTGATCTAGACATGTTCTCGTGCGTTACTTTTGTCAAGATCATTTCTAGTTTTTTAATAAAAAAAATTAAATATACTATTTGGGGATCTATAAATACATAAAAGTATAATATTGTATTTACAAAATTCTATTGCCGCGCACTCGAGGATTTTCTCTTCACTGATTTGCACCAGGTCAGCTCTTTCCACAACATCAGTGCAACTGTCTCTGACAAATATGCACGCGCCACCATGAGAGTGCACGTCTCGCGTAAATATTGATGCGAGTTTAAAGCCCGGAAGCACTAGTGATTCGCCTTCATTGGTTTTTAGCCAGTGTTCAGATAAAGTAATTATGTCTAAGTTTAAATTCGTAATAGCTATTTCTAATTCAATTATCTTAGATCTAATTGAGCGAATATTTTGATAGAACACGGTCATATTTTTTGACATCGTTTTACTTCCATTAAGTTTTGTATTTATATTATTAGTGAGATTGCTATCTGTTGTCTGTAGTGTACCTTGTCTGCGCTCTTTTGAGTACGGCATAACTGTTGTCACTTTGTCTTTGAGGAGCGCACTATTGCCGCTTGGGATGTCCTATGGTACCTGCTGGCTGACATCGGTAGACGGCGGCATCCGGTCTGGTCCCACTCCTCGAATCCTTTGGCTTTGTCTTGGCAGGTGTACGGAGTTCTCGGGATTTTGTTGTGGTAGCTGTTGCTGGCTTTGAAAAAGTGCTTCAGGCTGGTGCAGCTGGTGCTGTTGCTGCTGTTGCTGCTGCTGCTGCTGATGTTGCTGCTGCTGCTGCTGCTGCTGCTGCTGCTGCTGCTGATGTTGCTGCTGCTGCTGCTGCTGCTGCTGATGTTGCTGCTGATGCTGCTGCTGCTGCTGCTGCTGCTGTTGTTGCTGTCGTTGGCACTGCTGCTGTTGTTGATTCTGATATTGAGGCTGCAGGAGCGGCTGTTTCTGCTGAAGTCGCTGATGTCGCTGATGTTGCTGTTGCTGCAGCTGATGAGGTTTCTGCAGCTGCTGGTTCTGCGGCTGCTGATTTTGTTGCTGCTGATACTGCGACTGCTGATACTGCGACCGTTGATTCAGTTGCTGCATTTCCTGATAATGTTGCTGTGACTGATTTTGTTGTAGATGTTCGCGCGGTTGATCTATTTTCCCATAAAGCGCTGGTACAATCTGTCTTGAGTTTTCATCCACGCGGTAAACTTTCCCATTAATTTTAAGTTTGTCAAATGTCACTACAGCCTCACAGCCGTCAGCTCTCGCGCTCATCATTTCTGCAATAAGGACACGTCTATCCTCGAGGACACGATGTGAAAAGTCTTCATTGATAGATATTGTCTTTCCTTTTAGTTGATTTTTGTTCCTAAACACTTCCTCCCGTTTTTTAAAACTGAGGAACTTGACCACAATCGCCCGTGGGTACTTTCCTCCGGCCACACGGTGAGCTCTCTCTATATCACTTGCTTGAATTGGAACACCTAACACCTTACGCGTAACATCCATGATAAGGTCCTCACAGTCACGCCACGACTCATTACCGCCCTCCTTCTCGTGGAGCCCACGAAACACGAGGTTGTTTCTACGACTTTGATTTTCTAAATAGTCCTCTTTCCTTGCCATTACATTCACCTTCTGCATTAATTCAGTATTCGCAGTCGATAGCGAGTCAATGGTCGCTTCCATGTCGAGGATTTTAGATTCTAAGAAGTTGACTTTGGATTCCATGCTTGACATTTGATTTTTTATCAACAAAACGTTTTCCTCCACTGAGTCCAGTTTCTCAACCTTTGTCATGATGGCATCTAATTTTTCATCTGTGGTCGTGATCGGTCCCGGATTCAACTCAACACCCCCAATCATTAATAACATCACAATCACTGCTGCACACAACACTGTATCACTCACTCTGAAGTTCACATTACTTGGGTCTACAGTGCAGCGGGCCATGCGTACTTTGCCGGCCCACGAACCGATCCTCGCCCGCCAGCTACACACGTCTATCATCGCCAAAAATATAAGGGACCTGCTACCTGAACACAACCTCCCTCGACCGCTGTTTACACCTTGCACAAAACTCTCTGCTTCTGGTGCCGCGAAAAGCCAAACCGAAGGCGCCGAATATTGACACATGATGCTTGCTAGTTCTAGCGTCACGAAGAGCCAAGCAGAAAACAACGTAGCCGTTCAATTTATTACAGCCTCTAGGTTCATCACAATGAATGGGAAGGAAAAATAAACGTCGGTAAAATAATAATGAAAATAATATGAAATAAGCGGCACATCGAGAGCTATGTGTTGATAAAAAGTAAGGGTATGTATCAGGATTGTGAGAGAAAAATATACTGAAGTTAAAGGAGATTGTGGCGTCTGTCTGAATTCAAGTACCCTAAATACAACATCAATATACAAGAGCCCGGTGGTGAAGCGGGTTGAGCGCTCGCTTCCAAATGCAAAGGTCGACGGTTCGATCCCCAGCCAAGGAGCTTTTTGGCAAAACGATTTCTGGTTCCTTAAAATCAGAAATTAATAATATTTTTCAGCTCCCCGATTATTACTGGATTTCCTTTAGTTCAAATTTATCTACCAGGTGGCGTTTTGCGGTGAGCAGAAATTGGCGCATTCTTCAAATCAAAAATTTCAAATTTTAATTTCAAAATGAAATTAACGAAAAATGCGCGCAATTTAAATTGATTTGTAGGTTTTTACAAGTTTTTTAGAAACCCTGTGGCTAAAAGTGATATCCCTTAGCGCCTTAGGGCAAGCAACTTGCCAAGCAAACTGCTGAGAAAATAGAAGGCACGTGACCAGCTCACTATAAAGACTCGAGTCCAGCACAGGACGAGTCCAAAGTGGCCGTGCACTCTGTGCGATCAGCGTCATGTGATGACGCCACAAGCATGCGCTTGAGGGATTGTTTCGCAATCAACTCTTTTTAGCATATTACACCACCTTGCCATAAGATAGAACTTTTGAGCGTAAAAAAGTGATAAACGGAGTCCTTCGATGACAGCGCATTCTTTCGTTAAAAACACGAATTAAGTCACGTGACATGCATACGTTAAAACCAACATTTTCTAGAAGCATTAAAGCCTCGTAGAATATTTTCATCTTTTTCGGTGACGCCAAATGTTTTTGCTTGATTCAAGTCTCCGCGGCAAGGCAAATGGCAATTAATTATAAGTGAATTCAACAAATCCATCCGTATAGGCTCGCTTGCTCTGAAGGATCGGAGTCGGATGGATTTATATGAAAAAACCTGTACTCACTATAACGAGAAAGCATCGATCAAGGGTTTATAAAAAACACATCCCTCCCATCAGCAAGGTAGCCTGGTGGCTTAAGTGCTAACGTCTCGCTCAAAGAGTTGAGTGATCAAATCCGGCCGGTGCGGATCTTTTTGTCATTGGTCTCTATCACGAACTCAATGTAAAAGAGAAAGAACACCAACCCTCAAAGCTATCCGTCGTTAAGAAATTAAATGACGTTGATAAGAGTAGAATGATGTATGATAGGTCTTCAGCTGTTAGAGATCGAATGAAGCGTACGAAAAAGAAAACTAGTTGAACAGCAGTGTCGAAGCCTGGAAAATAATATAAAATGAGCGGCACATCGAGAGCAATACGATGATAAAAATGTAAGGGTATGTATCAGGATTCTAAGATAAAAAAATATTCAAGTCAAAGTGGATTGGCGTGTCTGTTAGAGTTAAAGTACACTAAATACACGACTTAATAACAAGAGCCCGGTATTGTAGCGGATAGAGCGCTCGCTTCCAAAGCCAAAGGTAGACGGTTCGAACCCCAGCTCGGTAGCTTTTTGGCTAAATGATTTTTGGTTCACTATAATCTGTAATTGATAAAAATCTTCTTGGACATTCTTTAGTTCAGATTTAGCTACCAGGTGGCGTTTTGCTTTAGGTGAAAAGTGGCGCATTTTCCAAAAATAATTCACGTTCAAATTTAAATGTTTAATTTTTGTAATTGCGCGCTATCTCATTTGATTTTCAATTTTCTCCAATTTTAATAGGTCCTGAGGCTTCAGGCGTTCGCTGCAGCGCCTCAGGGCAGGCGGCTTGAAACGCAAACTGCTGCAAAAATTGCACGTGACAAGCTCACTATAGAGACACGCGCCCCGAACGGAACGAGTCCAAAGTGGCCGTGCACTCTGTGCGCTCATAGTCAAGCGATGACGTCGTCAAGCATGGCTTGAGGGACTGACTGGCATGCGTAATTGATGCTTATTACATCCCCTTGCCTAAGAATTGAGCGTTTGAACTCAACGAAGTGAAAGGGGCGTCCTTCGATGACAGCGAA
Source organism: Nemurella pictetii (assembly GCA_921293315.2). Classification (NCBI taxonomy): domain Eukaryota; kingdom Metazoa; phylum Arthropoda; class Insecta; order Plecoptera; family Nemouridae; genus Nemurella; species Nemurella pictetii. The sequence goes on from OV121124.1 coordinate 6,638,056, forward strand.
TTCTCGCGTGAAAGCAAAGAACCAAGTCACGTGACTGCGGGTACACGTTATTCCTAATAATCCGCGGAGCGTTTTGCAGTTGCGCATAGTATTTTATCTACGTCACCGCAAGTCATCCGCATGGCTTAGTGGCTAGCGTGCCAGCATGTCATCGATAGAGTCGAGGGATCGAATCCGGCTGGTGTGTTCTTTTTGTCATTGGTCTTTAACAAGAACTCAATGTAAAAGAGAAGACTCGTCATCGCTCAATGCAATTGCACGTTAGGAAATTAAAAATACGAGGACAGAAGGAAATTGATGAATAATGGGGTCATCGGCTGAAGATCCACTAGTGTCCTCCATAAGCAACGAAGCCTAGAAATAAACATGAAATAGGAGACAAGCCGACCAAACAGAGCAATACTATGATAAAAATATAAGGGTATGTATCAGGATTCTGAGATAAAATAATATTCAAGTCAAAGTAGATTGGCGTGTCTGTTTGAATTAAAGTACACTAAATACATGGCTAATTAATAAGAGCCCAGTGGTGTAGCGGATAGAGCGCTCGCTTCTAGAGCCAAAGGTAGACGGTTCGAACCCCAGCTCGGTAGCTTTTGGCTAAATGATTTTTGGTTCACTAAAATCTGTAATTAATAAAAATTTTCTGCCCCCCGATTTTTTCTTGGACTTTCTTTAGTTCAGATTTAGCTACCAGGTGGCGTTTTGCTGTATGTGAAAAGTGGCGCATTTTCCAAAAATAATTCACGTTCAAATTAAAAAATTTTATTTTTGTAATTGCGCGCAATCTCATTTGATTTTCAATTTTCTCCAAATTTAAAAAGTCCTGAGGCTTCAGGCGTTATCTGCAGCGCCTCAGGGCAAGCGGCTTGAAACGCAAACTGCTGCAAAAAAGGCACGTGACCAGCTCACTATAAAGACACGAGTCCCGAACGGAACGAGTCCAAAGTGGCCGTGCCATCTGTCCGCTCATCGTCCAGCGATGACGTCATCAAGCATAGCTCGAGGGACTGACTGACCCTCGATATAATAGCATATTACATCCCCTTGCCTAAGAATTGAGTGTTTGAACTCAACGAAGTGATAGGGGCGTCCTTCGATGACAGCGCATTCTCGCGTGAAAGCAAAGAACCAAGTCACATGACTGCAGGTTCACGCTATTCCTAATAATCCACGGAGTGTTATGCAGTTGCGCATAGTATTTTTTCTTCGTAATGAACAGTCATCAGCATGGCTTAGTGGCTAGCGTGCCAGCATGTCAACGCTAGGGTCGAGGGATCGAATCCGGCTGGTTTGTTCTTTTTGTCATTGGTCTTTAACAAGAACTCAATGTTAAAGAGAATACTCATCATCGCTCAATGGAATTTGACGTTAGGAAATTTAAAATACGAGGACAGAAGGAGATTGATGAATAATGGAGTCATCGGCTGAAGGTCCACTAGTGTCCTCCGTAAGCAACGAACCCTAGAAATAAACATGAAATAGGAGACATGCCGACCAAACAGAGCAATACGATGATAAAAATGTAAGGGTATGTATCAGGATTCTGAGATTAAAAAATATTCAAGTCAAAGTGGATTGGCGTGTCTGATACACGACTAAATAACAAGAGCCCGGTGGTGAAGCCGATAGAGCGCTCGCTTCGTAAGCCAAAGGTAGAACCCCAGCTCGGAAGCTTTTTGGCTAAATGATTTTTGGTTCACTAAAATCTTTTATTAACGCATTACCTTTATGTCATGAACCAAGCGACTTAACCACTCGGCCATTCGAGGGATATGATTGTTGCTAATATTTTTAAGTAAAAATTGTTTTTTGAAAGATCTATACAACTGTCAAAAAGTCGGAAGCTACGGGGCTCGAACCAAGTTCACATTGACCCATGATTACGAAGCTAGCGACTTGACCAACTAGCCATAGCGGCAGATGTTATATACTGTATTAAAGTTCCTTGCCTCTAAAATGAAGATTTAAGTTTAAATGTCCAGCATTTACTTGCAAACAAGCATGTGGCTTAGATGGATTTTTGAACTCATCCCCTCCCCTCGCAGAGGAACTTACACGTGATCAGCATGCTACCACGTGGCTCGTGCCCTATAAGAGCTCGTGAATCTACCAGTGAGTCTGAACATCTGAAGACATCGTTCACAGCGAACAGATCTTCACAAACATTTGACATGTGAAAAGCTCATAGCTCATCATGTCAATGCAATATTGTTTGCTCTTTCAGCTCGCTCTTGTTAAATCTTGTGTTTGAAGGCAAATTAGTGATAGCGGCGTCTTTTTTTAAACAGCGCAATCTCTGATGGGTTATCTCAGCTATCAACAGACTATAAGACCTCGAGATTATTTCGATGAGAAGCAGTGTAGCCGTGCTTATGGCACGGTGAACACCGTGCTCCAGCCGGCCAGATGATCAAACGCAGCGTGCATTGGTTGCGAGTTTATCTGTTTTTTCCTTGCAGCAAACAAAAAAATTATGTGCCTTTGCGACATGTTAGTGGAGACGCAGACTATTCACGCTGAACAACACACAAATTTTACAGAAATAAAACAATAAGAAATGTTAAAAATAAGTTATTTTAATTTGTTCAAAACAACAATTGAATTCCCAATTCCTATAGCAATTGTGCATGAATAGGGAAGCTATGTCCACAAGATGACAGTTGAACAACACACAGAGAAATTGCATCAGCTTCAATCTGACTTTTTGAAAATCTTAGTGCCAACAGAGCCTCCGAGCTTGATAGTGATGATCACATCAATTTCTTGAAGCAGCGTGCAAAAAGTTAACTTAAAAAATCTGATAGTAGCGTCCTGGCGATGCACAAAGAAATATGTTTTATCTTGTATATAAATTTATCGTTTGAGAGTATTCTATAAGCATTCTTAAAAGAATTTTACAAAGAATATCTCGATTTTTGATTCATATAAAAGATTTGGATGCATCCGAAATTATATGTCTTGTATTTTCTATGCTACCTAAAATGTTTCATTCCCATTTTTATTTAACAGATCATAATATAATATCTTAGTTAAAGCTGTAGGCAGCACTGATTAGAAAAAGCAGCAATACCTAAAGACCTAAGTAAAAAATCTAGTGATTAAAAACCCTTCTTCACATCTTCATAGGAAGCATGTGAGTTAAAAGAAAGAATAAATTGCAGCTTAGCTCTGATTGAACAAAAACGTTTTGTAGCATGAATGTATACCTTAAGAAATTTCGGACACAGTCTTAACTGTAGCAACGCCATTCTGGGGCAAGTCTCTCGGTCAGCTTAGTGAAGCAGCTCCATCTGCTCCAACAACTCGTTCAATTCGACGACCAGCGGTTGCTTGCCGTCGCTGCCCCTCGCCAACTTCTTTGCCAGCAACTCGCGGTCGGCGGTCATCTTCTGCACCTTCTTCGAGTACTCGTTGACGTTGACGGCGAGCGAGGCGCGTTGCAGCATGGTCAGACGGTGCAGCCGCGCAGCGATAGTGTCGCGCGCAGCCAACGCGATGACTTCGCGCATCGCGGCCAGTGGCTCGACGGTCAGCTCGCTGGAGATGCGCAGTTGGTCTGCGCATGGACGGGAGAGCGGTTAGAGATTTGATTAGATTTAGCCGGGAACACCAGTAGGTAGTAGCCGTTGAAGTGGAGGTGTAAATAGCCATTTAAAAAATGTGTGGCTCATGGTTTGTCAAAGTATTCATAGGAAAAGTTAAGCAATATCATCTGGCACTTTGTTACACATATCATGTTGTTAGCTCAACATTGAGCTAAGACAACAAACTTCACCACAACTTAGTAGGTTCCTTCAGAACCGACGAATGGGGAAGAAATTGGTGGCTTACAGCGGGAAAATATCTCAACACAGGAGGAAATACATATCAAGTTTGCTTAAAATACATATTATTGCGTTAAATGCAATTTCAGTCTGCTCATATCTACGAAGGAATGAAAAATCTAAATTTATTAGCAACGTACCAAGAAAACAAATCTGAATCGAGTAAACTTTGCTCAGTTCGTCACGGCTTGCTGAACAATTAATTTTCAGCTTGAGAGCAGACTCAATTCAACAGTTATCAAGAGGGCTCATCCTCAGAACACCAAAATCACGATTGTTTTCAATGGATCCTGTCAAAAATACTTTAATTATCCATTTAAAACCTTTGAGAACTTACCATCGTCTGTCTCTTTGACAGCGTCGATCAGCGTTTCCATGTTGTTCCTCAGCGCCTCGATCAGCGTGACTTCCACGTCAATCTGGTAATAGTATCCGTTGTGATAAACGTGCTCTTGGACGTGATAAGTCTCCCCGTCTTTGTGCTCGTGGTGTTCATGCTCGTGGTGTTCATGCTCGTTGTGTTCATGTCCGTGGTGTTCATGTCCGTGGTGTTCATGCCCGTGGTGTTCATGCCCGTGGTGTTCATGTCCGTGGTGTTCGTGCTCGGGTTCTTCGGTGGTGCTGGTGATAGTAGGTGTGGTGGTGCTGGTGATGGTAGGTGGGGTTGTGCTGGTGATTGTAGGGGTGGTTGTCGGCGGTCGCGGATACCAGGGAGGCCTCGTAGGACGCGTCTGCGGCCACGGTGGTCGAGTGTGGTGATGGGGTCGTTCCCAGTAATCATCCCCGTCGCCACTCCATGGATGTTCAGAGCCTGAAGGTCTGGTTGGTCTTGGCGGTCGGGGATGCTCATGGTCTGGCCTTGGCGGTCGTGGATGTTCATGATCTGGCCTTGGTGGTCGTGGATGTTCATGATCTGGCCTTGGTGGTCGTGGATGTTCATGATCTGGCCTTGGTGGTCGTGGATGTTCATGATCTGGCCTTGGTGGTCTGGGATGTTCATGGTCTGGCCTTGGTGGTCGTGGATGTTCATGATCTGGTCTTGTTGGTCTGGGGTTTTCAGTTGTCGGTCTTGGTGGTCTGGGATGTTCATGGTCTGGCCTTGGTGGTCTGGGATGTTCATGGTCTGGCCTTGGTGGTCGTGGATGTTCATGGTCTGGCCTTGGTGGTCGGGGACGTTCATGGTCTGGCCTTGGTGGTCGAGGACGTTCGTCCCAGTCCTCGTCCTCGTCCTTGTCGTAATCCGCTGGCAGGAAGAGCTCGCAGATGAAGGGGTGCAGCTTTTCGCAGTCGTCGTACTTGATGGCCGCTCCCTCGTCGTAGGAGAGGTAGGGGCAGAAGCGGACGTCGTCGCGACCGACTGCAAAGAAACAAGTTTGCTGTGAGGAAAGATCAACGCTGGTTGGACAGCGACGCAAATGTAGAACATGTGGAAAAGTCGTTGTTGAGCGTTGTCGTTCTCACAAACGTTGTTAGAGGATTCCTGAACTTAAGAACTTGTAAGGACCAGTGTTGATGGTACTAGTAAAGTAAGTGAGACAAATCTTTGAAATAGTTCAACACGGAGGCTGGACTCTGTCTAAACCTACAAACTCAACGGTTCAACACGGAGGCTGGACTCTGTCTAAACCTACAAACTCAACGGTTCAACACGGAGGCTGGACTCTGTCTAAACCTACAAACTCAACGGTTCAACACGGAGGTTGGACTCTTTTTAAGCTTACAAACTCTGCGGTTCAAGACGTAGGCTTGGACTTAATGTGAACCCACTCACTTTTGAAGTCGCCCATAATCCATGGCTCTCGCGACTGGTGGATGGTGGCCATGCGGTCATCGAGCTCCGTGCCGTGTCGCGCGTTGTACAGCTCGGCGGCGTACGATTCTCTGCACTTCTCGTGGCCAGCGTGCCAAGAGGCCACCTCTAGGTGGTACTTGAACGACCATTCGGGCTCCTCGCGGTAAACTTTGAACTCTGTCGGCAATGGAGGAAGGAAACGCGAATGTTTAAGCAAGATGTTTGTGGTAAAAGCAAAGGAGTTTTATCAGCTTTAGTACTATGTAGAAACATCTGGCAAATTCTTCATGACGACCTTATGACTTGTTACATAATTCTGTTTCAGAATCAATACTTAAATTTCGATGCTTTTTAATGCAGACATTTATAATGTTCTATTTATGATTTTTATGCCACTACTCTATGCAATGACATTTTATTTTTAAGCGATATTTTTTGTTCAGTTTGCGTATACGAAGAGGGAATCTCTGAATTGAACAGAAAGTCTTGGTTAATTCAATACTGGTCATGCACCAATTTCAACAATATCTGTACCAGAGTTGCATAATCCTCTCCAGAAAATCCCAAGAGGCTTTTCCGAGTGGGTTGATTGGAAAAAATTGCTCTGCAAGTTTACCCTTGTTGTAGGGAAGTACGGGTTTGAAATTTTCAATTCCATAGTTGACAAGTATAGCGCCTTGCCAGCTCTAGGACTTGTGATAAGAGGGCAAATATGTGGTTAGCTTTATTTCTCAATACTCATGTCTGTGGCTAATCTTATGCACGCTAGTTTTCAAATAAACGATTCAACTGGGATATTGAAAACTAAGTTAAGAACCCAAACATATCCTGACGTTTCGTAAATCTATGCTGCCTCTTGATAAAGCAGCCGATAAAGAAACTCAAGTGTTAGTAATTGACTAGTGACACCCACCAAAGGCCTTCCCAGCACAAAGACTTGTGACAAGAAGTGAACTATTTGTGTGAATTTATCTCCGCTTCCACCAATGCAGAAACTCGAGTCTAGCCAGTGTCACCCACCACGATGCTTGTACGCGGCGCCGTGGCCCAAGAAGTGTCGGATCAGCTCCTCGATGAAAGACAGCGCCGAGTACTGCATGGACAGCGCTGCGTTGGCCTTCTGCGCCAACACGGCCAGCGCGTGGCTCGGTCGGGATGGCCGTCGCTCCGTGTCGGCGTTGGGCGTGCGTCCTAGGACCGCGTTCAGGCTCGCCATGTTCTGTTTTGCCTTGTGCGACGCAGGCGGCCAGCTGTTGGAAGCGATAGCGGGGTCAGGCGATTATTGGAGGATTTCATATATATTAGAATGAATTTGATGATATTTTTAACGTCTGTTTCTTTAGGCTAGACAGGCCGAAATAATTAACTGATTTTGAGGTAAGTTTCAGAAAAAGTTTGCCTTTTATCACTTTAGAAGCACAACATTATAGATTTAATCGAAATTGATTCAGCCGCTTCGCCTGTATAGAGCGCGAACAAACACAAATAACAAACAAAAATACACGCAATTGAATTTGTTTAGGGGGCTAATGTAATAACTGAAGATTTGACTTCGCTCGCTGCGCTAGTTAAAAGCGCTACTTATGCTCATTGAGAGATGAGCAAGCCGGACAAGCCCGGGTTAACCGTTCTCTCTTATCTGCGATACAGGCAGCACATTATTATGATCCATGATATGATAAATGGATATGATAAAATCCATAATATTTTGCTCATACAAACAAAATGGCCAACCTGATGTTGCTTAAAAAAAATACTCTCGGGTAATTCTTGGCAAAATCGAGCGACAAATAAACTGGTGGCAGAGTTAGAAGTTAAATCAAACAAGTGCAGTTATCATCCTGAAAAGATACTCTTTTATGTGTCAACTGTCAGTTGACGCTTGAGATTGAGAGTCAGTGGCAAACAAAGCCACCTAAATATAACGTAAGATGACGTATGTAACGTTGTTTTAAGTTGTACCTAGATGGCTGTGGTGTTTTAATATTTTCTTCCCTCGCCGCCTAGGCAGCTGACGATTCTGATCTCAACAATGCTTTTTCGTTAGAGTTTTCCAAAGACATTATAATATGAAGATGTCCCTACCTTTTCAACGCGGGGTCTCCGCCCCGGACGGCGTCAATGAGGCCTTTGAAGAAGACTGACGGCATCTGCGCTTGCGTGGATGGGGCCGGCGCCGCCCCGTGCACGACGAGAACGCATGCGCACAACGTTAGCGCTAGCACAAGCAGCGCAACCTGGAATAACGGTTATTTATTAATTTCTAAGAACTATGTATTTTCCTAATCGTAGCACGTTAGTTTGAAAAAAAAACAAAAAAAAAACACCGAACGATGCGACATGTTGGAAACAACGGTTCTCGTGAGATAACCGAAGTTAAGCAACATTGCGCTGAGTCAGCTGTTTGATGGGTGACCATCGTGCACAGGATAAGTTCTGTTCGGGAGAGAGGTTGGAGGGTTTGAAGTTAGTACAACAACTTTACTAGCCTTGCTTATCAACCTCTCGACAGCACGGATTAGTGGAGGAATCCTGTTGTTCGAGTTTTACCGTCCTTCGGAAGGGACGTAAAGCCGGTGGTCCCCTCGGTGCTTTTCGACAGGAGTAGGCTACGTGCCGGCACCGGTTTCCCCTCCTCCCTTCTAGGCTAGGATGAACCTAAGTTCATCATCACCATTTCATTCACCGACGCCATAAGCCCAGTGCCAAAGGGCCAGTTGTCAAAACAGTGCCTCGTTAAACACCAATAATCATCAATATTAATCATTTTCAAAAAAAAACTATAAACTTTGCCCTGAAAGTTCCAAACTTAGCTTTCAATACTCAGTTTTATTTTATTTATTTATTTATTTTATTTTATTTATTTCTGCTGCGAACAAATACATTATATAGTTGTGCGACTGTGAGCCAATTCTATTAGTAACTAGTACATGTATAATATGGGTGTATGGTATTATCATTCATAGTCCTGAATCTATCTCCAAGGAGCCCAACAACTCAAATAAACCTAATATCAAATCCACAGTTGTTTGTCCGTGTAGCATAATGGATAAGTGCAGTGCCCCGGGCAGGCAGAGACCCGATGCGGAAGTAAATATTGGAATAGATATTTCGTTAAAAATAATAATATGAGTGTAGTTTAATAACTTATCCAATTATTTTAACTTCAACACCTTTTCCATTCATGGAGAAATTACGTCATGTACCCACTAAGAAAAGCCAGTTGGATGGAGGTTTCCATGTCTTCCTTGGTTGAACTGCAGAGCCAAATATTTTTAGTTTAACTTTTAAGCCAAAGAAGGCAGGGAAATCTAAGCCCAAGTGGCTTTTCTAAACATAGGTATTTGACGACATTTTTCTTTTGGGTGGAAAAGGTTTATTCCTCGTTGCAAAAAAAACATCCATCCCAAATTTTGTGTTTGTACCGGTGGTCAAACCCAGACCATGCACCTTGCTGGGTTGAGCATTCAAATTGCTGTTAATATCTTCAATTTAATGCCCATGGATGAAATAATAATTGTCCGCTTGAACGCATTAAAGACAGGAAAATCACATCGCTTAAAAGAAAAACAAGGAAATCAAGACCCAATCCGAAATTTTTAATCGATATCTTACAGCATCTGAGCTGGAATTCCGTGGGAACACCAAATAATCTGGTTTTTCAAAGATACCAGACGCCTTATTCGCTCGAAGCAATTTAAAATGATCAATAAAACCGATTAAAAAATCCGCTAAAAATATATTCACCGTTTGGAACAGGACAGAACTCGATCGCCCAAGCCAACGGTAAATTCTTGTTTTACGATAAAATTACAAATTTGCCCGTGGGCTCGTTTTAGATATGAGTGAGTCCCGAAAACTAGTTGCTATATATTATCGTGATACCTTCCGTTGGTCTATCGACCCTGCAGTCCGGGAGACGATGACCCCTGTTTGACTAGAAATTATTTATTGGCCATAAGGGCCAGCTGTAAAATTTTATTCCCATGGATTTTTAATTATTTAAAACTGCAATTTTTGTTTGATTGCTTTGAGGTGTGATGGGATTTGTTTACCGTTAAGTTCATCAACTTGTGACATCAGATAATATCTAAAATAAGCCAGCCAGATGTGATCATCCTGTCATCTTATCTTAGATACATACAAGATGTAGTACATGGCCATGTAACATGGAGGAAACGGAAATCACATGCCAACTGGCTTGTCTTCGCGTCTGATCACTGATCTGACGTGAATTTGTCAGGACACATTCAAAACTGCTCATTCCACGGTCACTAAGTGATTACACCAAATCCTATTAGCAAAGGATTGCCACCAAAAGTTTGATCGTTTCTGGAAGTCCTGAATAGAGTTTTGAAGGCGGTCTATTGTTATTCTTTAACGAAGATGGCATACAATAATCATTACCCAATGGCATTTCTTATTTATATTTTAAGTTTTTTGTTTTCACTTATGCGGTAAGGTTTCAAAAGCAAAAAATTATGTTTTTTTTTTCAGATATTTTTACCACCACATCTCATTTTAGGTCGTCCAAAAGGCTCGCTCGGGTTAAACGAATAATTTCATCAGCCTGAACACAAATATTATCTCAAATATGATAAATGATATGTGTGTATTGTTTAGGAAGCTTGTGTCAGTAGATTTCTGATTCAAAACAACCTGCCTCTAATAAATTTACTCTGATTAGCTGCCTGCTTCAGTGAAAGCAGACAACCTCTTGTGTATTTTACTTATTTTAATTAACGCCCAGGCTTTTAAAGTTAATAATTGATTGCCGTTGAGTGACTGGAATAGACAATGTTAAAAAGAGCAGACTCTATCCATTAGAGATATGTAGTAAAGTAATTTACTGTATAATACACAGCTATGTTAAGCAAACTATTGTAATTAACTATTAAATATTATAACTATTCTCTATTATTACTTTCAACTATTATTACTACGAACTATTATTACTATTAACCATTGTAATTTACTGTTTTACACTGTAATGTGTGGTTATATTCTCGTCTAAAATTTTGACATTCAGCGACAAAAAAAAGGTTGGCTTTGGTTGTTTAAACACTGTGCATTTTTGCCAAGGACGCCAAGGGCAACATTATCCAACTGGCTTAGCGGATATTTGACACCACTTTTTTACAACGTAGAAAATCTAGTAAAAAATCAAGAATAAACACAAGACACATCATCGTATATTTTTTTCATATTTCCATAACATCTTACGAAACGTAAGCCAATGCAGCCCAAATCTCGTGTGTGTGACTTTAATCTTCCGCAGTGATGGACATGCAGGACCAAGACCTGTTTATAGAGTTTAAAAACCGCTATCTGGCAATGAAATGGAAATCCGAATAACACGATCATCATCGCTGTCATTATCGGTCAATCATTCAAAGGCACGAATATACACACAGTGCCACAGGCTGGGTAAGGCGCTCTAAAAAACTGTCTACATGATTAATTCATATAATCATCTTACGGGCCACATTAATTGCAAAGTCAATAACGCCATTAAATTTTAAAGAGCATCCACACGAAAAGATTAAAGTATATGTTGGTGTGGCCGAGAATAGTAATTATTAATAGTGAGGTGATTATCGTGTATGGTTATAGTTTGTTATTTTAATATGCCGTGTAGTTATGGCCTGTGTCTTCAATCATTTAACGTGATGCGGTTATGTTTGTTAGGACAACATTATTTTAGGAACATTCGCACTGATTGCATCGGCGGTATTGATTGCTAATTATATATAATTAGCAGCAGAGTCCGTGCTGTGGCAAAGGCCAAGGAAAGCCTTGCAAGATTTTTTTCGTGTAGTAAAATAGTACAAAAAGCGAATTCAACTACCTATACATTTCTTTCGGTGACAATTTGTTAAATACACATATTCACATTTTAAAAATTCTATCAAAATGATTCAACTCGCTAAAGCCAGGTAGAGCTATTCGGGTTGTGATTTCCCTGTCTTCCTTTGTTATTTAGCAGAGCTAATTAATATTTATTTGCAAACTGGTAGTACGTCCAGTGTGTATCTGACGTATTTTTACTCTGGATGGAAAATGTCTATTATTATTTATTAAACAAATAAATATTTGGAAATCACAACCAAACTCAAACAACTCAACTCAATAACTCAAATAAACGTAATATCGATTCCCTTAAGATCTGGGTTCAAATCCCTGTACCTATACAGATACAAATTTTGAAATGTATGTCTCGCTTCTGGATATTAAAATATCCACCGAAACATACAACGAGTATTTTGCATTTAGTTTCGCGTCACATATGCAAACTGGCTTTTTAAACGGTGCATGGTGCATCCAACGTCAGACATATGCATCAATGAAAAGTGTGATGACGAGTTTTATGCATGAGCAAGACCCACTAGCCCAGTCAATGCACTCGCCAAACGCGTTTCTGCATCGTGTAAATGTGTAGTACGCGAAATCGCGACAGGAGATTACAGCTAATATATAACAGCCGTTAAACCAGTGTCAAACACGAAATAAAAGAAGTTACAAATTGAAAATTAATTTTATAATACTGACGAGTTTCTAAATGCGTGTTTCACAATGTCTAGTTGAATATTTATATTCCAGTCCAGGAGGAAAACAGGAGCAACCGCAGGTACCATGGAGATTTGGTTTTATTTAATTCCATCATGTTTAACACTGGTTACATTGTTATCTGGTAGTAGTCCTTTGAAGACAAGTTAAATTGTTATCAAGTCCTTTTTTGGCAAAAAAAAACTCATCCTTTTTTTGAGTTTATTAGTTAAACTTTTATTTAAAGCAAAGCAAAATTATAAACTAATTTATAAAAATTTATAATAAAGTGTCCGTATTTTAATCCGTACCGATGGATTAATATCTGGATGTTAGCCACTTGATAAGACACTTGATAAGACGCATTTCTTAACCAATTTATACATTGTTTTAAAATATCAAATTTATTTTTAAGTAGGTACCAATGTATATAATGTATGTCTGTGTTAAATGCCTCAAAAACCTTCTTGTAGATTTCACAAAAAAACATTTAAGCAAATTAAAAAACCATAACCATCAGATGTACGCAAAAACAAAGTGTGGTCCACTCACCTTCTCTGGCTGCCCCATGTTCGTTGCTGACTGATGCTGGCGTGACTGACCGTGCTCGAGTGCGCTTAGGGAGCACACTGTACGTCGATACTACCACTGCCTGCCATTTATCCAGATCGGCACCCATGGGAACCGGTCCTCGAATTAGCCCGGGTCATTGGAGTTTCGGACCGGTCCCTCCTGTTGCAGATCAGTGAGCTGATCGGGTGTTAAGAGAGTGGCAAACTGGAGGATGGCCGCCATCTTTGTACGGTTGCAACGATGCGTTCATGTTTTGGTTTATCTTTGATCCAACTGGCGCGTGGCTGCCATGTTTTTATCGAGATGCGCTTCGATTTTGTTGTTTTTGTATGATGGCAGATAGCCATCGTTTTTATCGATACATAATAATATGCTTCGATATGGTTGTGTTTAGACAAATCAACGATTAAGGGTTGGTATTGCAGTGTAAATTTAAATCTTCCACCATGACCGTTATCACGATGGAGATGAGATTATTTCTGCAGGTTAGCAACCTAACTATAGCTATTGACATTTCGTTTCTAATAATCATCATCTATATACCGTACATTCAACGAGTATTTGCATGTAGGATTAAATTCACACTTATAGCTATCGTTATTTCAGCCAAAACCATATATTGTTAAAAGACTAGAGATGTAAATTGGTAATATTACCACAATTAAATTTAACCGTATATTATTACGGTTTCTTTCTCAACTTTTAACTTTAAGAAAATAATGTCATTATTTTGTGTCTGTAGTTTTGAAAAATATACTACAAAATATTATTTCATTTTTTTCATAAATTCTACCCACCGCGAATTGTGAGTGTGACCGATTATTATAAAAAATTTCCTATTTTCAAATTTCGTACTTAGTTCGTACCTTTGATTTTTTAAATTACCAATTTTACCATTTTTCAGTAATAATACCGACAATATTACCATTTTCAAATGATCTGTAATTTTTTATCGCTAGAAAGCGGTAATTTTACCTTAGATATTATCACATTTAAATTACCTGTAATTAACATTTCTAGAAAGGACCATTTAAGACCCGAAAAACCCACAAAACACAGTGGCTGCAAACTTGAGTAAAGAACACTGACCAGCATTGCTAGCGGGCATGCTTGATCGCAACAGCTCGCTACCAGCAACTCTCTGCCCATCACGTGCACTCGATCGGGTAAAGAACACCCTCTGGTTGTGCCTCGTGTCTCGGGTCTGACCACGCCATAACGGCATCGCGGAGGAATGATGCTGAACCGCCAGCTTTTCAACTAGTTGCTTGTTGATCAAAAATTGCATACAGATTGGGTGATTTTAATTGGTCACTCGTCGTCTAATGCACATGATTAGACGGGGCTAAGTCGGGGGAATTAACATTCACCGTTGTAGAAGTCTGATTAATAAAAACCTGTTAAATTCCTTATTGGCATGTGACAATTTATTATTTTGGGAGTTCGTGTGTTTACTTTCTGTCGGCGTTTCGCTTGCGGTTGACTGCAAATATGTACACTTCTGGACACTGACGACGGTCCACTAGAATTATTTACATCTCCTAAATAAGGTTCGCTTAAAAAAATAGTGTAGGTAAGCCGGGTACACACCATGCTGTACGCCATGTGCATTGTGGACCTATATATCGTTGTGATAAACCAGTTTTCCTTATCAGTTGATGCCTGCCCTGTGAAATGAGGATCACCAAGCTGACGAATATGAATATGATATCTCGTGAGTTTTGCACACCATTTTAGCAACCCCCACTGACCTATGACTCGTAATTTTGGAGATGCAGAAATAATTCGTAAACTTCATGCGTCTTATCTTACAAAAAACACTTTATCTCATCAATTTCTCTTTATTTTTTGGAAAATTTTTGCTTCCATTGAGCGATTTAATCTATTCTCGATGTTATTGATTCTGTTATCTTTAAAATTAACCTTTCTGTTATACCATTAACTTAATGGATAGTTCCGAGACCTGATCTTTTTGGCTCTAAAAGTGAACGAAAATTCGCAATGCACGGTTGATATGATTTTTTTAAGCCCAACTGATAATAAAACTGGTTTTCCATCAATATGCAGCCCTAAAGCGAGTGGCTTCCTTCTACCTGGCTCACCATATTAAACTAATTCCAAAAGAACATTTATTGGGACTTGTAAAAATTTTTAGTGGACGGGTTTCCGTGTACGTGGAATATATTTTTAAGTTCACCTGCCAATAGCGGTAAATAATAATAAAAATAAAAAAACGATCGGAATTCTTGTTGTGAGCCATCCTAAAAAGACTACCGATCCAATCTTGTGCATAAAACATGATTTCTCACCACCATGTTCACTTTAGAAGGAGTGTAAAGTTTCAAAAGTTTCAAAAGTTTAAAATCTAGCACCTTTAAATTGAAGATTGTTGGCGTACATGGTTATTCAATCGTACCGCAACTGAATAAGATGTCAATCGGCTTCGGCTTTTGCTGTCAGATTGGAGCTTGAACATGTCCCAAACGAGACAAAGATTGTTTCTTTGTTCAATAAATTAAATAGATATATAGGTAGCTATAAAAAAACCAGGCGAATTTGAGTGCAAATATTGTGCGTAGTAGATAGTTTTTAATGGTCCCTTAGTTAATAAGAGCCATAATAATTTAATAAATAATTATCGTTTATTGTCTTGAATATATAAATGAACAGACATTTGTATTTAGGCTTAAAATTTTTAGCGCTGGCCAGCCACACCAGTGCTCTTATCTTTATAATCTTCTTCTTCTTCCTCTTCGTCTTCTTCTTCTTCCTCTTTTTCACACATTTTCTTCCATCCTCTAACATCTTCCCACCTTTTCTCTCTCCTAGTTTCATCCCACTTCTCTTTCCTTCTCTCGACATCTTCTTCTATTAAATTAATCCATTTGATTCTTGGTCTTCCCACTCTTCTTTTTCCACTCTCTGCCTCTTCAAATTCTTTTCTTGGAATCCTTTTTCCCTCCATCCTCTTCAAATGCCCAAACCATTTTAATCTTTCCCTTCCAATTTTAAATCCCACCCTTTCTACTCCCAATTCTTTACTTATTTTCATGCTTCTTATCTTATCCAATTTTGTTACTCCTTTAACACTCCTCATAAATTTCATACTTTCAGCTTCCACTTTTCTTTCTTCAACATTTCCCATTGGCCACGTAATAAAATCATTAAACATTAACAAAACTGCAGCTCCGAATCCAATGCGATGAACGATGAATGGACAGAGCTTCAAGCGCGAACGGCGATAAACAAGCTCAAGCATGTGTGACTGGAATCCACCACGATTCTATCCCCTCCCTTCCGCCGATTCTCCCTCCGCGGCCGCCGCTTTGATGCTATCAAAGTTACGTCATTTTATCCACTTCTTAAAGCCAGGTAGAGAAATTCGGGTTGTGATTTCCTTATCTTCTTTTCAGCATCCATTCTTTCATTTCATCTTCCATTTAGCAGAGCTTATTATTATTTAAACTGACTGACTGATTTAAACTGAACTGACTAAACTGACTGGTATCTGACGTCATTTTTCTATGAGTGGAATAGGTCTATAAATAGCATACATAAACAATAATAATATATGTAATACATACAGTGTAATACTAACTTTTAAAAAAATTCATAACTTTCCACATTTAACATGAAAAGTTTCGAGTTTCATATATAACATTTTAACACTCGCGTGATTCGAACCTAAATTAAAATACTTGTTGCATGTAAGGTAGAAATTTTCTATAGAAAAACGTAAAATTCATTTCAAAATTTTGTATCCGTACCGGAAATAACAACCTTATACAAATTTTTGAATTTGCATTTCGTTTAATTTTTTTAAAATGTTTTTCATTTTTAATCGATAGTTCTTGTAAAGCTTTTTTGAAGTTAAGGAAAGGATTCGAGGTGCTACAATGATTGATGAATCTGTGATGAGTGATGACTAATGAGCCTTTCACACATACAGGTACCTAGGGGTAAAATATTTAGCATCACCTTTGATAAATTGAATGGAAGTCAAATATGACACATTGATTTAATTTAATTATTTTCCATCACTGGTGGTCTGTGTAATTGTTATTGGCAAGATAAGTAATTGATGTTGATGAAGCTTGTTGAGACGAGAAAAAGCTGCGTGGCAATTCAACTGTGGGACTGCAGGTGCTTGGAATTAAAGTGATTAAAATTGCCCAATTGATCTCGCTTGTTAATGACAGGAGCATTGCCTGGGGTTCAAACACCTATACGCTAAGTCAAACAACTATGCTAATGTTACAAATTGCTGTCGTAAAATGTGGCCTCGACTCATTGAGTGTATAATGAAAGAAAATCTTCTTTTGCACTTTCTGTTTTTTTTTGGTTTTTGCCTACTTGTACGCCCCTTGCGCTTAAGCGCACCAGCAAACGTTGATAAAATTTTTAAGATACGCTTAAAATGAATATACCAAGACTCTGCCTACGTTACACGTTACTATATTATACTCTGCACTATAGGTAACTATGATTTCAATTGTATTTTTAAAGAGCAATACACCTATTCCATTTCATCTAAATTCAATCAAAATGACGTCATGATACCCACTCGCTAAAGCCAGGTAGAGCAACTCGGGTTGTTATTTCCCCATCTTCCTTTGTTATTTAGCAGAGCTAATTAATATTTTTTACACATTTGTAGTACTTCCAGTGGGTATCTGACGCAATTTTTCACTGAGTGGAAAGGTCTATTTAGAGCTCCCGATTTTACCTATCTGACTGTGGAACACAAGATAAAATCGATATGGATCTGTCTGAAGAATATTAGTATTAGTTTCACCGGAATAACGCATAAGAAAAATGAAACGTTAAACCGTTTTATCCTTTGCAGTTTCAAACTGGAATTGTGTCTTACACTTTTTTGATGTGGATTCAGTGGATTAACGTAAAAAATTTAAGGCCTTTGTCCATCGGAATTGCAACTAATAATCACAATTTCATTCGTAGAAATTCCATCTCCCTCGCCCAGGTTAAAATTTTTCAGATCTACAAACTCAGAAATCTTTTACAGAATCTTTGTCGTTGTTCCTCTGGACTAAGGTTAAGAATTAAAATTTTGTTTGGCTGGAATAATCATTTGATTTCGCTAGCAATACCTTTGCAACAAACTATAGTGAGAAATTGATATAGTCTGGCAGTAGCTCTCACCAGTAGCAATTGATAATCGTTTAATAAATCGATTTAAAATTAGGTATTATGCCAGTGGAGTCCATCCCTACCTTCACATGGTAGCCAGACGTTTCGATGTTCCATCTTTCGCTGTTCATTCGCCCCTGCAATCGGCTCCATAACATATCGAAAAATCTTTCTTTCTTATCTGAAAATTTGTTATGAATTCTATTAGAAAAGAGTGTTAAGGGTACTTTCCGTTCAGTGCGCGCTGCCTGTTAGCGAACTCGTGAAGCTAGTTTATTTTGTTCGAGCACGAATGAATTTTCTGTTGAGTGTAGATGCCACAACAAATTCCTTTGCCTTGTGTGTATGCAAATCGAAGAAATATACTTACGCAGTAAGCAAACACAGTTGTATCAAAAATAAAACGAGCATTTTGTAAAAAATAAGTTATTTTAATTCGTTAAAAACTATAAATGAATATCAGAATCCCACAAACTTATAGCGGCTGCACATGAAAAGGTTGATTATGTCGACTTAATTACAGAAGCACAAGTATAATTTTTGATGTCAAAAAGAAAAGATTCGTTGCTTGGCAGGAAATAATTTATAGAAAACAAAGAAATCACCTATTCCTTGCGTCTATGGATATCTGACAATATTTCTTCTTCATTCTCAGCTCTCATGCTGTCAAAAAGACATTAAATTCACAGTTTATAAGTATTATAGATTAATATGGTGCAAATCTACAGCACTGGAGTAAAAGATTGCATAGCCCTATCAATACTAATAAATGAAAATACGTATAAATAGCTTTTGGTTAGATTTGGTCAACCTACACACAGATAAATGGCAGCTATAATCTGACTTTTTGAAAATCTAAGTGCCAACAGAGCCTCCGAGATTAATATTGAAGATCAAAATTCATTGTCTATAGGAGGCAGTGTGCAAGTAGTAGAGCTTGAAAAAATCTTATAGTAGCGCCTTGGCGATGTACAAAATAATATATATTTCATCTTTTATATATGAAAGTTTCGTTCAAGAGTCTTCTAGAAGCATTTACAAGAACTTCAGGAAGAATATCTCGTCAATAATCATATAAAGTGACGCGACTGTGTCCGGAATGTTAAGTATTGTGTTTTCAATGCTCTATTTTCATTCTTGCTCTCACAGTTTTGGCAGATAATAAATATGAAGTAAAGTTCAGGATGTCTTGTGATTAGAAATGTAAACAGCGTTTAATAAAAAAAGCGGAAGCAGGTACGTTGCAGGGAACAAGCGATACAAAATATCTGCTCATCATAACATGGAAGATAAAAAGATCCAGGAAAAGAAAACTACAGCAAACAGGCGGTTTTATCAACCACAACCTAAACGTCGGGAAATTGGTTTCACCCAACCTTTTAAATTCACACAATACTTCTAATATAGGAAAATCTGTCGAAAAAGCATTGTTGAGCTGGCGACAGAATGGCGAGGTTAGAAAAAAAGCACCACAGCCATCTAGGTACAACTTAAAACAACGTTACTTACGTCATCTTACGTAATATTTAGGGGGCTTTGTTTGCCACTGATGCTCAATCTCAAGCGTCAACTGACAGTTGACATATTAAAGAGTATCTTTTCCGGATGATAACTGCACTTGTTTTCTCTAACTTTGCTGCCTGTTGTCGCTTGATTTCACCGAGAGTTTCCTGTATTAGAAAGCAAGATATTTGATCGTACTCTGAACGACAGAAAAAAAAATATTTGGATTGCCGTTACATGCAAACCGCTTTGCCTAGACGAAAAAATACCTTTTGACATTTCGGACACAGTCTTAGATGAAGCACCGCCATTCTGGGGCAAGTCTCTTGGCCATCCTAGCGCAGCAACTCCATCTGCTCCAGCAACTCGTGCAGTTCGACCACCAGCGGTTGCTTGCCGTCTCGATCTTTCGTCAACTTCTTCGCCAGCAACTCGCGGTCGGCGGCCATTTTGTGCAGCTGCATCGAGTGTTCGTTGACGTTGACGGCGAGCGTGGCGCGTTGCAGCAGGCTCAGTTTGCGCAGCCGCGAAGCGATCGTCTCGTGCGCAGCCAGCGCGAGGACTTCGCGCATCGCGGCTAGCGGCTCGACGGTCAGCTCGCTGGAGATGCGCAGTTGGTCTGCGCATGGACGGGGAGAACGGTTAGGGATTTTATTAGATTTAGACGGGGACACATCGCATATGACCCGTTAAGAATACAAATAGTGGAGGTGTAACTAACAATACAAAAAATCTCGTTCATGATTTACCAAAGTTTTCATCTGAAAAATGGTGAGAGATTGATTTACTTTCCAGATAATACCTTGTGTGTCGTCTACCATTGAGTTTACTTACCATAAAGTTAACTACCTTTAGCTCCATTTATCTCAACGTTCTGGAAATCTCACTGGAGTCACAGGGTACAAAGGGTCAAGGGTCAAAGAGTCTGGGTCATCAAATATCAATCTTAATTCAGACTCCTATAAGCGACGAATTAGGTAGGAATTGTCTAATTAAAGACATCGAAGTAGTTTTTTTCTGGTTTTGCAGTGTGGTAATGAATTTTAGACTGCTTTATTTGAAAATAGGTTGCAAAATCTAAAAATTTCAGCCATTTCTCAAGAAAAAAAATTGACTTGCACTTTGCACAGTTTGTCACGGCTTACAGAACAATGAATGCTCAGCTTGAGATTAGACTCAATTCGCCTTGAATCAAGAGGGCTCATCCTCGAATAATAATAATCTCACCTGTTTCCAATGCGTCCTGTCAAAAATAGTCAAAGAATCAATTTTTAAATAAAAAAAACACTTACCGGCGCCAGTCTCGTTGACAATTTCGATCAGTGCCTGCAGATTGCTCCTCAGCGTCTCCATCAGCGTGATCTCCACGTCAATCTGGTAATTGTATCCGTTGTGGTTAATATCCGTTTGAATGTAGTAGGTTTCCTCGTCTTTGTCCCCGTGGTGTTCATGCCCGTGGTGTTCATGTTCGTGGTGTTCATGTTCGTAGTGTTCATGTCCGTGGTGTTCATGCTCGTGTTCTTCGGGGCGCTCGGTGGTGGTGGTGGTTGTCGTTGGTCGCGGATACCAGGGAGGTCTCGTGGGACGTGTCTGCGACCACGGAGGTCGAGTCTCGTGATGGTGTCCTTCCCAATAATCATCTCCATCGCCATCCCAGGGTTCTTCAGTGACTGGAGGTCTGGGACGATGATGTTCCGGCCTATTCGGCCTTGGACGTTCATAATCTGGCCTTGGACCCTCGTAATCTGGTCTTGGTGGTCGTGGCCGTACGGTTGTCGGTCTTGGCGGTCTGGGACGTTCAGTTGTCGGCCTTGGCGGCCGAGGATGTTCATGATCTGGTCTTGGTGGCCGAGGATGTTCGTGGTCTGGCCTTGGCGGTCGGGGATGTTCGTCCCAGTCCTCGTCCTCGTCGGGCTCCGCTGGGAGGAAGAGCTCGCAGATGAAGGGGTGCAGCTCGTTGCAGTCGTCGTACTTGACGACCGCGCCCTGGTGGTAGGAGAGGTAGGGACAGAAGCGGGCGCCGTCGCGACCGACTGAAATGAACACGGATTTTGTGAGCTGCGAGGACAGATTATATGGTAGAGTATTGTTGGGGTGGATTTGACGTTAAGAGTCGTTTTAATTACTCTCGAACTATCGAGCATGAAAGAAACATTTAATATCGAAATAAAGTATAAACACATTTCAACACGGAGGCTGGACTCTGTCTAAACCTACAAACTCAACGGCTCAGCACGGAGGCTTGGACTTAATCTTAACCCACTCACCTTTGAAGTCGCCCTTGATCCAAGGCTCCAGCGACGGATAGATGGTTGCCATGCGGTCATCGAGCTCCGTGCCGTGTCGCGCGTTGTACAGCTCGGCGGCGTACGATTGTCGGCACATCTCGCGCCCGGCGTGCCACGAAGCAACCTCCAGATGATACTTGATGGACCACTCGGGCTCCTCGCGGTAAACGTTGAACTCTGTAGGGATAGCGGGGAGTGACATGCGAATGTGAGTGAGTGTTTGTGGTTAGCAAAGATGGCGTGGGATAAACTGACCGAATTTGGCTACCTACTCAGTTGTGGCAATTTTCATGATGAAATAAAACTCTGTGCTGAAAAATTGACCTCTTAAACATCTCTGATGTTGAAGAATTTAATATTGTGTTTCAGAAATCATTCGACAGCGGGGCAGATACAAAGCAGATAAAAATAATTTATTGGACAGATTGGACGGGGATTTTCAAACTGTAAAAGGTGTGACCACAAAACAAAAATATAAAAACCCAAATGATGGACATAAAAATCCGCAGATGGCAATCCTAGCGGTCAGCCTTAAGCACAGCGGACTACGTGCAATGGTTTCAGATTGCAACTACCGTAAAAATGCCAGATAATATTGTTAATCCGATTTATTGCAAAGGGAGCATGGTTCGCGCGGTGGAAAGGCTCTAGCGAATTCCTTTGAGCGATCATACTAACTTTATTCTATGCTAATCCCACTGAAGAATGCGTCTCGTTCTTGTTGATCAAGGAAAGCTAGCACGCTGGCTGGAGACACTAATATAAATTCAAGTTTTTTAAGGTCACAAAAATCGATTTGATGAAGGAAAGGGTGAAGGTGGAAGCTAATTTTGAATAATAATAATTGGCAGAATTGCTAAGTAAACGTGACAAATCTCCATGGTAAAGTTTCACAGAAAATTTGATCAAAATCGGTCAGAGCGTTTGGTCTCGAGAGCGCGAAAAAACACACAGATAAACATCGGAGACGATTTCTGCAAGGGTGAAAAGGAAATGTTACCCTCCATGCTAGTCGTATGTGGCGTTAGCTTATCTATACGCATTGAGCTAGAAGCGATCACAAGCAACCTTATTAAACATACTTATGTTTCCTTATTCTTCTGATTTTGCCTATGGTAATTTTGAACCAGTCTGAACAACAACTTTACGAACATCGCTTTACAAGAGCGAATCTACACATAATTCATGGTTTATTTCGCAATTTTACTACCTATACTTTTCATGCCGATTCGCCTGGCAAGTCTTAGTATTTATGATATGAGGAGAAATATGTGGGTAGCTTAATAAACGCATCTACCATTCAGATACTCGGTTTTAGTTGACCTCTGACACACACCAAGTTCATTTCAGGTGAAGGATAGTTTAAGAACGGTGCATGGTCAGCTCAGGAAGTGAACAGAGTAGACTTATGTGGGTAGCAATTACTCTATGCCAACATTAAACCATAGGATAAAAAGATTGCTTAAAACTACAACCCAATGCTTAATACTGCTACGGGCAGAATAGAGATAGGTACAAAAAAATGTATGAAAGTGGTAGAAGTTTTTTTTTAATCTTAGTCCCACTAACTCCACTGTAGTAACTTGACTGTAATTCGCCCGAGCAACTCACCACGTTGTTTTTAAGGTGCCCCCTTGTCCAAGAATAGTGCCTATCACCTCAGATTGGGTAGCTTACTCCATGATAACACCATACTTACACCACTGTAAGTTTACTCGGCTGTAATTGCCCCTAGAATCTCACCCATTTGGTGGAAGGTGGCCCCCTCGTCTAAGAAAATAATATAATAATGTGAGTTGCTTACCCTGGGCTAACCCCAACAGTAACTCGGTTGTAAATAGCACAAGAATCTCAACGCGTTGTTTGTAGGTGGCGCTCTCGTCGAAGAATACCGCCTAATCAGCTCAGAAAGTGACTAAAGAGAAGGTAGCTTACTCGATGCTTACACCAAACTAACAGTACAGTAGTAACGTGGCTGTAATTCGCCCAAGCAACTCACCACGTTGGTTGTACGTGGCGCCCTCGTCCAAGTAATGCCGAGCTAGCTCCTCGATGAACGGCAAAGCAGCGAACTGCACCGACAGCGCAGCGTTGGCCTGCTGCGACAACGTCATCAAGTCGTCGGTGTAGCCGGGCTGGATCGGCTCATGACGATCCAAGCCGGCGTTGGCTGCGAGCCCCAGGCCGGGGTTCAGCCCCGTCGGCTTGAATAAGGGTGGTGGCCATCTGCAGGAAGCAAGGTGGTGGAGTGTTTTATGGAGGAATCGAAACATATTGATGGTGATGAGGCTAATGAGCAAGGCTGGGTTGGGATACGCAACATCACGTTTAGCAGCCTGATAGCTTTGTGATAAAGGGATGTCTAGGTTGGCTACCTAGGGAAGGCTAGGTTGGGATACGGAACATCACGTTTAGCAGCCTGATAGCTTTGTGATAAAGGGATGTCTAGGTTGGCTACCTAGGGAAGGCTGGGTTGGGATACGCAACATCACGTTTAGCGGCCTGATAGCTGTGTGATAAAGGGATGCCTAGGTTGGCTTCCTAGGGAAGGCGAGGTTGGGATACGCAACATCACGTTTAGCGGCCTGATAGCTGTGTGATAAAGGGATGTCTAGGTTGGCTACCTAGGGAAGGCTAGGTTGGGATGCGCAACATCACGTTTAGCAGCCTGATAGCTTTGTGATAAAGGGATGTCTAGGTTGGCTACCTAGGGAAGGCTGGGTTGGGATACGCAACATCACGTTTAGCGGCCTGATAGCTGTGTGATAAAGGGATGCCTAGGTTGGCTTCCTAGGGAAGGCGAGGTTGGGATACGCAACATCACGTTTAGCGGCCTGATAGCTGTGTGATAAAGGGATGTCTAGGTTGGCTACCTAGGGAAGGCTAGGTTGGGATGCGCAACATCACGTTTAGCAGCCTGATAGCTGTGTGATAAAGGGCTGTCTAGGTTGGCTACCTAGGGAAGGTTAGGTTGGGATACGCAACATCACGTTTAGCAGCCTGATAGCTGTGTGATAAAGGGCTGTCTAGGTTGGCTACCTAGGGAAGGTTAGGTTGGGATGCGCAACATCACGTTTAGCAGCCTGATAGCTGTGTGATAAAGGGCTGTCTAGGTTGGCTACCTAGGGAAGGTTAGGTTGGGATACGCAACATCACGTTTAGCGGCCTGATAGCTGTGTGATAAAGGGATGTCTAGGTTGGCTACCTAGGGAAGGCTAGGTTGGGATACGCAACATCACGTTTAGCAGCCTGATAGCTGTGTGATAAAGGGATGTCTAAGGTTGGCTAACTAGGGAAGGCTAGGTTGGGATAACGCAACATCACATTTAGCAGCCTGATAGCCGTGTGATAAAGGGATGTCTAGGTTGGCTACCTAGGGAAGGCTGGGTTGGGATACGCAACATCACGTTTAGCAGCCTGATAGCTGTGTGATAAATGGATGTCTAGGTTGGCTACCTAGGGAAGGCTAGGTTGGGATACGCAACATCACGTTTAGCAGCCTGATAGCTGTGTGATAAATGGATGTCTAGGTTGGCTACCTAGGGAATGCTAGGTTGGGATACGCAACATCACGTTTAGCGGCCTGATAGCTGTGTGATAAGGGGGTGTCTAGGTTGGCTACCAGGGAAGGCTAGGTTCGGATACGCAACATCACGTTTAGCAGCCTGATAGCTGTGTGATAAAGGGATGTCTAAGGTTGGCTAACTAGGGAAGGCTAGGTTGGGATAACGCAACATCACATTTAGCAGCCTGATAGCCGTGTGATAAAGGGATGTCTAGGTTGGCTACCTAGGGAAGGCTGGGTTGGGATACGCAACATCACGTTTAGCAGCCTGATAGCTGTGTGATAAAGGGATGTCTAGGTTGGCTACCTAGGGAAGGCTAGGTTGGGATACGCAACATTACGTTTAGCAGCCTGATAGCTGTGGGATAAAGGAAGGCAATCCGTCGACTGTGTACTAACTTTCATAGATCCCCTATAGGGATCTAATATCATGAAAACTGAATCAAAATCGGTTTCACCTGTTTGGTTGTACAATTTTTTAGTTAGCATAATCAGCTTAAATAGGTATACACATTTTTGTATATGACATTGCATAATTACCACAGAGATCACAAACAGAGATTTAAAAAAATCAAGAGTAGCAAGCTCAGAAGATTGGCAGTACTCGTTTTGGTCGATATCGCTTAGTAAAAGTTCAAAATAAACTTGTTTGCCGAGTTTTCATATAGAGTTCACTGAAATTGTCGTCTCGATCAGTTGATCCGTCGGACAAGAATCATGGGAACCATCGTCCAATAAATAAGACATACTCTCTCACCGGTCGCTTAACATGGATTTCGGCAACAAAATCGAAGAACCCGTTTTTTTAACTGTCAATTATTTTGTGCAAGTCAGTGCATTGATGATGTGGATGACATGTGGAATTTTCAGAGCGCCCGCTTCATCACATTGTTCACATTAATTAAATAACTAATCAATTTCAAGATAAATTTACCGTCGTAAAAATTGAGTGCTTCTTTTTAATTACGGATGCTTTAGCAAAAAGCGACATAAAAAATATAACTTGCTTTCTTACTGCATAAAGATCCACAGAATTAGTAAGCAAGTGCAGTTATCATCCGGAAAATTTACTCATTTATATGTCAACTGTCAGTTGACGCTTGAAATTGATAATTACCTAAATTATCAAGTATATTTGCAGGTGATAACTGAACTTGTTTAATTAAACTTCTAACATAGCCACGATTTTCGCTCGATTTTTCCCCTATTTCGAGGGTTCCCCATATTTTTATAGTAAGATATTTAACTTCCCTGTCCGTATTTTTGCATTTCTTTTGACATCTTCGTGTCTGTATCAGCTTGTAGTAAGATTTAAGGCTGTACCTCTTGGAGGCGGGGTCGGCGAGCCTGACGGCGTCCATGAGTCCATTGAAGAAGGTGGTGGCTGTCGGCCCCTGCACGTGCGCAGGCGCGGTCGTGGCCGGCGCCGCTCCGTGGACGACGTGAGCGCATGCGCACGATGCTAGCGCTAGCACGAGCAGCGCAACCTGGCGGATGGCAGAGAAATCAGGGTTACAAGTTAGTGGTTGATTTGTACCAAACTGCAATGGATCTTGATAATGTAGCCCCTGTTACAATATACCACACTCGAAATTCCCCATACCAGGGTCTAGAAGTGATTGCAACAAATTTATTCCCATGAGGCAAGCATTGCCACCCAAAATTTTTACTGTCTCCGGAATAGACATAATACATGACACTTAGAGAAAAATGACGTCAGATACCCACTGAACGTACTACCTGTTCGGAAGAAAATATTAATTAGCTCTGCTAAATAACAAAGGAAGATAGGGAAATCAAAACCCGAATTGCTCTGCCTGGCTTTAGCGAGTGGGTATCATGACGTCATTTTCATAGAATTTTGATTGAATGGAATCGGTGTGTTGAATTTTGAACGTTCAAGGCTCGTGCTGTGGGAAATACACGCAAGCTTGAATTGTGACACGTGCTTCTAGAAAACCATACTAACGAGGTTTTGTTGCACATAATAATTGATGACAAAAACCCACAAAGCAGCTGCTGTTATTTTGTACAGCCAATGAATGGACCAAATAAACAAGTCGAGGATTGTACGCAGCCCTTGTCTGACATTCTTCGGGACGTGAATTATTGTGTTTGCGTCCTTCGGGGGTTGAAAAGACAGTATGAGTCCTTAAAAGAAGCAGGCACTGCTTTTTCAAGAGTTTATGACTAAGATCAGCTTTCAATGGAGCTTTAGCACTAAGGGAAAAATGACGTCATATACCCACTAAGAAAGGCCAGTTGGATTGACATTTCCCTGTCTTCCTTAGAGCTAATAATATTTTTTGCGGACCTTTTTAACCAAAGACGACAGAGAAATCAAAACCATGACTTTTCTTAGAGGGAATTTGACGTATTTTTTCGTTTATTCGAACAGGTCGATTCCTCTTTGCTAGATGTTTGTTTTTAGAAACTAAACACCCATTACAGATCAGTGTCCGCACCGGGATTCGATTCCGTATCTCTCACCTTGCAGGCACGAGCGCATTTACTTTTCCGTCTAGGGTAAAAGAACGATTCTGGATGGGGTTTTTTATTTTATTTTTTGGGAATGTTTTCAGCAATGTTGCGCCCTATTTTATATTTTTTTTGAGATGAGCAAAGATCAAAGGTGAATTTAAAAAATTTAAAACACAGATTCAGGAAAAATTGTACTTTTAATGATTAAATCAATAAACTGGAAAATTATCCACAACCGGGCAGGCCTGCCCGGTTTTGGATGTGTCAATATTAAAAAACTGAAAAATTTGGTGTTGTTGCCCCAGACATAAGAAACCCATTTTTGAAGACCGGAACAAAATAAAATCGAAATTGAAAAAGATATGAACATGCTAAGTGCAAAAATGTTGTGCCATTTCTGGATGGTTTTGAATTTGAATAACAATGAAATGATACAATATTAAAAAATAGTACAGAATGCCCATTACCGCCATTTGGAGTGCTTCCTTGGAGGATTTACGGGGCATTACTATAACGAAAACAAACCAAAATCAGCACATGTCATCCTACACACCTCAACATTAACCTCAATCGCACAAAAAAATGTTGCAAAATGAACATTTTTCCAGCCTTCTGCGTTTAATATAACAACTTCCCAAAAATATGTGATTGCATTTCTAATGTTGTGGTGATTTTCATAAATCTATTGCCAAAAGAAATATAACATTGCGTTCATAATTACCTGAGATATTAACTGTTTTATCATAAGCTGCAATCTGCTAAATCTTCGCAGCCATAGAAAGACATCATCTGACCAGTTGATTTACATTTCTGCGATTTTTTCTTCGCAGGAGATAGCGGCACTTGGTAGCAATATTTAGAACAAACGCTTATTGACTAAGCAAACGATTAGCGCAAAATTCAAAACTGTAGCGGGTCGTCTCAGTTCGCTACGCGACGAGAAGAAAACCCATCCAGATACGGGCACGAAATCCAGAACCGTTCTTTTACCCTATATCTTCAATTTGACATGTTTTTGAAATACAACCCACAAAAAAATAACAGTTGGCCACCTATCTAACAATTAAGAGCACGAAAACCTCATCGGTTGAAAGAAAACAAGGAAATCATGACCCAAATGGTAATTCTTCGTCAATATTTAAACCAATTATTTTCTTAAGCATACAAAGTATTGTGAATTTAACCCACATGATCACGATGACCATATAGGTACCTATTTTCAATGATTAGAAATAGAAGATAGCTTTCCAGAAGTTTGGTAGCTTAGCTGTTATAGATAGTTTTAATGAAAAATTACGTGCTTAATTAGGCATCATGGGTCTTATAAAGGTAAGAAGGTTTATACTCTTGCAATCTATTTTCACTATATCTGAGTAAAATTTCCATTGAAAAATACCAGGTAATCTTTCTCTTTTGCCCATACAGACGTCTTATTCTTTTGAAGCATTAAGAAATGATAAAAACAGCTAAAGTTATGTTACACGTCTAGCTAAGGACAAAACGCGGGCGAACCCAAAGAAAAATTAATGTTTTACTGCGAAATTATAAATCGACCCATGTCACTTGTTGCCCGGCACGCAGGGCTTTGTATATATGGGTGAGGCCCAAAAACTGGTTGCCATGGTGATACCTTCCGGTGGTCAAGACGATGACCCCGGTTTGACCACAAAGTATCGGTGGAAGAACGACTGGCTGTTAAAATGTTATTCCCTAGATTTTAAGTTATTTAGCATGTCACAATCGCGGTCCGATAATCTCTGGTACTTTTCCAGTCTGATGCCTCGAGGGGCGATAACGGGAGGGGTGTACCTGTTAACGTTATGTGCAATAGCATGTGGCTTCAAGACAACATCTAGATAGAGATAGTTGGACGAGATTTGTCTGTCTTCATAGGCAGAAGGGTCCATACAGTATACTGGCTAATAAAGTGAATGGCAAATACACGTTGCCTGTACGGTAGGTAATAGTTATTAGAAACGAAATACAAGTACGTACACACACATTTTAGAATGATATTTCGTTTCTTATAATAATTACTGGGCTAATCTCTTTCAAGGACGTCATTAAACCCTAAAAAAATGGGGTTTGATTTCCCTATTTTCTTTGGTTGAAAATGTTCACAAAAATTAGTATTGGCTCTGAAGTTTAACAAATGAAGATAATATGAGGAAATCTCAGTGCAACTGGGTAAATCACGTCATTTTTCGGTCTCTTGATCTAGCATTTTTGCCAAGGCAGACAAGGATATCATTATCCAACTGGCTCTGTGAACATTTAACGCCAATTTTCTTCTAGTCCGAAGTGAATTTGCAAGACAAAGTGATTAAAGGTTTACGGTACTGGGCAATCTGAAAGAAATTCCTGAAACCTGTTCGCACTCCTTGTTTGTTTCCCCCCCATATCGTGAACAATATTTCACACGAAACCCAAACGCATTGGAGATCACGAATGAATTCCATCTGCTGCAGCTTGGACGTGCACAAAGATCTATAGAGTCAGACCAGCAATCTGACATTCAAGTCAACATGCAAATCACGCGAAGACGCCGCTGGCAAGGTGTATAATTTAGCTGTCAAATTGGTGGTAAATATAGTGATTCCGGCATGGCTTAGACATGGCATTCCACGGAAGAGAAACTGGTTTTCTTTCTTGTCTATTTTAATTTCCATTAGTTTTGGCCCACCGTGTTTTATAGATTCATTGTCTGTCATTATCGGTCCATCTTACAGAGGCGCCGAAACAGCATTGCCGCAGGGCTCTTGCCACTCTAACTTACTGGGCATGGTATTAATTGAGATAATCATTTTATGCTTACCATTATATGCAAAGTCATTATATACGGTTAAATATTAAAGAGCCTTCTAACATGTATATTTGTCTTCGTAACTATATTTTGATTCCTCACATAAGGTGTTTATAAGTAGCTTGTTATTTGTCTATACACAGAGTAAGTATAGTCAATTTTATCAAACAATTTAAATGCGTGATTAGCTTACATTAGTTATCAGTTCATTCTTTAAAGAGAATTCCCACCGAATGCGTTGGAATTCTAGAGCGTTGATCATAATTTATTATAAATTGCTTGCGAAACTTTAGATGAAGTCGTCCATTCATCCCTATGGCAGTACTCAACACTCATGTTTTTGTCACTTAACCTATATTTAACCATAACCGTTACCTACTTTAGGTAATTATTAGTAACAAAAAATGACACATTATTGTCTTTGGTAAACAACTGTGCCTGGCGCAATAAGCCTTGTTTGCCGAGCACGCTGTTTAACACCACAGAGATCGATCAAATTTGAATTGATAGTGTTGTTCAATATTTGCAAAACACTGACACCAAGAAAAAGTTATTGATTTTTGTCCAGTGACACATATGCCAAGGAAAGCCTTCTCGATTCTTCTCATAGTCCAATTGTTAAAATAGACAAGGTCAACTACCCATCATTGTTGACAATGATTAGATAATTATTTAACTAAGCAATACGAGGCAATCACAACAAAACTGGCTTCCCTAACAAGGCACCCGACGTCAGATATACGCATGAATGAAAGTGTAATGGCCGCCAAACGCGTTTCCACGCATGGCGAATACCATAAATACTACGCTAAACCACAACCCTCGTAGAACGGCCGCTAAGCTATGCTGTCACGCCGTACCATCAGCTGTACTCAAATACAACCGAAGTAAAGCAACATTGCCCTGAGTTAGGTGCCATCATGCACATGATCAGTTCTGTTCGGGAGAAAGGTTGGAGGGTTTGAAGTTAGTACGACAACTTCACTCGCCTTGCTTATCAACCTCTCGACAGCACGGATTAGCGGAGGAATCCTGTTCGAGTTGCACCGTCCTTCGGAAGGGAAATACAGCCGGTGGTCCGGTGGTGCTTTTCGACAGGAGTAGGCTACGTGCCGGCACCGGGTTTCCCCTCCTCCCTTGGCTAGGTTAGGTTCATCATCACCCTTTCATTCACTGACGCCATGAGACCAGTGCCATACGGCCAGTTGTCAAAACAGTGCGTCGTCAAACAGCAGTAATCAAAGTTTGGTCCACTCACCTTCCCTGGCTGCCCCATGTTCGCTGCAGACTGATGCTGGCGGGACTGACCGTGCTCGCGTGCGCTGAGGGAACGTCAAGCGCGCAAAGTGTACATCAATCGGGTCCGGCACCCATCGGAACCGGTCCTCGAATTCGCCGGGGTCAATGGATTTTCGGACCGGTCTTCTTGATGCAGACACGGAGCTCAGCTTGTGCTTAGAGAGTGGCTAACTGGCCGATGGTCGCCATCTTTATGGTTGCTTGTGATCCAACTGGCGCGTGGTCGCCATCTTTATGGTTGCTTGTGATCCAACTGGCGGGAGGTCGCCATGTTTTCACTGAGATATGCTTTTAGATTGAGTAATGTAAGATTGTTAATAGTATTTTGTAAACTACATGTACATAACAACATATAAAACATATTACCTATTACATATACATATTAAACATATATACATATAACATATTACATATTAAACATATATTTTATTAAACATATATTATGTTTAACATGTATACTTGGACCTAGATAATGATTGTTGACGATTCCCATATACATATATATATATATATATATATCTCATGTGTCTGTGAAAGATAATAAAAATACAAACAAAAACAAATAAAATTGTGATCCAACCGGCGCGTGGCCGCCATGTTTTAATCGACGTTCACTTCTTTTATGGCTGTTGATAATCAACTGCTATCAAATATTTACTGTAAAAGGGCCATTTAAAACCGGCACACGTTGGCTGTCACTTTGGTAAAAAGCCGCTGCGTCCACTGACCGACATTTCTAGCGGCCATGCTTCATCGCAAACAGCTCGCTACCAGCAACTCTCTGACCAGCGCGTGGACTCGATCGGGTGAAGTACACCCTCTGGTTGATCTTCGCCTTGCGGGTCTGACCACGCGGTACCGGCAGTTGCGGGAATGCTGTCGGACCTCTTCTTGTCTACCAGCTAGCTCGTGGCTTTTGTGAATTTTGTGGTTCTTAACTTGCGTAGGAATTGGGTGGTTTTAATTGGCTGCTTGTCGTCGGATTCACATGATTATCCTGAGTCGGAGGATTGACCCTTTACTGTTTCAGAATTCTGATTAATTTTGAACTGGTTAATATTTCATAATTGGCGTGTCATAATTTGTAATTGGGGTGTGCGTTTGTTTACTTATTCTGACAGCGTTTCGCGTGCGATTTTTTTATAGACTTGCACTGAGCTATTAAGTATCGCTTAGAGTTAAACAGTTTTATGCTTTTTGCTTCCCACCTGTTAGTAGCGGTAAATTTTAGTTGGTTGTTTATAACATGGTCCTAAAACTTCTGTTGTTGGAAACTGCATAATGGTTGAATGGCATAGTGGCATAGTAGGTAATGGCATAGTAAATTGTTCTTGTTGTGTACTTTGTTTTGGCTGCTGCTTGTTGCTACCAGTTAATATTATAAAATTGCACGCTATTACATCGTTTTTTTTCATTACTATAATCTATGGATAGACGAAGACATTTTTGAAGTTTCTTTGCAAGGGTGAAGTTCATAGTATCTTAGATATTTATATTTACAAGCACCCATGTTTTTGAGACACATTAAATGTTGCTTGCATGAAGGACTGCGAATAAATCATTAAAATTACAAGGGTTTTCTATGCGAGAGAACCATTTATTTGAGAAATCGTTCGTCATGCTTTCTTAGACAATTATATGAGTCATATTAAAAATGGACTAAGATTTTTCGACAAAAATGATAAAATATGAGATAGTCTTTCAGCTGTAGCAAAGTGGCCCTTAAATAGAGTTACCAAATAAATTAGTTGAAAATATAGTGAAAAATAGACCCATCCTTTAGTAATCCACGCAAAGCAGCAAATTTACTCAGATCTCACAATCAAATTAGGACCCGTACAAGTGAATGGTGAATGATGTCACATTTTTAGTTTAGATTCACGGATTTGCTCTGATTTGAGGAGATTAGTACTCCTGAAAAAAACCAAGTGTCCAAGTTGACCAGGATATCATATCTTATGGGAGAAGTTTCTTCCGGGCAACATTACAAACATCTACAGAATTTTTTTACGATCAAACGACGTAGGCAGACTTTTTTATATCTTCCTACATGAAACAAGGATTCATATATCGCAGCTGCTGGAAATTTTACCTGGACCGCCTACAAAGGTTAGGCGTAAGGGTCAAGTGTCAAAATATACCTACTTAATGTATTGCTGGAGGTGATATTTCCTTGTCCACGCCACAACTTTACAAGACTGTCTGTCGTTCATCCAATGGCCCCCGTGGCTGAAAATTGACACCGAAGATTAATTTCAAGTATCTTGTGTTGTAAGTTCTAAAACAATTAACAAGAAACTCGTTTGTTTCTATGCAAGTTCACGCGTAGATTCTGAAACCAGAATGTGCAATGACGAAATTGACTCTGAGGAATTATTGTATGAGTTGTTTTTATCTTCAGGCGAATTCCGGGTGGAGTTTACGACTTTGTGGTGGATTTTTCGAAATGTCTCAAACGTTGGAATAGACGCTATAATCTTGAAAACATTTAAGATGACTTTTAACGTTAATCTTGCTGCTAATGTATTGGGTATAAGTTGTGAAATAAACACATTAACAACCATCTTAATCTTACTTTACTTACCTTAACTTACCTTACTATTCGGTTTTACTAAGTCCATGGTAAAGTGGATAACTTCCAGATAAAAACACATCTCCACAGTGAAGTGTAAGATGTATATTTAACTGAACATGGTAAAACCGGCCCTAATTAACTTAAACTCAACCAGCTTTTAGCTAATTGCAATGAGAATTACAGTGATTTTACATCCAGAGACTTACAGGATTTTTTTTTGCATTCTATTGAATAACTATGATAAAAAATTAATCATGTTCTGGTTTGAAAATCCTCTTTGGTCTATTTTCAAATTGACAAGATTGACAGGAACGGCGATAAGTAAGATGCGAAGCGATTGAACGTGATTTATTTATATTCTCTTACCGGGTGTACAAATCCGTTTCCGGATGGTATACCTCTTCTCTCGACGAAAATAATGACATTGGATTGTGAAAAGTATCTGTGAGCTTGAAGATTGTCAAGGAAAAGGCATTGATGGTAGCAGCAGGACATGGGGTTGACAAGTCATTATCGACAGATATATTCATTGATAACAATTAATTACATATACTTCATGTTACCAACAGTTACACAAGAGTAAAAATAAGAAAATAAAATTACCTGTAATTATTTTTAGTTGTACATTTCATTTATAAATATTGTAAATACTTTCATTGGCATGTTAAGCCCCTCATAACCCCAAACTCCTTGACCGTCAGGGTTGTCACAAAAGACAACTCGGATTTAGCCCCCAAATTAACCCTTTTTCTGAACAAAGTTACAGATCTCAAACAGTTAGGCCCGAAATCACACAAAATATTTGAAATAGTGTTTTTTTTTGTAATTTTGACCGAAACAAAAAGAACAATTACAATTAAACAGACACACAGACAGACAAATAACAAACGAACGAACAAACAAACAAAAAACACATAAGATACATGAATTATTGTGTTGACTTGATCGGTATAGGAAAGGTCAGGTAGAAATTGTGGTAGCATTTCGATTACCTACTTGAAAAGAAATTATTTCAAGAAGCCTACGCTAGTGACATTTGTTGTTGTGACATTAGTCGAAAATTCTTGTTCCTGAGAAGTTCATTCCAAGTTACTTGCTTTGCGAGGAGGACCAACTAAATTGCTGAAGACCTGTCAAACAACATTTTCGACTACGATTTGATTAATGACTATTATCATTGACGGATTTTAATAATTAGGCCCAAGCATCATATGACTTACGAACTTGATAAAAAAGCTTCTTAGGCCTGGACAAGCCAATATCCTTAACTCTTAGTTAATTGATAACCTACAGAAACAACAGAATGTGTCACTGCACGCGACCGGGTGTTGCAATGGTATTGCCATCAACATTCAACACCCACCTCAACATAGAGTTATGAAAGTAGCAACAACCCCACCTGACTTCTAGCAAACATCTAGCTGTTAAAATATAGGAAACTCAGCCGAAATAAAACTGTTGAACTTAGCGAGTGGGTGTAATGAAGACATTTTGACAAGATTTTGATTGAATGGAATAGGACATATTATAGAATAGAATCTTTGCAGGTGGTAACTGCAATAGTTTAATTTTCCGCCATGCTTTTTGCTGCCCGATTTCGCCAAGAGTTTCCCATATTGTAAAAGAATAGTAGCTAGTATAGAAGCCGTATAGCAAGTTGACAACAACGACACCTGTAAACCCATCTATACCTTGACTTTGAGCGGTGTCACCTTGGCAACAGTCGTACCCCTCCGCTTGCTCGACGTCCTCCTGACAGATGTCGCGTTCTTGCTTCTCACCGTCGTCCCAGACTTCCTCTTCACCGCCGCCGGCACTTCCGTCTTGGTCTTCGCCGGCGCCTCCGCCTTGCTCTTCAACGGCGCCGGCGCCTCCGCCTTGCTCTTCAACGGCGCCAACCGCGCCAACAACAGGCTCAACTCGGGAATGATGAGCTGCTGCTTGCCGGACACCTTGTCGACGTATCGGTTCAACAGGTCGCGGTCGGCGTTCCACGCGTCGATGTGCGCAGTGTGCGTGCGCAGCGCCGTGCGCAGCTCGCGTCGCTGCTCGACGGGCAGCTCGCGCAGGCGTGCGAGGACCGTGTCGTTTCGAGAGGCGA
This sequence comes from Nemurella pictetii, assembly GCA_921293315.2. Taxonomy (NCBI): domain Eukaryota; kingdom Metazoa; phylum Arthropoda; class Insecta; order Plecoptera; family Nemouridae; genus Nemurella; species Nemurella pictetii. Next base: position 6,674,560 of record OV121124.1, read on the forward strand.
CTGCGATGATCTTGCGCATGAGGATGATGGGGCGTTGGCGCTGGGCCATTGTCGTGCGGATGCCTGGAAGGGTGAGAGTGGATTTGGGTTTGATGAACTGATCGCTATGGCATGGGTTGAGTCAATGTTAAATAAAGTGGAGCCAGATTTTCGCTATCTTGGTCGCCAAAAGTACGGCAGATGGCTGATCGCTCCTGTTCGTTCAATTAAAAGCCACGCACGTTGGCATGTGTGATTTAATGTGCCTGGAATATGAGTTATTCACAAAATGTGACAGCTAAGATGTTAGCATAGAATAAAGACCTTTCTTTATTCTATGTAACTAGCCATTATTTTAATATGTTAAACATAATATATTTATCAACAGAGGTCTTCTCATGCCATGGTTTCAATCAGAATTCTTCAACGGCGACTCTGTTAATAACGCAAACACCTACTAAATATAAAGAGATCGATTTAAATTACAGGAAAAGCTCGCAAAATCACAACGAAATAACAATGGTTTGGTATACAAATATGATATGGTCACCCATAAAACAGCGCGATGTTGCCTAACTTCGGTGATTTTATAAGAGCCGGTGTACCAACAGATTGTGTGGATATTTAGTCTTGGTTGGGCGTCGCGAAAGCTAATTAAATTCCGGTTTATAATGACTGCAAAGGGTATTGCTTCTTCCCGTGAATGCTTATTAAAACGCGAACTATGAAGGCGGATATAACCATTAATTCGCAAAATATTAACACAAGTATTTCTTGTGGTGAACATTTTAAGACTAGCTTCTGTACAACAAAAAAAACAGTAGATATGATGTAAGTTTTGTTGGGATATCGCAATTATTTTGACCAGTTTCGTGAAAGAGTGTTTTTATTTTTCACTGATTAGTGTAGGAAGTGCACTGAACTATGAGATTCAGAAGATTTCACGAGGAATCCGTGTGTACGATACCCCCTATACTCTGACCTCTATATGAACTCACATTCGCGAACTGTGTGTCCATCTGTGTGTCCATACACAGAATTGGCGATGACGGGAAACCTCGTCATATCTTTTCCTAATCTTAAAATGTTAGTTTTCAGAAATAAAAACTATTAACTGTGGTATTGAATCATAAGCTACCAAACTCAAACGTTTCCGGACGTTTCGCAAAGCTTATCGTCTACTTCAAACATTTAGACTCTTAGCTTACTCTTAGCTTAGCTAAATAAACCAAATCTCATCATCATCAAAGCTCACCTGTACTCGACGGCGAGTTGACGATCGACAACAACTTCTGCACGGCGGTCAACATCGCGCCGAAGTCTCTCATCTCTTCGGTGATCTCGTCGTGGTCATCGAACTCCGGCGCCGGCGTGGTAACAGGCTTGACAGTCACCTCGCTCGTAACAGCCGTGCTGCCGACGAGGACCACGCTCGGAGGAACCGTGCTGGTGCCGACGGACGTGACGATGGTCGGAGTCGGAGCAACCGTCGTGCTAACAGCTGCAGGCGTGACAATGATCACCGTCGCAGGGACCGTCGTGGTGTCCACAGAAGTGATGATAACGACAATCGGAGGGGCGGTCGTGCTTTCTGACTGCGGCTTGCTACTGAGTTCGGTTGTCTCTATGTGGAGCAACAGGACAGGTAGCGAGGGCGTTGGCTCGACCATTGCTTGAGGGAGCGACGGTGTCGAAGCAAGTTCCGCAGGTCTTGCGGACATTTCTGTAGGTCGTTGCGGCCCTTTCAGGATCACTAGATCTGGTATTAGGGGATCGTTTTGGTCTTCAGGATCTGGACTTTGGTCTTCGGGGTCTGGTTTTGGGGGTTCAGAATCTTCAGCATCCTCAATTTGTGGTTCTGGGTCTTCAGAGTCTTCGGCGTCTGGTCTTTGATATTCAGGGCCTTCAGAATCCTGGGGTGTCGGATCATCTGGATCTGGTCTTTGAGGTTCAGGGTCTTCAGAATCCGGTCTTTGGGGTGTAGGATCTTCTAGATCTGGTCTTTGGGGGTTGCTGGAGTCTTCAGGCCTCTCTGGGGACGGTCTTTCCGGTCGACCCGGGAAGTCGGGACAGGGGGGTGCGAAGCAGGGCGCCTCCAGGCCGGGGGGTGGCCGAGGCGGCGGGTCGAGGCACTCGGGCGGGTTAAGGCAGGGCGGCGCCGGCCACGGGCTGAGAGGCTCTTCGGTCGTCGGCGTCGCCGTCCAGACGTCTGCAACGAGGACGCAGGGTTCAACGTCAAGGTGATTTTTTAAAATTGTTCTTGAGTGATAAACAAATCTTTGCCATAATATTTTAAATTGTGAAATTTGTGTATTTTGATAGTGTTCGTAGATGAAACTAGAATTTAGATTAGTTCTTTCTCTCGCTTACTGGTGAGAACTGAGCTCATAGTTTAGCGTCTCTCAAAACCTCTGTGATCCATATGACAAGAACAAAACTAAAGATATAAATTTTGTCATGCTTCTGGTGAATATTTAATTTTCTTCTAATATAAATTAAATTTCCTGATTCTCTATCAGTTTTATTCTTATTATCATCTTCATGGAGGTGAAAACATAAAACCCCAAGATGGTATTTAAATTCTTTAGGAGATAAATGAAAGAATTTCTGTACATTATGACAGTGTGAGCTGTTCTGTTTCTTTAGTTCAAACTTACAAGAAGTTATAAGACCAGACCTTAATTAAAATCTCTCAATGTTGATTCGAAACTAAACCAAACCTCCAAACCCCAGACAGGCGAGCTAAGACCCAGCTTCAAACCCAGGTACCGATACAAATTCTTAAATGAATATTTCGTATCTTATATTAAATTATTTGTAAATTATAAGAACGAGGGCGATTGGAAGTCACTTACTCACCCCCCTCTGCACGCTTCTCGCAGACGTAGGGGTGCGGTCGGTTGCACTTGTCCCACTTGACGGCGACCCCCTCGACGTAGGTCAGGTAGCTGCAGTAGCTGGTACCATCGCGCGAAGCTGCACGGACGGGAGGAGTTAAGCAACAGTGCGCCGGGCCAGACCGCTGGACGCATCGCAACATATTGTGGGATGGGGTTTCATAGGCTGCAACGATCACTTTTATTCCAAAGCCGTTAGATGACACAGGGACCGCGTACCTCAGGAGATGAGGTGAAGCGGTTTCTGGTCATCCTGCTTCGTGCAGGACCAGGCTGCGCGTGCCGGCACCGGGTTCACCCTCAGCTCGCTGCTAGGTTAGCTTCATCCTCAGCTCGCTGCTAGGCTAGCTTCACCCTCAGTTCGCTGCTAGGCTAGGTTAGCTTCACCCTCAGTTCGCTGCTAGGCTAGGTTAGCTTCACCCTCAGTTCGCTGCTAGGCTAGGTTAGCTTCACCCTGAGCTCGCTGCTAGCTGCTAGGTAAGCTTCACCCTCAGCTCGCTGCTTATAGGCTAGGTTAGCTTCACCCTCAGCTCGCTGCTTATAGGCTAGGTTAGCTTCACCCTCAGTTCGCTGCTAGGCTAGGTTAGCTTCACCCTGAGCTCGCTGCTAGCTGCTAGGTAAGCTTCACCCTCAGCTCGCTGCTTATAGGCTAGGTTAGCTTCACCCTCAGCTCGCTGCTTATAGGCTAGGTTAGCTTCACCCTCAGCTCGCTGCTTATAGGCTAGGTTAGCTTCACCCTCAGCTCGCTGCTTATAGGCTAGGTTAGCTTCACCCTCAGCTCGCTGCTTATAGGCTAGGTTAGCTTCACCCTCAGCTCACTGCTAGGCTCGGTAAGCTTCACCCTTAGCTCGCTGCTAGGCTAGGTTAGCTTCACCCTCAGCTCACTGCTAGGCTAGGTTAGCTTCACCCTCAGCTCACTGCTAGGCTAGGTTAGCTTCACCCTCAGCTCGCTGCTAGGCTAGGTTAGCTTCACCCTCAGCTCGCTGCTTATAGGCTAGGTTAGCTTCACCCTCAGCTCACTGCTAGGCTCGGTAAGCTTCACCCTTAGCTCACTGCTAGGCTAGGTTAGCTTCACCCTCAGCTCACTGCTAGGCTCGGTAAGCTTCACCCTCAGCTCACTGCTAGGCTCGGTAAGCTTCACCCTTAGCTCACTGCTAGGCTAGGTTAGCTTCACCCTCAGCTCACTGCTAGGCTCGATAAGCTTCACCCTTAGCTCACTGCTAGGCTCGATAAGCTTCACCCTCAGCTCACTGCTAGGCTCGGTAAGCTTCACCCTTAGCTCACTGCTAGGCTCGATAAGCTTCACCCTCAGCTCACTGCTAGGCTCGGTAAGCTTCACCCTTAGCTCACTGCTAGGCTCGATAAGCTTCACCCTCAGCTCACTGCTAGGCTCGGTAAGCTTCACCCTTAGCTCACTGCTAGGCTCGATAAGCTTCACCCTCAGCTCGCTGCTAGGCTAGGTTAGCTTCACCCTCAGCTCACTGCTAGGCTAGGTAAGCTTCACCCTCAGCTCACTGCTAGGTTAGCTTCACCCTCAGCTCACTGCTAGGTAAGCTTCACCCTCAGCTCACTGCTAGGTAAGCTTCACCCTCAGCTCACTGCTAGGCTAGGTAAGCTTCACCCTCAGCTCACTGCTAGGCTCGGTAAGCTTCACCCTTAGCTCACTGCTAGGCTCGATAAGCTTCACCCTCAGCTCGCTGCTAGGCTAGGTTAGCTTCACCCTCAGCTCACTGCTAGGCTAGGTAAGCTTCACCCTCAGCTCACTGCTAGGTTAGCTTCACCCTCAGCTCACTGCTAGGTAAGCTTCACCCTCAGCTCACTGCTAGGTAAGCTTCACCCTCAGCTCACTGCTAGGCTAGGTAAGCTTCACCCTTAGCTCACTGCTAGGCTAGGCTATACTGCATATTGAGATAGGAAAAGCTTAAGCGGTGGCCAGCGCCCGGTGCTGTTGGACAGGAGAATGCTGCTTGCCGGCTCCGCATCGTGGCAACACATCAAAGAGGGTGGCTTACACTTCTCGTCGCCGAACCAGGGGTGCAGCGTGGGGTAGAAGACGGCCATGCGCGTGTCGAGCTCGATGGAGTGCTTGTCCGCGCGATAGAGACGCGCACCCTCCGTCCAGCAGGCACGCTGCGCAGCGTGGAACGGCAGCGGCCGGATGTGGTACTTGAACGACCAGGAGGGGTCCTCCACGTACTCCTGGTAACCTGCAATGTGTGTCCGGGGAGGGGGGTTTAATTGTGCGATGGTCATGAACAATTTGTTGAGGGTTTTGAAAGCGCAAGGTGATGGTTCGGGATTAGTTGTCCTGCGCGTGATATTTTGTTTGTTGCGATAGATGAATTTGCCTATGGTATAATTTGGAATTTGGCTTTGGGCTTTTGTCTTCCGTAGATAGGACGATTCTGTGAATTTGGGCCATTTACCATTATATTAGCTCTGGATTGAAGTGAGAGTTGGTTTAAATATTAAGGTTAAAGTTAAGTTAAGTTTGGGGTTGAGTTAGTTGGGTTAGAGTGGAGGTGAGTTAATTCGATGGCAACGGCCTACACGTGCAGTAAAATTCATATTCGTCTGTGAGCTAGGTCTCCACTCAGAAAAATGAAAAAAAAAAGAAAAATGGTAACAAAGTCCCTAAGTCAGTTAAAATGAAGTGCTAAGTCCCCAACGTTAAGCAACATTACGCCATAGTGTCTCGGCTGAGTGACCGTTGAAATGTAGAGAGAAATTAGTGCTCGGCGGGGACAACAACAATAATGTGACAAATAACTCGCTCAACGCGTCTTTTAGAAGAGACAGTGTCATGCCACGTCATGTCACGTCATATCACGTCATGTCACGTCATGTCAAGTCATGTCAAGTCATGTCATGTCACGTCATGTCATGTCAAGTCATGTCGTGGACACCGAAATAATTGGCTTCTCGCCGCAATAGCGCGTTGCGTGTAATGCCTAACGTGTACACATTAGAAGGTGAAGTCATGTCGTGGACACCTAAGTAACTTGCTATTATCGCATTGCGTGTATAGTGACAAGTCTCACCGAACTCGCGATACTCGACGCCTGCGTGCAGGATGCGGTCGATGAAGTCGGCGACGTACGGCAGGACGTAGAACCTCACGACCAGCGCCTGGTCCGCAGACTCCGTCAATTTCATCACCTCGTCGCGACGGTGCCACTCGACCACGTGCCGCGTGGCGTCGGCGTCAGCGTCGGCGTCGGCGTAGGCAACAGCAGGCGTCAGGGCGTTGCTAGACCTAAGGGTATAACAGGTTATATAAAGACAGCTTTCGGTGGGACGTTGAAGCCCGTAGCACGCTGGGTGCGAGGCGGACGGCTGGGAACGTGCGACGCGTTCGGTGGGACGTTAGCACTGATTAAAATTATGTGTTTCCTTTCTGCTTACCGTCGATAGCTGGCGGTTCCTTGTCGGATGGCCTTGAAGATGTCGGCCATCATCGTACTGACGCTTACCGCCGACGCCTGCTGCACAGGAACGCCGTCGACAAGCAAGAAACATGCCGCCAACAGGCAAAGACACACCACCTGGAACAAGCGACCGTTTTACAGAACAAACACACGAATTGACATTACTTTCTTTCACTCATGTCCTCTCCTTTCATGTGCTTATCGTCTAACTTAGTTGTTTAGACGCTGAGCTTTGCGAAAAGTTGGGAAAAGTTTGTGTTCGGAAACTTAGCAATCAATAAACCTGCTAAAAAGTTTTTGTCTGGAAGAAAAAGGGCCGTTTTCCAGTCTGGAAGAAATTCAACTGGACTAAGTTTACTTACATAAATTGGCAGCAGCTGCTTACCCATAGATGTAATAAATATTTATCAAAAAAAGGCCATCGAGCAATTGTAAAAACTTAATTATATATGATCTGTGTTCAAAGTCTTCCCATGCATACCATCACCTAATGTCTGTCGCCCATGAAGGTAGCTGATATTTATGATCCAGGAAATCGTTTTTTATACTTTATAGATTGGTCCTCAAACTCGTTTTGCGTGAAGTTAGTTTGCAGCTAGGATAGTGTGCCATGTTCTATGAGTGTGAGTTCATCTTGCATACTAATGTTTAACTGAGCTTGAACTTCTAGGAAATCTCATAATATTGTGATTTTGTCAAAGGTTTTATTTTGTTTAGTGCCATTCACTGTATACTGATAAAAATATTTTGTGAGCAATATCTCCGAAGCATTAGATCAATGTCCTCTAATCCCGTTTTTTAATTGATCACAAACTAAAACATGTCATTAATTTGGTATGTGACTTGTCCCATCAGATGGATATAGAAACGTATACATGGCAATATCAAACCATGGACCGCATCGTTTCCCCACAAACTCTTGCTGTTGTGAACTATTTTATCAAAAACCTGCCCCACCCATGCACCGAACCAACAACTTTATTGGATCCTCTCGATTCGAACTAGGAAACCCGTTAAAATAAAGCATCCGCTATCGCTTCATCCACATGCAATCTGATAGCCATCGTCAACTGATTTCATTTGAAATCTATACGGTGTCAACTGTCAACTGATAAGATGGCAGAACATGTAACGTTTTGCACTTGCAACATCATCGTGTTGCCACGATTTCAGCTATGTTCAATTTTCGTGATAGAAATTACATTACTGATTCATGACAAAGTATCGAGCATTGCCCATCGAAATCGAACAAACTTTGTCTAGATGACTAAATCACCATCATTAAACTAAGCAAAGAAGTATGAACACAATTATGCAAAGCAACTCAATATAGGTAATATATATTAGCTATCAAATCACTAGCAGAATTGAATTATTAGATCATCGGCATAAGTGGGCTGAGTAATTCCATGAACCACAAAGCTAAATATTATGTTTACTATTTAATATTATTTAATATTAATATTATTCCTACTAAGCTATCCACCCTTCTGCTAATAGACCAAATTCAAAATTGCCCATTCCAGATTAGATAAGTGAATACTACAAATATCTATTTCCATAATTGAAAAGCATTTCTACTCAAATTTTTATCGTCTCTGGAATAGGTCTATTCCACTCAGAGAAAAATAACGTCAGATACGGACGGAGTTTGGAAACTAATATTAATTAAAATAACAAAGGAAGATAGGGAAATCACAGCCCGAATTGCTCTGCCTGGCTTTAGCGAGTGGGTATCATGGCGTCACTTTGATTGAATTTTGATTTAATGGAATATGTGCATCAAGTTTTGAATGTAGTTTAATGATCTCTGCATTTTGGCATTTATGGTAGCTATGTCTATGGATTACTCCAATCAAAAACAATTGCAAAGTTGACCTGACAATCAAAAAAATACTTATATGACCTCACACATAATCGAAAACAACCACATAAACCTGTTCATCTGCCTGTCCTGCCACACAAATACCCAATTATTGATGAAACAAATCGTGTAAAAAGCCATCGTCCACCTACCTTGGCTCTCCTTGCAGACATGACGGAAGAATGTGGCCCTCCGATGCCTTCCTGAAGCTTTATACGCTTCGCACACTGTTCGCCAGACAAAACCTGATCTCCGAATTCGTGTGGGTCATGGACCTCGTAGCTCTGCAAGGTGTTTACCAAGACGGAATAGCGGCGGACACCTTCGGTTGCACGATGCGCGGTCAGCCACACTGGGTCTCATCGCCGGTTGTTATAGATACTGGAAGCAGGGGCGGACGGGCACTAAATTTAGGCCGCGTGCACACAAATGAAGGCTCTGTTATATTCATGCAATGCATACACATTTTGGTTCTTTTGTCTGTAAGTTTTATGAGGAATGCTGCAAATAACCTCGTTCGGTTCAGTAGTAATATCGTTTATTGAAATGGAAATTACAAGTGAACACATGGCACGTTTTAATAATTGAAACTGGTTATTTTTTCGTTCGTTTGAAATATTTTAAAAAAATGCGTTTATTTTCGTTTTTCGGTTCATTTTTGAATATATTTTCAGTGTTCCTATGGTCTATTGGAAAAAAATCTTTGTATTTTTGTCTTCATTTTCACACAGTTTATAACACTTTAGCTATGCTGGTTGGTCAACAGTAATCACTGACTTATAGTAACCTAGAACCACATGTTGTAATTTAACTAAGAAGCTGAACTTGAATTTTAATAATAAAAATTTACTAAATCAGACGATGGTAACGTATTTTTTATTTATATTTCATCTAATTATTTATTTAATGCGCTGGCCAATTTTAATTATTAACGATCTACAAGCACCTTTATTCATAACAAACCGTCACGCGGGTCAATAAAAAGCTTTGTGGTTCATTCTGATGGAATACCGCATAACGAGCCACTAATATCTGGTTATGGTATAATGTCACATTTAATTTGATAGTATGATTAATTTATAAGTAAGAGAATCAAAGAAATAGATTTGTTGTGGACGGTGGATTCTCGGCAAGAAGCTATTCTTGTGGAATCCTGTGGTATTCTTGTGGTATCATTGTGCCCGTGCATTTATTTCTACCCGTTGAATAGAAAAATAAATAAAATATGATTAGAAAATATAATTTTTTTTAAGTACAAGAGCATAGACATTTCCCCTTGCATGTATATTTTCGGACAAATATGTTGGATGAATAAAAATAAACGAATTTCTTGTAAATGACCATAGAATAGCAAAAGTACCAATTACAGATCTTTGAAACCCACCTCGCTGTATCAGAGATGTCAATCTAAAATCATTTATTCCATTATATGTACTGAACTCAAATCCATTATTTCGTGTCAAGTACTATAATTAATTATGAATGACAGCTAATTGTTGAACTCGTTCGATCAATACAACGATAATTGTTTCGTAATTATCTACAGATAAGCAGCACTGCACGCAATTATTGCACCACATTTGCATCACAACACTGAATGAATAGTTTTAACTAATTTTGCAGAGTCTGGTTTTCAGAGCAGCTGAATTTTGTGTGAGGCAACTCTTCTCAGAAGGCAAAGAACAGCGAAACGTGCTCGGGATAAAATCACAGTTCAACATCCTGAAAAATTAATTTGAAGTTTTCGGGTTTGGTGCATTCTCAGAAGATATCTGAGCGAAACCAACCGCGATTAGTAAATTTAAATGAAATTTTAGCACAGCTCTCTTTGCTGGTAGGTCACAGAGCTAGTAACATGCAAGCAATTAACTTACTCTTACAATATGGGAAACTCTAAGCGAAATCCGGGAACAAATTAACTGGCAGCAGAGTAATAAGTTAAAATGCACAAGTGCAGTTATCATCCGGAAAATATACTCTTTTATATTATGTCAATTGTCGGTTGACGATGAGATTGATTGAGCATCAGTGGCAAACAAAGCCGGCTAAATTTTGAGTAAGGTAAGATGTCATAATAAGTACTAACGTTGTTTTAAATTGTACCTTTGATGGCTGGGGTGCTTTCATTTCTTCCCTCGCTGACGATTGTCGCCAGCTCAACAATGATAATTTGGCAAAGTTTACAGTATTATAATATTAATTTTTTTTTGATGGTTTAGCTATCAAAGCGTCTAAATTGCTGGAAAGATAATTTTGATTTTCTCAATTATTTAGACTGAGGAGATGGATGATTTGTAAACAACTTTTTTTAGGAAAAATTTGATTTTTTCTATAACTCATTTTGTTCGTAGCTACAAGTGATTTTTTAAAGTGACGCCAAATATTCAGCAAAATTTTATCCGCCTTTTGGCCTGTAGAGCGCGACGCAACATTTCCAAATCAGAAGTAAAATAAATGAACACACAATTAGCTTCAATAGACACGTTTTGCTACTTAATTCTTACCGATAATCGTTGGTAATACAGTGCGGCACCTTCGCGAAATATCACAACAACCACAACAAGTGATATATAAAGTCGTTCAACTCCTGCTTGATTATCCTCAAGCTCTATAATGCCTAATCATGTTTTTTAACATGATTGATATTTGGTTTTGGCACAGCCAAGTAGACCTGGATCACCCTCAGGCAGCTGTCGACACCAACATGTTCCGTGCGGGTTCTACAATATTTAGGGTGCAGCCCGTGCCATCCACGCGCCACGAGCCAGCAGCAAGCAGGTATATCCTACTGACAGCTCGCTGCTAGGCTAGGTTAGCTTCACCATCAACCTGGCATTCACCGGCACCGGGTTCACCCTCAGCTCGCTGCTAGGCTAGGTTAGCTTCATCATCAACCTGGCATTCACCGGCACCGGGTTCACCCTCAGCTCGCTGCTAGGCTAGGTTAGCTTCATCATCAGCCTGTCACCGGCACCGGGTTCACCCTCAGCTCGCTGCTAGGCTAGGTTAGCTTCACCACCAACCTGTCATTCGCCGGCACCGGGTTCACCCTCAGCTCGCTGCTAGGCTAGGTTAGCTTCATCATCAGCCTGTCACCGGCACCGGGTTCACCCTCAGCTCTCGCTGCTAGGCTAGGTTAGCTTCATCATCAGCCTGTCACCGGCACCGGGTTCACCCTCAGCTCGCTGCTAGGCTAGGTTAGCTTCACCACCAACCTGTCATTCGCCGGCACCGGGTTCACCCTCAGCTCGCTGCTAGGCTAGGTTAGCTTCATCATCAGCCTGTCACCGGCACCGGGTTCACCCTCAGCTCGCTGCTAGGCTAGGTTAGCTTCATCATCAACCTGTCATTCACCGGCACCGGGTTCACCCTCAGCTCGCTGCTAGGCTAGGTTAGCTTCATCATCAACCTGGCATTCACCGGCACCGGGTTCACCCTCAGCTCGCTGCTAGGCTAGGTTAGCTTCATCATCAACCTGGCATTCACCGGCACCGGGTTCACCCTCAGCTCGCAGCTAGGCTAGGTTAGCTTCATGATCAGCCTGGCATTCACCGGCACCGGGTTCACCCTCAGCTCGCAGCTAGGCTATGTTAGCATCACCCTTAGCTCGCTTCTAGGCTAGGTTAGCTTCACCCTCAGCTCGCTGCTAGGCTAGGTTAGCTTCACCCTCAGCTCGCTGCTAGGCTAGGTTAGCTTCACCCTCAGCTCGCTGCTTGGCTAGGTTAGCTTCACCCTCAGCTCGCTGCTAGGCTAGGTTAGCTTCACCCTCAGCTCGCTGCTATAGGCTAGGTTAGCTTCACCCTCAGCTCGCTGCTAGGCTAGGTTAGCTTCACCCTCAGCTCGCTGGTATAGGCTAGGTTAGCTTCACCCTCAGCTCGCTTCTAGGCTAGGTTAGCTTCACCCTCAGCTCGCTTCTAGGCTAGGTTAGCTTCACCCTCAGCTCGCTGCTAGACTAGGTTATCTTCACCCTCAGCTCGCTGCTAGGCTAGGTTAGCTTCACCCTCAACCTGTCATTCACCGGCACCGGGTTCACCCTCAGCTCGCTGCTAGGCTATGTTAGCTTCATCATCAGCCTGTTGTGCCATGTCTTCCAGTACGGCAACTAGACACAGCGACGACGAGCGACCGAGGAACGCTGTGGAGAAGAAGGAGCACTTCATGTGGCGATTCTTCGTGTCCTACCTGGAGAGCTCGTCCATCCACGGACTCTCACACCTGGCCGACCCCAAGAGGGCGCCGCTCGAGTAGTAAGTCATCGCAAGAACGGACCGATTCCAATAAAAGAGAAATGTTGTCAATTACCCTCTAAGAAAAACCAATAGACCTATTCCACTCACAGAAAAGTGACGTCAGATACCCACTGGAAATACTACCAGGTTGTACAAAATATTATTATCTCTGCTAAATAACAAAGGAATTATTTGGAAATTACGACCCGAATTGCTCTATACGGCTTTCCCGAGTGGGTATCATAACGTCATTTTGATAGAATTTTGATTGAATGGAATGGATGTATTTGGTTTTGATTCCCTTATCATATTTGGTTAAAAATGTTCACAAAAATAAAAGGCCTATACGCACAGTATATAAAGACAGTGCATTGTAAAAAATCTACAATTTTCGCCAAATTTGTTCCTGGTCGGTCAGCGCGCTCTGGCTGGTATTCCTTGCGCTGGGCGTGGTCGGTGCGTCCTTCATCGGCTGGACCACGATCCAGCGCTACCAGCAGAACCCGACCGTCATCTCGATGCAGAAGAACTACCAGGACTGGAACACCACCTTCCCGTCGGTCACTATCTGCCCGAGGGAAACGTTCGACAAGCGAAAACTGCAGACGCTGCTTGAGCAGTGAGTATGAGTGCGACGCGTTCGGTGGGACGTTGAAGCGCGTAGCACGCTGGGTGCGAGGCGGACGGCTGGGAACGTGGGACGTGTTCGGTGGGACGTTGAAGCGCGTAGCACGCTGGCTGCGAGGCGGACGGCTGGGAACGTGCGACGCGTTCGGTGTGACGTTGAAGCGCGTAGCACGCTGGGTGCGAGGCGGACGGCTGGGAACGTGGGACGTGTTCGGTGGGACGTTGAAGCGCGTAGCACGCTGGCTGCGAGGCGGACGGCTGGGAACGTGCGACGCGTTCGGTGGGACGTTGAAGCGCGTAGCACGCTGGGTGCGAGGCGGACGGCTGGGAACGTGCGACGCGTTCGGTGGGACGTTGAAGCGCGTAGCACGCTGGGTGCGATGCGGACGGCCGGGAACGTGCGACGCGTTCGGTGGGACGTTGAAGCGCGTAGCACGCTGGGTGCGAGGCGGACGGCTGGGAACGTGGGACGCGTTCCGAGCCACTCGCTTCACACCCAGCGTGATACGGTACGCTGACTGGCAGTTTCTTCCATTTCAAGGTACAAGGACGAGAGGGTGAAGGAGGCTGTTGAGAAAATCGTGACATTCTTGTCGCGGAACAGTCGCTTCGAGACTTTCACCCCCGAGCTGCTCGAACTGGAGCCCTACTTCCCTGCAAAGCCATCCGAGTACCTAGACTACGTCATGAACGTAATGCTGCATCAGTTCTTACAATAAAATCCCCTTTTTTTGGCTTTGGAACATTTTTCATTCCCAGATTGGCTTCGTATCCATTAATTAAGCTTTCTAAGTAATTTAATTTAATTAAAACTTAATGACTTGGTTAACTGGATTGTTCAATGGCTTTATATTATTAAAATTTCAAACAAAAGCATATTTTTGAAATTCAGGGAGACGTATAGCGATTTTCTTTGCGGTTTTTTACTTGCAAAAACCATGTGCAATTCCAGATCAGCTTTCAATTCGAATGCGAAGTCCTGGACTCGAACGCGCTGATCTACTCGCTGACGGAGAACTGGTCGGAGCTGGGCGTCTGCCACTCGTACAACACGCTGGTCACCGACTACAACACGCTCGAGTGAGTACAGGGATACTTCTGCACCACTGTAGGGCCTAGGTGGCGCTTCGTACAGCGAGACTTTGATGCCGTATTGAGACACTTTATCATGTCTTCCCACTGATCTCTATAGCCATGGATAGCGCTTCGTACAGCGAGACTTTGATGCCGTATTGAGCCACTTTATCATGTCTTCCCACTGATCTCTATAGCCATGGATAGCGCTTCGTACAGTGAGACTTTAATGCCGTATTGAGCCACTTTATCATGTCTTCCCACTGATCTCTATAGCCATGGATAGCGCTTCGTACAGCGAGACTTTGATGCCGTATTGAGCCACTTTATCATGTCTTCCCACTGATCTCTATAGCCATGGATAGCGCTTCGTACAGCGAGACTTTGATGGTGTATTGAGACACTTTATCATGTCTTCCCACTGATCTCATAGCCTGAATAGCGCTTAGTACAATGAGATTGAAGTGAAGTCAAATTTTTACATTAAATTTGGTGTAGAAGCGATTTGATCAATTATTGGAATATTTTCAGTTCACAATTCTTGGTATTTCAGCGTGAAAAGTGCATTGGCTTTGAATTGTGAGCCTTATAAGGTAGGTGACAGAATATTGACTTAAGTAATGGGCCTACTGTGACCTACTGTTGAAAAGTGGCTAATTAAGCTTATAAATAAACACAAATAAAAATAAATAAATAAATTGCCACGTGATTAGGGCGACCAAGATGGTGAAAGCCTGGCTTTATGCTTTACCTGCCCTATGCACAATAAGATGAGCAATCCAGGAGATTGAGAAAAGCGGTTGCTGGAGCTCGCACGTTGCAGGTATTGGAGGCGCGACCGATGGCAGGTGGTCAAGAAGTTTGAAGCGAAGTTGGGCAACAGCCTGGACGGAGAGATCTTCATGACTGTCGCCAACATGAACTCGTTGCCCAAGGTGGGTTCACTATCAAATATCTTACTTTTACAATACGGGAAACTCTTGGCTGAATAGGGCAAAAAAAGTTCTGTTACTTGCCTCTGATTGGTAGTCATAACCAGCAAAAATGTTCAGTAACTAAGAAATTTACTTATTTCTCTTCTTTATCCTTATCACTATGACCATTCTTCGTCTTTATGACCGGTTGTGACCACCAAAAATCAAAAAGTATCTCCCATTTCTGTTAAACATTTAGACTAATCACTAATCCTTAATCCTTGTGACAAATTGTGAATCGGGCTGACTTCAAACAAGGCGGCTTGGCCCAACTTTTCGACTAATATTAAATATAAATATATTGCTTACAATATAGAAAACTCTGACGACATTTTCGTACACAATATTTACGGGGCTTTATTTGTTTGTGATGCTCAATCTCCGTCACTTCTAAATCTGCCGCCAGGTTCTTTCTCGCCCAATTGTGTAGTGAGATATCTGGCAAAACTTCAGTTATTAAGTTGTCTCTAATGTGCAAGTGAAAGTACTCTATATTTCACGTATTAGCTAAGCTGGCTGTAAACAACACTTACATTTTCGCGCCCTCCCCGCCGGCTACAGATCTACTTCCACGGCTACAACGACGTAGCAGACATCGGATCGCCGGGATTTCAGATCTTCGACAGACAGTACCTCGAGTTCGACCTCGCCATCTGGTCGATCTACAGCACCCCTGACACGCTGTGAGTACCATAAGTATACCCTCAATACCCTAAGTACCCTCAGTGCCCGCAGGGTCTTGGAACTTTGTCCGTTGTGTTCGTCACCAGCGTTTTGCCACTCGATTCCACCTTGAGTTTCCTTTTTTGATTATACATATGATTTTTTAGCAGCGCCATGAGCTACTGTCCGATACCATAAATGTACGAATCATAGAGCTGGATTCACCAACAGTGTCCCATAATGTAACATATTGTCACAGAGCGCTGAGCGTGTCGCAGCGGCGATGTCGCTTCTTGGAGGAGAGCGATCTGCACATCAGCCCCGTCTACTCGTACAACCTGTGTCGCATGCAGTGTCGCGCGCGCCTCGGCCTCGAGCTCTGCGCATGCGTGCCGCACTACTACCGCTCCACGCCCAGAAGTAAGACACGTTCAGAAGTAAGACACTCCCCTGTCTTTGAATCTTATGACCCGTGTCTTTTCCTCATCTTAGCACGATAGCTTAAAAAAAACTACTTAACTGGGGTATTGAATGCAAGGTCCCAAACTCAAACATTTCCTGTCGCTTTGCAAAGCTGTGCTGCCTGCTTTGTCAATTTGATCTACACTCGAGTGCAAAATACCAGACAATACCAACGTACCAACGTCAGGAAAAAATTGAGTTTGGGACTTGGAATTCAATACATAGTTAAAAAGTTTTTCTGAAAAGATAAGAAAGTGATTTGAACTAACTGAAAATTCTCGTAAAAACTGACTTATGGAGAAAATTGTTAATGTAATGTGCTGAAAATAGTACAGGGTCTAAGTTGAAAGAATAAAAAGGTCTCAATAAAATTTTATCAACATTGGTTGAGACATTTGGCCTGTAGAGCGCGAACAGACACAAATAAATGAAATAAATAATTATAACATGCTGGATTTTTTTCAGCAGTAATGTGTAGTAACTTTATGACTGTTAAGTGCCTGTTATTTGCAGACGTGAATTGGCCGCGATGTAACATGACCGGCTTCGCCTGCCTTCGCCAACACAGAGGTTGGTGCCACTCCGTGTGACATATCGATTCCGATGATACACTTTCATTTGGAGTAGAAACGATCTAATCATTTTATGAATCTCAGATAGGACTCTTGGTATTGAAGCATAAAAAGTTCATCTACTTTGAATATTACAGCCGCATAATTTACTTGACATTGGCTCAATACGATGCGCTATCCATGATTACTGAGAACAGGGGAAACTGCAGAAAGCCAGCACTTAAAGCCTATACTTGCTGCTTGAATTTTGGCACGTTTACCAAACGACAGCGGTTCGAATTCATTCGAAGTTAAGTAAAAAGTAGTAGTAAAAAGTTAAATTGAAATTTGCTAAAATCTTGTATGTTTCTTCTTTCAATTGGCAAATATAACGATTCTACGAGCTAAGATGTAAATTTTTCGAAGTGACGGTTTGGCGAAACGCTTCTGACGCTGTTGTTTTGCCACACAGAACTTCTGACTAACTTGCGGCATCCGGACACCGAGAAGAAGGTCGATTGCCAATGCCTCCCTCCGTGCGATGATATCGCGTTCATCATCGAAAACCAAAAACCAACCTCGTGGTGAGCGATGTTAAACACTTGAGTAAATGCGTAGCTTGACTTCCTCATTTTCACTCTATGGAATGAATATTATCAAATATCTTACTGTCAAGTGGTGTGATAAAAAAGACTTGGAGGTCATGAATGTGGGATTCAAAGAGCTGGAATCTCCAACACTTGAACTGGTCACATAAAGTCGCTAAAGAACATTTAGTATCAAGCGATCATGTAATCGCTTATAATCTTGTTTTAATTGTTGGTAGAATCATGGAGGTCAAGGGCAAGTGTTTTAAGAACATGCGTCCTGACAGGTAACTGTTGATCTCTCTTAACCCCTGACAGGTTCCTGAGCCCGGCCTTCAAGCTGGGCGTGACGAACTTCCCTCGGATGCGTCTCAAGCGCGACATCCTCTTCGGTCTCACCGATCTCTTCGGCAAGTCGCTAACAGAGTGAGACACCGGCTCATAATAACTAACTTTTACAGCTTCTAATTCGGTGGAACTGGGAAAATTACGGTTTTTGTTTCTTATAAACTTCCTGTGAAACAAAAAGCCGGATTTTTCCAGATTCTGCAGAATTGGAAACAGATAAAGTTAGTGAATAGGGAGTCATGGAAGGAGTACGAGACTCGTTTATAGCAGAAGTCTTCGGGAAAAGAAAAAAATGTGAATCTTAATTATAGAATTAGTTGTAAGTATATGAGTTCCATTAAAAGTAAAATGGCGTCAAATAACCACTAAAAAAAGCCACTTGGACATTGATTTCAATATGTACTTTGTTTGAAAAGGTCCACTTTAATATTATTGGCTCTGCAGTTTAACCAAGGACGACAGGAAAATCTTAATCGGACTGTCTCTTAGCGGGGAGATAAAAGTCGTTGGTCTTTCATTTGTAAGAAATATCTCAGCATTTCAATATGGCAAACTCTGCCTTAATAGCATTGTTGAGCCAGCGACAGAATCTTCAGCTGCCTAGGCGGCGAGGAAAGAAATTAAAGCACCACAGCCAACTAGGTACAACTTAAAACAACGTTACTTACGTCATCTTACGTAATATTTAGGGGGCTTTGTTTGCCACTGATGCTCAATCTCAAGCGTCAACTGACAGTTGACATATAAAAGAGTATCTTTTCCGGATGATCACTGCACTTGAATAGTTTAACTACTAACTTTGCCACCAGGCTCTTTGTTGCCCGATTTCTCTGAGAGCCTTCCACATTGTAATTGTAAGATATTAGGTTGTAAAAACTGTTCTGATTTGTGTTTCCTGTCGACAGTGAGCATCGGAGGGACGGCCGGCTTGTTCCTCGGCTGCAGCGTGCTCAGCTTCGTGGAAATCTTCTACTTCTTCACGCTGCGTCTCTTCTGGTTCGTCCGCTTCCGCTACAAGCAACGCACGACGGTCGAAGCTCCGTTACCTTCACGAGTGTCATCTTAGCATCTTCACTGTGCTTGTCAATCATTTCTTACAGGTTTTGACGGCTTTAATCCGTTTTGATTGATTTGTGGTCCTGAATTGGACATGTTTTGTCGGTGTTTCGTACACGCTAAGCGTTTTCACAGGCATGACTTGACACTTGCTATTATTTAACCAAAAAACACAGATTTCATTCAAAGAAAAATATCATCGAATTCCCACTAAAAAAGCCACATGGGTTTTGATATCCCTTTGTTCTTTGATTTAAAACGTCCACAAAAAATTATAATTGGCTCTAGTTTAGCCAAAGAAGATAGAGAAATCTCAGTCCAAATATAGCTTTTCATAGTATGTCTTTGACGTCATTTTTCCCTGGATGGAATAGGTAAATTTTTAAGAGAAATTTTAGACTATATTAAAAACTATCATGAGTGATATAACACAATCTTCACCCTGATCATAGTCATAAACTGTTGAAAACGCAGTACCAACTTTTTTTAAGGACTCAACTGTCTTTTCAACCCCCGAAGGACGCAAACACAATCATTCACGTCCCGAAGAATGTCAGACAAGGGCTGCGTACAATCCTCGACATGTTTATTTGGTCCATGCATTGGCTGTACAAAATAACAGCAGCTGCTTCATGGGTTGTTGTCATCAATTATTGTTTGCAACAAAACCTCGTTAGTATGGTTTTCTAAAAGCACGTGTCTGCCCATTGTCGCAATGGATAGCGCTTCGTGCAGTGAGACCATATTGAGATGCGGTATTAAGTCACTTAGGGCTACCTTCTCTTACTCCCAATTTTCATCAATTTTTTTCATTTATTTTGGTGTAGAAGCGATTTATTAATTTAAGGAATAAATTAAGTTCATATTTTGATTCTTGGTATTTCAGCTTGAAAAGAGCATTGGCTTTGATTTTATTGCGAGCTAAAGAGGGTGGATTAAAGAATATTGATTACAGTGAGGACTGAATAGTGTAAATAAACATAAAATAAATAAATAATAAAATAAATAGCCACATGATTGGTGCGACGAAGACGGCTAAAATCTTGCTTCGCTTTACCTGACCTTGGCTCAATATACCATGCGCTATCCACGTTATTGAGATCAGTGGTCTACATCCAAATTTGCTTGTATATCCCTCTGCACGAGCCTTGGTACTTAATGGATAATATTTCCAGCTTTCTTTGGTTTTTGATCGAAGGCTGGTGAGAATTCTTGATGAACACGATATCAATAATAATGTATTGCGTACTAATGTATAGTAATTTACTAATAATTTGATACAATGTTTTCTAGTGGTGTCCTTGTGCCATGGATACAAGACAGAGCTATAATATATTAAATGGTTTTCTACCATACTAGGCTTACTTACAATATGCTGACGCGAAAATACCAAGCTAATGGCTAGGATTTAGTTACATTTCTTGCCATCAACGGAGTTATCACAGAAATTGAATCATTCATTTCAGTCAAAATGATTACGTATATAATATTCCTTTTATATATGTTACTTTTCAGAAAACTAATTGTTCTCTGTGAATGAACATTACTTTTGCAGCTGGTTTGGAGATCAGCATGCAATTTCGTATTTTGATACACCAAATAAGAAATTTCGTATTTTGATACACCAAATAATTCTTACTTTTTTAAACTCGTGTCTTCTCTTAATCTTAGCTTGCTAGTTTTCAAAAAAACAATTTAATGGGTTATTGAACGTTATGCTAACAAACTCAGACGTTTCCCGACGTTTCACAAAGCTGTGCTGCCTGCTTTTATCGTGGGACTAAACTCGAGGGCCATTTAGAAACAAATCGAAACAAAAAAATCACATTTGGTTTTATAGGAGGGTAGGTCCATGTTGTTCATTGTTAATCGGGGTCAAAATTTTTAGCCCGTGATAGATCAGGCTGAAAAGCTAGATTTTCATAGCTTAGCATCTAATTATCCAGTAAAATTATTTTATGAACATTAAACATTGGTGTAAATTGACATTAAAAATAGTAGAGGAAAATTAGGTGTTCCAACCTAGGTACAAACCCGGGCCCACCTGGCATTCCGGGCCCAGCAACGCTGCCCGCGCTGCTCCCAGCATGCAATCACGAGTCTTTCTCTGCCGTGCGCAGCGTCGGCTCCCTGCCCATGCGCAGACGGTAGAGTCGCTGGCACGGCACCTCCACCACCAGGTGCAACGCAACGGCGATGGCGACGCTGGCGACGACCAGCCCGAAGTACTGCATCAGCTGCAAGCAAAACAAGCAGGCTTTAGGATGTACGACACTCTGCCAGCAAACATCTCACCAGGATGTAGGATGCAGGACACTCTGCCAGCAAATATCTCACCAGGCTGTAGGATGCAGGACACTCTGCCAGCAAACATCTCACCAGGCTGTAGGATGCAGGACACGCTACCAGCAAACATCTCACCAGGCTGTAGGATGCAGGACACTCTGCCAGCAAACATCTCACCAGGCTGTAGGATGCAGGAAACTCTGCCAGCAAACATCTCACCAGGCTGTAGGATGCAGGAAACTCTGCCAGCAAACATCTCACCAGGCTGTAGGATGCAGGACACTCTGCCAGCAAACATCTCACCAGGCTGTAGGATGCAGGACACGCTACCAGCAAACATCTCACCAGGCTGTAGGATGCAGGACACTGCCAGCAAACATCTCACCAGGCTGTAGGATGCAGGAAACTCTGCCAGCAAACATCTCACCAGGCTGTAGGATGCAGGACACTCTGCCAGCAAACATCTCACCAGGCTGTAGGATGCAGGACACGCTACCAGCAAACATCTCACCAGGCTGTAGGATGCAGGACACTGCCAGCAAACATCTCACCAGGCTGTAGGATGCAGGACACTCTCCCAGCAAACATCTCACCAGGCTGTAGGATGCAGGACACGCTACCAGCAAACATCTCACCAGGCTGTAGGATGCAGGACACTCTGCCAGCAAACATCTCACCAGTTTGTAGAATACAGGAAACGAATGTAGGAATGCTGTTTCGGCAGAGTTTCCCATATTGAAACATCAAGATATTTGATGTTGTCATGCACCTCCTCATTCACCCAGCTTCGTTCCACCTCTGCTTACCGAGACCCAGGCGCTGTAGTGATGCGTGGTTTTCTGGATGACCGGCATCGTCATCGTGATGTTGTAGTGGGCGAAGGACATGGCGTAGACCAGCCGACTGGGCACCTGCCAGCCTCGCCAGCCGAGGAAGGTGTTCACGAAGCCTGATCGGACACACGAGGACAAGCAGACAGGCGTTAGCTACACCTCTGGTCATCAAAAGCTGGCGGGGATACGCAACAAGACACATTGCATTGGACAATGTTTTTTTTTCACCAAATGACACCACCTTTACTGTGTTACCACAAGCACCATTGTTCGTCGCTAGAACAATATAAACTTATTTGACACTTAATTCTCATTTATAGGCTTCCAAAAGCTGAAAAAAGCATTCCTAACAATTTAGTGCAGATTTTTATCTAAACTTTACACATCAGTTTAGACAGATTAGAGATACAAAAAGTATACAGAGTCATTTCGACTAGATGAGCGGATCAACAAGGCGTCTGCAAAAGGCTTGGGGCCTTCACTGGCTGCCACTATCAAGAAAATAATCCCAAACTTGACCGATAACAATATCTTATGTAAGTACCTACACTTCGGTCTTTGCTATTTCATTTGTTTTATGTTCAAGCCCCATGTAAAATAAAATAAATAAATAAAATAGTAAGAAAATAAATCTGACGTTAAATAAACGAGCGGATTTCTATGCATGACAGACTATTGGTGTCTAAGTGAGTATTACCTATCGGACATCGTGTGGGAGAATGTACTTTAATGTGAATTACCTTGATAGTGCGTTTTTTTAATTAACCTCGATAGTGCGTTTTATGACCAAACCCTTTCCATACCATTTAGATTGAGACTGCATACTTGGATTCATTAAGGCAGAGCTAATTTACTTTTTCCATTCAAAGAAAAATGGCGTCCTATACCCACTGGATGTACTACCAGTTTCAAAAAAATAATTTAACTAGCCCTGCCAAATATCCCGAATTGCTCTACCCAGCTTTAGCAAGTGGGTATCATCACTTCGATACAAAAATTTTCTTGAATGGAATAGGTCTTTTATGTAGCTCTACATTCAACAATTCATAATCGAATAATTTTTTTCTCTTAAACATTGTCAAAAGGCTGCAGCCACAAGAATTCCAAAAAAATCGTCTCTAGCGCCAGTACACTGAAGATATAATTGGCTCCAGACACCCCCCTCTCTATCAGACACCCCCTAACAAGACGTACCCCCGAAGCCGCGCTCGCACGCGAAGAGCGTCCAGGCGGTCGCCAACGCCCAAGCCGGCCACATGAGCGCTATGTGCAGCGCGACGGCCGTGCGGTCCAGCGAGGCGGCTTCCGGTTGAAAGTGCGCATGTCCGGCCAGCAGCACGTATCCGGTGAGCAGGACGCTCAGCAGCCAGCCCAGTGTGACCTGTCGATCAAATTTCGCTTAACCTTAAACCTTACTTACTTTAACAACCTTACAGCTTGCTTCTACTTTCATAAGACTGAAAAAGTTGCGGGACTGTGTAAAGTTTAGGACTTTGGCATTCAATATACAGTTAAAATTTTTTTTCTGGCTGCTTGCTGTGAAAATATTGGAAACTCTCAGAGAAATCGGGCGACAATGCGCTTGTGGAGAACCTGGTGGCAAAGTTAGAAGTTAAATTATTCAAGTGCATATTATATGCAAGATACTTTTATATGTCAGCTGTCAGTTCACGCTTGAGATTGAGCATCAGTGGCTAACAAAGCCCCCTTAATATTACGTAAAATGACGTGAGTAAAGTTGTCTTAAGCTGTACCTAGATGGCTGTGGTGATTTAATTCCTTCCCTCGCCGCCTAGGTGGCGCTGACGATTCTGAGCTCAACAATGCTAATGCGGCAGTTTCCCACATTGTGATTGATGGTAAGATATTTGGTAAGATATCTTACAGTTTTCAGTAAAAAAACTATCTCAATAAAGCAGGCAGCGTAGCTTTGCGAAAACTAAGGAAAATTTTGAGTTTGGGAGTTCAGCATTCAAAAACCCAGCTAAAAAGTGTTTCTGAAAAGAACGATTGTGCGGTCATTACCTGCCTGGCAGTCAGCACCACCTGTCGCAACCGGGTCACGTGCAGCAAGTAGCCGAGGGCGACCCCGATGAGCCAGCCCGTCGCACGCACGTGCGTAGGGAAGAACAGCTTCTGCATGTAGGGACTGCAACAACAGCACGGCTGCTTGAGAACCCAAAATCAATGTACAACACTTTGAAGAAAGAAGGCTGGTATAGACACCGCAGGGGCACGTTGCTGTCCTGCAATGTACAACACTTTGAAGCAAGGAGGTTCTAGTAGCTGCAGGGACACGTTCCTGTCCTGCAATGTACAACACTTTGAAGCAAAGAGGTTCTAGTAGACTCTGCAAGGGCATGTTGCTGTCCTGCAATGTACAACACTTTGAAGCAAGGAGGTTCTAGTAGACTCTGCCGGGGCACGTTGCTGTCCTGCAATGTACAACACTTTGAAGCAAGGAGGTTCTAGTAGACTCTGCCGGGGCACGTTGCTGTCCTGCAATGTACAACACTATGAAGCAAGGCTTAGAAAGGCTGTTTGCAAAGCTACCTTGACGGGCTCGCGCGCAGAATGTTAAGCAGCGGCTGCTGGAGCTGGTACGCGCTTCGGAAGACGACGGCGGTACAAGCCGTCGCCGCGGCTCCCAACAACGCAAGGCCGAGCTTCGGTCTTCTGCAAGCACGACGCGCAGAATTCCGGTGAGTGTGTTTGCTTGCCTTAACATTGTTCCCCTGCCGCAAAATATCGCCAAATATATCACTAGGCTGTAGAATATGGGAATAAATCGGCCGAAATAGCGTTTTTGAGCTGGCGACAGAGTCTTCAGCGCTGCCTAGGCGGCGAGGGAAGGAATTAAAGCACCATCAGCCGTCTAGGTACAACTCAAAACAACGTTACTTACGTCATCTTACGTAATATTTAGGGGGCTTTGTTTACCACTGATGCTCAATCTCAAGCGTCAACTGATATTTCATTTATAAGAGGGTATCTTTTCCGGATAATAACTGCACATGTTGAATTTAACTTTCAGCTTTGCCGCCAGGTTCTTTGTGGCTCGATTTCGCTGAGAGTTTTCCATGTTGTCACGGCTTGATATTTTGATGTGGCTGGTAATTTCATCTGCCAGATTGCTGCGATATGGATGTATTGTCCTCTGTCCGTGTTTAATTCTGTATTTGCTTCTGAATACGTTGATGCGTGTGGCCCTTTACGCTTATCACTTATAAAATAGTAAATTATATAGATTTATACTTTTATCCAATGATTCATCCATCATGCTCCAAGAAGAGTTCATATACCCGGGGGGAAAAGTTCATGGCCTACAATCTTTATGAATTCAAAAACATCACAACAATGTCGTGAATAGTTCTAGGATATTTTGGTTTGGCTCACTTCCATAGTGGGAAGAGCAGAAGTGGTGACAGCCAGAAGAGCTGCATGTCGACACTGGTCGACCACGACTGCGCCATGCACTGCAAACACAAAAATATGACATTGGTATTTGACATGTGAGCCCCATCCTTTGATATCATTGTTACATATTAATACAGAAAGAAATCAAGGTAAATCGATGGCTGCAATTTTGATTCCAATATTTTTGGTATTATTCTAGACTAAATTCTATTAAATTTAATAATAACCTTGACCACTCAGCGCTAGTAGTCAATACGTAAATTTGCAGTCATCGATTTAACTTTATTTCTAACTGAATTAGTTGATAACTTTAGTAGGTAATCGTAAAGTTGATAGCAAAAAAAAAAAAAAAAAACGCTTAGCCACTGTTGTCTAGTGTTAAATGTTGATATTTTGAAACAGCGCCTTTTGGATTTAGTCTCATAAAGTAAGTGAAATGTAAATGGCAGACATATTTTGAGTAGGTATTTACTACCTTATCCTCGAGGGCGATTTTATTAAAATTTGGTTAGAGCAGTCACTCGTCGTTTTGATGAGAGTGTTACTTTATTACATTAAAAATGACAAAAATGGAGAGTCCATATAATTATTTCGTGATAAAAGTTCAGGAAAGACTTAACTAGCGATGAGCGCACTGGTCTATAACCAAATTCAAAGCATTTTACAACGCTGGGAAATCGCCAGACGTGGCAAGCCGCAAAAAAAAAATTAACCCCCCTAGATGAGGATGAAAACTTGACCCTGTATTTACGGAAACAGGGAACAAAGAAAATATTTACCATGTGGTCCTTGTCGAAGAAGTTGACTAGGTAGAGCGGCGAGTGCCAGGCGAACTTGGCGCACGCCTCGACCAGGTGGCGCCCGCATGCCTGCGTGAACGGTGCGTCGCTCAGCGTGTTGAGCAGCGTCCAGGTCATCAACGTCGTGACGGCGAACAACGGACTCAGTCTGCGCGAGACACGCCGCAATCAGCTTGAGTTGAACCGAACGGTTTGGCAACGTTGGAACACAGAAGTTAAGCAACATCGCGCTGTTTGATAGGTGACCATCATGCACATGAATAGTTCAGTTCGGGAGAGAGGTTGGAGGGTTTGAAGTTAGTACGACAACTTCACTCGGCTTGCTTATCAACCTCTCGACAGCACGGATTAGTGGAGGAATCATGTTGTTCGAGTTGTACCGTCCTTCGGAAGGGACGTAAAGCCGGTGGTCCCCTCGGTGCTTTTCGACAGGAGTAGGCTACGTGCCGGCACCGGGTTTCCCCTCCTCCCTTCTATGCTAGGTTAGGTTCATCATCACCCTCATCATCACCATTTCATTCAACGACGCCATCACACCAGTTTCCTCAAAATCGGTTTTGGCGTTAGGCCATCCTTCCATTGCAGGAACAACAAAGTGTTACATCAATGACTTCAGTTGGCCACGCTAGGACCCACCTGCAGTATCTGTTGAGATAGTAGCGGCCGAACCGGAAGTGCACGTGACGGTCGCGGTCGCGCAGGAAGTTGTACGCGACGAGGGCGCCGCTCATCATGAGGAACGAGTCGGTGGAAAAGGTGCCGTTGGCGACCAACAAGTGCGTCCAGTCGCGCGCTACCTCCGTCAGGTGGCGGTAGTTGGTGGCCTGCAGCGTTACGTCAAGGTGTTAGAATTGGGGAAGGCTCAGCGGACGGGAGATATGTTAACCAACCAATTAAAAGTTCTTACAGCGATGTGTGATTTGTGAACTATGAGCCCTGACAATTAGGCTCATGTCTGTGTATCGCTGATCTCAATAAACCTGGATAGCGCATCTTGTTGGGCCAAGCTCAGGTAAAGTGAAGCTAGGCTTTCGCCATCTTGGTCATCCCAATCATGCGGCGTTTTATTTATGCTTAATGAGCTTAATCAGCAAGTTTCTAACATAATTCAGCACATCATTTTAATGAATATTCCTTAACCCACCTTCTACAGCTCTCAATTAAATCAAAGTCAATGCATTTTTCATGCTGAAAATATGCAAAATCATGCAAAATGCAAAAATATGCATCATGCAAAATATTCATACAATTATTAAATCGTTTCTACACTAAAATTTACATTTTGATTCGAAAATCTGATAGAAATCGGGAGTAAAAGGTAGCTTAAAGTGGCTCAATACGGCATTAAAGTCTCACTGTACCGCTATCAATGGCTACAGAGATCAGTGGAAAGACATGATAAATGGCTCAATATGGCACCAAAATTTCACTGTACGAAGCGCTATCCATGGCTACAGAGATCAGTGGAAAGACATGATAAATGGCTCAATATGGCACCAAAATTTCACTGTACGAAGCGCTATCCATGGCTATAGAGATCAGTGGGAAGACATGATAAAGTGTCTCAATACGGCATCAAAGTCTCACTGTACGAAGCGCTATCCATGGCTATAGAGATCAGTGGGAAGACATGATAAAGTGTCTCAATACGGCATCAAAGTCTCACTGTACGAAGCGCTATCCATGGCTATAGAGATCAGTGGGAAGACATGATAAAGTGTCTCAATACGGCATCAAAGTCTCACTGTACGAAGCGCTATCCATGGCTATAGAGATCAGTGGGAAGACATGATAAAGTGTCTCAATACGGCATCAAAGTCTCACTGTACGAAGCGCTATCCATGGCTATAGAGATCAGTGTGAAGACATGATTAATTGGCTCAATACTGCATCAAAGTCTCGCTGTACGAAGCGCTATCCAGGCTATAGAGATCAGTGGGAAGACATGATAAAGTGTCTCAATACGGCATCAAAGTCTCACTGTACGAAGCGCTATCCAGGCTATAGAGATCAGTGTGAAGACATGATAAAGTGTCTCAATACGGCATCAAAGTCTCACTGTACGAAGCGCTATCCATGGCTATAGAGATCAGTGGGAAGACATGATAAAGTGTCTCAATACGGCATCAAAGTCTCACTGTACGAAGCGCTATCCATGGCTATAGAGATCAGTGGGAAGATATGATAAAGTGTCTCAATACGACATCAAAGTCTCACTGTACGAAGCGCTATCCATGGCCATAGAGATCAGTGGGAAGACATGATAAAGTGTCTCAATACGGCATCAAAGTCTCACTGTACGAAGCGCTATCCATGGCTATAGAGATCAGTGGGAAGACATGATAAAGTGTCTCAATACGACATCAAAGTCTCACTGTACGAAGCGCTATCCATGGCTATAGAGATCAGTGGGAAGACATGATAAAGTGTCTCAATACGACATCAAAGTCTCACTGTACGAAGCGCTATCCATGGCTATAGAGATCAGTGGGAAGACATGATAAAGTGTCTCAATACGACATCAAAGTCTCACTGTACGAAGCGCTATCCAGGAAATAGAGGTCGGTGGTCGGAAGGGAAATATCCTACTATTCTAGTAAAGGAAATCTAGTTAAAATTACACCAGAAACCTAGGAAAACTTTGTTTTCTACAATAAAACACCGAACTATCTTCAGCCCCATGGTAGGTGTGTTTGTAATGATCCAGGAGCAACGTACCGACACTTGCATGGCGAAGATCGAGTGGTGCACGAGCATCGACCACAGGATGCTGATGCAGCGGAGCCCGTCGAACGCTGCCAGCTTGCCGGCCGTCGGTCTGACAGCCAGCAGGTCGCTGCCGTTGGTGTACAACGAGGCGCAGAGCAGGTGCTCGTTGCGTGCTCCGGTCGCTAAGGGTGTTACAGGTTCATGTCTCAAAGGCAGTGTACGGATATACTTTTTAATAAACTATTCCATCCAAAGATTAGGTTAGTTGAAATGTCGATGTGTCGAACTCACTTTGCATTAAATTTCCTTCTTCTTCCATTTTTGTAATGAATTTTTGTTTATCAATGGTTCTTATTTTTTATAATTGTGTCAATGCGGTAAATTTAAAATTGTGTGAGTGTGAATAAAATATGTTTAAATTGAATTGAATTGAATTGAATTGAATTGTTTATATATTGGACTTGTATATTGTGTAACTTTTCTATATTCAAGTGATTGACTTGAAACATGGCGTATCGTGAATTAAATTAGCTGTTTTACAATTCTTGAGAAAAGTGCGTGAAATTTCCAATAATCGAACATCTAAGCTGTCTCATTTTAGGCGACTGAATGGTCAACATTGGAAACCGGTGGTAGCAATCGTCGAATTCAAAAACTTGCTCAAAAACTTGACCATATTCTGCTGAGTGCAATGATGCCTGATGTTCTGCAAATGTTTCACCACATATTGAAGTCACACGACACAATTTTACGTGGAAAATAAGTTTTGCGAGAAAAACCTATTTAAAAAATGTTATGGATGCCATTTCGGTGCAGTAAAATAAATCAAGCGCATAAATTGTTGATACTTACAGTGTTCTGTGTAAAGGTCGTACGCAGTGCCTGCTGCAGCGAGGACCACGAAGCAGCCCAAAAGCGCTCTGTGAAGGAACGACCACGATCAGACGGCTGCTCTGCACGCTGGATGTGACCGAAGATATAGCCAAAACGTTGATGCAATCGGAAATGCAGTAACTGTTTGCTGCCTAAAGTTCGGTCGCGCATAGTTTTAAAAGCACGTGAACCTAGTCTTGCTCGAAGCTTGTACAGACTGGACAGTTGCTAACACAGGTAGGAAGCGGTTCTAACATGTGATTTGAATCGAGC
Source organism: Nemurella pictetii (assembly GCA_921293315.2). NCBI lineage: Eukaryota > Metazoa > Arthropoda > Insecta > Plecoptera > Nemouridae > Nemurella > Nemurella pictetii. The sequence continues at coordinate 6,704,490 of OV121124.1, forward strand.
TGCATATCCCAACCTAGCCTTGCTCGAAGCTTGTACAGACTGGACAGTTGCTAACACAGGTAGGAAGCGGTTCTAACATGCGATTCGACTCGAGCTGCGTATCCCAACCTAGCCTTGCTTGAAGCTTGTACAGACTGGACAGTTGCTAACACAGGTAGGAAGCGGTTCTAGCATGAGATTCGATTCGAGCTGCGTATCCCAACCTAGCCTTGCTCGAAGCTTGTACAGACTGGACAGTTGCTAACACAGGTAGGAAGCGGTTCCAACATGCGATTCGACTCGAGCTGCGTATCCCAACCTAGCCTTGCTCGAAGCTTGTACAGACTGGACAGTTGCTAACACAGGTAGGAAGCGGTTCTAACATGCGATTCGACTCGAGCTGCGTATCCCAACCTAGCCTTGCTCGTAGTTTGTACAGACTGGACAGTTGCTAACACAGGTAGGAAGCGGTTCTAACATGCGATTAGACTCGAGCTGCGTATCCCAACCTAGCCTTGCTCGTAGTTTGTACAGACTGGACAGTTGCTAACACAGGTAGGAAGCGGTTCTAACATGCGATTCAACTCGAGCTGCTTATCCCAACCTAGCCTTGCTCGAAGCTTGTACAGACTGGACAGTTGCTAACACAGGTAGGAAGCGGTTCTAACATGCGACTCGACTCGAGCTGCGTATCCCAACCTAGCCTTGCTCGAAGCTTGTACAGACTGGACAGTTGCTAACACAGGTAGGAAGCGGTTCTAACATGCGATTAGACTCGAGCTGCTTATCCCAACCTAGCCTTGCTCGAAGCTTGTACAGACTGGACAGTTGCTAACACAAGTAGGAAGCGGTTCTAACATGCGATTCGACTCGAGCTGCGTATCCCAACCTAGCCTTGCTCGAAGCTTGTACAGACTAGACAGTTGTTAACACAGGTAGGAAGCAGTTCTAACATGCGATTCGACTCGAGCTGCGTATCCCAACCTAGCCTTGCTCGAAGCTTGTACAGACTGGACAGTTGCTAACACAGGTAGGAAGCGGTTCTAAGATGCGATTCGACTCGAGCTGTGTATCCCAACCTAGCCTTGCTCGAAGCTTGTACAGACTGGACAGGTGCTAACACAGGTAGGAAGCGGTTCTTACATGCGATTCAACTAGAGCTGCGTATCCCAACCTAGCCTTGCTCGAAGCTTGTACAGACTGGACAGGTGCTAACACAGGTAGGAAGCGGTTCTTACATGCGATTCAACTAGAGCTGCGTATCCCAACCTAGCCTTGCTCGATGGTCTCAGCGCTACTCACATAACTGCGATGGCGCCCGTCGCCATTGGCTGCGCGTCGTAGCGCTCCTGACTCATGCACGCCAGATCGTCGACTCTGACGTCCAGCAACCCTGACAGGGTGCTGCGCAGATGTTGCTGCAGTTGCGCAGCGCTGCACGACGCAGGCACGCACAGCGACCACGTGGCGCCCACGTGCGATAGTGCGTCGGTCTACGCAGGAGCAGAAAGAAATGTGTAAATTAGACTAATATCTGTTACTGTGTGTATATATGAGAAATTGGTTTTCACTGGTGGAAGCTTACGCCAGCAAGCAATTGTTGGTGGGTTAGCTAGGTAGGAAAAATGTGCGTCCGAACCGGGATACGAACCCGGGACCTTCCGCTTGCTGGGCGGTTGCTCTGACCAACTGAGCTATCTGGCCGCACAAGATTCCTGCTTCGCTGGGTGAGGAAAGGGCTCTCTCGCGAGAGAAGGGGAAGAAGCGACTCGTAACCGTACGAGCTCTACACAGGCATCCAGTGCAAGTGTATTCGACGTCCCCGTGACAGACACACGGCTCTGACGTTATGCACCTAACCTCATTCTCAGTAGAGATGGGATGGATGAGAATTTGGTTTCCACTGGTGGAAGCTTAAGCCAGTAAGCAATTGTTGGTGGGTTAGCTATGAGTGTATAGAGAAACTGCTATCGGTCGCTCTGCTATCGATACATGCGGCCAAATATCTTACCGTTACAATGTGGGAAACTCTGTCGTAATAGCATTGTTCTGCTGAGCTGGCGACAGAATCGTTGGCGCCGCTCAGGCGGCTTGGTTAGAAATTATAGCACCACAGGCATCTAGGTGCAACTTCAAACAACGTTTCTCACGACATCTTACGTAATATGGTTCGCTAATTCTGTCGTAAAACCATGTAAAACGAAATGTAATACTGATTACAACATGGGAAACTTTCGGCGAAATTGGGCGACAAAGCGCTGGTAGCGAACCTGGCGGAAAAGTTAGAAGTTAAGATGAAGAAGTGCAGTTGTCATCCGGAATAGATACTTTTTTTATATGTCAGCTGTCAGTTGACGCTTGAGATTGAGCATCAGTGGCAAACAAAACCCCCTAAATATTACGTAAGATGACGTAAGTAACGTTGTGTTAAGTTGTATGGCTGTGGTGCTTTAATTCCTAATGAAGCCGCCTAAGTGGCACTGACGGCAGAGCTTTCCATATCGTAATATGGTTAAATATACGAGTTTAGATGTACAAGTTTCCCTCACAAACTAGGGGGGTGTCATAAGAGTTGGCGCTTTTCCGGCAGAGTTTCCCATATTGTCATACTGAGATCTTCGCAACATCCATGGAGCTTCCACCCAGCTTCACCCTACACCCTTGGACGTGTAGCTCGCCGTCCCACATTATCACAGCAAGACAATTGATAACACTGTCAACCGGTGGTCAGAACTCACGAAACGCCCCTGCGCCAACAACGCCTCCACCGCGTCCAGCCCGGTCCCGTGGAACCCGTCGGCGTCCATCTTGTCGGCGAGACGCAGCATGGACGTCGAAGTGCGGGCTCCAACCGACACGAGACAATGCTGCCCGCTGATTGGTCCGAGCTCGGGGTGCTCGTGCTGCACGGACAGGCATTGGTCCACGTTGCCCAACTGCACCAGGTTGCCGGAGAGCAGGCCGGAAGGCAGCTTTGTGCTGGCGTCCAACACTGCAAGCAACACTTCCGGTTGATCGCTGAGGGTGAAGCTAACCTAGCAGCAAGCTGAGGGTGAAGCTAACCTAGCCTAGCAGCGAGCTGATGGTTAAGCTAACCTAGCAGCGAGCTGATGGTTAAGCTAGCCTAGCAGCGAGCTGAGGGTGAAGCTAACCTAGCAGCGAGCTGAGGGTGAATCTAACCTAACCTAGCCTAGCAGCGAGATGAGGGTGAAGCTAACCTAGCCTAGCAGCGAGCTGAGGGTGAAGCTAACCTAGCCTAGCAGCGAGATGAGGGTGAAGCTAACATAGCCTAGCAGCGAGCTGAGAGTGAAGCTAGCCTAGCCTAGCAGCAAGCTGAGGATGAAGGTAACCTAGCCTAGCAGCGAGCTGAGGGTGAAGCTAGCCTAGCCTAGCAGCAAGCTGAGGATGAAGCTAACCTAGCCTAGCAGCTAGCTGAGGGTGAAGCTAACCTAGCAGCGAGCTGATGGTTAAGCTAACCTAGCTATCGAGACAACCACAGCGAGTTGAGGGTGAAGCTAACCGAGCTTAGCAGCGAGCTGATGGTGAATCTGGTGCCGGTAAATGACAGGCTGATGATGTATCTAATTTGGCCTTGCAGCGAGCTGAGGGTGACCTCCCAGTACGCAGTGGTAAACAAGCAAATCCTTTCTCACACGTATTTGATTGATAGTCTCCATGAATCATCCAGTGGCCTATCAGGACTAAATAAATATTTTTTTGTTTTTGAGGCTAGTCAGTGAAGACACAAAATTATACCTGTTCCAAACAAAATATGCCTCATTTGTAAACCTGTCTTCTTTCACCACACACACACACACACACACACACACACACACACACACTGACACTGACACACATGTTACACGACGCATCCAACTCACTGCGCAGCGCCCAGAGTTCGCCGCGCAGCACGCCGCTGCGCATCGCGCGTCCGTGACTGCGACACGCGGCTGCGCCCAGCGACGCGGACGTCGGTGCGTAGACGTCGAGGACGGCGAGGAACGCGCGCGTCAGCGTCGCCGGCACGTCGGCGTCGGCGTCGGCGGCGGCGGCGAGCGCGACGCTGAAGGCTAGTAGTGCTAGGACGGACGGCGGCATTGTGATGCGACGGCAGCCGTGCGCGAAGCTTTTAACGGGTCGGCTCGGTTCGGTGATGAGTATAGCGGTTGTTTTTTTTCCGTATTATGTTTGTTCGCACGTTGTGGTCGGACGTTGGATATGATCGACGATTAATTTGCAGGAGTCTTATCTCGTTCATCATGACTAAGACAAATCTGTTCCTTTTCAAGGTCCTTTTCAGGACTTAGAATCAATTAATTCAGAGCAGACACCGTGAAGGCAATATACATCCATCAACCTGAGCTGTGAAAACCTCCGTCTAATGAAATCTGTTTTTGGTTTATTGAAATAAAAAACTCGTTAAAGTTGGATAAAAACCCATGAGTTTTAAGTGTCAAAATTCATGAGTTGTTGATTATTAGTATTAGTATTAGTATGTTTTAGTAGTATTGATATTTTTTTACTAATTATCATTATCAATACCGAATAAATGTAACGATTATTTGCATTTAAGGCTGGTTCACAATCAACTTAGCAATAGACAAAACTTAAAATTAGCAGTAACTTAAAAGTTTGACGTGGTCAAACATTATGTTTAAGTCATGTCTAAGTTAAGTCCTTGTGTTTGTTGTAGACAGTCTAATGGAGATCCATATGTCAAACTTTTAACTTACTGCTTATTTTAAGTTATGTCTATTGCTAAGTTGATTGTGAACCAGGCTTTAGGTTCGAATCACACTAATGCATGAGTTGTTCTTTGCCTCAAATCAATGATTCCGCAAAGCATGGAAATTTCTATAACTATTATCACTGTGTCCTCATATCATGTTTCTGATAAATTTGACATTAAACCACAATACATTAATAAATAAACAAATACCTTACCAGGCTGCAGAATGTAGAAAACTCTTGACCAATCGCTGGCTAGATGCATTTGTCATCTGCACCAGCCGTCAGTTCTCGCTTGAGATTGAGCATCAGTGGCCAACATAACCCCATAAATATTACACAAGCTGACATGAACGTTGTCTTAAGTTGTACCTAGATGGCTGTGGTGTTTTAATTCCTTCCCTCGCCGCCTAGGCAGCTGACGATACTGCGCTCAACAACACTATTTCAGAAGTGTTTCTCGTATTCTATCTTCGATCGCCTAGCTGTAGATAGTTGAATAAAGAACTGAAATCAGACTGAAAATGTTTGCATACACTGAGGCTTGCCTCAAGGCAAAGATATTGCACAGATTGGGGTATGCACATCTCGTATCTAATAACAGGTGGCCGGTATTTTTGTGGATGCTTTCTGGGGTCAACAACGTCTTTATAGCTTTGAGAAGATTGCGGTCTGGCAGCATACGTGTAGCAGGAATTGCTCCATCGCGTATCTGGTGCCTGTGCCAGGTTACGTTTCCCTTGTCCCACCCATCGCGTATCTGGTGCCTGTGCCAGGTTACGTTTCCCTTGTCCCACCCTGTTCTGTGGAAGGGGGGGTTGGCCCCTCTCACGTGAACCATGAGGTCAACGTGGTTAGACGGACCGAGGTCATTGAAACGCTACAGAAATTAAATTGGAATTATGATGATAACAAGTTTTTAATAGCACCATGCGTATACGGACCCGTTCTGTTCTGTTTTCAAGTCAATTTTTGTTGGGAATTGTGCTCTAGGCATCGTCTTTGTAATTGACCAGAATACCAGGCAAAAATACTTGGGCTGAAGAAGTGGGAATTTCCGTAAAATAATTTTGTCCATCAGGAAGTAATTACAAACCCAAATACCTAACTACTGGCGATGCTTCGTGACTTTTCGTCCAATTGGGGAGCTGCAAGCTGAAACTTGACTATCAACACGCTATCGAGATAGGGATTTTAATTTGTATCTTCACATCTTTAACGTGGATATCAACCCGCACGGGTGATAAGAAAATTAGAATATGCAAATTATATGCAAATGATATGTAAATGATGTCTGCAGCAAATTCTCAATGTTCAATGGTTTGGTTTTAGGGTGTATTATAATGAGGTTTAGGTTATTGGAAGTTCTTTTGTTTCGATTTGTTCCAAATAGACATATTCCACTCGGAGAAAAATGAGGTCAGATACCCACTGGACGTACTACTACAAAATTACTGCTAAATAACAAAGGAAGACAGGGAAATCACAACCCGGATTGCTCTGCCTGGCTTTAGCGAGTGGGTATCGTGACGTTTTGATAGAATTTTGTTCGCATGGAATTAGGTGTATTGGCACTCGAGTAAAGACCGTTGATAATAATAATAATAATAATAATAATAATAATAATAATAATAATAATAATAATAATAATAATAATAATAATAATAATAATAATAATAATAATAATAATAATAATAATAATAATAATAATAATAATAAAAATAAAAATAATAATAATAATAATAATAATAATAATAATAATAATAATAATAATAATAATAATAATAATAATAATAATAATAATAATAATAATAATAATAATAATAATAATAATAATAATAATAATAATAATAATAATAATAATAATAATAATAATAATAATAATAATAATAATAATAATAATAATAATAATAATAATAATAATAATAATAATAATAATAATAATAATAATAATAATAATAATAATAATAATAATAATAATAATAATAATAATAATAATAATAATAATAATAATAATAATAATAATAATAATAATAATAATAATAATAATAATAATAATAATAATAATAATAATAATAATAATAATAATAATAATAATAATAATAATAATAATAATAATAATAATAATAATAATAATAATAATAATAATAATAATAATAATAATAATAATAATAATAATAATAATAATAATAATAAAAATAATAATAATAATAATAATAATAATAATAATAATAATAATAATAATAATAATAATAATAATAATAATAATAATAATAATAATAATAATAATAATAATAATAATAATAATAATAATAATAATAATAATAATAATAATAATAATAATAATAATAATAATAATAATAATAATAATAATAATAATAATAATAATAATAATAATAATAATAATAATAATAATAATAATAATAATAATAATAATAATAATAATAATAATAATAATAATAATAATAATAATAATAATAATAATAATAATAATAATAATAATAATAATAATAATAATAATAATAATAATAATAATAATAATAATAATAATAATAATAATAATAATAATAATAATAATAATAATAATAATAATAATAATAATAATAATAATAATAATAATAATAATAATAATAATAATAATAATAATAATAATAATAATAATAATAATAATAATAATAATAATAATAATAATAATAATAATAATAATAATAATAATAATAATAATAATAATAATAATAATAATAATAATAATAATAATAATAATAATAATAATAATAATAATAATAATAATAATAATAATAATAATAATAATAATAATAATAATAATAATAATAATAATAATAATAATAATAATAATAATAATAATAATAATAATAATAATAATAATAATAATAATAATAATAATAATAATAATAATAATAATAATAATAATAATAATAATAATAATAATAATAATAATAATAATAATAATAATAATAATAATAATAATAATAATAATAATAATTGTTTATTGTCATAGAGGTAAACATATACATTTTGTTTGAGACAGTCAAGAGATGAAAAGTAAAATATATCACAGTTGGTCACAGAACTCATTAATGCTGTAAAAGCATTTGTTGGTCAAATACTCTTTTACATTTTTTCAAATTTTATTAGAGCAGCAGCTTTGCGAAAAGTCGGGAAAAGTTCGAGTTTCTTCTGAAAACAGTTCTTCTAGAAACTAGAAGAAAGAATTAGAAAAAGAAACGAGGGTCAATAAAGAAATAAAATACACTATTTTTTCGTGTAAGTTGGTGTATTTTTGCGCTGAACAGACAAAACGCCAAAGCCGATTGTGATAAAAAAATGTGTAAGACCCTTCGCAATCTCTGATCTTGGACCGGGCACGTTTTCGAAGCAAAACGGTCGTGGTTTTGTTGTAAATCAGTTTTTATGCTGATTATGTGCGATGTCAGGTGAGTTTTGGGTGATTCGGCCCGTGCTGTCCAAGCAGGTTATCGAAGGAAGAATGTGACCCCGCTGCGGGCAGCCACAAATCTTTGTGCAACGTGAAACCTCGAGCCCAATAAACAGTATTGTGCGATTTACCCAGCATGTGCCGTTTACCAACCTGCAATCCCCAAAAGTTAACCCTATACCAGCGCTCGATCTTCAAAATTTCTATTTCTATTTACTATTCCACTCAGAGATAAATGACGTCAGATACCCACTGGATGTACTACACGTTTGGAAAAAAATATTAATTAGCTCTGCTAAATAACAAAGGAAGATAGAGAAATCAAAACCCGAATTGCTTTGCCTGGCTTTAGCGAGTGGGTATCATGACGTCATTTTGATTGAATTTAGATTGAATGAAATAGGTGTGTATACCAATAGACCACACTCAAAATTCAATTCTAGTGACGATAGTTATTTGGGTGGCAATGCTTTTTTTATGTGAATAAATTTGTTTTAATCACTTATTGACTCTGGAATGGGCAATTTTAAAAGTGTCCTATTTCTTCCAATACTAGCTTTGTGTGTGTGGAAATCCGAGACCAGTTGTCAGGGGCAACAGGAATTGTATTTTTGCCATTTTGTTTATCTGGAATCCGATTCTGCGAAGTCGATTTTGAGGAGCTCTGAATTTATTTTCCATTTCAATAAACGATATTTCTTTTAGAATATAGATAGAACTATAAATTGGGAGATAGAAATGGGAAGAAATGGAAACGAAGTTCTCACAACGTCTGTCTTCAAATTCGTTTGTACGAAATACTGCACATTTTCTTAGATTTTAATTACTTCCAACAGAACAATATGTTTTTATAGCTTGAAAATTGTGAAACAACGTGTTTCACGATTCTAGCTTTCTAATGTTTTTGTTTAGTCTAGATTCTAAAGAACCTGTTTATTTTTCCTTCGTATATTCATCAAATTCTGACCAAAACGTAAGTTTGCCTTGCATAAATCCTTGAAATCAACCAAACTTCACGGTTTACTTTTTAAATTGGTAATTAAAAAAAACCAGTCTTCGAATTAGAATTATAAAAATCATAAAAATTCCTCTACTGAAAGAAAAAATATCAGTTTGTCAATTCCCATAGGAAAGTGGTTATAACTTTCGTAAATTTACATAAGCCTTTAATTCTCGTAATATCAATGGGTAAATGATTATTACAATGATTTATACCTGCCACAATATTGGATCTTTGTCTCTTATCAATATGCTGTCAATTTTATAAAGTCTAAAATTCTCTATATTCCTCGTTTCATGGTTATGTAATCTGTAATTTTGTATTGAGTCATTACGCTTTTTTCCAGACTACAAAAATACATATGTGACACTGAAAGCAAATTGAAATTAATTACCTATGTCCGTCACAAGTCTTCGTCAAACGTCCCTGCTGTTGTTGGGTCAAGTGAATTCATTGGCGCAAGACCTGACGGCCCTTTTTTGCTGGATAAATAATTTTTGCGCAATGCGGGAATGCCGCTATATGTCGCCCATGATTCTTGAATGAATGCATAGAGTTAAGGATTGTATAATCATTCTGATTGACAGACGGGGCCAAAGCACCAGGGTCCAGCCCACTTAGGGTAGCAAAATCAAAAATGCATTAACATTCAACACATTTTTATCTTTATATCTCTTTATCTCTTATTATCTTTATCTTATCTTTATATCTTTATTCTTGTTTCCTTTGCATTACTTCAGATCCTTCGATCTGTTTCATTTGATTTTGAACAGAGGGTCAAGTTAATTTCTCATCTAGGGCATCTCGGGTGATTTTAAGTCCGACTTGCCAAGCCTGGCGTATTCCCAGCGTAGTCTTCACTACTTCTGTCCTAAATTCACTTTCTTATACAACCATCATCCAACTCTTCATCCTCTGTACATTGCTCATTCCATCCTTTTACGTTTTCCAACTATTTTCCACAAGCAAAGCCTTGCAAAATGTCTGGAAAAGTTTGAGATTGGGAGCTTAGCCTAGTAGGCTAAGGTAGCCAGGCTAAGGTAGCCAGGCTAAGGTAGCCAGGCTAATGTAGTCTAGGCTATAAAGGTAGCCTCATAACATAGGTTAATATAGTTTCTCTGAAAACGTAGGGGCCTTTATGAAAGTAATTTCCTCTGTCAACCATCATCTTCCTCTACCTCATCTTCCTTTCATCCAAGTCATCTTTTATCATCACACCATTCCACCTCTCTCTTTGTCTTTGATAAAAATTACATTTTTTGTTATTGCAAAAACAAGTCTCACCATTGCCTCACAGAATTGCGGTGGAGGGCCAGTGATTCGATGCGTAATTACTTTCTTAATATGCCTTTATTGGGCACTCGAGTTTAGACCGTTGATAAAGCAGGCAGCATGGCTTTGCGAAACGTTGGGAGAAGTTTGGGTTTGGGAGCTTAGATTGATTGATTATTGGTGTTTAACGACACACTGGTATGACAACTGGCCCTTTGGCACTGGTCTAATGGCGTCGGTGAATGAAATCATGATGATGAGGGTGATGATGAACCTAACCTAGTCTAGAAGGGAGGAGGGGAAACCCGGTGCCGGCACGTAGCCTACTCCTGTCGAAAAGCACCTATGGGACCACCGGCTTTACGTCCCTTCCGAAGGACGGTACAACTCGAACAACAGGATTCCTCCACTAATCCGTGCTGTCGAGAGGTTGATAAGCAAGGCGAGTAAAGTTGTTGTACTAACTTCAAACCCTCCGACCTCTCTCCCGAACAGAACTGACCATGTGCATGATGGTCACCCATCAAACACCTGACTCAGCGCGATGTTGCTTAACTTCGGTGATCTCACGAGTGGGAGCTTGGCGTTCAATGACCCAGTTTAATAGTTTTTCTGAAAATAAGAGATGAAATGTCTTTGCTGCGTGCCCTGTTTTGGTGTTGTACTCCCTATTTTGGCGTTATAAACGAGCACAAGATGACCATGGGACAGTGTTAATGGAATGAATTGTAATAAAGAGCCCCCTCTCAAAAACTCCCTTTACTTGGAAAGTTATCATCAAGGCCAGAGCGTCACCTTTTCAAACACCCATTTCGCTCAAAATTAGCCTTCACTTGAGGTCATCCGATTTGGCAAACCTTAATTCGAAATTGCGACTAAAAAAAATATATCTATTTGTATGGAGTGATTCGAACCAAAATGCAAATACTCGTTCCATGTTCGGCAGAAATTTATTATTAGAAATAAAATATTTATTCTAAAATTTGTGTCCGTCCCGGTTCGGAAAGTAATCTTAGAATAGAATGGATATTTTGTATTATAATTATCAATTACTTAATTTCTTTACATTAATTTATTATTATTTTCCTGTAGAGAGTCATGCAGAGAAGCTCTACGGGCATGGACAACTAACAGTAGCTAAATAACTTATAAAAATGACCAATAATAAGTAATTAATATATATATAACAGTAGCAATAATACTAATAACATCCGGCTCGCCACTAAAACTTGTCAATACGTATTGGCACAGTACAGTGTACAAGAGCAAGTCAGCTAAGCTGTGACAATAAGGAATTTAGGCTATGCTTCAGTTTTGTATAATCATTCATTGTATAACGGGTATTTTCGGGTTTGCCTGTGGGTTTATCGAGCCAAAGATCTCGTATGCTTTGCTAGTTAGGACCAATTGTCGATTTAAGACATTGATGTTCTTGTCCGCACCTCTCTCATAGCAGAAGCTCCTAATAGTTTCATTTTATAATTATAGTGACACAAACTATTTGATAATAACAGTAATTAAGCGTGCCGCTTAAAACTATTCCACTAGCACAGGAATCAGATTTAATAAACTATAGCTTTATCATCATGCATGGGATGCTTCGTGAGTATTTAGCATCACGAGTTGTGGATCTTTGAGCGATTTTTACTCAAATCTGTCACTCGAGTGTAGACCGTTGATTAAACAGGCAGCACAGCTTTGTGGCACTTCAGGAAAAGTCTGAGTTTTGGGAATAAGCATTCAATACCACAGTGAAATCGTTTATTTCTGATAACTTACGTGCGAAGTTAAGGGAAAGAAAGAAATAAGAGTTTAAAAAAAATGAAAATCGAATTCTCTTTTTCTTTCAATAACTTTAGCAGCTAGCGGAGCCAGAAGATCATGGCAGCGTACAAGCTGTAGGATGCATTATAGACTCTGCAGTTCTCTTTAAAGATTATGAGAAATATTTGTGGTTTCGAAATTCATTATTTTAGACGAGTAAGTCACGGAAAGCAGCACGAAAACTTGTCGACTTGTTGGTGTGTGAATGTCACATGCTTCGAGACACTGAAAACCGTCCACTCGAAATAATTTATACAAGTCTGCAACGAAGGTTATAGTTAGAAATTAGTAAGCCAGGTAGAGGCTGAGCACATGGTTTAGGATGCCACATGCTTTGGGTGCCGAGAGATGAAAAACCAGTTTTCTTCTAAGTGGGTTTTAACAAATCACACGAACCGTTCATCAAAATATATTCTTTCACTCTCGTATCACGATTTCGATTTCGTTCATTCTAATGATCTAAAGCCTAAGCTAGCTGTAATAACTTTTGTTCGATCGCGTTTGCTTATCCACATTTGTTATCCTAGAGCCGCCAGGACAAGGTAGCCTTCAGCCATCAAAAACGTTAAGTCTCGGAACCAACCATCTGATTCAAAGATAATAGAAGCTATTACAGAGATAGTAAATTAAATCGCGCTATGGAAACAAACTTCTTCTTAAATACTGAGGAAGTGATGAGATTGTCGTGTTTGCTGTAAAGAGTAGACGCAGGAAGTATTCGGATAATTTCTGCAATTCCAAAATTACGAGTTATAGGCCATTGGGGGGTGCTGAAATGGTGTGCAAAACTCACGAGATATCATATTTGTGAACTTGGTAGATCCACATTTCATAGGACAGGCATCAACTGATAAGGAAAACTGGTTTATCATAACCAAGTATAGGTCCACAAAGCACATGGCACACAGGTATTTACCCGGCTTATCTACACTATTTTCAAACAAACATTTTTAAGGAATTGTAAATATTTTGAGTGGACGGTTTTCAGGGTCCCAAATGTACGTGAAATATTAATCATCTTGCCTATTTTTTTTCACGCCACTTAATTTTTACTTTCTCAAATTAATTTATAAGGCAATTAATAAAAGTAATTTGCTTTCTGTATAATAACTTTTTAGCCTACATTGTAGTCTCTCGTATATGTGTAACATATTTTTTCACTAAACTTGATCAGGGGTCAGGGTGACCCACCAGTTCGGGGTTCGATCCCCAGCTTGTTTTCAGGAGGAATAACATCTCATCTCAGATCGGAGAGCCAACGAATAGAATTGTATGACATTGACACTATTTCCTTTATTTTTAGGTGTATTTCATTATGAGAAAGACATGGTCTTATGCTTAGTGATGTAAATCGGTTATGATAGCGCGGTAACATTGCCGGTAACATAACCACATTCGGTAACACTGAAACTTTCGGTAAAATTGTAAAAAAAAGCTGTATCTTGCTCAATACTTGAATATTTTATCTTTAAATGCAAGGCAAGGCAAAACAATTGGCAGAAGTTGGAAATTATGCCTCAACATGGAAGTATCGTCTTCCGAATAGGATGTGGAACCTTTCGTAAACTCCGAAGAAGACTCTGATCTGGAACCGGTATATCTTGATTCATTGCCGCGGTAATTCTTGGACAATTGCATTGACTATCTTCTGTTCAATGGGAAGTGACCTCGTTATACTTATTTGAAAATATTTCTGTCCATCTGATCACAAAATATATTTCGGATATCACGGATAGGGACACAAGACTCCGAGCAGCAGACGGAAACTTTGATTCTGACTAAACAGCCGACGAAATAGTTTGAGAGTTTATTTTTCAGCTATTTTTACAGTCAGTATTTTTTTCTTCTAACGAGGTTATACTCCCTTGAAAACATTTCTTTGAAAAAAAAATGAGTCTATAATTTACACTGACGCAACACAATTCTCACATTATTATAATGATTAATAACAGTAGCGCTGAGTGATTTTAACTATATCTTGCCAACTCTTCATGATTTTTGAATTTAAGTGGTAATCTGAACATAAACCTAGAATGAAAATATACTGGTAATATTACCAAAATCTATGTTACCGGTAACTTTGCATCTCTACTTATGATAGATGGCCAATGCATAGATATTTGTCAATTTAGCTCTTATGTAATACGATCAGATTATATCAAATTTATACATGGCCTTCAGAGATTATAAGACACATCGACCTTTTGCATGCCATTTTAGCCCTTCGCTGCAACAGAATCACACAGAAATTAATTACGGTTATCTTTTTATGACTCAATTCTTACTTTAATTGCAAATATAACAAAAAAATACTACACGTATAAAATTAATACATTAAATAAAATTTACAATGTCGCCCGAAGCTCTAGGTATACAATATCAAGCACTCGTGTGTAAAAAGCAGACAATTTTATTATCATTCGATCGGTCCGCGTCAATAAAAATTTGATTCTGAGTGGTTCTCGCACGTTGTGCAAGTTTAATTTGAATTACGGCATTCTGTGCATCGTTTTTTTCAAAGATCGGTGTTGGCCAAGGTGATTATTTACCTGGCCACGTTGAACATTGTTGTAATGTTTTTGAATTCTTTAAGATTGTAGGCCATGAATTTTTCCCCCAGGGTATAAGCTCTTCTTGGAGCATGATGGATGAATCATGATGGATAAAAGTATACATCTCTATAATTAATTTTTTGATTATTGATAGGCGTAAAGGGCCACACGCATCAACGTATTCAGAAGCATAATACAGAATTAAACTTAGAAAGTAAATCCACATCGCAGCAATCTGGCAGTTGAAACTACCAGCCACTTCAAAATATCCTGCCGTTACGACATGGGAAACGCTCGGCCACAAAGAACCTGGCGGCAAAGCTAGAAGTTAACTCAAACAAGTGCAGTTATCATCCGGAAAAGATACTCTTTTATATGTCAACTGTCAGTTGACGCTTGAGATTGAGCATCAGTGACAAACAAAGCCCCCTAAATATAAAGTGAGATGACGTAAAGTAACACGTTGTATTGAGTTGTACCTATGGCTGTGGTGTTCTAATTTCTAGCCAAGCCGCCTAGGCAGCGCTGATGATTCTGTCGACAATGCTATTTCTACAGAGATTCTTTTATTATAATAGTAAGATATTTTGCCACATGTATCAAAATCAGAAAGACTGATAGCAGGTGGTATTTTGGGTTGGTTGATATTTAATTTTTGCCTTATCGACTTCGTTAACGATAAGCATCGACAAGTTATACATGCAGAATCTTGAAGAATGTCTGCGATACAGGAATAGAGCGATCACTGGCAATATATTATCATTCATTAAGTAAATTTGGCCAATTAATTTTCCTTTATCCTTCCTATAGTCAAAAGTACATTTATAAAGAAGCCAATCCAAGCGTACTCACGGGCAATGCCACAGGGCGCCTTACTTCCCATTAAACTCATTCCCAGCAGCTGAAATTGAATTCGACACTGATAGCAAAAAGATGACATGACAATATCAGCTGAATTAAGATGTTCATTATTCGTTTGAACAACGCGATCATAAGTTAGTATGATGGCAGCCTGAAGCATTTATTAATTCAGCTAATGAAAGCATTCTTACAGCTTTATATTCTATAAATTCTAATATGCTTTCTGGGTAGTTAGCATACCTATGTTCAACAAGATATAACGTTTTTATTGATTAACTTTTATGATTCCCTGAGAATGCCTGAGGCTTTTGCCTACTGACCAAATGAGAAATCCACGATTCGTTGGCAAGCACGTTAGGTTCCGTCGAGTTGGCTCCCCTACTTTTGAAATCTTGAAATCAGAGCTGAATTGTGTCGCTCTTACAGTGTTTTGAGCTTGACCCCTCGCCGAGAAGGGTCTCAAAAGGGGGTGAGGGGGCAAATTGATGCAGCCCCCCTCCACACGCGAAATATTGACTTTGTTTTCGCTTCACGTATAGAGCGCATTATCAATGTGATTCGAACCCAACTGCAAACATTCGTTGCATTGTACACGGTAAACATTTCTTATTATATAAACTAAATATCAATTCAGAAATGTATACATTGTGATTTTTCACCGATTTTCGTCATGTCTCTTATTCGTTCATCCATTTTCCAGCTTCGTTGTTATTTGATGTTAAATTTTGATGATCTTTCAAAAATGAATCAGTATTTTCCCTTTCCCAAAGCCAAGCAAAGTTAAGTAAAAGTCTTCTCAAAGTAAGAAGGAAAACTGCTAGATTGATTTACATTTATAAAGCTTTTATTGGGGCACCTGCATTTGAAGAATTATGTGAAAGATTTGAAAAATAAAAATTTATTGGAAAAAATGGACATGAATTTAAATTAAGATGCAAGATTATGGGAAAGAGAAGATTTGGATTTTTGGAGAAGGGAGTTGAAGAGTGGAATAAATTGAAGATTGAAGAAAAAAATTTAAAAGACACAAAAGTATTTAGAAAATTATGTTCAAATTAGTAAATAATGTAAGGAAAAATGAAAAAACTCAGACAAAGTAAACTAAAATGTTTACAAATCTGTTTTAAATAAATAATAAACAAATAAAAATAAAGCCTGGAAGAAAATTGAAAGCCACGTGGCATTGCAATGCGGTCTGCAATATTAAATGATAAAAATTATAAAAAAATCTCAACGTTGTATTAGAACGTGTTAAAATAACTATCTGAATAGAGAATGAGCTATAAAATGCATTGTCATCCATCCAAAAACTATCCAACAGCTAATTTCTTCAGATAAAAGCAATGTTAACTTTTGAACATCCGTGATCTAATATCAGATACATCAGATCTAAGACAAGTATCGCAGATATAACATAACCACCTATGGAGGTATTTGGGTTTTTCCCTATCACACTTGCCACCATCGCTAGTGAACTAATGCCTCTACC
The DNA here is from genome assembly GCA_921293315.2 of Nemurella pictetii. Lineage (NCBI taxonomy): Eukaryota > Metazoa > Arthropoda > Insecta > Plecoptera > Nemouridae > Nemurella > Nemurella pictetii. The sequence continues at coordinate 6,721,652 of OV121124.1, forward strand.
GTCCCATCATAAAGCAACGAAAAAAGACAGCTAAACACATGCAGCCAACTCAACGCAGAACGTAGATCGCATAATAATACATTGAATATAATAACAGAAGCGGCCACATGGCCAGCATCAAGTCAATTACTGTTGACCAACCACTTGCAAAAAGCTGTTTATCGTTTGCACAATCTCGAGGAAATCCAGTCGACTCGACAATTTCATGATTTTTTTTCTCGGCCAACCCTAGAGCTGAAAATTCCTCGTTCTTTCACACTCATGATGATAATTAAGCTTTTAATAACACAGCGATGAGTTACCTGGCTTGTAAAAATTCTACTCCAAATGTCCAAAGGGCAGTTGCATAACAGAGCCGTAAGCGTTTGCTCTTCTACAGCCAATCACAGGTGGTTAAAATTTTCGAATGACCCGACAACTTTGAAGTTATCGCCTTGTGTTGGAAAACAGGTATCCAAACTTTAAGCTACGGTTTTTTGGATAGCGTGTGCTTTTTAAATGTCGTGTCATGTGCGATAATTTCTGGTCTGCCATCTGTCAAATTGTGGACGAGATTTTGATGAATTCTTTTCAAGTTTTGTTAATTGCATGAATAATTATGAGATAATTGATGTGTGAATTAGACTTTTGCGCCCGGGGAGGGTGATTCCCCTCCTTGGCAAGTAGTTTCCTATGTCACGTGCTCAACCTTCACCCATGGCTTATAGCTTCACTTATTTTTAATGAACTTTCGTTGGGACTTGCATGAATTTTGAGTGGACGGTTTTCAACGTCTAGAATCATGTGACTTTCATAAACCAACCAGTCGACAATTTTTCGTGCTGTACTCGCGACATATTCGTCTAGAATAATTATTTTGGAAACCAAACTCAATTATTTCTCATAATCTAGAGGTGCTTAAAAAATGTGCCTCTGCAATAGACCTATTCCACTCAGAGAAAAGTGACGTCAGATACCCACTGGACGTACTAGCAGTTTCGGAAAAAATATTCATTCACTCTGCGAAATAACAAAGGAAGACAGGGAAATCATAACCCGAATTTCTCTGCCTGGCTTTAGCGAGTGGGTATCATGACGTCATTTTGATAGGAATTTGATTGAATGGAATAGTTGAATTAGGGATGCATTTTTTGCGTGCCATGGCCGGGGACGGAGCGATGCCCTGAAGAATTTTATACAACAGTAGCGATAGATAGAACAGAAAAAAATAGACTACCTATATAACTAGGTTATTATCGTGTGTATTTTTATCGAAATTTTCATTTATTATGTAAATTTATGCTCAAAGGGCCAGTTTTTCAGTGCCAAGTTAATTATTTAACGACCTGTTAACACAATAACTTCGCATCTCATATATTCATATATAAAAACGGGCCGTTAACGGGCCACTCTAAAATCGTGAATGAATCAACGATCTTGACTAAAGGCTGGTTCACAATCAACTTAGCAACAGACATAACTTAAAATAACCAGTAACTTAAAAGTTTGACATATGGATCTCCATTAGACTGTCTACAACAAACATAAGGACTTAACTTAGACATGACATAAACATAATGTTTGACAGTGTCAAACTTTTAAGTTACTGCTAATTTTAAGTTATGTCTATTGCTAAGTTGATTGTGAACCAGCCTTAAAGTCTATTCAAATCTATGGTTCTTTTATTTATTTTTATTTTTTTTCAAAAACTTTAGATTCTTTCTTAACATACAAAAAAAGATGTCTGGCCGCAATAACCACAATATTTGATTGAAGCTAATAAAAAATATGTAAATTGTTCTATAGATGTTTTGTATTATGATATTCATAAAGATTACTAGCTCCCATCCCATGCAATATCTCATTTTGGATCAAATTTTGATCCATGAGGCAATAAATAATAATTGAAAGCCCGAGAAAGCCCGAGAACCCAAGGCTCCGGCTCCGCTGTTATGTGCATGTGCGCTGTGTTAAAGTGCATTATACATAAAGAGCCCAAAATCTCGAATATTGGAATAACGACAAATTTATTGAGTCTGTTATACGAGTCCGACCTATACATTAGCAGCTGAAAAATATGAATATCTTTTTGCCTTTGCGTGGAAATTGGGATTATTTCCGCAGGGCTATAACCTTGTCAAACTGGTTTATTATTATAAGGCGTACAAAATCAACAATTTGAGTGCCGAGTGTTTTTGCACTTTATGGGTATTTTAACGAGAAAAATATTTTTCGCAAATGCCTTATACTTTTCGATAATGCATGACATTTAAATTTTCACCTAAGGGTTTTATTCTTTTTCCAGCGGAAATACTTGTTTTTAGGTAAGAACAATATTTTCAATATTCAAATGCTTAATCATGCCATAGAAGGTAAAATAATTTACTTCATTCACCAGCTAACCATTCACCAAGTCAAACCATAGAAGGGCAGGAAAATTACAGAAAAAAATACATATTTTGTTATATTAGGGGCCACTTTGTCAGCTACTGACAAATGTTTAGTCAGTTCCAAACAAGGAATCACCATGGCGACAACCAATCGGGTGCACCTATTTTAGCGAGGAGATTATTTGATTTGATTTTTGGTTTTTAAGGTAAAAAGCTTAAAATATACAAACCTTTTTTTAAATTTTATGTACAGGTGATGATAACAGTGCAACAAAAAAATTCAAAGTATGCTTCATATTGCTTGTCACTAACATCTTATAACAAAAAACTATTTTGACAAATTACTAATTCAGTAGGTACACTCCTTTTTTTAAATTGCAGATTAGCATTTTTTTATTATTTTTTTATGAAGTTGGTTATGATATTTGACTCCTTTTATAAGCAAAGAATTAATTTGCAATCTCCGATAAGGTATACCAACGTACACATTGTTAAATTAAGTGCATAATTACTTGAAAACGGTATTTTGGTTCAATTTTACCACAATTTTAGTTAAGTTTTTGCTTATTTACTGTTTTTGCCGTTTATTTACAACTATCGACAGGGTTAACAATGTCTAGTTTAATAGTTAACTTCAAGTTAAGAAGCAAACAGAAGCCGATAGGTTTTCACCAAGGAGTTAAGTTTTAATCCGGATGTTTACCAATCTGGACATTGTAAAACCACCCCATTAATCGAGTCTTTATCAACAATGTGTTTTAAGATCAAAGATGGAACGAATTTGATGCAAATAGGCCGAAAACGTATCTTAAATATTGGCGCTATACGGTGTTTTCAAGCGCTAAAATGTTTCCAATATTGTTTTGAATGTTTTCAATATTGAATTAGTAGAGAGGATGGAGGAAAGAAATGAAGAAGATGAAGAAGAAGAAGAGGACGAAGAAGAGGAAGATGAAGAAAAAACAAGAGAAGCGACCGGAGTGGCCACCCGGTTGTATCACCTGAGGCCCTAGATTTAGGTGGATTTTCCACCCCTTGACCCATGAAAATTTGGAATAAAGGAAAGATATTATTATTGTTTTATATCCAATTCACCTTTTACATTCAATCAAAATGACGCCATGATACCCACTTGCTAAAGCCAGGTAGAGCAATTAGGTTTGGGATTTCCCTATCTTCCTTTTTTAATTAGCAGAGATAATTAATTTTTTTTCCAAACTGGTAGTAGGTACTTCAAGAACTATTTCTTTCGTAAGACTCGTGTCTTTTCCTAATCTTAAAGTTAATTTACAGAAAAACTCTTTAACTGTGCCCCTAACTCAAATCTACGCTGCCTGCTTATAGCCTCGAACTCACTAAAACATGCACGACATTACTAAAATAACGAAACCATCATTTTTTTTCACACAGCTCCAATTTTTGCAAACTTAACTGCGAAGGTTCGACCATGAACTAGTTGTCCTTGAAAATCGACTTGATTCACAAAAAAAAAAAAAAAAAAACCCCACTTCACCTCGCGAAAATTAAGAGGCACCTTGTGTAGCACTCAAGATGGCAAAGTATATAAAAGGCAGCGCGTCGACTCCGGCTTCTGCTTCTTGTGGCGTCGCGATCAGCAGACGTTGTTTTCCGACCTTGCTCACTCGAGTGTGTGGACAGCCACTCGCCCACGCGACGCAAGCATTAACTTTGAGGTAGGTACCTTCTCGAGAGCAGATGCTGTGGCGGTTGGACCAAGTCTGCGTTCGCCTGCGTTTTTAGAGAGTTGTGGAACACGGTTTTATTTTAGGCCCCTGACCGCTCAGCGCTAGCACTCAATATAGTTACCATAAAATTGAGGCAAATTAAATTTTCCGAGCTTTTTTTTGCTGGCTAATTGTGAAAACCGTTGAGAATAAATTCCGGACGACGCTGATGGTAGCAAGTGGCGTTAACGTTGACTTGGTAGGTGACTTTTGATCGTTTGTTAGACGTTTGGTTTGTTTGTATACAAAAAACTTTTGTCAAGTCTATTTAATTTAATAATAACCCGGTCTTATCAGCTCTAGTACCTATAGTAAGATTACCACTAGGTAAGCGATTAGTAGAGCCTACACTCGTTGCAGGATGAGCGAGCCGTAATCTCCATGGAGAAATTCAAACGGAAAACATTTGAAAATCATATTGTTGAAAACGCTGCTTTAATGATCAAGTATATTTTTTATTATTATTTATTTATTAAGTAGTTTTATTTTGCTGTTTAGCAAAATACTTCATGCACGAATCTGAAACTTAGGCAATTCGTTTAACTTGTTATCATATATATTCAATCCAAATTTGGTGCGGATCGGTTAATTAGTTACGAAGCTAGTACCAAAAAACTGAAAAATTTACGGGTTTTTGCTCATAAAAACCAAACGGCTGACCAGATTTTGCTCAAAAACTATACAGCACCTCGCTGAGTCACCACGAACGTTTTTGCCAAATTTTGTAACGATCTGTGACCTTTAAGTAGGCCTGCTCGTTTTTGTTACAAAAAAAAAATCCAAATGCTTTTTTTTCCCCTATGTTGTGAAATTGAAGGATTTCGCTCGCTTCGCTCGCTCATCTAAAAATAATGCTTAAGAAGTTTGCAGTCACAGATTTACCTTTTATTTTATTACAGTGTTAGTATAACTGCAAACATAAAGTTACTTTACAAAAGCTGGAAGCTATGAGTGTTAATTAAAACGTTTAGCCACTGTTCTATAAAGATTAATGTTGATATTTTTAAATAGCGCACTACGGATTAAGTTTCACGAGTGTTGAAATGTACATGGCGGCCATTTTTTTGAGTTTGACCTTACCCTGGATCAACTATGCTGATGCGTTAACGTTCAGTCTGAGAGAGTTGTGTAAGTGTTCAGGTTGAGTTCTTTCCTTACAGCACACCGATGGAAAAGATAATAAAAAGTTTCGTGTACACAGGTGCTCCGAAAGTTCGTTCTAATGTTATTTTTCGATAAATTTGTGTTTTGTCAAGAATATATGACTGTTAAAATATGGGAAACTCTTTGCGAAATCGGGCGACAAATTATCGCGGAAAAGTTATAGAGTAAACAAGTATACACGTGCAGTAAACACATGCAAATATACTCTTTTATGTGTCAACTGTTAGTTGATACTTGAGATTGAGCATCAGTGGCAAACAAAGCCCCTTCAACATTACTTAAAATGACGTAAGTAACGTTGTTTTACGCTGTATTAGAAGGCTGTGCTGCATTAATTTCTAACCAAGCCGCCTAGGTAGCGCTGAAAATTCTATCGTCAGCTCAACAACGCTATTTTGGTAGAGTTTCTTTTACTATAAGCAGCAAGGTATATAGGTTTAGTAAAAGGTTTGTAATCAGAGATAGATGGGTTTTTGCAGAAAGATAGCGGAGTGCTCAAAGTGTTTAGGTTGACAATAAGGGTAATCTATACTGACAACCAAAACTGTATACGCTTGCAAGTGATTGAAACACTTATTGATGATGAAATAATCCATTATTTCAGTTCGTCGTACAGAAAATGTCGAGCAAAGAAGAGTTTCTCGGTGAGCTACCCCGTCTAGCGGTGACAATGTCAACTGCGGCTTCCCACGCCAGCTGCAAGATGGCGCTGACGCGGCGCTACGAGGCGAGCAGCGCCATCTACGCGATGGCCGCGCGAAACGACAACAAGGAACCGGAAAGCGTCGTCGACGTCGTCGGCGCCAAGGTCACCGCCATTGAACTTTCACTTTCATTTCGCTGACGTGCATTGGTCTGGAGTTTGACGTCACTTAGTCTAACCTGCCACTTCTTTTTCCTTACGCCATTGACTGAAATTATACAGGCGATAAATAAAATTCTAGCTGCGAGCATCGTTTTTTCAGTGTGGCATAGGCTGCCCCTACCTGGCCTCGCTCATGCCAGAGCGACATTGAAATACCTATCCAACTAGAAGTACTTACAGCGACATATCGCTTGGGAATTGTTAACCCTGGTGCAGGCTCATGGCTCTGTTTAGTACGTAGGTCGCAACATAAAGCGAACCAAAGCACTGGATGTTTTGATGATACGATGACCACTAATTTCTTAATTTTTCTGTTTCTAATTCTGCGGAATTGAGTCAATTTTTGCTTTGGCTCCATGACCATCTTTGGAAGCAAATGCAGAAATTTAAAAAAATGAGCGAATATGACTTAACCCCACCCGACTCAACCCGCCGAAAACCCAACCCATCACAGGGGCTTGGAATGCCAGACATAATGATTTCGTTAAGTGAAGACTTATCTACGGTACAGCCCACAATGTAAGTTCACGTTTTTTATACACAAAAAAAAACTAATGCCAATTTTAAAAAATAATGCCTTAATACAGCAAACACAAGCGCGCGCCCACCATTATCAATCCATCTTTATCATATAATTTTCCACCGTCCACCCGTCACACGAACGGGAAAAGGAGAATGTGTCAAATTCAGAATCAATGCAATTTGGGCAAATAAAAGGGCGGCTATGATTACTTAAAATTGGCAAACAGGCTAAACTAAACTGAAATCCAAAACTGTACGCGCTTGCACGGGCGTTAGCTCCATTGGGTAATGAACGCGTTAATGCAGCAGATGGTGGAACGGGACGCAAAGGTGCGACGCCTGGAGCCGACGCGTGAGCAGGAGGCGACGTCGAAGGGCCCCGCCGTCGAGGCGTCCGCGGGGCAGCGCGTCGTGCCGGCGCCGTTGACCATGTAAGACTCGCACAGGACGTGATGGGAGGCGGAACACTGGCACCTCTTCCATTCAATCAAAATTCTATCAAAATGACGTCATGATACCCACTCGCTAAAACCAGGTGGAGCAATTCGGGTTGTGATTTCCCTATCTTCCTTTGTTATTTAGCAAAGTTAATTATTAATATTTTTGACAATCTTGAAGTACGTCCAGTGGGTATCAGACGTCATTTTTCTCTGAGCGGAATAGGTCAACTGATACACGAAGCAGGTAGTTAACTACAGCTGGCGCCAGGAGTGGGATTTACTTAAATATCGTTTTAAAAAAATATTTATGTATTTTACTGGGTATTGAAAACTCGAGTTGAGACTCTTGATACAGAAGGCAAACTGCACTCATGTTTACCTTAACTTCAAGCTGGTTAAAAAGCTTATTGGCTATTGGATTAGCTAAGTACGGCTACGACATTTGTTTTGGACGTGCGCATTATCATTAAGTTTACGTTGTGAACGGCTACTTCCAAGCTGCTTGTGAATGGACGTTAAGACATTGTGTTTCCGCTGCAGCGACCAGACGGCGCGCGTGCGCCCCGAGCGGCCGAGCTACTGGCACCAACCGGGCGTCGAACCGCTCACCTCGATGACCATCGGCCAGCTGCTGGACCAGGCGGCAGAGCGCTGGGCCGACCGCGAGGCCGTCGTCTCCATCCACCAGAACGTGCGACTCACGTTCGCCGAAGTCCGCAGACAGGCAAGCATCCGACAGCGTTAATTTTTAGAAACTAAATTACTATTCCAATATTTGTATCCGTGTCTATATTTTTACTCGGATCTTTCACCTGTCCGGGGCTAAGCATTATCCATTATATGCTACCCGGACAGCCGACTGTGAAATCTATATCAAGTTTATTTAAGTTGTTGGGCTCCATGGAGATAGATTCAGGACTATTAATGAACATAGAAGGCGGTGAATCTAGTGACGCTATGCTGCAATCACACACCAACAACTCGACTATAACCCCGATTATAACGTGGCTCCATGGAGATAGAAACAGGACTATGAATGAAAATAGAAGGTGGTGAATCTAGTGACGCTATGCTGCAATTACACACCAACAACTCGGCTATAACCCCGATTATAACGTGGCTCCATGGAGATAGAAACAGGACTATGAATGGACATAGAAGACGCAGAATCTATAGTGACGCAAGAATGCAATTATCTTTGCATCGTTTGTTACAGGTGGACAAGATGGCGGCCGGACTGCAGGCGATAGGCTTGGAGCGCGGCGACCGCGTGGGCATTTGGGGACCGAACTCGACCGAGTGGTACATCACCAACCTGGCACTGGCGCGCGCCGGCATGATATGCGTACGTTGGACCGTCGACACTTAGCACACCTAGCACCTAGCACCTGGCACCTGGCACTCAGCACCTGGCGCCTGGCACTCAGCACCTAGCACTCAGCACCTAGCACCTAGCACCTAGCACCTGGCACCTGGCACTCAGCACCTAGCACCTAGCACCCAGCACCCAGCACCTAGCACCTAGCACCTAGCACCTAGCGCCTAGCACCTATCACCTAGCACAGCACCTAGCACCTAGCAGCCAGCACCTAGCATCTAGCACCTATAACCATCACCTAGCACCTGGCACCTAGCACCTATCACGTAGCACCCAGCACCTAGCACCTAGCACCTAGCAACTAGCACCTAGCACCTAGCACCTAGCACCTAGCACCTAGCGCCTAGCACCCAGCACCTAGCACCTAGCACCCAGCACCTAGCACCTAGCACCTAGCACCTAGCGCCTAGCACCTATCACCTAGCACAGCACCTAGCACCTAGCAGCCAGCACCTAGCATCTAGCACCTATAACCATCACCTAGCACCTGGCACCTAGCACCTATCACGTAGCACCCAGCACCTAGCACCTAGCACCTAGCAACTAGCACTCAGCACCATAGCACCTAGCACCTTACACCTAGCACCTATCACCTAGCACCTAGCACCAGCACCCAGCACCCAGCACCCAGCACCCAGCATCCAGCATCCAGCACCTAGCATGGCTACGCGCCGGCACCGGGTTTCCCCTCCTCTCTTCTAGGCTAGGTTAAGTTCATCGTCACCCTTTCGTTCACCGACTCCGTTAGACCAGTGCCAAAGGGCTAGTTGTCAAAAAAGTGCGTCGTTAAACACCAGTAACCAATTAATCGTTTTGCAGGTGAACATCAACCCCGCGTTCAAGGGAGCCGAACTGAAGATGTGCCTGCTGCAAGTGGGGGTGCGAGGACTGGTGACGGGACACAAATACAAGACACAGGACTACCACGGTATCGTCGCCGACGTGGCCCCGGACCTGCTTCGATGCGCCCCTGGTCGGCTGGCCAGCAAGGCGGTACCTTCGCTCAAAGTGGTCGTCGTCATCGCTGACTGCCGTCTGCCGTGAGTTCTGATCTCAATACACTTATTCCACTCAGAGAAAAATGGCGTCAGATACCCACTGGATGTACTACCAGTTTGCAAAAAAATATTAATTAGCTCTGCTAAATAACGAAGGATGATAGGGAAATCACAACCCGAATTGCTCTACCTGGCTTTAGCGAGTGGGTATCATGACGTCATTTTTATCGAGTTTTGATTGAGTGGAATTGGTGTATTACCTGGATAGCTCATCGTTTCTAAGTGAGGTGAAGCTGGACTTATTTATAAGCTTATTCGCCAGTTTTGTACCGTATTCAGAATATCATTTAAATCAATATTCTTTAACTCCACCCTATAGCTTGCAATGAAATCAAAGCGGGCTGTAGGTCCCTTCCGAAGGACGGCACAACTCGAACAGCAGGATTCTACACTAATCCATGCTGTCAAGAGGTTGATAAGCAAGGCGAGCGAATTTTTCGTAATTCAAACCCTCCAACCTCTCTCTCTCGAACAGAACGGATTATGTGCATGATGGTCACCCATCCAACACCTAACTCAGCACGCGATGTTGCTTAACTTCGGTGATCTCACGAGAACAGGTGTTTCCAACATGTCAAACCGTTAGGTTTGGTTCTCTAACACTTTCCCGACGGGCCTTAGAAGTTTATAGCTCGTCAAAGAGCTAGATGACCCAGGTTAAATTTCACCATCAAATGTCCAATTCTTCAACAGAAATTTTGCTATCAACGTCAATATGATTTAACTTCAACTTAACATGTCGAGGAGGCCTAGGTCCTTTTATTTCGATTTGTTGCTGATTGACACTCGAGTCTAGACCGTTGATAAAGCAGGCAGCACAACTTTGCGAAACGTCGGGAAATGCTTGAGTTTGGTAGTTTAGGGCATTCAATAAGACAATTTAATAGCTTCTCTGGAAACATACGCATGGCTAACATTAGGAAAAGACCTAAGTCTTAAAAAAGAGATAACTGTAACATGTATAACAAGCGTAAAGAAGTGAACAGCGTTGGTGTTTGTAATAAAACTGTGCTATGCTTGTGTTAGACTGCTAGCAAAAGCTATGTTGGTGTTTGGGGGTTATTTTGTAAAAATTTCGCTAGAGAAGTCACTCATCTTCTCTGTCAGAACTCCATTTTTGTCAATGTTTTTAAAGGAACAAGCGAACTCTCTCATCGCGAATACCAGTGACTTTTCTGACAAAATGTTTACAAAATAGCCCCCCAGTATTGCGTTGAGCTGACCTGCACCTTGTCCCTGGTGGCATTCCGTGTTCTGCAGAGGAGCTTACCGATACACGGACGTGATGAACCTTGCTACCGACGCCCAGGTGGCGGCGGTCGCAGACAGCCAGGCAGACATCCAGGCTGACGAAGGCTGCAATCTGCAATTCACATCGGTTAGTGGTGATGATGGAAAATGACACTAGCTTAATCCTTGCCGAAGCATGTAGTGTTGAAGGGATTTGTGTGACCACTTACATTTCTATATGTTTGCGTTGATAAGGCAGTGTTTGACAGGAAAAAATATATAGGGCTGAAACAGTCGGGAAATTTATAGCAACGGTAGATTGACGCAAGAATAATACAAGATTTGAAAATTCAATTAAAAAAACTGTATTATTTTCAAATATAGTAGCTTCGCGTACAAGCTAAATATTTTTAAAAAAATCCCTGAAGGCTAAATATCAGTATTTTCAAATTCTGTGGGCATAGTTGACGTCTTTTGACGCTGATAATTCAAAACCACAAAATATTACATACAAAATAGATGGCAGCTAAGAGTTGGCCAAGTAGTGAACCTCTTTATAATCTAAGCAAATTTAATCAGAAAATGACAAAAAAGATATCTTAGCAATATTTTAAGTCGTGGCAACTACATAAAATTGCGGTTCTCTGCTGCAGGGCACCACAGGACGTGCCAAAGGGACCCTTCTCACCCATCACAACATCGTGAACAACTCTTACATGATCGGAAAGAACATCGGCCTCGGCACAAAGGTACATAGAAATGGCAGAACAGTCGGTTCCATGCCCCACTATAAAGCAGCTCTCAGCTCGAGTCGAATCGCATGTTAGAACCGCTTCCTACCTGTGTTAGCAACTGTCCAGTCTGTACAAGCTTCGAGCAAGGCTAGGTTGGAATACGCAGCTCGAGTCGAATCGCATGTTAGAACCGCTTCCTACCTGTGTTAGCAACTGTCCAGTCTGTACAAACTGCGAGCAAGGCTAGGTTGGGATACGCAGCTCGAGTCGAATCGCATGTTAGAACCGCTTCCTACCTGTGCTAGCAACTGTCCAGTCTGTACAAGCTTCGAGCAAGACTAGGTTGGGATACGCAACTCAAATCGCATGCTAAAATCGCTCCTTACCTATGTTAACCTAGCCTTCCCTAGATAGCCAGCCTAGACATCCCTTTATCCCACGGTCACTACTGCAGGCTCATCGCATCTGCCTGAACGTGCCGCTGTTCCACTGCTTCGGCAACGTGATGGGCGTCCTGGCCGCATTGCACCACGGCACAACGCTGGTGATGCCCGCTGCCGGGTTCGTCGCAGCCGCTGCGCTCTCTGCGCTCGCCGTCGAGAGCTGCACCGTGCTCTACGGCACGCCGACCATGTACTTCGACATGCTGGCAGCGCTGCCGGCGGAAGGTGTGTAGCTAATTGATTGATTGATTACTGGTGTTGAACGACGCACTGTTTGGACAACTGGCCCTTTGGCACTGGTCTAATGTCGTCGGTGAATGAAATGGTGGTGATGAACCTAACCTAGTCTCGAAGGGGAAAACCCGGTGCCGGCACGTAGCCTACTCCTGTTTAAAAGCACCGAGGGGTTCACGGGCTTTACGTTCCTTCCGAAGGACGGTACAACTTGAACAACAGGATTCCTCCGCTAATCCGTGCTGTCGAGAGGTTGACAAGCAAGGCGAGTGAAGTTGTCGTACTAACTTCAAACCCTCCGACCTCTCTCCCGGACAGAACTGATCATGTGCATGATGGTCACCCATCAAACAGTTGTGTAACTAAGTTGCAACTAGATGTTATTCTAGACTTCAACATTCAATGATATCCTGTATACTATACTCTAACCGAACGGTTTGGCATGTTGGAAACAGCGGTTCTCGTGAGATCACCGAAGTTAAGCAACATCGCGTTGAGTAAGGTGTTTGATGAGTGACCATCATGCACATGTTCGCGAAAGAGGTGCTGCGCTGATCAGAAAAAGTAACCGCTTCAAGATAATATAGTACACAAACTGTAATCAGATTCGATAATACGTTTTTATCGCACACCTGCCGCTAAAATACCTCGTTAGTACGTTTCCTGCTCAGTTCTGTTCGGGAGAGAGGTTGGAGGGATTGAAGTTAGTACGACAACTTCACTCGCCTTGCTCATCAACCTCTCGACAGCATGGATTAGTGGAGGAATCATGTTGTTCGAGTTGTACCGTCCTTCGGAAGGGACGTAAAGCCGATACAGAAAGCCAATAGCACAACCAGTAGCAGGACGCCCAACCCACCCTGAACCCCATTCCTCGGTTCCAGGCAGCGCAGCGACAGCCACCGTCGAGGTGGCGGTCAACGGCGGAGGACCGAGTTCGCCCGAGTTGTTCGACAAGCTGCGACGAGGCTTCGGCCTTCACAGGATCTGCGTGAGTGTGCAGAAGGCTTGATTTCTTTCACACCTTGGAGTTAGTCGAGTTGTTGGTGTGTGATTGCAGCACAGCGTCACTTGGTTTAGCGCCTTCTATGTTCATTCATAGTCCTGTTTCTATCTCCATCGAGCCACGTTATAATCGGGGTTAGTCGAGTTGTTGGTGTGTGATTGCAGCACAGCGTCACTAGGTTCACCACCTTCTATGTTCATTCATAGTCCTGTTTCTATCTCCATGGAGCCACGTTATAATCGGGGTTAGTCGAGTTGTTGGCGTGAGATTGCAGCATAGCGTCACTAGATTCACCACCTTCTATGTTCATTCATAGTCCTGTTTCTATCTCCATGGAGCCACGTTATAATCGGGGTTAGTCGAGTTGTTGGTTTGTGATTGCAGCATAACGTCACTAGATTCACCGCCTTCTATGTTCATTCATAGTCCTGTTTCTATCTCCATGGAGCCACGTTATAATCGGGGTTAGTCGAGTTGTTGGCGTGTGATTGCAGCACAGCGTCACTAGATTCATTGCCCTCTATGTTCCTTGATAGTCCTGATCCTATCTCCATGGAGCCCTAATCGATAAGTGGGAGTTGGGTCTAATCCCAGCATAAATGCTACAAGGTTCAGCAAAGTTCAACAAAGTTCAGCGGTTATCCTTGTTTGCAGTCGGCGTACGGGATGACGGAGACGAGTCCGGTGAGCTTCCAGACGCTGCCTGGGGACAGCGTCGAGAAGGTGAACCACACCGTCGGCAGAGTGCACGACCATCTCGAGGTACGTCTGCGTTGTTACTGCTGCTGGTGTATTTAACGCTGTCCTCAACAGTGCAGATGATGATTATGAGGATGATTAATGATGTTTAACGACTCACCGTTTTGACAACTCGCCCTATGGCACTGGTCCAGCGGCGTCGGTGAATGCAAGGATGATTATGAACCAAACGTTGCCTTGAAGGGCATACAGGGATCATGATGGTCACCCATCCAACAACTAACTCAGCGCGTTGTTGCTTTACTTCGGTGATCTAACGAGAACCGGTGTTTGCAACATGCCTAACCGTTCACTGACGCCGTTAGACCAGTGCCATAGGGCCAGTTGTCAAAACAGTCCGTCATTAAACCCCAATAATCAATCAGTAAGATATTCGGTGTCTGTCCCTGTTTCCTGGAATCTGCTTCCTCCACCAGGTGAAGGTGGTCGACGCCGAGGGGCGCACGGTGCCGATGGGTCAGCCGGGTCAGCTGATGGTCCGGGGCTACGTGACCATGCTGCAGTACTGGGGGCAACCCGACAAGACGCGTGAGACCCTCGGAGCAGACCGATGGCTGAAGACAGGCGACCAGTTCGTGTTGAGGGCGGACGGGTACGGACAGGTGGTCGGACGCATCAAGGACATGGTGATACGCGGCGGGGAGAACATCTTCCCGAAGGAGATCGAACAGCATCTGGAGAAGCATCCGGCGATACGCGAAGTGCAGGTACGGATTCGTTACAAACTCAGCTGCTTTTATGATGAGTGTTGAAATTATGCTTGAAAATGATACTGTTTCAAATATCTTGTTTCGCTGTAATAATAATATATACGAGAGCGTTGTTGAGCTGTTGACATAATCGTCAGCACCACCTAGGCGGCATAGGAAAGAACTAAAGCATCACAGCTATCTATAGGTACAACCATTGAGTAAATAGTATATTGAGTATAGAGAATAGTTGATAGTGGGTAGCTGTATACCTGTATAGGTATACAGCTACAATACACACAACTGTATGTGAATAGCTAAAAATACAGCGCATAGCAGAAATTCTCGCTTTTAAGATGTCCTATGCCAGAATTGTCTTGCAATCTGCATAAAATGTACAAACAAATAAATAAATACTTTGAAATATACTCAATGGTACAACTTTAAACAACGTTACTTCTTTTACTTCAATAAACGTCATCGTACGTAGTATTAAGGCCGGGTCTTTATTTGCCACTGATGCCCAATTCAAGTGTCAACCGACTGTCGACATAGATAAAAGTGTTTCTTTTCTGGATGATAACAGTCTGCCCTAGTTGACTGTTTGACTGCTTGACAACTTGAAACTTGTTCGCCCGGTTCGCCAAATGCGCTTTAAGTCGCTCGATTTCGAACGTCGAAACCGACGTTTCGTCAACGATTGCGTTGAAATGTTATTCAGAAGTTTTTTAGGACGTTTCAACGCAAGAAAGTCTTCAGAAATTAATGATATTTCGGTTTAATTTTGCTGAAGGGTTTCGGCGTCCCCGACGAGCGAATGGGAGAAGAGCTTTGTGTGGCTGTCAGAATGGAGGAAGGGAAGACGATGACCAGCCAAGAGGTCCGAGCATATTGCGTCGCAAAGGTAAGTCATTAAGGCAATGGACAGAATAGTAATGCTCTTCTTATATGGCACCAACTGATCTCTAGAACCTGGGTAGTGCATCGTATTGAGCCAAGCTCAGGTTAAGTGAAGCCAGGTTTTCACCATCTTGGTCATCCCAATCACGCGGCTAATTATTTATTTTTATTTATTTGTATTGATTAGCTTAATAAGCCAGTTTTTTTACAGTATTCAGTAAATCACTGTTATCAATATTTTTCAACCCACCCTCTATAGCTCGCAATTACATCAAAGCCAATGCACTTTCCATGATGAAATACCAAGAATTATTAACTGAAAATATTCGTACAGTCAATCAATCGTTTCTACATCAAATTTTCATTTTAATTTGAAAATTTGGTGAAAATTGTAAGTAGGAGAAGGAGGCTTATGAGGTGACTCAATGTGGCATCAAAGTCTCACTGTACGAAGTGCTATCCATGGCTATAGAGATCAGTGGGAAGACATGATAAAGTGTCTCAATACGGCATCAAAGTCTCACTGTACGAAGTGCTATCCATGGCTATAGAGATCAGTGGGAAGACATGATAAAGTGTCTCAATATGGCATCAAAGTCTCGCTGTACGAAGTGCTATCCATGGCTATAGAGATCAGTGGGAAGACATGATAAAGTGTCTCAATATGGCATCAAAGTCGCGCTGTACGAAGTGCTATCCATGGCTATAGAGATCAGTGGGAAGACATGATAAAGTGTCTCAATACTACATCAAAGTCTCACTGTACGAAGCGCTATCCATGGCTATAGAGATCAGTGGGAAGACATGATAAAGTGGCTCAATATGACATCAAAGTCTCACTGTACGAAGCGCTATCCATGGCTATAGAGATCAGTGGGAAGACATGACAAAGTGTCTCAATACTACATCAAAGTCTCGCTGTACGAAGCGCTATCCATGGCTTTAGAGGTCAGTGGTATCTGTTCCGGTTCCTGTTAACACCTCCCAATGCGTACGGATTATGACAATGTTTGCTATAAATTGATGATATTGTTTTGCAGTTGGCGCACTTCAAAATTCCGAGGTACGTCACGTTCGTCGAAAGTTTCCCTACAACGGAGTCGGGAAAAATTCAAAAGTTTCGGTTGCGCGAAAACTTTGCGAGAGACGCCACACAGAACTAGTTACTTTTACGGTATCTTACTATTATATTACATAATCACTTTATCGTGGCTATTCCTTAAATTATTTTAAGCTAAAATTGTTTCAAATGCCAAGCTATATTCGCTTGCTTTTTGATAAAAATAAAATAATTGATATGAAGATAAGCTTTAAGTATATTTTCAATTTTAGAACTGACAATAATATTTAAATGAATTCTCTCAAATACACTCACATAAAAAGAAAATTGTGAAGCTTTATTATAATTGTGTCAATTAAAAATACAATTTTGCATAGTTGTACAAGGAATTATTTGCTGCATTTTTTTGTCCAAATATCACACCCACCACTTTTCAGAAAAAACTATTTAAGTATGTAATAAGTTTGAGTTTAAGAGCTTGGCACGCAATACCCAGTAAAATGTATTTCTGAAAACTAGCGTGCTAAGATTATAGGTAGGTAAAGACATTGTGTTCCGATGTGACAACAATTATTTGGAAGACCTTGGCAGACAAAAGCCCAATTTCTCCAAGTGTTTTTACAATGCTTGACGTCATTGTCGACTATCTTATAATTAAATGCAATTAAATTACCTACCAATTATTAAATCCAGAAAACAATACGGTACGTGTAAAGTAAATATATACAATGAAAACCAGGGAAGACACCTAGCACTCAAGGGATGAAGGTTGTGGACGGTGAAAACCCACTAATTTTACAATTTATGAAGAAAAAGTCATAAAATTTGTCAACGAACCTTTTCAACTAATCTGTCGTGGGCATGAAATGATTCCAGGGAAACGGCAGCAAGCGCTATCTTGTGTCTTGTGAGATCTTTGATAAAGCAAGCAATGAAAGATAGCTACAGTTGGAAAATGGTCATACCTTAGCCAAGTATGTCGCAAATATTTGTCCGTTTTTCAGTGCGTTATTACAGTAGATTATGTTGGAAAAGATATAACATTTCGAATGCGAAAAGCAAGTGGTTTTATGTTAATATGTTGACACAAAGCTTAAATTCGCTAGCAGGCTCCACCAAGCAGGCTGCTGTAGAATTCAGAATATATACACCTATTCCATTCAATCCAAATTCAATCAAATGACGTCTAGGTTAGTTAGTGAAGCTTATTAGATGTTATAAAAACTGGTAGTACGTGCAGTGGGTATCTGACGTCATTTTTATCTGAGTAGAATTGGTCTATTGCTAAGATATGTAAAAAATGATTTAAAAATTGATTTTTTTAAAGAAAACGATCGAATGCCAAAACATGAAGCAGAAATCAATTGACATGTTAACTTTGTCGGTCGAAATAACAATTGTTCCTACAGACAGGTAAGGGTAGGTAGAATCAACCTCAGCAAAGATTCAGTATACAAAGATTCAGTTGGCAAATAAGATTTTTAGAACTGTTTTCAGAATAACTTATACTGGGTTATTGAATGCTATAGCTACTTTAGCTTATCCCGCAAAGCTTTCTCCCTGCTGGCTTTGCTTACGGCCTAAGATTAATGACACAAGACAGACATGAGTCTAGCTAAAGTAAGATTCTGTAAGTGTATGATCGAATCCGGAGATGGGGGTGAAACGGACCCCTTCGTTCCACCAAGCGGACAACCATGAGACATAATCGGTTCTGCGTCACAAGTCCTGGTGCCCGTGACCTGTTTCTAATAATTACAGGTGTTTCGGCGATTCTAATGAACGTGGCTCGTGCTATGACAGCTATCAGCCGGGCCACCAAGATAAGCCATATCGCTTAGTAAGGACTCGTGTAGGAAAGTCCAGCCAGCCCCTACAACAGTCTTACTTTGTCGCCAGCGGTTTGGAGTTGTGCAGAATATTAATATTCGATTGCTTCTGCACTGTCGGTCGGCTGATTTGGTGAGAGGACTTTATTATACGCGGTATCTTCATCAATTTCGTTTTATTATGACTCAGCTTTGGAATACAAGATTATAGAGAGCGAACTCTAAACTAGTGCAATAGCAAGGTAAATGGAATTAATTGTCTTTGCTAATTTTCTACATCAAGTAATGATATTTACTAGGGTTTCGTGAACACTCAATATAATCGTGTTGTTAATGAGCGTAATATTCACGCTCATCCACAACACGATCATATATCCTGTATTATCATACATCCAGTAATATTTTTTGTGGAACTTTCTAACTTAACTTTGTTACACGAAGAAGATACGGAAATCAAAAGACAGATAGTTTTTTTTTTAGTGGGTATTTGACGCATTTTTTCTTTGAATTGACTTGAATTTGACTTTGAATTGAGACATTGGTCTTTTATACAGTTTGATGGTATTTCTTTTGTTATCTAGTGGGCTGTGGCTGTGGCAAACGACGTCGAAACAGCGTTAAGAAGGCTGTGGCTGCGTAACAGTACGGCACGTTACGGCACGTTACGGCAGGTTACGGCACCATGAGGCTGTCTAACGGGCGAATCCAACTCGCCGTGCTCGCTTTCCTAGTTGCAGCTGCTTGCAGTGAGTCGAGACGCAATTGGTTTATTTCAAACATCTCACCAGGCTGTAGGATGCAGGACACTCTGCCAGCAAACATCTCACCAGGCTGTAGGATGCAGGACACTCTGCCAGCAAACATCTCACCAGGCTGTAGGATGCAGGACACTCTGCCAGCAAATATCTCCCTAGGCTGTAGAATGCAGGACACTCTGCCAGCAAACATCTTCTTAGGCTGCAGGATGCAGGACACTCTGCCAGAAAACATCTCACCAGGCTGTAGGATGCAGAACACTCTGCCCGAAAACATCTCACCAGGCGGTATGATGCAGGACACTCTACCAGTACATATCTCACCAGGCTGTAGAATGCAGGACACTCTGCAGAAATATAGCATTGTTGAGCTGGCGACAAGACAGTTAGCGCTACCTATGCGGTTTGTGGCGGAATTGCACCGCAGTGATCTGTAGGAACAACTTAGAACAACGTTACCTAAGTCATCTTACGTACAATACAGAGTGTGCTTTGTTTGCCACTGATGCTCAATCTCAAGCGTTAACGTACAGTTGACATATAAAAGAGTATCTTTGCTGGTGATAGCTGTATTTGTTTAGTTTAATATGGTTTAACGTTTAACTTCACCCCAATTCGCCAAGTTCGCCACCAGCGCGCTATCGCTATCAATATTCCCTTGCTTCAGAAATTATAAATAGGACCTTGACTAACGAAAGCCTAAAATTTTATGTGATTACAATGCTCATGCACACAATGGTCGACTATCGTTCCGTTTCAAGGAATTTAGATTACCGTGTCTATCAATTATAAAATCAATGGGACACTATGGTGTTAGTAAATATACAATGAAAAATAGGCGAAAGCACCCGAAACCAAGGGGGGGTATGTATGTAGAACGTTCATCTTAAGGGTATAAGTGGTCTTAACATGGTGGAAACGGTTTTGGCAAGTGGCATTATGATATAGAATTTACCCAATTCTTTCTAACCGTCGCATAGCAAGGTATTGCATTAGCCGTACGAACTCAAAATTGTAAAATGCAGAGATAAAATACTTTTTGTGCATTCGGTGAAATTTGAGTTTATAAATCACCCACGATCATCCAGGCTATAGAGATCAGTGGGAAGACATGATAAAGTGGCTCAATGCGGCATCCAAGTCTCACTGTACGAAAGCTAAAGAGATCAGTGGTACAGCGGTAGATGTGATGTCAACGAGATGTCAATGTCTCACACCGTGTCTCAACCTCCTGGGTGCTCTGTGCTTGCGCCATCACGTAGATTCCATCTGGCCCCTCATCACAACCACATCTCAACAGCCGATCCCTCTGCGTGCATTTCAGGTTCAGCCCAGTACGACTCCAGCGCGTCAGGCACGGGCGGCGGGGATAGTTCCGGAGGATCTGCAGGAGGAAGCTCCGGGTCCAGTGGCGGCGCTGATTATGGACAGGATGGAACCGCGGAGACGACCACGCCGAGTGCTGAAGGCGCTTCTAGTCCAAGCGGAGGAGGTGGTGCAGAAGAAATGAGTGTAGAAACTGCAGCTGGAGATTCAACAAGTGGAGGTGGTGGTTCTTCAGCAAGTGGAGGGGGAAGTGGGGGTGGAGATGCTACAAGTGGAGGGGGTGGAGATTCAGCAAGTAGTGGGGGCGGTTCATCAGCAAGTGGAGGTGGAGATGCAACAAGTGGAGGGGGTGGAGATTCAGCAAGTAGTGGGGGCGGTTCATCAGCAAGTGGGGGTGGAGAAGCAAGCGGGGGTGGAGATTCAACTAGTGGCGCGGGCGGTCCTTCGGCAAGTGGGGGTGGTAGTGGGGACGGTCCTCCGGCAAGTGGGGGAGGCGGCGGGCCGTCCGAGCCGCCGCCTCCGGTCGCTGAGGCGTTGCCCGTGGCGATGGCGGCCATGCAGGACGGCGTCGTGGGCGGCTCCAAGGTGATGATGGCGTCGAACGCCTCGCCCCTTGGCCACGCCCTGTCCACCCTGGCGCTCGCCGCGGGGCTGGCGGCCGTGTGCGCAGCCGCACGACGCTGAGCATGCGCAGAGCGACGCGGGCGTCGGGATGGCGTCGTCGCGGTCCGATCTACCCGGCGGTGTCTTTGCTCGCGTCAAGCTAGGGTCCATTCAGGGTGGGGTCAAGCTTTTAAAATGACCGCCGTTTACGTTTCGACTACTTAAGAAAGTTATTTTGTTTGGCAGTTGCCGTCATGCAGTGTGATATCTGTTTTTTTTAATGCGAGATGAGATGAGAACTTTTGTCAGTGTTTTAAATGGCTCTCGTCTGATCTCACCAGCAATAAATTGACAGAATCGCAATGCTTTTTGAAAAGGCGACGTCATAACTTGCCTCTGTCCAAATGTAAGCTACGTCCATAGAAAGCTACGTCATCCGCCAGACGTCCAGGATAAAGACTATGACTGTAACGATGCTGTTCTGTATGTCGGCGTCGAACGCGTTCTTTGCTTGCCACGACATTTCTTGTTGATTTTTTCCTTCACTCCAGCATTTGTGTTTGATTTTGTGAAAAATAAACAAAAATAACCCTAAACTGCTGCATTTATTTTGGTTTGCGATTGGTTAAGTTTGTTTTATCATCAGCCTGTCGCCGGCACCGGGTTCACCCTCAGCTCGCTGCTAGGCTAGGTTAGCTTCATCATCAGCCTGTCGCCGGCACCGGGTTCACCCTCAGCTCGCTGCTAGGCTAGGTTAGCTTCATCATCAGCCTGTCGCCGGCATCGGGTTCACCCTCAGCTCGCTGCTAGGCTAGGTTAGCTTCATCATCAGCCTGTCGCCGGCACCGGGTTCACCCTCAGCTCGCTGAGGCTTGGTTAGCTTCATCATCAGCCTGTCGCCGGCACCGGGTTCACCCTCAGCTCGCTGCTAGGCTAGGTTAGCTTCATCATCAGCCATAAAGGGCAATTAAAATATAGAGCTCACGCGGCACCACATGGAAATGTGGACATTATAGAATAAATCCCATTCTGCTTTATAATTCAAATTTTTTGCTTCCTTGCTTAATGCGTCATGTCACCTGATAATTATTTATTTATGATTATTAGCGCAAATTGTTTAATTCGGTCAATCAATACGAGGTTATTGTTTCACAAGGCACAAACGTTTTCGTTTCATGACGAGCTTAAAGCTGTTATATCCTGGCTTGGCTTGTAGAATCAAGAAAAAAATAAGGTTTTTCTTGGAATTTCATCAAACAAAAAGATCTATTTCTTTCATGGTAAAATGACGTCATAAACTCTATTAGGATAGAAAATTTGAATGAGATTTCCCTATCTTTCTTGGTTAAACAGAGCCAATGATATTTTTTGTTGACATTTTCAACCAAAGAAGGCAGGGAAATCGAAATCATAATTGGCTTTTCTTTTTGGGTATTTAACGTCGTTTTTCTTTGGATGATATAACCAGCTGCTAGCTGCTACCTCCTTACTGTCAACTCCTAGCTCCTATAGCTAAGGTGATAGCTGCTAGCTGCTACCTCAGCTGCCAGCTACTAGCTGCTAGCTGCTACCTCCTTACTTTCAACTCCTAGCTCCTATAGCTAAGTTGACTGCTGCTAGCTGCTACCTCCTAGCTGCCAGCTACTAGCTGCTAGCTGCTACCTCCTTACTGTCAACTCCTAGCTCCAATAGCTATAAGTTGATTGCTGCTAGCTGCTAGACGTTCCACGGGGACGCGCTATCAACGCTCGGTCATCTCGATTGTCGTGTCTACCAGACACGCGATTACGTGCAAAACACGTGCAGCTTGATTTGCGAGCATCGCGTGCAGAGCTGCCAACAATCGTTGTCTGCCGCGGACGTTAAGTGGTCGAGCTTTAGGTTTGTGAATCTCAGGGGAAGCAGAGACTCCTATCAACTGCCTGGGGTGGCGTTCACGGTAAATATCATCACACAATCTTAGATATGAAATTAGTTTTAATTAAAATTTCTGAGAGCCATTCAAATTCTTATCTGATTTTAGTACAATTCTAGCATAAGAAAGTGGGAGAGTGAAAACATAACTGTCCCTAGTGCATTCAGTGAATTCTAGTCATCTTATAACTACAAGTGGCGCCAGAAGTGGGATTTTTTCATACAACTGGTGCCAGCTGTGGGTTTTTAATATTTCCATTTCATTACTGCTGAAACCATTGGGCAAGTTCTCTAATAAATGCTACTGATATCTCAAGTCTGTTATTTGCCACTACTCATTTAAATTATACATAAAACAGTCCTAGAAAGCTCTATTCTTGAAAGAATGACTTCAATCAGCACTTGAAATTATTCAAGCGAAGATGTATTAGTGGTAAAATGATGAAGGTGGACATTGCTAAGCACAATTCCATAGTGTGACCGTCTCAAAATGTTCTTTACCGTCTAGATCGGCATCAGGTACGAATCCAAGGCGCAGCTACCAACAATTGTAGCATGAATCACACGAGAGAGCGGGTCGGGCCTGCTACCTTCAGGATAAGACCGTTACTTACTCGTCGGTTGTCATTTACCAGGTACTGTTCATTGAATTTAGTTCTGTGCTTGGATACATTTTACAACGCGTACCATGTTTAGAATAGTTTGCTAGGCTTTGGTTTATTGTGGGTTTTGTTGAGAGATTCGTATGACAAAATTAAACCAACTGTTCACAACAATAGAAGCCTCAGGGGGTCTAGTAAGTGGATGATCCTGGCTACGCATTTAAACGTCCCACCGAACGCGTCGCACGTTCCCAGCCGTCCGCCTCGCACCCAGCGTGCTACGCGCTTCAACGTCTCACCGAACGCGTCGCACGTTCCCAGCCGCCCGCCTCGCACCCAGCGTGATCAGGCTTTACAACTCCGAGCCGTCCATTTCCGATACATCCATACGACTCACAATTACCAATAATTAGTATGTCTGAATGTCTTCCAGTACGGCAACTAGACACAGCGACGACGAGCAACCGAGGAACGCTGAGGAGAAGAAGGAGCACTTCATGTGGCGATTCTTCGTGTCCTACCTGGAGAGCTCGTCCATCCACGGACTCTCACACCTGGCCGACCCCAAGAGGGCGCCGCTCGAGTAGTAAGTTATCGCCAGCATGGGACGATTCCAATAAAAGAGAAATGTTGTCAAATACCCACTAAGAAAAACCACCTGGGTTGTATTTATATTTGGTCGAAAAGCTACCGCTGTCGTACTCAGTGGTATATTCAAGTTATAACCAAATATCTAACTATTAAAATATGGTAAACTCTGCCAGAATAGCATTGTTGAGCTCAAAATCGTCAGAGCTGCCTCGGCGGCGAGGGAAGAAATTAAAACACCACAGAGAGTATCTTTTCCGGATGATTACTGCACTTAATTAATTTAACTTCTAACTCTGACAGAGTTTAAGAAAGGGATATCTCAATCCAACTGGCTTTTCCCAGTTACAACATGACGTAATTTTTCCCTCGGTGGAAAAGTTCTATAACCACAGCATAAACCATCAATGCATTGTAAAAATATCTAAAATTTTCGCCACATTTGTTCCTGGTCGGTCAGCGCGCTATGGCTGGTTTTCCTTGCGCTGGGCGTGGTCGGTGCGTCCTTCATCGGCTGGACCACGATCCAGCGCTACCAGCAGAACCCGACCGTCATCTCGATGCAGAAGAACTACCAGGACTGGAACACCACCTTCCCGTCGATGACCATCTGTCCCCAGGACAAGTTCGACCAGGAAAAGTTGGACGAGCTGCTTGAGCAGTGAGTGGTTTTACTTGGACAGCTGAGACAGGGTTGGGCAGACTTGGCAGTAGCTAAGACGAGCTTGGCAAGGAGGCCAATTGACAATTATATTATCTGCATTCGTTTATAGATGCAAACAGTTAAGTCATGAAGAAAAAGATCAAAAGCTGTATCGTCGTGGTCATTCTGGTTTGAAAAATCCGATTATGTATTTTGATCAGCCCCTATATAAGTTATACCCAAGCATCGCCATAATTAGATATGAGTGGAGCGCATCGCTGTATTGAAACAGTCTTAGCCAATGGACCTTTTAGAAGATGCGAAGTTCTGATTGGGATCTTCATCTTATCAAGTGTCCAACATGTAGCCCCGGTGTTAAAAAACATAGCTTTTTAAAGAGCTTAGAATCATACTCAATCACTCATTCCATTCAATCAAAATTCTACCAAAATGACGTCACGATACCCACTCCCTAAAGCCAGGTAGAGAATTTCGGCTTGTGATTTCCCTATCTTCATTTGTTATTTAGTGGAGCTAATTAATTTTTTTCCAAACAGGCAGTACATTCAGTGGGTAACTGACGTCATTTTTATCTGAGTAGAATAGGTCTTTTATCAAACAAAAAATAGATCACAGACAGAATTTTGCATTATTCAACAGGGAAAAGATATTAAAAAATACTTTTGTATGCCTGATATTTCCAATGCAAGTATATAGAGAGTCCACAAGAAAATGTAAAAAGCAACATGTAAAAGTGCCTATTTTTACAAATGAGCCACTCTGGTAGGTACAAGGACGAGAAGGTGAAGGAGGCTGTGGAGAAGATGCTGATCTTCTTGTCGGGGAACGGCTCCTACGAAGCCTACACCCCCGAGCTACAAGAACTGGAACGCTACTTCCCCTGGAAGCCGGCAGACTACCTGCACTTCGTCATCAATGTAAGAACTCGATTTCATATTATTTATTCCATAATTTGTATCAGTATCGGGATTTTAAACCACATCTCGCACCTTGCAGTGGAGTGGTGAAACATTAGCAGTATCAAGTTTCAAGGATATTGCGTTTCTTTGAGTTTTTGTGCCCCATGGAGATAGAAACAGGACTATGAATGGACATAGCAGGCGGTGAATCTAGTGACGCTACGCTGCAATCACACGCCAACAACTCGACTAACCCCGATCATAACGTGGCTCCATGGAGATAGAAACAGGACTATGAATGGACATAGCAGGCGGTGAATCTAGTGACGCTATGCAGCAATCACACACCAACAACTCGACTAACCCCGATTATAACGTGGCTCCATGGAGATAGAAACAGGACTATGAATGAACATAGAAAGCGCTGAATCTAGTGACGCTATGCTGCAATCACACACCAACAACTCGACTAACCCCGATTATAACTTGGCTCCATGGAGATAGAAACAGGACTATGAATGAACATAGAAAGCGCTGAATCTAGTGACGCTATGCAGCAATCACACACCAACAACTCGACTAACCCCGATTATAACGTGGCTCCATGGAGATAGAAACAGGACTATGAATGGACATAGAAAGCGCTGAATCTAGTGACGCTATGCAGCAATCACACACCAACAACTCGACTAACCCCGATTATAACGTGGCTCCATGGAGATAGAAACAGGACTATGAATGGACATAGAAAGCGCTGAATCTAGTGACGCTATGCTGCAATCACACACCAACAACTCGACTAACCCGGATTATAACGTGGCTCCATGGAGATAGAAACAGGACTATGAATGGACATAGAAAGCGCTGAATCTAGTGACGCTATGCAGCAATCACACACCAACAACTCGACTAACCCCGATTATAACGTGGCTCCATGGAGATAGAAACAGGACTATGAATGGACATAGAAAGCGGTGAATCTAGTGACGCTATGCTGCAATCACACACCAACAACTCGACTAACCCCGATTATAACGTGGCTCCATGGAGATAGAAACAGGACTATGAATGGACATAGAAAGCGGTGAATCTAGTGACGCTATGCTGCAATCACACACCAACAACTCGACTAACCCCGATTATAACGTGGCTCCATGGAGATAGAAACAGGACTATGAATGGACATAGAAAGCGGTGAATCTAGTGACGCTATGCTGCAATCACACACCAACAACTCGACTAACCCCGATTATAACGTGGCTCCATGGAGATAGAAACAGGACTATGAATGGACATAGAAAGCGCTGAATCTAGTGACGCTACGCTGCAATCACACGCCAACAACTCGACTAACCCCGATTATAACGTGGCTCCATGGAGATAGAAACAGGACTATGAATGAACAAAGAAGGCGGTGAATCTAGTGACGCTATGCTGCAATCACACACCAACAACTCGACTAACCCCGATTATAACGTGGCTCCATGGAGATATAAACAGGACTATGAATGAACATCGAAGGCGGTGAATCTAGTGACGCTATGCTGCAATCACACACCAACAACTCGACTAACCCCGATTATAACGTGGCTCCGTGGAGATCACGAACTTTTTCATATTCTATGATTCTGCGGGATTGGGTAAGATTCCGCTCTTATTTCCAAAGAAAGTAGATGGGACACAAAAGCCGAAATGTACCAAATTCCGAAGAACTATAAAATGAAAAAGGTTAGCTAACAGAGACTCTGGTGGTAACTAATTCCAGATGAGCTTGATGCTGGAATTCAGCATCACCGACTCCAACGAGATGGTCTTCGCCGAGATGGAGAACTGGTCGGAGCTGGGACATTGCTTGACGTACAACGCAATGGTGGCCGAATACAACAACTACACGTTAGTATCAGCTGCTACAAGCTGGCTTCGCTAACCCATATATCCAACATTTTACCAATTACAATATGGAAAACTCTGCCGAAATAGCATTGTTGAGCTCAGAATCGTCAGCGCCACCTAGGCGGCGAGGGAAGGAATTAAAGCACCACAGCCATCTAGGTACAACTTAACACAACGTTGCTTACGTCATATTGGGTCATATTTACGTGGCTTTGTTCGCCACTGATTCTCAATCTCAAGCGTCAACTGACAGTTGACAGTTAAAAAAGTATATTTTCCGGATACTTACCGTCACCCCGGTCCGCCAGGTTTGCCACCTGTGATTTTTTGCTCGATTACGTCAAAAGTTTCATTGCAGCAAGCAGCAAGCAGCAAGCAGCAAGCAGCAAGCAGCAAGCAGCAAGCAGCAAGCAGCAAGCAGCAAGCAGCAAGCAGCAAGCAGCAAGCAGCAAGCAGCAAGCAGCAAGCAGCAAGCAGCAAGCAGCAAGCAGCAAGCAGCAAGCAGCAAGCAGCAAGCAGCAAGCAGCAAGCAGCAAGCAGCAAGCAGCAAGCAGCAAGCAGCAAGCAGCAAGCAGCAAGCAGCAAGCAGCAAGCAGCAAGCAGCAAGCAGCAAGCAGCAAGCAGCAAGCAGCAAGCAGCAAGCAGCAAGCAGCAAGCAGCAAGCAGCAAGCAGCAAGCAGCAAGCAGCAAGCAGCAAGCAGCAAGCAGCAAGCAGCAAGCAGCAAGCAGCAAGCAGCAAGCAGCAAGCAGCAAGCAGCAAGCAGCAAGCAGCAAGCAGCAAGCAGCAAGCAGCAAGCAGCAAGCAGCAAGCAGCAAGCAGCAAGCAGCAAGCAGCAAGCAGCAAGCAGCAAGCAGCAAGCAGCAAGCAGCAAGCAGCAAGCAGCAAGCAGCAAGCAGCAAGCAGCAGCAGCAGCAGCAGCAGCAGCAGCAGCAGCAGCAGCAGCAGCAGCAGCAGCAGCAGCAGCAGCAGCAGCAGCAGCAGCAGCAGCAGCAGCAGCAGCAGCAGCAGCAGCAGCAGCAGCAGCAGCAGCAGCAACAGCAGCAGCAGCAGCAGCAGCAGCAGCAGCAGCAGCAGCAGCAGCAGCAGCAGCAACAGCAGCAGCAGCAGCAGCAGCAGCAGCAGCAGCAGCAGCAGCAGCAGCAGCAGCAGCAGCAGCAGCAGCAGCAGCAGCAGCAGCAGCAACAGCAGCAGCAGCATTGATTGATCTGCTTGGGCCTTGGCTTTTTGCAGATATTGGGTGGAGAACAGGTGGGACATTTTGACTCAGTTCCGCATCAAACTCGGCAATCCACTCAACGGCGAAATCTTCACAGATGTCACTACCATCAACACGCTGCCTACCGTAAGAAGTTGAGATTACCAGGGCTTCAGGAACCCGAATTGTTGACGCGTTTTGGATCAGCGTTGTTTATAACCAGGGGTTTGTGAGCACTCATTAACATGTAAAATCGTTTATAATCGTGTATCAGCTTTTATAATCGT
The DNA here is from genome assembly GCA_921293315.2 of Nemurella pictetii. Taxonomy (NCBI): domain Eukaryota; kingdom Metazoa; phylum Arthropoda; class Insecta; order Plecoptera; family Nemouridae; genus Nemurella; species Nemurella pictetii. The sequence continues at coordinate 6,750,804 of OV121124.1, forward strand.
ATAAAATCGTGAAAACTCATCTACACGGTTAAATTGGGTTTGCGCGGAGCCCTAGAAGCCGTTGAAGTTAAAATTGAAAAGGTCGGCGATCAATTTTTAAAGTAGCTTTCTTGATGGCCAACTGTGTAAACGATATTAAGTTTATAGGAGCTAATGAACATAAGGCGGAGAATCTAGTGACGCTATGCTGCAATCACACACCAACAACTCGACTAACCCCGATTATAACGTGGCTCCATGAGATAGAAACAGGACATGAATGAAAATAGAAGGCGGTGAATCTAGTGACGCTATGCATGCTGCAATCACACACCAACAACTCGACTAACCCCGATTATAACGTAGCTCCACGGAGATAGAAACAGGACTATGAATGAACAAGAAGGTGGTGAATCTAGTGACGCTATGCTGCAATCACACACCAACAACTCGACTAACCCCGATTATGACGTTGGGTACGCTTGTATTAGCAGTGTGTTTCACATTCATACTAAAAACACTTAGTAGGTACACTCCTGGACACTGAAAACCGTCCACTAGAAAATTATACAAGTCCCGAGGGAGGTTGGCTTGAAAAATAGTGTAGGTAAGTCGGGTACACACCATGCTGTATGCCATGTGCTTTCTGAACCTATACCTCGTTATGATAAACCAGTTTTCCTTATCAGTAATGTCTGCCCAGTGAAATGAGGATCGACCAAGCTCACAAATATGATATCTCGTGAGTTTTGCACACCATTTCAGCACCCCCCAATGGCCTATAACTAGTAATTTTGAAGATGCAGAAATAATTCGAAAACTTCCTGCCTCTTCTCTTTACAGCAAACACGTTTATCTCATCACTTCCTCAGTATTCTGGAAAAAGTTTGTTTCCATGGCACGATTTTATTTTCTCTCCTTTTAATTGCTTATCTTATCTTTGGATCAAGTCAATGGTTGGCTCCGAGACCCGACCTTTTTGATGCTACCTTGTCCAGGCGGGTCGGATATATTATATCAAGTACGGGAGATTAGATAACAAACGACGTCGATTATTACGATGCAGTGGAGGAAATTCAAACGGTTGTCATTTTTAGTATTTTTACCATTGAAAAAATGTTTTTTAACTATTAATAGGTATCAATAGTAAATGTAGTGTAGTTACAGCAAGGAAATTGAAATTCGTCCAAACCGTCTAAATCTTCACCGGCAACTCTGACACAAATGCATGAGCTCGATCATGCCAAAAGGGCTACTCTGGTGAACGAATATTCGCAATGCACGGTTCATATGAATTGTTAAAAGCCCCACTGATAAGAAAACTGGTTTTCCATCATTAGGCAGCTTCCCAAGCCAGTGGTTTCATATGCCATGTGCTCAGCCTCTACCTGGCTACCTATACTATTTTCAAGCAAGACGAAATTGGGACTTGTAAAAATTTCAGGTGGACGGTTTTCAGTGTCCAGAGGTGAACATAGAAACTAACAACACTAAAACAACAGATACTTTTTTTCTGCAGTAAGCATAATTTAAGATTTCGCTCGTTACGATCATCAACGACATTGATCACGCATCTTCAGATCTACTTCCACGGGTACAACGATGTACCAGACATCGGTACACGTCCGTGGGAGGTCGGCGATCAGAAGTACGTCGAGGTCAACCTGGTCATCTGGTCGATTTACAGCACAGAGGAGACGAGGTCAGTCTCAATAACAAATCTGTTTGCCTGTCATTCACTGACCACACGTTCAATGCTTTCTGTTACATTCAAAGAAAAATTACGTCAAATATCCAATAAGAAAAGCCTTGATTTTGATTTCCCTATCTTCTTTGGTTGAAAGGTTCACTAAAAATATTATTGACACTGCAGTTTAACTCAGGAAGATGGGGAAATGTCAATTAAACTGGCTTTCCATGAATGGAAAAGGTATTTTAGCAAAACATGGTACTCGTAGCTCCGGAGATGTGAGCTCCGTTAGCAAGCTCATCGTGTGTCACCTCTTTGGCTTTAAACTAAAACACCAAGCCACACGCAGCAACTGCAGTAATCCTGTTTGGGTGGTCGTGTTTAAAAAATAAACATATTTTGTTCTATCATTCACAATACATCGCCGCGTATTTCCAGTTAATGGAATTAGAATATGTTTGTGCACTAATTACTATACGCATTACTCACGTAACCTCTGTCAGTTCAAATTAAATCTGGACTCTGAAGAATCATGTGATTTATATTGCTAAACGCAAAGCACATGCCGAGAAATATGGTTGAAAGAACATACCTTATTCGGCGACCACTCTGATGGGATACACTCGTAGCCGGAATATTTTTGATATAAACACCACCACTTCACATATTACACATTAAAAATCACCTTTACTGTGTCACTCACTGTATGTTGTAGACATACTCATATCTCATAATAGATTGTAGAATATTTTATAGAAAACTCAGACAAACTAAAATTGATTGAGATGGTGAGAGAATCGCCAGCCACGGCCATATTGGTACAACTGAAAACAACTTCATAAACGTCATCGAACGACGTTTTTTTTTCAAATCTCAAGCGTCAACTGACATTTGACATATAAAAGAGTATCTATAAATGTTAAAAACTGCACTTGTTTATATATAACTTCTAATATGTCGCCAGATTTCGCCAAGAATTTCCAATCTTCTACAGCGTAGTGAGACATTTGCATTTTGCTAGCACTGTCTGTAAACCCATCTAGTCAATCGCTTGCACTCGATACGACACACCACTCTGTAGAAGACAACAAACCGAACTGCAAACAGAAACATAATATAATATCGGAAGCCGACGAAAAGGTAAACAAAGCCAAAAGCGAGTAGAACCTCGCTATCCCCAAGGTTGGGCTCGTATACCCATGTAAATATCACGAAAGCTATTATTGGTCCTGTGATTGATTGCGTTGCACAGCATCTGCACAAATGACCTGTCTGTCGTGACTCGTGACGTTTGAAGAAAAAACTGACATTTTTGACCGAAATGAGTTTTTAGTTTTTGTTCGGACAAACTATGGCTATCTGTTGGTAACACTTTGCAATATATTGGTTAAGACGTTTTCTTTTAAATCACAAAATAATATTTTTAAAAGTGGAGTTTCCTCCAAGATCAATTTAAAATGTTTTTGGACTTATATAAAATTAGACTAATAATACATTGTTGTTACAAATGTTAAATTGTTGCAAAAAATTTAGTGTCGGCATATTTAACTACTTACTTACTTATGACACTACAGACAAAAGCCGGGTGGCCAATCTTGCCGCTAATGTCTCCCAAATGCAAATAACCTAAATGCAAATACGCGTGGCATGTACGGTGGATATTTAATTATAATCGAAATATCACGGATTTACGGATTTATACGGATACATGGATTCACGTAGGTGAACCCGGATTCACATGGATACACGGATTCACGGATACACGGATTTACACGAATACACGGACTTACACGGTTCTACCGACTTACGGAAACAAAATTTCGAATTGACATTTCGTTTATAATAATAAATGTCTGTATGTCTTCGTCGTCATCGTTTACATAATACAAAAAAAAACCCAACACTTTTTCCCATATGACAATATTGAAGGAAATTTTGCTCGCTTATCGATTGATTGAATATTGGTGTTTAACGACGCACTGTTTTCACAACTGACCCTGTGGCACTGGTTTAACGGCGTCGGTGAATGAAAGGGTGATGATGAACCTAACCTATGGCTAGAAGGGAGGACGGGAAACCCGGTGCCGGCACGCAGCCTACTCCTGTCGAAAAGCACCAAGGGGACCACCGGCTTTACGTCCCTTCCGAAGGACGGTACAAACAACAGGACCCTTCAACCTCTCTCCCGAACAGAACTGATCATGTGCATGGTGGTCACCCATCCAACACCTAACTCAGCGCGACGTTGCTTAACTTCAGTGATCTTACGAGAACCGGGGTTTCTCGCTTATCCAATATCTACAAAACAAAACCAACGAACCATCCTCCGGTTTGGGTCGCGGTGACAGAGCGTTGAGCGTGTCGCAGCGACCTTAGCAGCGCCATGAGCTACTGTCCGATACCATGAATGTACGAATCATAGAGCTTGATTCACCAACAGTGTCCCATATTGTAACATATTGTCACAGAGCGCTGAGCGTGTCGCAGCGACCATAACAGCGCCATGAGCTACTGTCCGATATATCATGAATGTAGGAATCATAGAGCTGGATTCACCAACAGTGTCCCATAATGTAACATATTGTCACAGAGCGCTGAGCGTGTCGCAGCGACGATGTCGCTTCTTGGAGGAGAGCGATCTGCACATCAGCCCCGTCTACTCGTACAACCTGTGTCGCATGCAGTGCCGCGCGCGCCTCGGCCTCGAGCTCTGCGCATGCGTGCCGCACTACTACCGCTCCACGCCCAGAAGTAAGACACGCCCAGAAGTAAGACATTCTTATTCCCATCATAGACATGCTCATAATAAAGACATGTTCCTAATTTTACTGATCCGCTGTGGCTTTTCTAGCGCCGGGTTGTTTACGGTGGAACGTTGCGCTGTGGCTTTACTAGCGCCGGGTTGTCTACAGTGGAGCGTTGCGCTGTGCAGTGGCGGCTCGTGGCGGTTGTTTTGGGAGGGTCTGCTAAAAAAAAAAAATAGTTTACAATGCATGTATCCCCCCCCCCCCCCCTTCAAATAAACGAAAATTCGTCCAATTGTTTTTATGGCAATATTTTGGTTTAATGTTAGTGTTCGGAAGGAACAACTCTTCAGCCCCGTCACGGTGTTAGTCTCCATAATGACTGACGAGGTGACGATACCATGGCGGGCCGTGGAGCGATATCGCTCTAGCTAGTTAATTCGTCGGCCGGGGACTCCCGGTCGGAGACACCCAATCGAGCTGCAGTGAGCTGCCTTGCGAGCAGCCCGAAGATTCGTTATAGCATCGCGCAACAAGCAAGCAGAGTGTGACCTTGGCAAACTTCGTAGCTCCGCGAGTCTCCCGGCTTTACAGTATAGAATGGTAGCTAGCTCGGGCTGCATTCGCCCCAGCCCGCGCGCTTGCTCGTATGAAGTGTGCTGCTGCCAGGCGCGCGGCATTTCGCTCGCTATTCAATTGCAACGCCGCGCGTTCCGTAGCAAATACCGCTGATTCAATACAATTAAATACTAAATAGTAAATATTTTTCTGGTTTAAATGTATGTATGATACGTCTACAAAATAAATATGTAAATGTGATAAATATTATATTTAAAAATTAAATTCCATGAAAAAATATTAAGAAAGAGATTATTTGATGTTGTTACACCGGAAAGCTAGGGAGGGCTGCAGCCCTGCAGACCTCCCTCACGAGCCGCCCCTGGCGCTGTGGCTTTACTAGCGCCGGGTTGTTTACAGTGGAGCGTTGCGCTGTGGCTATACTAGCGCCGGGTTGTGTACAGCGGAGCGTTGCGCTGTGGCTTTACTAGCGCCGGGTTGTGTACAGTGGAGCGTTGCTGTTGTGGCTTTACTAACGCCGGGTTGTTTACAGCGGAGCGTTGCGCTGTGGCTTTACTAGCGCCGGATTGTTTACAGTGGAGCGTTGCGCTGTGGCGTTACTAGCACCGGGTTGTTTACAGTGGAGCGTTGCGCTGTGGCTTTACTAGCGCCGGGTTGTTTACAGTGGAGCGTTGCGCTGTGGCTTACTAGCACCGGGTTGTTTACAGTGGAGCGTTGCGCTGTGGCTTTACTAGCGCCGGGTTGTTTACAGTGAAGCGTTGCGCTGCGGCTTTACTAGGCGCCGGGTTGTTTACAGTGGAGCGTTGCGCTGTGGCTTTACTAGGCGCCGGGTTGTTTACAGTGGAGCATTGCGCTGTGGCTTTACTAGGCGCCGGGTTGTTTACAGTGGAGCGTTGCGCTGTGGCTTTACTAGCGCCGGATTGTTTACAGTGGAGCGTTGCGCTGTGGCTTTACTAGCGCCGGGTTGTGTACAGTGGAGCGTTGCGCTGTGGCTTTACTAGCGCCGGGTTGTTTACAGTGGAGCTTTGCGCTGTGGCTTTACTAGCGCCGGGTTCTTAACAGTGGAGCGTTGCGCTGTGGCTTTACTAGCGCCGGGTTGTGTACAGTGGAGCGTTGCGCTGTGGCTTTACTAGCGCCGGGTTGTTTACAGTGGAGCGTTGCGCTGTGGCTTTACTAGCGCCGGATTGTTTACAGTGGAGCGTTGCGCTGTGGCTTTACTAGCGCCGGGTTGTGTACAGTGGAGCGTTGCGCTGTGGCTTTACTAGCGCCGGGTTGTTTACAGTGGAGCTTTGCGCTGTGGCTTTACTAGCGCCGGGTTCTTAACAGTGGAGCGTTGCGCTGTGGCTTTACTAGCGCCGGGTTGTGTACAGTGGAGCGTTGCGCTGTGGCTTTACTAGCGCCGGGTTGTTTACAGTGGAGCGTTGCGCTGTGGCTTTACTAGCGCCGGGTTCTTAACAGTGGAGCGTTGCGCTGTGGCTTTACTAGCGCCGGGTTGTTTACAGTGGAGCGTTGCACTGTGGCTCTACTAGCGGCGGGTTGCTTACAGTGGAGCGTTGCGCTGTGGCTCTACTAGCGGCGGGTTGCTTACAGTGGAATCCTAGCTCATCTATCTCATCAAAGATCCGATGAAAGAGGGTCTTGTTTCTGTTGCAGATGTCCACTGGCCCCGCTGTTCCATGTCTGGCTACGCTTGCCTTCAGAAACACAAAGGTTAAGTCAAGTCAATACACCTATTTCACTCAATCAAAATTATATCAAAATAACGTCATGATACCCACTCGCTAAAGCCAGGCAGAGCAATTCGGGTTGTGATTTCCCTATCTTCCTTTGTTATTTAGCAGAGCTATTTTTTTTAACTGGTAGTACGTCCAGTGGGTATCTGACGTCATTTTTCTCTGGGTGGAATAGGTCTCTTGTTTACTCTTAATATAACTCTGCTGCCAGGTTCTTTGTTGCCCGAATTTTGCTGAGAGTTTGCCATATTTGAATATAGTAAGACATAAGGCTTCCCTGTAATAGTGAGATGTATGGCTACAACTTGAAACCGTTTTCCTCGTCATGATAGAGTTGCTGACGACGATGCGTCACCCGGAGAGCGGGGAGAAGGTCCAGTGCCGCTGCCTCCCGCCCTGCGACGACATCGCCTTCATCTTGGACGCGCACAACCACTACGCCTGGTAACGCGGATCGCTGATCGCCGCCGACAAGTTTCTTCTCACTCTTTCTTACTGCATTGAGATTTACTGGGACCTAGGGGACGATTTTGTACAAATTTCGTTAAAGAACATCCTTAGCAGCCGAGCCCGCCACGTGTTTCAACGGCCTCGAGTTAAAATGCAATCCTATAGCTCACAAGTATAATCTATCATTACTGGGGAGCGATGTTTTTAATTGGAACAAGTGAAAGCTCTAATCGAGATACCAGTGACTTCTCAAGCGAAATTTTACAAAATTTCATTCCTGAGGGGCGATTTTGTAACCTTCATCACGGTGAAATGATATGAGATCTCTATTTTTGTCGGTGTTTTTAACTTGAACGAATGAACGCTGTCATCAAGAATCTCAGTGAAGAATTTTTTTCAAAATCGCATTCCTGACGAACCCTCATTGTTTAGAGTGAGAAACATGAAACTTTTCGTGAAAGTGGGATAAAGCCCCTTTTACACGGGAGAAGTTTTCAACCAAGTCTGGTGCACAAGTCTTCTATGTGCACACAAGCTCCACACAAGACTTCGGCGACCATTTACATGGGACAAGTTTTCTTGGTTGGACTTTTGTTTAAAGTCATGGTTCAGCCTCCCAACAATCAACAAAACGTTGAACGATTCTGATTGGTCAGTTTGACACAAGACTTGTGTCAAAATAGAACATGCTCTAAAGCCTGTTTTACACGGGAGAAGTTTTCAACCAAGTCTGGTGCAGAAGTCTCGTGCAGAAGAAAACTTGGGCCGTGTAAACAGAAACTTGTCTCAAAGCGTGTTTGGCACGAGTCGGGACAAGTCGTCGAGACAAGACTTTCGCGGAAGTTTTTCAATTAGAGCATGTTCTATTTTGACACAAGTCTTGTGTCAAACTGACCAATCAGAATCACTCATATTGATAACAATTGTTGGGAGGCTGAACTGACTTTAAACAAAAGTCCAGCCAAGAAAACTTGTCCCATGTAAATGGTCGCCCAAGTCTTGTGTGGAACTTTTGTGCACAAGTCTTCCATAGAAGACTTGTGCACCAGACTTGGCTGAAAACTTCCCCCGTGTAAAAGGGGCTTAATTGAAAAACTTCCGCGAAAGTCTTGTCCCGACTCGTGCCAAATACTTTTTGAGACAAGTTTCTGTTTACACGGCCCAAGTTTTCTTCTGCAGGAGACTTCTGCACCAGACTTGGTTGTAAACTTCTCCCGTGTAAAAGGGGCTTTAGAAACGAACGGTTCGATCGATAAGCTTGTCAAGCTTGGCGGATGTTCGGAGATTTCGTATGCTAGCCGTCAATTTTCATCGATTTCGGTTTTAATAAACGCCCTAGTTTAATTCAATGAGCATGGTCAAATAAAAGATTCACATCACTGGCTTTGCTAGTTACGCTCCACCTGTTAGTTTCTACACTTATATAAAATTTATTTTGAAATTCATGAAAGTTAAAGGTTTCTTTATTGAGGAATTGAGGAATTAGAGTATCTTTTCAGAAAAGCTATTTACCTGCGTTGTTGAGTGCTAAGCTCACAAACTGACACTTTTCCTGAGTGACGTTTCGCAAAGGTTACTAGCAACTAAAGCCAGGTAGCATTGCTTTGCTTTGTAGTATGGCCATTGGTATGGCATGCAGCACAGCTTTGCAAAACGTCGGGAAAATTTGAGTAAAGGGAGCAAGCATTCAATAACCAGCAAAACAGTTTTTCTCAACGCTAACATGCTAAGATTAGTAAAAGACACTAGGCATTAATAAAGTAATTAGTATCTAAGAACGATTCTCACCCCCCTTCTTCCACTACTACTACTACTTCCACTTGCTGGTTGTTGTTGCCGCCAGGATCGGTCCGTCGCGTCTCAAGCTGGGCGTCACCAGCTTCCCTCGGATGCGTCTCAAACGCGACATCCTCTTCGGTCTCACCGATCTCTTCGGCAAGTAACGCCACTTGACAGAAAATCTTAATTTCATTAGTTTCATCAAAATAACTTGTTACAATTGGGTATACTTGAATGCGGAGCGATTGCGTGGCTTTGATCACAGTGAGATGATCACGGTGTCGATGTTTTTAATGCATTTGATTTGTGTTTCCTGTCGACAGTGAGCATTGGCGGGACGGCCGGCTTGTTCCTCGGCTGCAGCGTGCTCAGCTTCGTGGAAATCTTCTACTTCTTCACGCTGCGTCTCTTCTGGTTCGTCCGCTTCCGCTACAAGCAACGCACGACGGTCGAAGCGCCGTCTAGGATACGAGAGTCATTCCACTAACGATACTCCCTTAGCTTTAGACTCTTTTATCTGCAAGTCATTACTATGTGGCTTGCCTAATGCCAGCAAACACCGGTGTCACTGCTGTTGCTAGTGTTGCTACGCTGCTACGATTGTTGGCATTACTATGTGCCTTGCCTAATGCCAGCAAACACCGGTGTCACTGCTGTTGCTAGTGTTGCCACGCTGCTACGATTGTTGGCATTACTATGTGCCTTGCCTAATGCCAGCAAACACCGGTGTCACTGCTGTTGCTAGTGTTGCCACGCTGCTACGATTGTTGGCATTACTATGTGCCTTGCCTAATGCAAGCAAACACCGGTGTCACTGCTGTTGCTAATGTTGCCACGCTGCTACGATTGTTGGCATTACTATGTGCCTTGCCTAATGCCAGCAAACACCGGTGTCAATGCTGTTGCTAGTGTTGCCACGCTGCTACGATTGTTGGCATTACTATGTGCCTTGCCTAATGCCAGCAAACACCGGTGTCACTGCTGTTGCTAGTGTTGCCACGCTGCTACGATTGAATTGGCATTACTATGTGCCTTGCCTTATGCCAGCAAACACCGATGTCACTGCTGTTGCTAGTGTTGCTATGCTGCTACGATTGTTGGCATTACTTTGTGCCTTGCCTAGTGTCAGCAAACACCGGTGTCACTGCTGTTGCTAGTGTTGCCACGCAGCTACGATTGCTGGCATTAATATGTGCCTTGCCTAATGCCAGCAAATGCCGGTGTCACTGCTGTTGCTAGTGTTGCCACGCTGCTACGATTGTTGGCATTACAATGTGCCTTGCCTAATGCCAGCAAACACCGGTGCCACTGCTTTTGCTAGTGTTGCCATGCTGCTACGATTGTTGGCATAACTATGTGCTTTGCCTAATGCCAGCAAACACCGGTGTCACTGCTGTTGCTAGTGTTGCCACGCTGCTACGATTGTTGGCATTACTGTGTGCCTTGCCTAATGCCAGCAAACACCGGTGTCACTGCTGTTGCTAGTGTTGCTACGCCGCTACGATTGTTGGCATTACTATGTGCCTTGCCTAATGCCAGCAAACACCGGTGTCACTGCTGTTGCTAGTGTTGCTACGCTGCCACGATTGTTGGCATTACTATGTGCCTTGCCTAATGCCAGCAAACACCGGTGTCACTGCTGTTGCTAGTGTTGCTACGCCGCTACGATTGTTGGCATTACTATGTGCCTTGCCTAATGCCAGCAAACACTGGTGTCACTGCTGTTGCTAGTGTTGCTACGCCGCTACGATTGTTGGCATTACTATGTGCCCTGCCTAATGCCAGCAAACACCGGTGTCACTGCTGTTGCTAGTGTCGCTACGCTGCTACGATTGTTGGCATTACTATGTGCCTTGCCTAATGCCAGCAAACACCGGTGTCACTGCTGTTGCCAGTGTTGCCACGCTACAATTGTTGGACCTGACATAATCAGCAATAGTTGCACCATTCGAATAGCAGATAGATTGTGGATTGCATTTGCATTGGTACAGGTGAAAAGCACGTACATTTCACTAATCCCTGTTCTAAACACATTTTACTCAACATCACATTATTTTTGAAAACATTATAAACTTTGTGAGACATTCCTACAATGATTTTTACTAATTGGATATCATGCCTGATGATAATACATTTTTCTTTCTCAAAAAGAACAACGCTCGATGTTAACTGATAGTCGGTAGATAATTACCAAGTATTTTTAAACATTATCATAATTTCGACTAAGACCCTGTTGGTTGTCACGATAACTAAATGGCACTAATTTACAATATACATGTAATTTAACGAATCTTGTGGAATTAAAAGTTTGAACCGAGATGTCTATGAAACGGTAGACGGACAAGTTTCTAAGGAAACACATCGGTTACCTAGCGGACACACACATTGTCTAGACAAATCTAAAGGTTTACGAGTCTTGACTCGTCAAGACGAAAGGTAATCGGTCTCGATTGGCACCCAACGAGAGAAACGTTGAAAATAGCGGTCCAGCGCTTTTTAGGTTTGTGTTTAGGAAGCCACAGATTGAATCGACGGCCCGAAACCTACTTTTGAAGCGGTCTCGGCAGAAGATTTAACTCTTCATGTGGCTTTGTGTAGCAATTTCATTGCTGGATTGGTTTATGCGGTTCAAATTTACGTTTACAACAATTGTAATGCACGCAATGTCTCTCTGGATGAAAGAATTCAGAGATGTCAGAGTTGAGCTCATTAAGAAGATACATTTAAGTTTTGAACTCATTGAACAAAAACAGATGTTGTCATCGAGGATACAAAGTTGAAGCCACCTTGAAGATGGAACACTCTCGATGCATTTCGTCGAAAATTTCTCGAACAAATAATCAAATCTTGTACATTGCTCGAAACAACAAGCCGACAAAATTTGCAAAATCTGCCAGTATCATTGAAGGTAAGATCTTGAAGGTTAAGATAAGAAAACGGAACCATTAAACATCTCTTGGACACGTGTCTACAGTTAAAATCCCTCGTCGTCATTATTTCCGAACTTGGACTTCTCGTATTTGCTATGTAAAAGGTCAAAAATCGTGTCGACGTCAGAGTTTGCAAGGGTCGGCACTGTCAAAATGGTCGCGCTGGTAATCGTGGTTGGTCTTTAGCGTGTATTGAGCGCTGAGAAGCTTTGATAGCCTCGACAGCGTAGTCGGCACTCTCGCCAAGTGCTGATACTTTAAACTCCACCTCGGTACAATCAACTCGGCAAACAAAATGTAGCTTTTTCCCTACAAGGATTTACGAAGATGACAGCAAGATGACAAGTAGAAGAAATTTCTCTGAGGAGGAGTTAATACACCTATTCCATTCAATCAAAAAGACGTCATGACACCCACTCGCTAAAGCCAGGTAGAGCAATTCGGGTTGTGATTTCCCTATCTTCCTTTGTTATTTAGCAGAGCTAATTAATATTCTTTGACAAACTGGTAGTACGTCCAGTGGGTATCTGACGTCATTTTATCTGAGTGGAATAGCTCTATCACAGTTCCTTAGGACATAAAAGTCAGCCCCAGTGAAGAAATTTAGGCCAAATCATCTCATAGCTAACGAGCTGTTTTTTATACAGTTACCTATAATTTTAAAAATGTAATGAAGTCCCGAAAATTTGAACTTTTCAAACGAATTCAAATATTTTCACTCCTAGAACATTCATCCATACACACAATTAAGAAATCTCGCTGGACTCTCGTCTGCTAAATCTTAGCGCTCGTAAAACACCGAGAAAATTCGACTGGCGTCCACTAAATATCATACGGCTGCTTATTGGCCAGAGCGAATCATGCGATCTGAATCTAGAATTATCTACACAGAAAAATGTTTAAATTTCACTTGGAGCCAAGTTAGAGTAAAGCAGCGACAATCGCTTTCAAATAAGCTATGTGCCGTAAATGCTTGAGTACCTAGTTCTACAAATTGATTCTATCGGCTCTTCATGCTTTTGCTTGCCTGCCATATTTTTCGATATAATTATAGCGGCTAGCAAATATAAACCTAATAGCTAGATTAATTTTAAGCAACAGTCAGCAAATAGAAGTAGCAGTAGTATGTATCTAGAATCATTGAGTTCACAATATCAATGCCTAGAATAGCATGCATAGCCTAATCCCGTTATAAATTTAATAAAGAATCATCAAACATTGCACAAATACAACAAACATTCATATTTACAAAATATGTACAAGGTACGTTATAAAATAGGATCGCCGTTGATTGAATTATTAATCGATTTATAATTGAGTTTGCTACCTTTTTACTAGGGCTTTTAACAATCTCTCGAATCCCATTCCGATTTCACCGCTGTCCATTACAATTTTAATTGAAGTGTCCGTGCATAAGATAAGCTACGTTTAAAACAAAATCGGACTGCATTTTGCGGAACAATGTTCTGTGTTTTTTAAGTGACATGATATTTTCGATGCCGGAGGCTGTGATATTTAAAAACATCACGAGACACTTGGATGATTTCACTTGTAATTTGCTTACGAAGTGGATTTTTCTGTAAATATGTCGCCGCTTTCAATTTGCCATGCAGATTGTAGCTCTGCACCAGTATTACGACGTACCCACGACTGACAACTTGCCAATCTCAGAGTAAATTTGTCGTTCACTAAATTAAACCTTCCAAATTTTTTGTAATCTTCATTGCCGATTCATAAATATGAAGATAATGGAGATATTGAATTTTTTGTTATTTTCAAATGGCAAAACAAGATGCCTAACACATCACTATCTAATTTGCTGATGAAATATAAAGAGGATGGTCAACATTCTAAAATTACATGAAATTTGGCCGTTCGAACTCTTATGCTCACTCAAGTCCGTTTCGATTTAGCTTCTTTAATAATTTTTTTAACAGCAAATGATTGTGAAATTACATTTCTGTACTCGTCCTGAGATACCTTACTAGTGACCATGGCATCGCTCTGGCATCTATGAGCCCGACGTCGTTTATCGAAACGTGAAATTTCCGCATTTTGCGCCCGGCCAGTTATAATATCAAAGAAACAAATAATCGATCGGCCATCCTATCTGTTAGCAGTACACCTACGAGAACAGTACAACGATAATCAATTAAATCTTGTCCGTTTGTTTCGTTCGCGAAAAGCAAGAACAACGGACAACTCCAATTTTATCAGGCAGTCGATCGCTGGTCACAAAGTCGTTCGTAAGCGAATTTCTTTTGTTTGTTAAAGTTAAATTAATGTTATTACAGAAAAATATGGTTATAGTTTCGTCGAAACGGTTCGCCATCCAAGCTCATTTAGCTGTCGCCGCTGTCATTTGAAGGAATTTACGTTTGGTTTCACTTCACGTTTGGACATAATAATTATCTTCGAATGAAGATCATTTTAGATTGTCTAGAAACATTTTATATTCCCTATTCTGGAAGATATCTAAGAGATTTTGAAATAAGGGAAACAAGAAGCTGCTTTGTGGAAGAACAGCAAAGAACATTTTAAATTTAAAATTCACCACCCATCACGCTGCTATAAGATAGGACAGATCATCAAGGGGCAGTCCGTATAAGAACTGTGCAAAAGAATAGCAGGCAGCATTTATGATAAATGCATCCGTTTTCTCTGAATCTGCCAATGTCATACAAAGGGCAATGACATGAAAGAAGGTGACATCAAATATCTTACTATTTTAATGCAGGAAACTCTGCCGGAATATAGTATTGTTGCGACAGAATCGTCACCAAGGGAAGAGATTTAAGCACCCCAGCCATCTAGGTACAACTTATAACAACGTTACTTACGTCATCTTACGTAATATTTAGGGGGCTTTGTTTGCCACAGATGCTTAATCTCAAGCGTCAACTGACAGTTGACATATAAAAGAAAATGTTGTCAAATTTAACTTCGAACTTTGCCGCCATGTTTGCGATCAGCGCTTTGGAGCTTCTCCGAGAGTCTCCCACATTGTAATAGTAGGATATTTGGCGACATCAATAGCCCATCGCCCACCAGACTGCTCTCCAGACAACGAGGCATCACGAAGAGATGCTCCGTGCCGAGAGATTGACAAGCAGCGCTACGACGAGCGTTGGATTTCGAACGGTTCCGACGTTTCAGGTCCCCAAGTCTTATTTACAATCAGTTCCGGTGTGAAGCTTGAAACACGCGACGCCAACGGCGGCTGTCCCAGGTCCTCGCTTGCTCGTTGGTCGGTGGTCAGTGTTTTACGGAGTTCACGATCGTTTGTTATTGAATGTGCGATGATTTGAAGTCGTACGTGGTTTTATTATGCTGGAGAGGGCGGGTATTGCATAATATTATAACCTTGGTTTTGCATAGTTATTTAAAATATTAGTTTAGTCCCTGAGTAGTGTATTAATTTCTTTTTATTCCATTAGACAATCAAAATATAAGAGCTGAATATTTTTTGTACGTTTGTACTCCGATCAGAGCTAGCCTTGATTGAACACTGAGTTGGCACCCATTCAATCAATCCGCATTTGATGAATTTTCTGGTAGTGAAGATAATAAAAGTTTATAGTTTTATTTTTATGTCTACAGGTCAAACTGGTTGGCCGAATTTGATACGTTGCAAAATATCTAACGTGGACCCCTCACAATATTATACAAATTCGACAAAATTTCTCAAACGTCACAATTTTCGATCATTTTTTCACCTTTTCGATCCTAAGTTCTCCAAGATTTGTCAAAATATTTAATGATTTTGGCAAGTAATAATTACTAACCATCATTTACATCGCGATTAAATCACACAAGCGTTTACCGAGCTCTGGATTTCGATGCCCTTGTCAAAACCAACGGAACCCTATAAAACACTGACCGCCCCACTAGCTACGCAACACCCCCCCCCCCCCCCACTCCACCGCGATAATCCGTCTCCGCCGATACAAAAATACTCTACGCTCCAGATTAGAAATATATGCAAAATTTAAAAAAATAAACCGGTAATCCGTCCACGCGGCGCCCGAACGCCCAGCGCTACCGTGTCCAGACCAGCGCTAGTTTCGACAGTTTAACGTGACGCCGTCCCACCCACACCCGTAGCGCGCCGCGTTTCACGCTGGCGGTCCAACCACTCCGAGCGAATTGCGTTTGTTTCATATTTTTTTCTTCGGAAAAACAGAGATGGCAGTGATTTGAATTGAAAAATTAGTTCCAAGAGCTTCAACGTCCCACCGAACCCCGCACCCAGCGTGCTACGCGCTTCAATGTCCCACCGAACGCGTCGCACGTTCCCAGCCGTCCGCCTCGCACCCAGCGTGCTACGCGCTTCAACGTCCCACCGAACGCGTCGCACGTTCCCAGCCGTCCGCCTCGCACCCAGCGTGCTACGGGCTTCAACGTCCCACCGAACGCGTCGCACGTTCCCAGCGGTCCGCCTCGCACCCAGCGTGCTACGCGCTTCAACGTCCCACCGAACGCGTCGCACGTTCCCAGCCGTCCGCCTCGCACCCAGCGTGCTACGGGCTTCAACGTCCCACCGAACGCGTCGCACGTTCCCAGCGGTCCGCCTCGCACCCAGCGTGCTACGCGCTTCAACGTCCCACCGAACGCGTCGCACGTTCCCAGCGGTCCGCCTCGCAGCCAGCGTGCTACGCGCTTCAACGTCCCACCGAACGCGTCGCACGTTCCCAGCCGTCCGCCTCGCACCCAGCGTGCTACGCGCTTCAACGTCCCACCGAACGCGTCGCACGTTCCCAGCCGTCCGCCTCGCACCCAGCGTGCTACGCGCTTCAACGTCCCACCGAACGCGTCGCACGTTCCCAGCCGTCCGCCTCGCAGCCAGCGTGCTACGCGCTTCAACGTCCCACCGAACGCGTCGCACGTTCCCAGCCGTCTGCCTCGCACCCAGCGTGCTACGCGCTTCAACGTCCCACCGAACGCGTCGCACGTTCCCAGCCGTCCGCCTCGCACCCAGCGTGCTACGCGCTTCAACGTCCCACCGAACGCGTCGCACGTTCCCAGCCGTCCGCTTCGCACCCAGCGTGCTACGCGCTTCAACGTCCCACCGAACGCGTCGCACGTTCCCAGCCGTCCGCCTCGCACCCAGCGTGCTACGCGCTTCAACGTCCCACCGAACGCGTCGCACGTTCCCAGCCGTCCGCCTCGCACCCAGCGTGCTACGGGTAAATGATGGCAGCGTCATTTTAAACTGTTAAAAATAGGTAAAACATTCTTAAGCCTTTTTTCCTTTTGCTTCTTTCGTATAAAAGCCAGTCGTTTTACAATCCTAGTTGCTAAATTTTCTATCAGTTTCATGCTAAAAATCATTGAGATGCCCAATCTTTCAGAGAGTATCAGCCCGTTTCCACCGCACAATCTGTGTAAATTAAACGGTCAGACTGCGTTTCCCTGAAGAACAAACATCTCCTTGTTAAAATATGGTCACCGTTGTCGTCATCAAAATCTACAGGGTTTATTACTGTAAGTTTTGAACACCCATGTAAAAGATTTCTAAGAGATACTACTGAAGCAGACACACACACGCAGTCATTCAAGATGTTAGTTGCCGTTGGCGTAACTTGAATTATTCGTTTGAAAAGTTTCGTGAATTGTTGCGAGATTCATTGCAAGTGTACATATTTTTGTTTCCGAAAATCAGTGGCACTCGAGAAGTGAAGGCTACTTGCTACGAGTAAAGTTGCTTACAAACTCACGGTTGATTAGATTTTTGACCTTTTTTACCCTAAAATAATTATATTTAAAACATTCTACACCCAGTCTAGCCAATAATTCCTACTTCTACACAACTACGCTCCCGTTTTCAGAAAATATTTCCGTGTCCGAAGCCCGCGCGCGAGCCGAGAGAATGCTCGACAGAGCGTTGGACTACCCTAATCGTAAACTAGATGCCACACAAGAATATTATTATAGAAATCTAGATCACGTACACCGGTTTCGACAAGTTCACAATCGAAACGGTGACCGTTAGTACCTATGAAGTAAGATAGACATCCTGTCGTCATTTTTAAAGTAGCGTTCCGCCTGTAATCTGATAATTCCAGCGGCTTCGTAGCTATTATCTCATCCGACCAACATAATTTTAGCGTCGAGGATCTTGGAAACACCAAACTACCCATCGTTAGCTAGGCAGGAGGATAAAATGTATGGGCCGGTCTGGTAAAATCGTCGCAGGCAGAGCTCTATCATTGCTTTAAAATTTGGTGCTCTCAATTTTGTTAAAAACATAGGACCCAGCGTCCTAGCTAGCAAAGTAAGCCACTTACTATCTCGATGATAGTAAATCTCAAATCGCTTTTATTGCATAGGACTAGTTTTACAATGTCTTGAAAACTCGTAAACAACTGAAACCGATGGGAATTTAACGTTCGGAAAAAGTTGAAACGTTTGTCAGAGATTGTAAAACTGGCCCCGAGTCAAATTAGTATATAAAACAACTCGAGAACAAACCGAAAAGAATAAATCTATAAGCGAATGTCTTACTAGGCTGTAGATCGCAGGAAACTGCCGAAATAGCGTCGTTGGGCGAAAATTAACGCACGGCAGGCATCTCTTAACAACGTAACAGTATAACTTTTGTAATCTTACGTAATATCGAGGGGCTCCGTTTGGCGCTAATTTTCAATCTCGAGTGACAGGTAGCTTTGACCGTCAGGCCTTTGCCACCAGCGATTTCGTCGAGTTTCCCACGATCCGCAGCCTAGTGACGGCGCGTTCACCATCTAGCTTTGCGAGCGTTGCGCTGCGGCGTTCCAGGAACAGTTTTAGAGGTCGTTGCGATGCGAGCTTCAACGAAAATACGTAGAACCCAGTCAAACGTTACTTAACGTTGCTCTGGCTGGATTCTGGCCGCAATTTTTGCTAAAATTACCTATCTTTGTCTGGAAATACAGTGAGGCCCAGTTTTTCAGTGGATTGGTCAGTTAACATTATATCTAGGCATCTAATTGATGCCAACGTGGTGATATGTCAATAACATATTAACAGACCATTAAGAACCTGACCGCCGTCTGCAAGCTCGTGTTCAAAGTGTCGCGCAACCGGTGTCATGACTGGATCATTGCGCGGGGCAACTTGTTGGGTGAGTCAGAGTCTTCAAAACTCTGTCGGAAGAGCGTTGCCGGCAACAGAATCGTCGGGCGGCTTTGTTAGGCATTAAAGCACTGCAGCCGTCAAAGTACAACTTAAAACAATGTTACTTACGTCATCTCAAGTAATATCGAGGGGAATCTAACAAGCCACTGAAAAACTGGGCTGGACAGGAGAAAATTAGCGGATTCCCTTTCGAAATTTGCCCAAGCAAACACAACGCGACGCTCGCAATGTCAAACCTGCCGCCGCCGCCGCGACTTGTCTGTGAAACTGAAAAAACTGAAGAAAATTAGCGGATCCCTATTCGAAATTTGCCCACAATCCCGCCCAAACGCGACGCTCGCGGCGACAGCCGGGTCTCGTCGCGACGCGTTACGTGATGACGGTCGGCTTGTCGCGGCCGGTGAAGTGCGCGAGCTTGGCGACGTCGAGCGCGATGCCGACAAGCGGGCCGAGCACCAGCTGGGCGTCGAGGCCGTGGGACGCGACGTCGCGTTCGTAGCTGTCGGCGTAGAGGCGGACGGTGGCGCCCGAGCTGCCCGTGCCCGACAGGCGGAACACGAGGCGCGAGCCGTCGGCGAACAGGATGCGGAGGCCCTGCGCGAACGGCAGGGAAACGGGACCGACGGGTTAGATCGCGGCACGGTTGTTCCTCGATTTTCGTATTTCGAATACAGTGTTTAAGACACTGAGATTTTTAGATTTCAGTGTGGCTTTGCCTTCTTGTCGGCTTTAACTGATCATAGCTGCCACGACTTAGCACAAATTGTTTTGTTTCTGATCTGATTTTGACACATTTTGTCAAAGATCTGTAATTGTTGATTGTGGCGTCATTTTCAAAACTTTCACCATTTTTACGTGTACAGGAATGAAATTTTCACACAATTATGCAATAGTGAAGTTTGACATCTCTAGAAAGTTTAGTCAAATTATACTCATAAGCTAGGCTTCTAGAGTAAGAAACGTGATGTTGAATAACTGAATTTTTTTGTAAAAACTAATTTATAAGAAAATTTGCAAGTGAAATGATTTGAAAATAGTACAGGGCCTAATTTGAGAGAAAACAAAGATATTTTGAAAATTTCATCAAAATCCGTTAAGTCGTTTGGCCTATAGAGCGCAAACAGACAGAAAAATAGATTTTTTCCGCAGTAAGTCTAATTGAAATGCAAAACAAACACATATCGCAAAACTAACGGCAAGCAACCGTTGGCCACGGCAGCGGCTACTAGGCCCGCCCCCTACCCACCTGCTTGCTGGCGACGCTGCCGTCGATCGGGTCGACGTAGGAGAAGTTGTCCGCGGCGGCGACCACGTAGCTCTTGCCGCCGTGCGACAGCGTCGTCCCAACGAAGCCCGGCGCGCCGATCAGCGTCTCCAGCTGCGTCATCATCTCGTTGCACGGTTCCGACGCACAGTTCTCGTAGTCGTACCTGGATGAAGGTCGGTGGTGGTTGGTTGGTTGGTTGGTTGGTTGGTTGGTTGGAGTTCCGTTGATTTTCAGTCGTATTACTAATTTAGTGCTTTAAAAATGCTTTGTATTGAATGGAATACAGTCCATTTACTGCTTTCTTGCGTTAGAAACAGCTGCTTTGCGTCATCAACTTCACTTGACCCATGTATTTTCAAATGTAATAATCGATTTTAAGAGAAATTATTCAGTTGATTTGCTCAATAATAACACAGTAACTTTTGTGTGAATTTAATCCTAAATGCAAATACTCGTTGCATGGACGGTAGATAATGATTATTAGAAACGAAATATCAATTCCAAAATTTGCATCCGTACCGGGACTCGAACCCGGATCTTTGTCCATCCGGGACACTGCACTAACCATTGTGCTACACGGACAACGGTACGGATGTAAATTTTGGAATTGATATTTCGTTTCTAATAAACACAGTATCTTCTTTTTAAGATGTATAACGCACACAGTAAAATAAGTTAACATCAGTTGAAGATTAAGTTGATTTCTTTGCAAGAACGCAAAAAAAGCGTGGAAAAAACGTCATTAACGCGGCATTTTCAAAAAAAGGAATGAACATAGAACTGTGAAGTTTTTACATCAACATTAAATCTTGAGGGTAAATATATCTTGAAAGTTTTGTCAAAGTATATACAGATGCTAGGCTCCTAGAGGGCAAAACGTGTTTTAAAAGAACTGAAAAATTTCGTACAAGCTCAATTTCACAAAATTTACTCGTCCGATTTGCTTAAAAAACATGGCAGATCTAAGTCCAGAGAAAACAAACGTCCATTTAAATTTTCATCACAATCAGTTTTGGCGTTGCAAACAAAAACACAAAACAAAACATCGGAGATTATTTTCAGCAGCAGATGTAATTGAAGACTTCGCTTCACCCACTTGGTTCTCTACGCTCGTCGATCATGTATCGACGATGGGCGGTCCACGACGGCGGCACTAACCTGGTGAAGAAGTTTCTGCCGAAGCGCAGCCAGTGCTTGCGCAGCAGTTGCTCAACGGACAGCGCGGTGGCGGCCAGCACGGACAGCCACGCCAACACCGCCCACAAGCCGTCCTTCTCACGGATGTGGTCGGAGCCCGTTCTGCAGAAAACACACTCGATATGGATTCAACCGAATCATTTTAACAGCCGCAATCGTTTTACACTGGATAGGAATACACTGGATACGGTTTTGAAATCGAAAGATGGAATAGAAAAAGATGGTAGAATGATGTTGAGGTAGAAGAAAGGGAGGAATTAGATAAATCATTTTAACATCAGTTATCGTTTTACACTGGATAGGAATGCACGTTGGATACGGTTTTCAAATCGAAAGATGGAATAGAAAAAGATGGTAGAAGATGTTGAGGTAGAATAAAGGGACGAATTAGAAAAGCCGGTTGGAAATAGTTGATGAGGAAGACTAAGGGCAAGAGTCAAATGGTTTTCTTAGGATTTAGTTTTTGAAAAGTGTTCAGAAAGTATCTACTAAAGAATAACCTGGTCCATTCAGCGTTAGAATTCAATGTGATTAGGATTACCAACAAGATGCCTAATTAATTTTCAGTCACCGATTTATCTTTATTTGTAACTGTATTAAAATATAATCGCATAATAAAGTTACTAGTAAAAAGCTACAAGAAATGCGAGTGGTAAATAAAACGTTTAACATGCACACGTAGGAGCGTTCACAACTAACTCACGCCGTCAACTTGGACGTCAACCTTAGATATCGAGTACACATGCAAAAGACAGAGGTCAAAAACAACTTATGCTGTAGAAGTTAACATAAAATATGTTTCATTTTGTAAAATTTTCCCCAACATCTAACAAGTAGTTGGACATGTAGAATGCAGGGAGAGTGGTTACGAAGTGTTCGAAACATGTACCAAATGTCTGAAACAAGTGCGAAATGTCTGAAACAAGTGCAAAATGTCTGAAACACGTACAAAATGTTCAAAACATGTACGAAATTTCCGTAACATGTACGAAATGTCCAAAACTTGTACTAAATTTACGTGAATGTATGAAATGTAAGCGGAGTGCTCACCCGAAGCTCTCCTCCCCGCACAGCGACAGTCTGCCGGCGTCCATCAGGTTGCCGAAGTACTTCCAGCCGGTCGGCACCTCGAAGAACTCCTTCCCCGTCTCGGCAGCCACCCTGCAAACAACCCAGCGTCGACGTCAGCAAACGTCTCGCTTTTATAATGTCAACTGTCAGTTGACGCTTGAGATTGAGCATCAGTGGCAAACAAAGCCCCCTAAATATAACCTAAGATGACATAAGTAACGTTGTAATAAATTTTACCTACATGGTTGTGGTGCTTTATTTACTAAGCCGCCTAGGCAGCTGACGATTCTTAGCTCAACAACGCTATTCCAACAGTGTCCTGCATCCTAAAGCCTGGTGAGATGTTTGCTGTGGCCGATACTTGATGGCTTCATACTTGACCCCTGATACTTTGTGTTACTCTATATTCATCATTAGCATTAGCCACAACTAAGATTTATGATGAATTAGTGGAGGAATCCTGTTGTTCGAGTTGTACCCTCCTTCGGAAGGGACGTAAAGCCGGTGCTTTTCGATAGGAGTAGGCTACGTGCCGGCACCGGGTTTCCCCTACTCCCTTCTAGGGTAGGTTAGGTTAATCATCACTATTTCATTCACCGGCGCCATGAGACCAGTGCCACAGGGCCAGTTGTCAAAACAGTGCGTCGTTAAACACCAACGATCAAACCATATCGTAACGGCAAGATGTTTGTCACCTGTCGACGGCGGCGCCGGTGGGCATGCTGCGTGCGTAGCCGCGCACGCCCGTCCGCTGGAAGTACGGGATGCACTCGAGGTTGGCGGCGAGCACGGCCAGCGAGTCCGACGGCGTTACGAAGAACGCGCCGCGACCGAGGATCATGTTGCGGTCCTGCCGGCACAAAGGCAACACCGCAATTCGAGACACGTAATCCACTCAGAGAAAAATGACGTCAGATACCCACCTGACGTACTACTAGTTTAAAAAAATATTAATTAGCTCTGCTAAATAACAAAGGAAGATAGGAAAATCACAGCCCGAATTGCTCTGCGTGGCTTTAGCGAGTGGGTATCATGACTTCATTTTGATTGTATGTATATGTTGATGTAAGTAAAGCTAACGATGTATAACTGCAAATTCAATCGACTGTGTTCTAAACACTTGTGTCTTTTTCTAATCTTAGCACATCTTAGTTTTAAGAAAAACTATTTTACTGGGTATTGAATGCCATAAAGCCAAAGTCAAATAATTCCCGACGTTTCGCAAAGCTGTGCTGCCTGCTTTATCAACGGTCTAGTTTAGACTCGAGTTTTAAGCAACAGCACAGCTTTGCAAAATGTCGTGAAAAGTCTGATTTTGGTAGCAATTCAATAACCCAATTAAATAGATTTTTGAAAAAGAAGAGACCATATTCTTGTGATTTGAACCTAAATGCAAATAATACTCAATGCATTTCTTTGCGTTTCGGTCTCTAATAATAAAAGACCGTGTTATTTCTTTCTTAAAACTCATGTCTCTTCTTAATCTTAGCAAGTTAGTTTAAAAAAAAACTATTTGCTGTCCCAAAACTCAAACTTTTTGAACTTTTCAAACCTTTTGGTAGAGTGATCATGAGTGATTCATGAGTGATTCATGATAGCATAGCATCAATAACCCAGTTAAGTAGTTTTTCTAAAAACGAGACGGTGTTACTTAGAAGTGTGACCGACTGACCCCATCCCCGTCGAACGCGGCCCCGAGGTCGTAGTCCCCGTTCCGCATCGCTTCCACCAGGTCGGCAGCGTAGGTCAGGTTCGGGTCGGGATGGCACCCGCCAAAGTCCTCCAGCGGCGTCGCGTTGACCGCGTTGTCGGCGGGCGCGCCCAGCTCGTCGATGAAGATCCGCCGCACGTACGGGCCAGTCACTGGACGGAGGAAAAGTTGGGTTAGGACTTAGGTTAGGGTTGACTAGGTTGCAATATATATATTGTATTTATTTATTTATCTTTTTTTTCGAATTGTTTGTGCAGAGTTTTGACAACTGTTTGACAACTGACAACTGTCAGAAAATGTACGATGCGTCTGTTTTCCATGTTGACAATTTGGAATTGATTTAGTGTATGGGGGATTATATGGTCGTATTTTCTTAAGTTTAGTGTGTACCTATCTTCATTTCTTGTTTTCTTAATTAAATACTTTTTAACTAATTAATAAAAATTAATTGAAAGTTTTCTTTCATAAATTTATCTTAGGCCCATACAATTACAATGTATTTGGCACCAGTCACAATAAATACGGCTGATGATGGAGTTGTAATAATAATACCCGCAGGTTAAAATGGTACAATGATATATTCAATACGTCTGTCTATGAGTTGGATTAGTTCTCTCAGGTTGCTTGTGTTCTCAGGGGTCTAAAGTCTAGGATGAATAGCGTGGGAACAGCATCGTCAGCAGTTGCTTGCTGCTGTCCCTGCTGTTATCAGCTGAATGAAATTATACTTGCTGCTAGTAGTATAGACGATAGAATGTTTCAGGACAGAATAATATCTCCTTGCAACTTTGTTGCGCGTGAAGTAGCCTGAAGATGTCCGCGCCAACGTGGACGAAACATCGTCACTCGTCAAGCTCCTTTTTAGGACGGCAAACGCGTTACATAAGAGCAAAACCGAACTCTCTCCATTCTACCAACCATGGCTCTGAACCACTCCGCCTTCCCAAAGATAACGCATATATATAGATAATCGTGAGAACATGGTATGATTGAACGGCGTCACTCGAACTCACCTCCGTTCATCGAGTTGATGAGCACCTTGAACGGCTTGCCCGTCTTGGCCCCGCTGATGAGGCCCTTGATCGCGTCGAAGTCGAAGATCTCCTTCATCAGCAGCAGGTAGTCGTCCACCGAGTCGATCACCTCCACCGCGAACGCCCGCCCGTCCACCTGGCATGGAAGACACGGTTAAGCAACGTTGCATCGCTGGAAGGGTGACCGTTCGTTCGAAGATATATACGATCTATACAAGGAGAGACCATACTCAAAAAATGGACACACTTTTGCACTACTTAAACCAAACATCAACGGCAGGTGGGTTAGCTAGGCAGGAAAAAAGTGCGTCCGAACCGGGATACGAGTCGCTTCTTCCCCTTCTCTCCCGAGAGAGCCCTTTCCTCACCCAGCGAAGGCAGGAATCTTGTGTGGTCGGATAGCTCAGTGGTCAGAGCAACCGCCCGGCAAGCGGAAGGTCCCGGGTTCGTATCCCAGTTCGGACGCACATTTTTCCTGCCAGCTAACCTACCAACAATTGCTTACTGGCGTAAACTTCCACCAATGAAAACCAATTTCTCATCAATGGCAGAATTTCAAAATGTCAACATTGTATGGAGAGTGAGTGGATTGTTGCCAGAGACTTTGTTTTTCGAAACTTCGACTTCGAGCGACGACTACGACAAGACGTTTTTTTATCACCTTTACATTTTACACCAATCAAACCATCGAGCTTCACTCAAATTGTATTGCTTTGTTTATTAAATATGTGTTTCAACTAAACGAAACCTCGTTATCCGACGACGCGGCAGGTCTATCCCAACGTTTTGTTTCCCGCGTCGTCAGCAAACTCACCGTGTACTCGGTCCTGCCCGGCGTCTCGATGTCGCACTTGAGATCGGGGACGGTGGCGTACTCGGCGATCTTGGCGGTCAGCGCGTAGATGTCGTTGGTCACGGCGTCGGGGGCCGGGCCTGGAACAGCGCGCTCGGTGAACAGGGACAGCGGCAGGCGCAAAGCAACACTCGCGTAACCACCACTGACATTGATAGCGAGACTTCAACACTGATCTCTATAGCCATGGATAGCGCTTCGTACAGCTAGACTTTGATGCTGTATTGAGCCATTTTATCATGTCTTCCCACTGATCTCTAAAGCCTGGATAGCGCTACGTACAGCGAGACTTTGATGCCGTATTGAGATATTTTATCATGTCTTCCCATTGATCTCAATAGCCATGGATGGCGCTTCGTACAGCAAGACATTGATGCTGTATTGAGACATTTTATCATGTCTTCCCACTGATCTCTATAGCCTGGATAGCGCTTCGTACAGCTAGACTTTGATGCTGTATTGAGCCATTTTATCATGTCTTCCCACTGATCTCTAAAGCCTGGATAGCGCTACGTACAGCGAGACTTTGATGCCGTATTGAGATATTTTATCATGTCTTCCCATTGATCTCAATAGCCATGGATGGCGCTTCGTACAGCAAGACATTGATGCTGTATTGAGACATTTTATCATGTCTTCCCACTGATCTCTATAGCCTGGATAGCGCTTCGTACAGCGAGACTTTGATGCCATATTGAGACATTTTATCATGTCTTCCCACTGATCTCTATAGCCTGGATAGCGCTTCGTACAGCGAGACTTTGATGCGGTATTGAGCCACTCTATCATGTCTTCCCACTGATCTCTATAGCCATGGATAGCGCTTCGTACAGAGAGAGATCAGTGGGAAGACATGATAAAGTGGCTCAATACGGCATCAAAGTCTCGCTGTACGAAACGCCACCATGGCTATAGAGACCAGTAATATCAGAGCGTCGTGCCCACCTCCGTTGGCGATGTTGAACTTGATGCCGAAGTCGTGGTCGGGCCCGCCGGGGTTGTGGCTGGCGGTGAGCACGATGCCGCCAGCGGTGCCGTGTCGACGCACCAGGCTCGACACCGCCGGCGTCGACAGCACGCCCGACTGGCCCACCAGCAGCCGCGACACCTGCAAACAGCGGGCGGAAACGTTGCGTGAGACGTTGCTTTGTTTGATGGGTGCACGGTTGATGCAAGGAGGGTGGGAGTTGGGTCTTCATGAAATCATGGTTTTTAGATTTAATTTGAGGTTTTAATCGATGTTCAATCGACATGTCATAGTCGATCCGGGATAAGGTCATTGTGTGTAACGTCATTGAGATAACGAGATGATGCATTGCTTTTGAAGCAGGTATAGGCTCAACGCTAACAGCAACCAGGTTGCCGTTATAGTCTATCCAGGATAAAGACACCTGCAACCAGCAGCGTTTTGCTAGGAAAGCAAGGTGGGTGCACGGTAATTTTTTCCATGGCCGGCCCTGGGGAGTGGGAGTACATAAATCGGTTTTCTACAAAAAATTTAATATTTAAAAAATCATGGTTCTCACTGTATCTCAGGAAAATTTCTAGACATGTTATTCTTACGGATTCACAAGCCATGTAGAATTTTTGATGATGTAGTGTTAGCACTTTTCTGAAAAACAGCACTTTTTTGTATTTTAAGCGTTTTTGCAGTTTTTTTGCTGCATAATCAACTGTGACGAAAGTAAAAATGCACTTAAGAAATCCTAAGCACAACACATGGAGAGTTTGAAGCATATTGAAATAATAGTTTTATTTTAAATAGTTTTTTAAGCTTTTAAGTATTTTTTTATCTCTTAATTCTCAAATAACTTATAATACCTAATCATCATGCAAAATAATGCTTATCCACACCGCTATTAAATTTAGCACTAGCAAATCCCCAGTTATAAAACCGGAAAGATATTAAAATTCGACATTAAAAATCCACCCTACAACAGAGTTCAACTTGTTCAACCCTTCCCCTTCAACTTGACACGCGCCAGCCCAACCCACCCACTCACCCGGTCAAAGTTCGACGACCCTCTCACCAGCCCTCGAACCACCCCATCCCCCAACATCGACAACCTACCCCATTAGCAGCGCAAATCTTGACGATTATCTGCGTCGCCTCCTTGCAGAAATAGCGGCCGTCACCACCAACGACCAAAGTGCAGCCGAGCAACTTATCACCAAGTGCACTTAAAATGCATTGCACAAAGTTTTCAGTGTAGTGTTCTTTCTGGAAGACTTTGACGGCTTTTCGGAGGCCACTGGTGCCCGGTTTTTGACCCTCGTGCACGACAGTGGGGATTTTCACTGATTTTAGAGACATTTTTATTTTTTCGCCGGTTTTGTGGGTGATACTGACACCTTAGCTCCTACCGCCTTAGGATTATGTTACAGACTGAACAAGTTTGACATTGAAGGGCCAGACAAGGTGAAATGAGTAGCCGGGATATAGATTTAGTCTTACTTTTTTGTTGTGTTCTGGAGATATATAATGATGTTAAAATTTGATGAAATACAGAAATAAGATTTAAATATTTACGACTAGTTGCAAGTTTGATTTTTAAAGATAAATTTCTAGATATCTTTCAAAACATTACAAATATGTATGTAGCTCCTCATCACAGAATTATTCCACTGTAAATACGTTGTTTTTCTCGAATGGAAACTTGATTTTAACTGACAGCTATTGAGCTGGATAAATAACATACCGTTCACTTATAAATTTGGGGTTTTAATTAAATGTAACACGTTTTTCGTGTTAGAACAAGTTGTTTATTGGAAAAAAGTATGGCATTTTTATTTTATGTTTTTGGTGTGAGCAGTACCATAGGCAACGAAGTACCAACAAGAAGATTAAAATATTGGACTAAACACATCCGCGCCAATTTCAAATTAATTGTTATCGTAAAATTTATCCAGCCTATTTACTTAATGATATTTCAATTGCATTTTGTCGTATTTTCATATGTTTTCGGCTAACTCTTTTGGCCACAAAAGTCTGCTATTTGTGAGTTTGATTTTCAAACGTTTGTGGTAATGGAGCACTAGACTTGGGATCATTCAAACAGCTGATATCGACTTCTTTGACCCCGTCTCGAAATCATGGAGAAAACAACAACATTCATTCAGTGTTGTGTTATACTTCGACAGAGAAGTACATGGTTTGTTCAAATCATCTCTCAACTTCATATCTCTTCTATTTTTTGTCGTCTCTTATCGCTCTACGCCTATGTGCACATGTTCACTATTTCATGAAATCATCTCAACTTACACATTGAATTTGCTTGGTTTCCCTGAAGCCAAACAGGTTTTGTTTTTTTGTGATAGACTCGTTTGACGTCTTTTTTGCGTTATTGTGCCTCCAGGCGTTTAATCCATTCTTTCTCCATAACTAAGAGTGCCGATTTGTTACATAACATTGCAGTACAGCTAGCATTAAATGCTCTGTAACAACGTAATCTTTGATTGCCATTCAGAAGTAGACAAGTAACGACAGCGTTGTTGTCCAGGCAGCCCCAACGTCTAAACGCAGCGAGAGTAAGATGAAGGACAAGGTGGGGAAGCCGATGTTGGGCCGGCGCGCTTCGGATCAGGTGGATTCCGGCAGCGAAAGCCACCCGCTGCTCTCATCGGGGACCAGCCAGACAAGCCACGCTAGCTTCGGGTAAGTGCTTGTGCGGGAAACCGGGAAAACTTTGATTTTTCAACCCTTTCTTCTTTCTTTACAAAGCCGCAAAGCCATTGGATTGAATTTGGTTTATGAGTCCAAATATTTCGATGCCAGATGACATATCAATGTATTTTATTGACAAAGCTCTTAGAAGGTACCTAGTAATGATGTGTTTACTAATCCAGCAATTATTTCTGAATGTAAATCTAGGTTGGTAGTTGGGCAGAATAAATTTGTTCTATTTAGCTTGTTTTCTGGTTGTTGAAAACAATAAATGGACCTGTTACGTTACGAGTGAACTCATTTAAAAAACATAGTTGATAATATTATCAATTCCTATGTGAACATGCTAAAAGTTTTAAAAAGAGCCAAGAAAATATCAATAGTTTATCCCACAGGTACAATTTCATATTCACACTAGCTTCAAGTTCAAAACAAGCACCGAGTGACTTATTTAGAAATAATGTTTATTGTTTGATTTCCTAAAACTGGCCATTTGCTTGTCTTATGAGTTATGAACCTTGATCTGAAGATGGCACCAGCGTGTTTTTTCTTATCTCTTTGAAGACGATCTAGTGATTCATTTGATCGCCTCAGAGAAGGTTAGAGGGCAACTGGAATCCGGCACTTTTTATGCCGTAAAATTGTAGGGATTAGTATCTTCAAATTTAAGCGGGACTGAATTTATTTATAGAAAGACACAAGCCACGCGGTGGATTTGTTAGGGCTGGGTTAGTCCATAAAGAACATAATGCTGATATTTATTCTCCTCTGTAAATTCAAAAGAAAGTCCAAATAATTAGGTTAAAGTTATAGAAATAGTTCTTAGACTACAATGCGTTGATGATGAAAGTAAAGCGGAGGGAAAAATGCTTTCAATCACTGTCGAAGGTACACTATTTGGTCTTGCAGTAGGTTTGTGTCAAAATTTCACAAAATCATCAACTACCTTTCTCTTCACTGCTGATAGTGATAATGGGCAGATAAAGTGGAATTCATCAAAGTCATCGAAATAAAACCTCATAAAAAGATAAACAGAGCCAGCGTTACGCTAGTTGAACTGATTCCTAAGTTAATAGCGCAGAAAACACCGCATAGCATTAAGCAGACGAAGAAAAGAGTTTTCTGGCGACATTTCCCGTTTCCTCCCAACGTTAAAACTTCGTCCGTCTGATAACCGGTTCCCGTCTTTGCAGCACCGTGCCGTGCATGTTCCCCGACTCGGAGACGAGCGACTTCGAGTCAGCCCCGCGCCGGGAACTTCCTCCGCTGCGCGATCGACAGCAACACTTCAACAACCTCGGAAGGTAATTACCAACGCCGTCGAGTTAGGAGGGTAGAGGCTGTGCGCTGACGGCAAGCAGTCGGCTTGTAGCTATCGCTCTCCGTCGGGAGCGCTGTAGTAAATGTGATGTGGATCGAGCCGAGTTTGAAGGCTGTTAGAGGCTGAGCGCTAACGGCAAGCAGTCGGCTTGTAGCTATCGCTGTCCCTCGGGAGCGCTGTAGTAGAAGCAATGGGTTTGAAGGCTGGGCGCTGACGGCAAGCAGTCGGCTTGTAGCTATCGCTGTCCCTCGGGAGCGCTGTAGTAGAAGCGATGAGTTTGTAGGCTGGTAGAGGCTGGGCGCTAACAGCAAGCAGTCGGCTTGTAGCTATCAATGTCCGTCGGGAGCGCTGTAGTAAATGTGATGTGGATCGAGCCGAGATGCGGCGCCGAGCTAGAATGACCAGCACAAAAACACGACGGTGAGACATCAAGACACGTTGCCTTAGATAAGAGATGCAATAAAATGGGTTTTGGAAATGTGATTGATGTTCAAAACAGCACAGCCACATGTTTTCTTACCCGTCATTGAAACTCGGCGCAGTATCTCGCCTCGAGCCACATCACTTCTTCTACTAGCCAGTGCCTGATGCCGTTCTGATGTACTGCTACAAAATGGGAAACTCTCGATGAAATCGGGCTACAAAGCGCTGATGGCAAATCTGGCGACAGTTAGTAGTAAACAAGGACAGTTATCAACTGCAAAGACCTTCTTTTATATGTCAACTGTCCGTTGACGCTTGAGATTGAGCATCAGAGGCAAACAAAGCCCCCTCGATATTAAGTAAGATGATGTAAGTGACTTTGTTTTAAGTTGTACCTAGATGGCTGTGGTGCTTTAATTTCTTCCCTCGCTGGCTAGCCATTGCTGACAATTCTTTCGCCAACTCAACTATGCTATTCCAGCAGAGTTTCACACGTTGTAACGGATAGATATTTGCGGTTACCTCCCGGTGGTTTGACCGGGCGGTCGTCTGTGCTCTAGGCGGCCGTATCCCGGGCAGCCGGGCGCGCCCAGCTCGCCGCGCAAGCCCGGCCGCGGGTCCTGGGACGACCAGATGTCGACGGTGACGTTCAACCGCTTCCAGAACTACTCCAAGCTGCGTACGTACTCGTACGACCCCAGCCGGCCGGTGAGTCAACCGTGTTTTACCGATTTTTAGTTTTGTCGACGAGAAGTGGCCTATTCCACGTGGAGAAAAATGATGTCAGATACCCAATGGACGTACTACCAGTCTGGAAAAAAATATTAATTGGCTCTTTGGCTCTGCTAACTAAGAAAGGAAGATGGGGGCAATTTTGTATGTGGTCAATACACCTATTTTATTCAATCAAAATGATGTCATGATACCCACTCGCTAAAGCCCGGTAGAGCAATTCGGGTTGTGATTTCCCTATCTTCCTTTGTTATTTACCAGAGTTGATAAATATTTTTTTCCAAATCGCAATTACGTCATTTTTCTCTGAGTGGGATAGGTCTAGTGATAGCAATATCAACCTTAGGACCTGTTTCCAGTGCAGTGCATCGTTACACTCCAGATAATCAACATTTATTAAATACGGAACTTAGACGTGAACCAGATACTACTTTTATACCCGATGAGTGATGACCTTCTGAGATGGACGCCATAGTGTCAACACGGAGACGAAACATCCGACGCGTTACGACACGAATCTAGGACACGTCTGGCTTCACGCTCGGTCTAAACTTCAATCACTCGACCGGGGGTCTTTTGCGCAATGTTTTGTCGCGCCGTGTCGCTTGCACTAGATTCACTACCGGGGATTGCGACGATGCTATCATTAAAATTCAGTTTGTGTCGATAAAGAATGTGATAACATAAGTCTGTTCCATGCAGTATTTTGCAGTTTGTTTCAATTCTACATAAGTATTATGTATTTTTAATATAGATAATGCCAGAAACATACAATTTACACAATTACGTGTTCGATTGTAAGAAGAAAATAAAAACAAATAGTGTCACAACTGCCGTGAACTCCACAATCAGTGGACGTGTTTCGCAATTGATTGGTTGATAGTTTATTGATTGCCTGGGAATATTAATTTACAAATTATTTATGGACTGGTAGTCAAGAAATTTCAACTCTTTGACTGTTGAAGCAAGTAAATTTAATCCAAAACTTTCTTGTTGAATTCTTGGTTTCAAACTCAAACTTATCGCAAAGTTTCGCAAAGCTGTGCTGCCTGCGTTATGAACGATCTAAACTCGAGTGCCAATTAGCAACAAATCGAAACAAAAGAACCAACAAAAACCTAAGCCCCCTCCGAAAAACCCATCAATAAATTGACCTTGCACAAAACTAAACCTGAAAAAACCTATTCCTTATTCCTTTTTTATCCTTGACTGTCTCACGGATGAACAGCATACACTTTTTCACTGACACACTCTCATCTAACCTCCGGCAAGATAATTCCACGCAAACAAAGCCAGTGAAACACGAGATCCATATCCTCGACCATAACATAAAATCACAAAGATAAATCGAGTCAAAGATCGAAACGTCGCCGTAACCGTGTCGTTGCTTTGATCTCGTCGTATTTCTTGTCGCGGCCGCGATAACCTCTGGCGACCCGCTCGATCCCGTCCGACCTGTCGCCGACACCGATTACTCGGTTCGCTTGCCGCAACCGACGCTTATCTCTCGCGATCAGTACGCCGGCTTTTGTTGAACGCGCGGCGAAAGTCACGAGCCGTGACGGAATCCACGATCTCTTCGCC
Source organism: Nemurella pictetii (assembly GCA_921293315.2). Classification (NCBI taxonomy): domain Eukaryota; kingdom Metazoa; phylum Arthropoda; class Insecta; order Plecoptera; family Nemouridae; genus Nemurella; species Nemurella pictetii. Next base: position 6,784,661 of record OV121124.1, read on the forward strand.
TCGTTGGCTCGGCACGGGCTTAATTTTGATGTAGGCGACGAATCGCAAATGCGTACGCGTGATATAGCATAGATATACCTAGTGATAGAGAGCCTAATCAACTCAGAGAAAAATGACATCACATACCCACAGGAGATTTCCACTTGAGACAAATGGAGGAGTGTTTCTCATCTTAGTGACAGTTTGCTTTGACAGTTTGCTGAAATACAAATTCAATAGCTGTCTCCTCAATATAATTACTTTATTTTAACCAAATGGAAAGTTTGTGGTAACGACAAAAATAAAATAAGGCCAAGATGTAAGCCAAGATGTAAGCCAAGATGTGGTCACGGGCCAGATATGTTTCTTTCTTTCTTTCTTTATGCACTTATGCAATAAAGAACCTCATAATATAATGATGTAGAGCTGTAGTGATCTTGAAATGTAGAAATTTCCGCTAGGTACTTAAATTATAATGACAAGAGTCTGACACATGTGCTGTCAGAATTACTAGACTTGCCCACAGCCCACTTCATAAAGTTCTGCTCAATTCAAATAAAAAATACACTGGCTTTGAAATTGGCACTCAAAAACATAGATTTTGTTTGCAATGAATTCCGCCCAAATAAAAGTAAGTAGAGATTTAAAATAATTCACAAACATTTTGATGTGAATCAACATTTGCCACCTTGTCAAAACTATTGAGGCTTTTGTTTAAGCCCTACTCCTAGAGCAGGGGTTAGTTTTGGGGCTAATCTAAGCCCCAAAATGGCAAAGCTTTACTCTGTGGTTACAAATCGAGCTGAAAAACAGGGTTAATTGACTTTTGCCACAGGGTTTAGTTTGAGCTCTGCTTTGTGGATCCAAGCCCAGTTTGTAAAATAACATAATTAGATCTGCTATTGAAGAAAAGGAAGGTAGGGAAATCACAACCAGAATGGGTTATCCTAGTGGGTGACAACGGAATCAAGGTGTATTGCTTCGATAAAATTCAATTAAAGTTCAATAAAATGGCATTTTGAGGCTGATTTTGGCCGATATTTTCAGCCAAAAACAAATCAAATGACCAAATAAACTAGGAACCGATTGACCAAGTTAAATTTGTGTTGTGCTACGTTTGTGCAATGCATTTTTGATACTAAGTCGAGAAGCTTACTTTTGGCTGCACGGAGTTTATGAACGTGCCTGTTTATATTAGTTTCGAAATTTCCAACGGTTAAAAAATGCGGGAGTCGGTCGAAGTTGGATTCGAGTCAAATTTCTGTTTGTTTGCAGGTGATGGGCGGGGATCTGGTGGTTCCGCTCTCGCTGTTCGTGCCGTACATCCCGGGGGGTCCAGACCAGGAGGGCGGGAAACAGAACAGCATCGTCACGATGTGAGTAGCAAACGCAGATCATGCAGCACCAGATGTAGCCAGCTAACAACCAAGACATGAAAGAAAACCAGCAGTAATAGACCTATTTCACTCAGAGAAATATGACGTTAGATACCCACTGAACGTTCTACCAGTTTGGAAATAAATATTAGGTAATAAGCTCTGCTTAATAAGTAATTACAAAGGAAGGTAGGGAAATCACATCCCGAATTGCGCTACCTGGCTTTAGCGAGTGGGTATCATTATGTCATTTTGAATGAAATAGGTGTATTTTCTAAAGGCTTTTTGTTCCTAATAATAAATGCAGAACAATTTTAGCAGTAGGAAATGTTAGATTTGACTTACTTCTCGTTTTATGGGCACAAAGCCAAGATGCAGTCTGTTTAATCACGTTCTTAAACAAATTATCTCGGCTAATGACGCTGACCTTTGCAATCTGACCTTCCATTTCGTGCTACTGTGGCTTTGCAAGCGCGTTTAACTCGTCAAGTTGGAGGATGGGCATGACGGTTATGATTTTATCAGAGGCAACGTTAGTGATTTATGATCCCAATTCACCTACTCCATACAATCAAAATTCTATCAAATGACGTCATGATAACCACTCGCTAAAGCCAGGCAGAGCAATTCGGGTTGTGATTTCCCTGTCTTCCTTTGTTATTTAGCAGAACTTAAACATATTTTTTTCCAATACCGGTAGTACGTCCAGTGGGTATCTGACGTCGTTTTTCTCCGAGTGGAATAGGTCCATTCCCACCGGCCAACGATCGTAGAATACGCGTTGCAGTCTGCTAAGCTGTTTCGTAAGCTTCCCGATCGTCGTGGTCCAGCTATAGTTTGGCCGACGTTTGCGTGTTTTGCGCGTCGTCGTCGGGGTTATCAGGGGCGACCCCTCGCCTGACCTTGAGTCGGCGGCCCCGCGCAACCAACCTTGCTCCCGTTACGCCGCCGCTGCCGGTGCCGCCGGTGGCGCCATCTCTTTGTGGGGGTCGGAACTTTCCGAGCGACGCTAGACCTTTACAGTTCGAATGAAATAATTAATTGTATCCACCGAGCAAAGCCAGTTGGATTGAGATTTTGCTATCTTAGTTAGTGAAATTGTAGGGTCTATAATAATTGGCCAATACGCCTTGCAAAGCATCACAATTCACCAAGCAAGGGATGCTTGGCTGGGTGGTTTGTGCCGTTTCGTTTCACATCGCTAGCATCTCAGTAGACCTATTCCACTCGGAGAAAAATAATGTCAGATACCCACTGGACGTACTACCTGTTTGGAAAAAAAATAATTGGCTCTGAAAATAACAAAGGAAGGTTGGGAAATTACCACCCGAATTACTCTACCTGGCTTTAGCGAGTGGGTATCATGGCGTCATTTTGATATAATTTTGATTGAATGGAATATGTGTATTGCTTTAATGCTTAATACTTTGCTAATTTTCTTCAGAAAGTATTGACAATAGGAGATTTTTTGATGGTTGTGATAACGATGTCATTAACTAAGGTTAATTGACAGAGGCTGCACAGCTCAGCAAAACATCAGAACATATTTGATGCTTATATCAATGTTTTGATGGAACACTGGCTACAGACTTCGGTCAACAAATTCGTGACGTTTCATCCGTCTGCTCACCCACTCCCCTCCTATAACTCCCCCACCACCCCCTTCAGAAGAAGAGTCGTGACGTAACATGAGATCGAACGCTGAGGGCGTTGACCCTGAGCATCTGCAGCATCCAATAATGTACTGCAGCATGTTTTTGTAGTCTAGCCGCTTTCAGTTTAGCCGAGGTACAGTTTTTTCAGTGGCTCGTTAATTATTTAACAGGTTGTTAACACTTTTTCAATGCATCTCATCGGCAATGGCCGTGGTTACTCCACATTAACAGACCGCTAAGAAATTAACGGGATTGTTAATTAATAATTATTTAACGGGAAACGCAATTTCTAATTTCTAATTTATTGACAGTGGCCATGGTTATAACCTATTAACAGACAGTTAACAATTGAACTGGCCAATAACCAGCTGAACCTTGCCTTTTTGTTGACACTACCTCCTAGTTTTTTATTTAAATTCCCTTATCACAGTTGCACCGATTTTGCACATATTGTTTTGACTCTGATTTTACACATTCTAATATTCCCTTTCGTGTGACTGACAGCCGTATAGGAACTTATTCATATGAAACGAGATAATCTCATGCCAAGCTGAACGTGATACATTGTCAACAAAATGAACTAGCATCGCGCAGCTCGCAGCTCGCAGCGTAGGATGCTACGCTTCTGTCTGGCAATAGCAAATCTGCATGTTTACAATGCGACGCCCGCTGCAGCCAGGGGCGACGTACTCGGCCAAGGTCACGCAGGGCGGGGGGGGGGGGGGGGGGGGCACCTGACCACAGTCAACATGCGACACAAAGCCTTGAGACTGCAGCCGCGAGGACAAGGCCATAGCCCCCCGTCCCCTCACCCCGACACCCACTTCCCGAACCGATCTGTGCAGTAGCGAAGCGTGGGACTTTTAGACAGTTGCAACAAATGGTGTCTTACTCGGCTGTGGAATGTGAGAAACTCTTTGCAGAATCTCGCGAACAGTCGAACCCTTCGCCTAATCGGGGTGAAGCATTATCCAGTTATGCTACATTGGGCTGCGTGGAGATAGAAACAGGACTATGAAATATGAATGAACGTAGAAGGCGGTGAATCTAGTGACGCTATGCTGCAATCACACACCAACAACTCGACTAACCCCGATTATAACGTGGCTCCATGGAGATAGAAACAGGACTATGAATGAACATAGAAGGCGGTAGAGAGAAGGCAAGGCACATAGTAATGCAAACAATCGAGCAGTGTGGCAACAATAACAGCTCCGTGACACTGGTGTTTGCTGGCATTAGGCAAGGCACATAGTAATGCCAACAATCGTAGCAGCATAGCAACACTAGCAACAGCAGTGACATCGGTGTTTGCTGGCATAAGGCAAGGCACATAGTAATGCCAACAATCGTAGCAGCGTGGCAACACTAGCAACAGCAGTGACACCGGTGTTTGCTGGCATTAGGCAAGGCACATAGTAATGCCAACAATCGTAGCAGCGTGGCAACACTAGCAACAGCTGTGACACCGGTGTTTGCTGGCGTTAGGCAAGGCACATAGTAATGCCAACAATCGTAGCAGCGTGGCAACACTAGCAACAGCAGTGACACCGGTGTTTGCTGGCATTAGTCAAGGCACATATGCCAAAAATCGTAGCAGCGTAGCAACACTAGCAACAGCAGTGACACCGGTGTTTGCTGGCATTAGGCAAGGCACATAGTAATGCCAACAATCGTAGCAGCGTAGCAACACTAGCAACAGCAGTGAAACCTGTGTTTGCTGGCATGAGGCAAGGCACATAGTAATGCCAACAATCGTCGCAGTGTGATATTGATATTGCGGGATTTTGGGAGAAGGGTCCACCAAAGCTTACCTTGTGTCGTGGGCGGGCGCGGGGTCAGGCGAGGTCACGGCGACGCCGGCGACGCTCCTGTCGGCGGCGGCGTCGGAGGCAGACTGAGACCACGACCTGCCTCAATGTGCCGTCGACGTCGCCGCGAGAGCTCTGCTGGTCGAGGAGTTGCGGACTCCGCGTCGGTCCAAACGCGGACGCCATGTTGGACATGCGGCTCTCTTTGTTAAGCAGGGACTGTCAACCTGCAGCCGAATGGTTTGCCATGTTGGAAACACCGGTTCTCGTGAGATCACCGACGTTAAGCAACATCGCATTGAGTTAGGTGTGGGATGGGTGACCATCATGCACATGATCAGTTCTGTTCAGGAGAGAGGTTGGAGGGTTTGAAGTGAGTACGACAACTTCTCTCGCCTTGCTTATCAACCTCTCGACAGCATGGATTAGTGAGGGAATCCTGTTGTTCGAGTTGTACCGTCCTTTGGAAGAGACGTAAAGCCGGTGGTCCCCTCGGTGCTTTTCGACAAGAGCAGGCCACATGTCGGCACCGGGTTTCCTCTCCTTCTTTCGAGGCTAGGTTAAGTTCATCTTCACCCTTTCATTCACGAACGCCATTAGACCAGTGCCACAGTGCCAGTTGTCAAAAAAGTGCGTCGCTTAACATCAATAATCAATCAATCAAGCTGTGCAGCCTTGACAGCCAGAGAGTGGCCGACTCCGCGCGTGGACGCCATGCTGGACACAAGACTGACGGTCAGCAAGTAGCCACTCTTCACTCGGTGGATGCTTTCTAATAACAGCTGTCGGATGGTCCATCCTCCCACCCCCCCCCCCTTCTCTTGTAACGAGTTACATGTTTTCGATACGAACAGTATCGAAAACCAGTTTAGGACATTCGAGTAGCCAAAACTACCTGGGTCGGGACCCTTCTGGAATATTCGAGGAGCTTGGATAATTCTAGAAGGTGTCACTTATATAAAGGAGGGACAGGCGGTATGAGCGGGTCAGTCTGGATATAGCTTTTGAAGTGTAACGAACAAGTGTATTTGTAGAGTGAAGAATAAATAAGTTTAAATAGAGAGCACGGTTTTAGTTATTTTACCTGGGAATAAATAACTTGGCGCCCAAACCCACAGCGTTATAATTTGGCGTTTAGCGGAAGCGTTACAAATTGGCGCCCAACGTGGGGCAAACGGTTGAAATTCGTGGTGAAGATGGAAATTAACAGGCTGTCGAAGGATGAGTTGACCTACGAACTAAGTATTCGCGGGATCACCGAAGTCGCCACAGTTGAAGAAATGCGTAAGTCCTTCCGACAGTTGCTGAAGCTAGAACGTGAAGGGAAATTAGTCATGCCTTCGATCGTTATGGAAGTCAAAGGAGAGATCAGGAGTTGCGAAGAGAAACTGGTGGAAATAGAATCGTTGCTTCTTACTTTCAAAGGAGGCCGACTAGATCCAGTTTATAAATTAATCGACAGTAAGTTGACGCATGTGCTTGGAAGGGCCGAGAGAATTCAAGCCTTGGAGTCATCGGATATGACGTCCCGGTCGACCATCTTACGCAAGGTTCTATCATTATACAACCAACTTAATTCTTCGGCCGAGGGAGCAATGGACGAGTCCGACGAGGAAGCAAGTCCTGAGCTTCCCGATGTTCATGAAGGATTCGAGAAATTCATTTCTAAAGCGGAAGGCGGTCGTATCAAGGAGACTCCTGTCAAAAACGATAAGACTATTCATCATTCGGTAATTCGACATCAGACGCCTGTGTGCCAATGGAACCTTCGTTTCTCGGGAGACGAAAATAGTCTTAGTGTCCACGAATTTCTTGAAAGAGTTGAAGAATTAAAGACTGCCAGGAATGTGGACGACGAAGATCTTTGGAGATCGGCGATTGACCTCCTGGAAGGAAGTGCCCTTATGTGGTTCCGCACCGTGAGAAGGCAGTTTAATTCGTGGGATCACTTTGTCGTAGGCCTTAAAGAGGAGTTCCTTCCGGTGGATTATGAAGAGAAGCTCTGGGAGGAAATTAAAAGGAGAACACAAGGATCTGGGGAGAAAGTGGGTCAGTACGTACGCACCATGCTATGCCTGTTTGCGAGGCTACCCAACCCGGTAACAGAGCAATCAAAACTCAGGATTCTAAAGAGAAACGTCTTACCATATTTGATCGAAGCACTCAGCTGTTTGGAGTTTGAATCTGTGGATGAATTTTCAAAGATTTGTAAGAAATTGGAACTAGGAAAGATCCAAGCAGAGCAATATCGACCCCCACCAACAGATAGCCGGTCCTTGTTGGAACCCGATCTGGCATACCAAGGTAGAAGACATGCAATCGCAGGTGCTAACTCGACCAACATGAGTAAGATCACGAACCACGGGAGGGCTATAGAAGCCAGAAAACAATACGACATCCCTCAAGAAAAAGCAAGGAAAACCTTCTGCTACGGCTGTGGGGCGGTGGGCGTTATCCGCCGATCCTGCAAAAATTGCAATAATTCGGAAAACGAGAGGGGAGAAAATTTGCGATAGGTCCTCGGCAATTTTCTCCGACCAGAGAAGAGGACGCATTACAAGAATTGACGGGAGGAGAGATGCAACTAGACCAATTACTCTTTATGGGAAAAGATGCAAGAGCTTACCTTTTCGTGAAGATTATGGGGATTCATTTAAAGGGTTTATTGGATAGTGGCGCCAATCGCACCGTGATTGGAGGTGAAGGATGGAGGTTTATCTCCCAATTAGGGTTGAAGCGGAGCATGGAGAAAGTAAACACGTTCATCACTGTGGCGAGCGGACAGCGATGCGCAGTCGATTTTGTCGTCTATATCCCATTCGAACTAGAAGACCGCCTCCGAGTGATACCTGTGTTGGTGGTGAAGAGCTTACCGATCATCCTAACCCTGGGCATAGATTTTTGGAAGATTATGGGTATCATTCCGAATGTAACCACTGCGACCTGGACCTTTACGAACCCGAATGTGGAACAAGATGACTACAACACTGTGGATTCCATAGAAGAAAAGTCAATCCGCGAAGAAGAAAGAATGAAACTCGCCGAAATAACAACGCGATACTTGGCGAAGATGTCCGAGAATTTGGGATGTCACAGGTCGATCGAGCACAGGATTGATACAGGCAACGCTTCGCCAATAAAACAACGGTATTATCCAGTTTCTCCGGTAGTACTGCGGTCAATCCACAATGAACTGGATAATATGATCAAGCTAGGAGTAGTGGTAAAATCAAAGAGTCCATGGTCGTCGCCTATGCTTTTAATCAAGAAAAAAGACGGTTCCTACCGATTTGTGGTGGACTTTCGCAAAGTCAACGCTGTTACCGTCAAAGATGCATATCCGATACCTTATGTGTCTTCTATTTTGGATCGCCTGCGAGAAGCGAGATATCTTTCATCTTTGGACTTGAAGAGTGCCTATTGGCAAGTGCCTCTAGAGAAAGATAGTCAAGAAAAAACCGCGTTTACGGTGCAAGGAAGAGGACTGTTCCAATTTACCCGGATGCCTTTCGGCCTACATAACAGTGCGGCGACTTGGCAACGACTGATCGATCAAGTTTTAGGTCACGACTTGGAACCGTATGTCTTTGTTTACCTTGACGACATCATTATAGCCACGTCTACCTTTGAGAAACACACGGAAGTCCTCGAAGAAGTTCTCCGGAGGTTAAGGGCGGCGAACCTTACGATCAATAGAGAAAAGTGTGAAATTGGAAGAAAGGAGTTAAGATATCTCGGCTATGTGGTGGATCAGTACGGTCTGCACGTCGACCCTGAGAAGATCAGCGCTATCTTGGACTATCCTGCACCTAAGTCAAGCAAGCAGGTAAAGCGTTTTGTGGGAATGGTGTCGTGGTATAAGCGTTTTATACCTTCATTCGCCATCCTCATGTCCCCACTTCATAATTTGACACGCAAGAACGTCCAATGGAACTGGACTACAGAGGCCGAAGAAGCTTTCAGACAAGTCAAAGAAAAGTTAGTTACGCCTCCTATACTCACTTGCCCGGATTTTGATCGTCCTTTTTCGGTACAAACGGATGCATCCGCCTATGGTATCGGGAGTGTGCTATCTCAAGAATTTGAAGATGGAGAGAAAGTGATCGCTTATTATAGCCGGTCTTTGACGAAAGAAGAGAGGAATTACTCGCCGACCGAACGGGAGTGTTTGGCCGTCATTTGGGCTATTGAGAAGATGCGCCCTTACCTGGAGGGTAGCCGTTTCTCGGTAATTACCGATCACCATTCTTTATTGTGGTTAAACAATTTAAAGGATCCCACTGGAAGACTAGCCCGCTGGGCTATCAGGTTGCAACAATTCGATTTTGACATCAAGCATAGGAAAGGTAGTGAACATGTTGTGCCGGATGCTTTGTCGAGAGCGATAAGCCCTGTCCTCGACCTCATCACCGTCCACGAGCAAGTAGCGGATAAATGGTGGAACAAGATGAAGTCAAGAGTCACCGGAAATCCTCAGAGTTTCCCGGATTGGAGGGTGGAAAATTATAATCTATATAAGAAGGTCAACGATAATTCTCAGCTTGACATGGGATTAGGGAGCAATTGGAAAATTGTCATCCCAAAAGATCTGAGGAACAAAGTGTTACACGAATCCCATGACGCCGAAACCTCAGGGCATCTCGGTATTTTTAAAACCTGGAAAAGAATTGCCGAATGTTATTATTGGCCAGCCATGAAGAGTGATGTTCGCAAGTACATAGGGAAATGCCACGTTTGCGCCCAGTATAAAGTGGAACAATGCAAGCCCGCCGGATTAATGGGACACCGACGGATGGTTTCAAGGCCATGGCAAATGATTTCGTCCGATTTAATGGGCCCGTTCCCTCGGTCTTCAAAGAACAACAAGTACTTATTAGTTGTATCAGATTTCTTTACCAAGTTCACATTGCTGTTCCCGCTGAGAGAAGCTAGGACTGCTACGATTTTGAGACGCCTCGAGGACCAAGTTTTCCTGATATATGGGGCTCCGCAATATCTACAGTGTGACAATGGCCCACAATATACGAGCTCTACCTTCAAGGCCTTTATGAAGAAGTTCGACACGAAGATCATTTATAATCCCAGTTACCACCCACAAGTTAACCCAACTGAACGGGTAAATCGGGTTATTAAAACTATGATCGGGAGTTATATCCGAAACAAGCATAACCAATGGGATAAACACATCCACGAAGTTGGGTACGCGATAAGATCAGCCAAGCACCAAAGTACTGGTTGCACCCCGAATCTCTTAAACTTCGGACGCGAGATTAATCTATCTGGGAAGTTCCACGGTGATGCTGATACGGTACCCGAAAATGCCCCTATAGAAGTCGGGAATCGCCAAAACTTGATCGAAAGACATAGAAGATTAGAAGAATTGTACGAGGAAGTCCGACTCCGACTCAAGAAAGCATACGATGCCAACCAAAAGGTGTACAACCTACGACGACGCCACAGGGAATTCGAAGTCGGAGAAGAAGTTTGGAAGAGGAATTTTGCACAGTCTAACGCAGCTAATAAGTTCACCGCGAGTTTAGCGCCGAAATACACCGGCCCTTTTGTGGTCAGGAAAAAGAGGTCCCCGTTGGTCTATGAACTGGTCGATCAACAGGGTAAGCCAATTGGTAACTGGCATACCAAAGATTTGAAGCCGGTACAAAAAGTCGAAACCGAAGATGACTGCGACATCGCCCAAGAAGAGGACTTTTCAGAAAATGAGTCAGAAGTTGAATAGTTTATTTTTGTATTACATTAATGGTATTTTGTATTTTTGTTAAGATAGGGGGTAATGTAACGAGTTACATGTTTTCGATACGAACAGTATCGAAAACCAGTTTAGGACATTCGAGTAGCCAAAACTACCTGGGTCGGGACCCTTCTGGAATATTCGAGGAGCTTGGATAATTCTAGAAGGTGTCACTTATATAAAGGAGGGACAGGCGGTATGAGCGGGTCAGTCTGGATATAGCTTTTGAAGTGTAACGAACAAGTGTATTTGTAGAGTGAAGAATAAATAAGTTTAAATAGAGAGCACGGTTTTAGTTATTTTACCTGGGAATAAATAACTTGGCGCCCAAACCCACAGCGTTATAATTTGGCGTTTAGCGGAAGCGTTACACTCTCACTGCATCGTCTCGGATCTTGCTTTGGGTTGACTGCGCTAGACGAGAATAATATTTGTTTTATGTCTTTGTTTTATTTCTTGATAGGCGATGATATTTTTAGAATGTGCCAGCATTTTTAGTCACGAGACTGAAGTATTTATTACGAGGACGTTGCGAACACTCATATAATCGTGTTGTGACTTGTGGATGAGCGTTGTTCTTACACTCACCCTCAACACGATGCAGTGAGTGTTCACGAAGTTACAGGGTAATATAAAAGACAGAAAATTTACGAAAAAACTGATTTTTATTAAACGTTGTTAATGGAATGCAGTGGCGGATCCGGGGGGGGGGGGGGGGGGGGGGGGGGGGCGGTAGGGGCGATCGCCCCCCCCCCTCCTGGATCCGGTAAACTCCTCATCCCTGAGTGCATTTCAAAATCATGTCCATGGTTTGGCTGAAATTTGTAGATTTGATTTTTAATGGAGAAAGAAATTGCATTATACAACATTACAATATAGTTAAGTAGAAAAACTTTCTTCAAAAAACGTAATAACCATTCAAACATGAATATCGTAGTTCCTAACTTTTGTGCCTATGAATTGCCTGAAACGCGTAGATTTGCTTCATAGAGAGACCTTGAAGTCGCAATTTTCTGGGGCTGTGCCCCCCCCCCGGTGTCAGCTTAATCGCCCCCCCCCCCCCCCCCCCCCATGACTGGTGTCTAGATCCGCCCCTGATGGAATGTGCTGTAAATAGTACAGGGTATAAGTTGAGGGAGAAGCAATGTATCAATAAAATTTGATCAAAATCGGTTAAGGCGTTTGACAATTCCCGTCGCTCGTTACGCTCATAATTAGAAAAGAACCTTTCCAAAATTGTGTCCGTTAATAAGTTGAATAAATCACAGTTGGGGTTCCTCTAGAACAATTATTAAAAATAATATAATATATAATTATAATATGATGATAATATATATATGATATTATATAATATATAGATATATATATATATATATATATAGATATTATATAATATGATAATATGATTATAATTTGTTTTTTCAAGCAGAACATTATTAATATTAAATGTTTCTATGTCTATGTTAAATGCCCATAAAAATCCCACTCGAAATTGAACCGTTAATAAAGCAGGCAGCACAGCTTTGTGAAACGTTGTAAAAAGTTTGAGTTTGGGAGCTTAGAATTCAAAACCCATTTAAATATTTTGTCTCAAAACTTGTGTTCTAAGATCTGGAAAAGACACGTGACTTAAGCAAGTAATAATCCCATGCGAATTCCCAGTTCCTGTAGCAACGCTTCACATATTTCCCGGGGATACTTTCCATGAGAATGCGACAACGGCGTCGGCGTCGGCGTCGCGACGCCCGAGAGGTCGACGACCCGGCATGTGTGGCTACAGGGTGGCTCTGACGTCATCGGCCAGACGGTTCTTAAACTTGACCCCGCGAGGTCGTCGACCTGGCGGGAAATCAATAACGCGTTGCACCCTGGTCAACTTGTGGGTGCGAGGGTGGTAGGGGGGGGGGGGGGAGGGGGTTGACGCTTTGCTACATTCTTACTTGACTTTTTACAACGTGCCTTTTCTCGACAATTTCGCAACTTAAAAAACCTTATCACACAGCTATCAGGCCGCTAAACGTGATGTTGCGTATCCCAACCTAGCCTTCCCTAGGTAGCAAACCTAGACATCCCTTTATCACACAGCTATCAGGCTGCTAAACGTGATGTTGCGCATCCCAACCAAGCCTTCCCTAGGTAGCCAACCTAGACATCCCTTTATCACACAGCTATCAGCCTGCTAAACGTGATGTTGCGTATCCCAACCTAGCCTTCCCTAGGTAGCCAACCTAGACATCCCTTTATCACACAGCTATCAGGCTGCTAAACGTGATGTTGCGTATCCCAGCCTAGCCTTCCCTAGGTAGCCAACCTAGACATCCCTTTATCACACAGCTATCAGCCTGCTAAACGTGATGTTGCGTATCCCAACCTATAGCCTTCCCTAGGTAGCCAACCTAGACATCCCTTTATCACACAGCTATCAGGCTGCTTAACGTGATGTTGCGTATCCCAACCTATAGCCTTCCCTAGGTAGCCAACCTAGACATCCCTTTATCACACAGCTATCAGGCTGCTTAACGTGATGTTGCGTATCCCAACCTAGCCTTCCCTAGGTAGCCAACCTAGACATCCCTTTATCACACAGCTATCAGCCTGCTAAACGTGATGTTGCGTATCCCAACCTATAGCCTTCCCTAGGTAGCCAACCTAGACATCCCTTTATCACACAGCTATCAGGCTGCTTAACGTGATGTTGCGTATCCCAACCTATAGCCTTCCCTAGGTAGCCAACCTAGACATCCCTTTATCACACAGCTATCAGGCTGCTAAGCGTGATGTTGCGTATCCCAACCTAGCCTTCCCTAGGTAGCCAACCTAGACACCCCTTTATCACACAGCTACCAGGCTGCTAAACGTGATGTTGCGTATCCCAACCTAGCCTTCCCTAGGTAGCCAACCTAGACATCCCTTTATCACACAGCTATCAGCCTGCTAAACGTGATGTTGCGTATCCCAACCTATAGCCTTCCCTAGGTAGCCAACCTAGACATCCCTTTATCACACAGCTATCAGGCTGCTAAACGTGATGTTGCGCATCCCAACCTAGCCTTCCCTAGGTAGCAAACCTAGACATCCCTTTATCACACAGCTATCAGGCTGCTAAACGTGATGTTGCGCATCCCAACCAAGCCTTCCCTAGGTAGCCAACCTAGACATCCCTTTATCACACAGCTATCAGGCTGCTAAACGTGATGTTGCGCATCCCAACCTAGCCTGCCCTAGGTAGCCAACCTAGACATCCCTTTATCACACAGCTATCAGGCTGCTAAACGTGATGTTGCGTATCCCAGCCTAGCCTTCCCTAGGTAGCCAACCTAGACATCCCTTTATCACACAGCTATCAGGCTGCTAAACGTGATGTTGCGTATCCCAACCTAGCCTTCCCTAGGTAGCCAACCTAGACATCCCTTTATCACACAGCTATCAGCCTGCTAAACGTGATGTTGCGTATCCCAACCTAGCCTTCCCTAGGTAGCCAACCTAGACATCCCTTTATCACACAGCTATCAGGCTGCTAAACGTGATGTTGCGTATCCCAACCTTAGCCTTCCCTAGGTAGCCAACCTAGACATCCCTTTATCACACAGCTATCAGGCCGCTAAACGTGATGTTGCGCATCCCAACCTAGCCTTCCCTAGGTAGCCAACCTAGACATCCCTTTATCACACAGCTATCAGGCTGCTAAACGTGATGTTGCGTATCCCAGCCTAGCCTTTCCTAGGAAGCCAACCTAGACATCCCTTTATCACACAGCTATCAGGCCGCTATACGTGACGTTACGTAGCCTTGCTCGAACACAAAGCGATGCATCTTAACGAGACGTAGCTTGACGGCTTGCCGGGTTCTGTGCCGACAGCTTCGCGATCTGGAACACGATCATGGGATCGTCGCTGCTGACGATGCCGTGGGGCGTGGAAAGGGCCGGGCTGCCGACGGCGGTAGCGTTGATGGCGTTGATGGGCGCGCTGTGTTTGTACACGACGTATCGGATCCTTCAGGTGCAGGAAGCACATGGTGAGTTTGCTGCGATGTCGCTGGCTGATTGAATGTAGTACCTATTGGTCGAGTGGTTTTCTTGTGTATCGCAATTGCGCGTGGTGAGATTGCTTCAAAGCCTCTGTCTGATATCGAATGGTCCGGCTTAGTTTAAGGAAAAGGCCTTAATTTTTAGTGTGAATTTAATCCTAAATGCAAATACTCGTTGCATGTACGGTAGAGAGTGATTATGAGTAACGAAATTTCAATTCCAAAATATACATCCGTACCGGGATTCGAATCCCGGTCTTTGTCTGTCCGGGGCACTGCACATATCCATTATTCTGTACGGACAACCAACTGTGGAATTGATATTAAGTTTATTTTGAGTTGTTGGCCTCCATGGAGATAGATTCAAGACTATGAATGAACATAGAAGGCGCTGAATGTAGTGACGCTATGCTGCAATCACACACCAACAACTCGACTAGCCCCGATTATAACGTGGCTCCATGGAGATAGAAACAGAACTATGAATGAACGTAGAAGGTGGTGAATCTAGTGACGCTATGCTGCAATCACACGCCAACAACTCGACTAGCCCCGATTATAACGTGGCTCCATGGAGATAGAAACAGGACTATGAATGAACATAGAAGGTGGTGAATCTAGTGACGCTATGCGGCAATCACACACCAACAACTCGACTAGCCCCGATTATAACGTGGCTCCATGAAGATAGAAACAGGACTATGAATGAACATAGAAGGCGATGAATGTAGTGACGCTATGCTGCAATCACACACCAACAACTCGACTAGCCCCGATTATAACGTGGCTCCATGGAGATAGAAACAGGACTATGAATGAACATAGAAGGCGATGAATGTAGTGACGCTATGCGGCAATCACACACCAACAACTCGACTTATCCCGATTATAACGTGGCTCCATGCAGATAGAAACAGGACTATGAATGAACATAGAAGGCGATGAATCTAGTGACGCTATGCGGCAATAACACGCCAACAACTCAGCTAATCCCAAAAATATTTTAGAATTGATATTTAGTTACTTACAATCACTCATAGAAATGTCGTGTGTAACAATGCTCAACCACAACATGACTAAATCAAGCGATCGCACAGCCCTAGCCACGCATAACAACAGTACGTACGGAAACAGGCCCGCTGCGGCTTCCCTAGCGTCGGCCTCGCGTAAAACGTCGGTCCCGTCTGTCTGACAGGCGACCCGGTCGACGGAGAGGTGGCCGATCTCAGCCGGATGCTGCTGGGACGGTCCGCCGAGATGGTCGCCAAGTTCTTCTCGCTGATCGTGCTGCTCGGCGCAAACATCGTCTACTGGATCCTCATGTCCAACTTCCTCTACCACTCCGTCGACTTCCTCTACGGTAGGCAGGCTTTCTCTACCACTGGCCTGTTCAGGAGAGAAGTGGGAGGGTTTGAAGTTAGTACGACAACTTCACTCGCCTTGATTATCAACCTCTCGACAGCACGGATTAGTGGAGGAATCCTGTCGATCGAGTTGCACCGTCCTTCGGAAGGGACGTAAAGCCGGTGGTCCCCTCGGTGCTTTTCGAAAGGAGTAGGCTACGTGCCGGCACCGGGTTTCCCCTCCTCCCTTCTAGGCTAGGTTAGGTTCATCATCACCCTTTCATTCATCGACGCTGTTAGACCAGTGCCGCATAGCCAGTTGTCAAAATAGTGCGGCCTTAAAAAACAAAAAATAATAATAATCCAATGGTAGACTTTCTCTACAACTGGTAGACTATCTCAAAATTCCCGGTGTTTTATTGCACAGTTTTCTGTGAAGTGCATTCAGTATGTCTCATAACATGTCATGTCTTACAACATCATTATTGATTATGTTCTTGAAAATGAATATTTTACTTTTATTATTATTATTGTGTCGCTTAGCAGATTCTTATTGTTGTGCACCCAATCACACAGCCATATGGCACGTTAAAAGCACATTAATAATCGAATTGAAAATTTTTTATTTAGTCCCACTCAACCAAGATGACAAAACAGGGAAATCGCACCGCCGACTGCCATGTTCCTCGATCGTCGCCAGACCGTAGCAGACGCGTTCAACGTCCGCCGTTTGATTTCAGACCAGGTGACGGGAACGCCGGTCGGACCGTATCTTCCCGACGGATCTCTGCCCCCGGCCGGTAAGTCCCACGTCTCGGTCCAGGCTACGTCGTTGCCGAAGTCGTAACTCAAAAACTCGTTGGAACGGTTTGTCTCTGGTGCCTAGTGTCTTAAAAATGGATTGGCCATTTCCATGGATTGGTCGAGTGTGTCGTAGGACCACCTCCGCCAAGCCGAGCCAACTTCCATATGCCGTTCAACTTACGCAAGCATCAGAAAGTGTACCAGTGGCCTTGTTTAGTCGTGGAATGCATTTTAAACAACTCAATGGGTCGTGAGATATGTCTTAATGTTGCTTTTTAAACGTTTTTCTTGTTTTTTTTCCTCACCAAATCAATTAAGGCGGTTCTATTATATTGAACCTTGCCGATTTTTTGATGAGCATTGTTCTGCTTGTTTCAAACCGACAGCAGCCTAGTTGCGTTGCAAGATGGCTTCCATACGCTGTCAGGCACAGGCATGCGATTACTTTATTACTTTCTTTTCTTAAGGCTGATGTCTTTTTCTAATCTTAGTTCACGTTAGTTTTCGGAAAAAAACTATTTCACTGGGTTATGAATGCGAAGCTCCCAAAACTCAAACTTTTCCCGATGTTCCGCAAAGCTGTGCTGCTTTATCAACGGTCTAAACTCGAGTGCCAAATGCCAACAAATCAAAACAAAATTACCCAGTTAAACATTTTTTCTGCAAACATCGCACTGAGTTAGGTGACCCGCGCCATTTCGACGCAACTAATTGTACGATTCCGCCGCCGCTGTCCAGTGCTGTGTCTCCGCGACCCCGCCCCCACCAACGGGAGCGGCTTCACGGCCGCCAACGCGAGCACGGAGTCGGCGGCCGAGACCGCGTTCCACCGCGTCTGGGACATGCACACGACGGTGCCCATCTTCCTCATCCTCATCATCGCGCCGCTGGTCAACTTCAAGTCGGCCACGTTCTTCACCAAGTTCAACTCGCTCGGTGAGTTGGAGCGGTTGGGCGTAGGTTTTTTAGACCCCGATGCTGTGGACTGGAGACTTACTCCGGTTATAACGTAGCAGAGGGATATGCAATCAATCATATAATCGTGTTGTGGTTGAGCGTAATATTGATGCTCACCCACAACACTGTTATATTGAGTGCGTGCTTAGCTCTAGAAGCATGTAAGATCAATTTGAAATGTTGGGCAGCTTTCTTGACGACGTTCCTTACCTGGAAATATCATGATTAATTCGTCGTCAAATTAGTCAAATATTTGAAAACGAAAAAATCGATTTTAAGGAAAACTATTCAATTGAACAGCTTCATAATAACACAGTATCTTCTTTTTGAGATTTATAACACTCACTATAAAATTTATAAACATCAGTTAATGATAAAGTTGTTTTAGATGCAAAAAAACTGCCAAATTTTCAGATTTTTGTGGATTTTTTAAGCACAATTTAGCAATTTTTATTTAGTATTATGAAGGTTTTGCTTCTTTTGTTACGCTCATCGAAAACGAAACAGCAAGTTTTCACCGTCCCTAACCGCTAACTGACGTGGGCAGGAACTCCTTCCTGGCCCGTACCATTAGGGAATGGAACCGGCTGGAAGCCTCAGTAAAATAAAACGTTACCGATTGCTCCACCAAAATGTTTAGGAATAGACTGAACGATTGTTAACCATTATACTATCAACAAGTTCCTAATTATAATAGTTTTAATTTAGTTTAGTTTCCTTGTCCAATGTCCACTTCACATGTAAGATGTAAATAAATGCAATGCACCCTGTGCCCGGCAGGGACGCTGTCCGTGATGTACCTGCTCTGCTTCGTGACCATCAAGGCCGCCGACTGGGGCATCAACCTGGACCTGAACGACGCGGCCAGCGTCGCGTTCGCGCCCGCCTTCATGCCGAGCTTCCCTGCGCTGAGCGGCATGCTTGCGCTGTCGTTCTTCATACACAACATCATCATCACCATCATGCGCAACAACCGCGTGCAGGAAAACAACGTGCGTGCGCCCATCGCTGTTCTCGTACTTGTGCATAGTGTTTTATTCTATCGTCGCATGCGATTGATATAGAACCAAACAGAACCAGGCTGACCAGAACCAGCCAGCAAACATTGCAGCAGGCTGTAGGATGCAGGAAACTCTGCCAGCAAACATCTCACCAGGCTGTAGGATGCAGGACACTCTGCCAGCAAACATCTCACCAGGCTGTAGGATGCAGGAAACTCTGCCAGCAAACATTGCACCAGGCTGTAGGATGCAGGACACTGCCAGCAAACATCTCACCAGGCTGTAGGATGCAGGAAACTCTGCCAGCAAACATCTCACCAGGCTGTAGGATGCAGGAAACTCTGCCAGCAAACATCTCACCAGGCTGTAGGATGCAGGACACTCTGCCAGCAAACATCTCACCAGGCTGTAGGATGCAGGAAACTCTGCCAGCATACATCTCACCAGGCTGTAGGATGCAGGAAACTCTGCCAGCAAACATCTCACCAGGCTGTAGGATGCAGGACACTCTGCCAGCAAACATCTCACCAGGCTGTAGGATGCAGGAAACTCTGCCAGCATACATCTCACCAGGCTGTAGGATGCAGGACACTCTGCCAGCAAACATCTCACCAGGCTGTAGGATGCAGGACACTCTGCCAGCAAACATCTCACCAGGCTGTAGGATGCAGGAAACTCTGCCAGCATACATCTCACCAGGCTGTAGGATGCAGGACACTCTGCCAGCAAACATCTCACTAGGCTGTAGGATGCAGGACACTCTGCCAGCAAACATCTCACCAGGCTGTAGGATGCAGGACACTCTGCCAGCAAACATCTCACCAGGCTGTAGGATGCAGGACACTCTGCCAGCAAACATCTCACTAGGCTGTAGGATGCAGGACACTCTGCCAGCAAACATCTCACCAGGCTGTAGGATGCAGGACACTCTGCCAGCAAACATCTCACCAGGCTGTAGGATGCAGGACACTCTGCCAGCAAACATCTCACCAGGCTGTAGGATGCAGGACACTCTGCCAGCAAAGATCTCACCAGGCTGTAGAATGCAGGACACTCTGCCAGCAAACATCTCACCAGGCTGTAGGATGCAGGAAACTCTGCCAGCAAACATCTCACCAGGCTGTAGGATGCAGGACACTCTGCCAGCAAACATCTCACCAGGCTGTAGGATGCAGGAAACTCTGCCAGCAAACATCTCACCAGGCTGTAGGATGCAGGACACTCTGCCAGCAAAAATCTCACCAGGCTGTAGGATGCAGGACACTCTGCCAGCAAACATCTCACCAGGCTGTAGGATGCAGGACACTCTGCCAGCAAACATCTCACCAGGCTGTAGGATGCAGGACACTGCCAGCAAACATCTCACCAGGCTGTAGGATGCAGGACACTCTGCCAGCAAACATCTCACCAGGCTGTAGGATGCAGGACACTCTGCCAGCAAACATCTCACCAGGCTGTAGGATGCAGGACACTCTGCCAGCAAACATCTCACCAGGCTGTAGGATGCAGGACACTCTGCCAGCAAACATCTCACCAGGCTGTAGGATGCAGGACACTCTGCCAGCAAACATCTCACCAGGCTGTAGGATGCAGGACACTCTGCCAGCAAACATCTCACCAGGATGTAGGATGCAGGAAACTCTGCCAGCATACATCTCACCAGGCTGTAGGATGCAGGAAACTCTGCCAGCAAACATCTCACCAGGCTGTAGGATGCAGGACACTCTGCCAGCAAACATCTCACCAGGCTGTAGGATGCAGGAAACTCTGCCAGCATACATCTCACCAGGCTGTAGGATGCAGGAAACTCTGCCAGCAAACATCTCACCAGGCTGTAGGATGCAGGACACTCTGCCAGCAAACATCTCACCAGGCTGTAGGATGCAGGAAACTCTGCCAGCATACATCTCACCAGGCTGTAGGATGCAGGACACTCTGCCAGCAAACATCTCACTAGGCTGTAGGATGCAGGACACTCTGCCAGCAAACATCTCACCAGGCTGTAGGATGCAGGACACTCTGCCAGCAAACATCTCACCAGGCTGTAGGATGCAGGACACTCTGCCAGCAAACATCTCACTAGGCTGTAGGATGCAGGACACTCTGCCAGCAAACATCTCACCAGGCTGTAGGATGCAGGACACTCTGCCAGCAAACATCTCACCAGGCTGTAGGATGCAGGACACTCTGCCAGCAAACATCTCACCAGGCTGTAGGATGCAGGACACTCTGCCAGCAAACATCTCACCAGGCTGTAGGATGCAGGACACTCTGCCAGCAAAGATCTCACCAGGCTGTAGAATGCAGGACACTCTGCCAGCAAACATCTCACCAGGCTGTAGGATGCAGGAAACTCTGCCAGCAAACATCTCACCAGGCTGTAGGATGCAGGACACTCTGCCAGCAAACATCTCACCAGGCTGTAGGATGCAGGAAACTCTGCCAGCAAACATCTCACCAGGCTGTAGGATGCAGGACACTCTGCCAGCAAACATCTCACCAGGCTGTAGGATGCAGGACACTCTGCCAGCAAACATCTCACCAGGCTGTAGGATGCAGGACACTCTGCCAGCAAACATCTCACCAGGCTGTAGGATGCAGGACACTGCCAGCAAACATCTCACCAGGCTGTAGGATGCAGGACACTCTGCCAGCAAACATCTCACCAGGCTGTAGGATGCAGGACACTCTGCCAGCAAACATCTCACCAGGCTGTAGGATGCAGGACACTCTGCCAGCAAACATCTCACCAGGCTGTAGGATGCAGGACACTCTGCCAGCAAACATCTCACCAGGCTGTAGGATGCAGGACACTCTGCCAGCAAACATCTCACCAGGCTGTAGGATGCAGGACACTCTGCCAGCAAACATCTCACCAGGCTGTAGGATGCAGGAAACTCTGCCAGCATACATCTCACCAGGCTGTAGGATGCAGGAAACTCTGCCAGCAAACATCTCACCAGGCTGTAGGATGCAGGACACTCTGCCAGCAAACATCTCACCAGGCTGTAGGATGCAGGAAACTCTGCCAGCATACATCTCACCAGGCTGTAGGATGCAGGAAACTCTGCCAGCAAACATCTCACCAGGCTGTAGGATGCAGGACACTCTGCCAGCAAACATCTCACCAGGCTGTAGGATGCAGGAAACTCTGCCAGCATACATCTCACCAGGCTGTAGGATGCAGGACACTCTGCCAGCAAACATCTCACTAGGCTGTAGGATGCAGGACACTCTGCCAGCAAACATCTCACCAGGCTGTAGGATGCAGGACACTCTGCCAGCAAACATCTCACCAGGCTGTAGGATGCAGGACACTCTGCCAGCAAACATCTCACTAGGCTGTAGGATGCAGGACACTCTGCCAGCAAACATCTCACCAGGCTGTAGGATGCAGGACACTCTGCCAGCAAACATCTCACCAGGCTGTAGGATGCAGGACACTCTGCCAGCAAACATCTCACCAGGCTGTAGGATGCAGGACACTCTGCCAGCAAAGATCTCACCAGGCTGTAGAATGCAGGACACTCTGCCAGCAAACATCTCACCAGGCTGTAGGATGCAGGAAACTCTGCCAGCAAACATCTCACCAGGCTGTAGGATGCAGGACACTCTGCCAGCAAACATCTCACCAGGCTGTAGGATGCAGGAAACTCTGCCAGCAAACATCTCACCAGGCTGTAGGATGCAGGACACTCTGCCAGCACACATCTCACCAGGCTGTAGGATGCAGGACACTCTGCCAGCAAACATCTCACCAGGCTGTAGGATGCAGGACACTCTGCCAGCAAACATCTCACCAGGCTGTAGGATGCAGGACACTCTGCCAGCAAACATCTCACCAGGCTGTAGGATGCAGGACACTCTGCCAGCAAACATCTCACCAGGCTGTAGGATGCAGGACACTCTGCCAGCAAACATCTCACCAGGCTGTAGGATGCAGGACACTCTGCCAGCAAACATCTCACCAGGCTGTAGGATGCAGGACACTCTGCCAGCAAACATCTCACCAGGCTGTAGGATGCAGGACACTCTGCCAGCAAACATCTCACCAGGCTGAAGGATGCAGGACACCATGCCAGCAAACATCTCACCAGGCTGTAGGATGCAGGACACCATGCCAGCAAACATCTCACCAGGCTGAAGGATGCAGGACACCATGCCAGCAAACATCTCACCAGGCTGTAGGATGCAGGACACTCTGCCAGCAAACATCTCACCAGGCTGAAGGATGCAGGACACCATGCCAGCAAACATCTCACCAGGCTGTAGGATGCAGGACACTCTGCCAGCAAACATCTCACCAGGCTGTAGAATGCAGGACACTCTGCCAGCAAACATCTCACCAGGCTGTAGGATGCAGGACACTCTGCCAGCAAACATCTCACCAGGCTGTAGGATGCAGGACACCATGCCAGCAAACATCTCACCAGGCTGTAGGATGCAGGACACTCTGCCAGTAAACATCTCACCAGGCTGTAGGATGCAGGACACTCCGCCAGCAAACATCTCACCAGGCTGTAGGATGCAGGACACTCTGCCAGCAAACATCTCACCAGGCTGTAGGATGCAGGAAACTCTGCCAGCATACATCTCACCAGGCTGTAGGATGCAGGACACTCTGCCAGCAAACATCTCACTAGGCTGTAGGATGCAGGACACTCTGCCAGCAAACATCTCACCAGGCTGTAGGATGCAGGACACTGACAGCAAACATCTCACCAGGCTGTAGGATGCAGGACACTCTGCCAGCAAACATCTCACCAGGCTGTAGGATGCAGGACACTCTGCCAGCAAACATCTCACTAGGCTGTAGGATGCAGGACACTCTGCCAGCAAACATCTCACCAGGCTGTAGGATGCAGGACACTCTGCCAGCAAACATCTCACCAGGCTGTAGGATGCAGGACACTCTGCCAGCAAACATCTCACCAGGCTGTAGGATGCAGGACACTGACAGCAAACATCTCACCAGGCTGTAGGATGCAGGACACTCTGCCAGCAAACATCTCACCAGGCTGCAGGATGCAGGACACTCTGCCAGCAAACATCTCACCAGGCTGTAGGATGCAGGACACTCTGCCAGCAAACATCTCACCAGGCTGTAGGATGCAGGACACTCTGCCAGCAAACATCTCACCAGGCTGTAGGATGCAGGACACTCTGCCAGCAAACATCTCACCAGGCTGTAGGATGCAGGACACTCTGCCAGCAAACATCTCACCAGGCTGTAGGATGCAGGACACTCTGCCAGCAAACATCTCACCAGGCTGTAGGATGCAGGACACTGCCAGCAAACATCTCACTAGAGTTTCCCAAATTTTAACAGAAATAGCTCGAAGGATACACAGAGAGTGATTCAAGCGTTTGTCACGTCGTTTCAGGGACGTGATCTGTCGGTAGCCTACTTGCTGGTCACCCTGACCTACATCACGATCGGCACCGTGTTCTACGTGACGTTCCCGCTGCGGAAATCTTGCATCGAAGACGTGAGTACTTCAGCCTCGCCATCTAGGCTAGGTTAGCTTCACCCTCAGCTTGTTGCATGGCTAGGTTAGCTTCACCCTCAGCTTGCTGCTAGGCTAGGTTAGCTTCACCCTCAGCTTGCTGCTAGACTAGGTTAGCTTCACTCTCAGCTCGCTACTTGGTTAACTTCACCCTCAGCTCGCTGCTAGGCTAGGTTAGCTTTACTCTCAGCTCGCTGCTTGGTTAGCTTCACCCTCAGCTTGCTGCTAGGCTAGGTTAGCTTCAACATCAGCCTGTCATTAGACAGTGGCACAGGGACAGCATCAACCAATTAATTTTACAAACTTTTAATTTGGTTTCGATCTGAATTAGACATGAGAGGCCACGTGATTTCCGTTGTTAATTTGTCGTGTTCTTTGGTTGCAGAACCTGCTGAACAACTTCCAGAACTGGGACATCTTGACGGTGGTTGCGCGCATCTTCCTGTTCTTCCAGCTGGTCACTGTTTACCCGCTCATCGCTTACATGCTGCGCGTGCAGGTCAGTTGGCGGCGGCGGCGGTCAAGCCTCTTTGCCGTCAGAAAAACCGTCGAATACACTTGCACTGGATGCCTGTGTAGAACTCGTACGGTTACGAGTCGCTTCTTCCCCTTCTCTCCCGAGAGAGCCCTTTCCTCACCCAGCGAAGCCGGAATCTTGTGTGGCCGGATAGCTCAGTGGTCAGAGCAACCGCCCGGCAAGCGGAAAGTCCCGGGTTCGTATCACGGTTCGGACGCACGGTTTTCCTGCTCAGCTAAACTGGGTGTTGAATGCTAAATCCCAAGCTTAAACTTCTCCCGACATTTTCCCACTATTTTCCACAGTTTTCCACAAGCACAGCTTTGCGAAACGTCGGGAAAAGTTTGAGTCCGGGAGCGTAGCATTCTATAACCCAGTTAAATAGTATTTCTGAAAGCTTACGTACGAAGATTAGGAAGGACACGAGTCTTTAAATGAAAGGTACTTTGCCGTTTTCGGTGGCAGCAGGTGTTAATCATGATGTAGCTTATGTCATGCGAGTCGCATGCTTATTCGTACCTATGAGATATTCGATAGCGAGCGATATCCTCTAATTTTGTTAGAGAAGGTAAAATCATTATGTTTGTAGCTTATGTCAAATATTTTACTATCGCAATACAAGAAATTCTGCTAAAATAGCATTGTTGAGCTCAGAATCGTCAGCTGCCTTGGCGGCGAGGGAAGAAATTAAAGCACCACAGCCATCTAGGTACAACTTAAAACAACGTTACTTACGTCATCTTACGTAATATTTAGGGGGCTTTGTTTGCCACTGATGCTCAATCTCAAGCGTCAACTGACAGTTGACATAAAGAAGAGTATCTTTCCCGGATGATAACTACACTTGTTTATAATTTAACATCTAAGATTGCCGCCAGGTTTGCCACCAGCGCTTTTCGCTAACGTTGATTGTGCCCAAGCGTCCACGAATGTCACAAGTGCCGACGTCGATTCCAACGTCGATAACGATGTCGATTGAAGAGCGACTATGATTGAAGAGCGACGTTGATTGAAGAGCGATGTTGATTGACGATGGGCGGTGTGCGCAGGTGTTCAAGACGTTGATGCAGCGCGTCTACCCCGGGTTCTCGCACGTGCTCGGCCTCAACGCCGGCATCATCGTCGTCTGCGTGCTGTTCGCCATCTTTCTGCCGCGCATCGGCACCATCATCAGGTGGGCCAACGTCCTCACTAGTAAATACTGTCAGGCTAGTGTTGATTCGAACCTAAATGCAAATACTCGTTGCATGGACGGTGGATGTTTATAATTTCCGCTCAGCCGCAGCGCTACTTGGAAAGCAACGCGACAGCTTGGACCAAATCTGTGTTGCTTACATTTAATTCACCGATTCCATTAAATCAAAATTCTATCATAGTGACGTCATGATACCCACTTGCTAAAGCCAAGTAGAGCAATTCGGGTTGTGATTTCCCTGTCTTCCTTTGTTATTTAGCAGAGCTAATTAATATTTTCTTCCAAACTGATAGTACGTCCAGTGGCTATGTGATGTCTTGGAATAGGCCTATTGAGCTGGCATTGATAAATTTGTAGCTTTCTATCAAGATTGAACTGCAATTTGACAAAAATCATCATTCAACTCAATCTATTTCAACAAATATTTAAAGTTTTAAGCATTTAGCTCTCTTAGTCAAGACCGCAGTTCTAAGCAACTATTTTTTGACAGTCTAACCTTATAACCGCTTAAACTAACAAATCAGAAGTAAACAAAAACAAGTTCATAGATAGTGAATCGGACTTTAAACTTTGTGCGGTTGCGTCAGGTTCACGGGGGCTCTCAGCGGCATGATCTACGTGTTCACGCTCCCGTGCCTGCTGCACCTCGCGTCGCTGCGCAAGCAGGGCAAGCTGACTGTGGTCTCCTGCGTCGGCCACACGCTCATCGCGCTCGTGGGCTGCGCGAACCTGGTCGCGCAGTTCTTCGTCTCCGACCACTGACACGCGCAAGCAGGGCATGCGCAAATAGATCTTGCGCAAACAAGGCATGTGATCGTTGGCTGCGCAAACCTTAATGGGCAGTTTTTCGTCTGTGACCACTGATCATGCGCAAACAGGCCATGGATCTGAGGGTTGTCTTTATAATATTTTTACCGTGGATGATACACCTATACAATCAAAATGCTATCAAAATGACGTCATATGATACTTACTAGGTAAAGCTATTCGGGTTGTGATTTCCCGGTCTTCCTTTGTTATTTAGCAGAGCTAATTAATATTTTTTTCCAAACTGTTAGTACGTCCAGTGGGGATCTGACGTCATTTTCTATGAGAGGAATTGGTGCATTGCTCAATCATATTTTGTAGGCTGCACTGAAAGAACGAAACGTAATGTAAATGTAGAACGTTTGGCCACGTCTCTTTGGTTTAATACGCGTGAGGATCTTTAAAGTGGAGCAAGAACCCATGTCATTTTTCATATTAATATTTTATTGTGTCTTAGATTATATTTGATAATACTTATATTAATAGAGGTCAAATAATATTTGATTTCATTCCAATGTATATATTTTTCTAATTCAAAATATTGTAAATGTTCATCCAAACAGCTTGGACCAAATCTGTGTTGCTCACTTTTAATGGAGTTTAGCATTTATAAATTTGTAATTTACTATTAATTTTGCTGATCTTGTGTTACTTGATCCTTGTCCTGTCCGATTTTGTAAGATCCTTTTGTAAGAATAGTCTTCACTTACAAATTAATCTTAGAATTAATTTCCATAGATAGATTTGAAAATAGACAATTTGATAGAAAACAGGTTTGCCTTGTACAGGTTGAAAATGTTGTTTAAAAAATGAAGACGACCCAACACAAATCAAAACTCAAATTTGAGCTTACAGAACATTGAACAATCGCCAAATTAAAATAATTGAAACGTGCTGCAAAGTTCTTTTGTATGATTATGAATTGAAACTGACGATGATTGCGATAAAGTTATTTAATTCAATAGGTATTGGGGTAAAGGTGGAGGGCCTCAAATTATTTTATCAATACCTAATGATTTATGTGGATGTTTTACCTGGATGAATGACACATATTTTAGCACCAACATTTAGTAATATAATTTTTCTGCAAATGTGGGTAAATGCCGACAATTCCTCATACAAATGTGCTACACATATTGCCTGCTAGAAAGGGGACTAAACTTACGAATTTTGCAAATGGACGACATATGTCATAGTTTGATGGGACGACCGATTTTTGTAATTTTGTAAACACGGAAACTTGCGGCGTGTTTAAATTGATTTCGTTCTTCAGTGATTGTCGAGTTGAGTCAGAATTTGTATTTGAACATTATACTGTTCTCAAAGGTGAGAGTTTTACCCTTGATTTGTTCAGGCGATTTCAATATTTTATGATACCTACCTACCAACAAATTCTTAACCTAAAACATTGATTTTGTAAAACTAGCTCGAAAATTTATGTCTAAAAGAGCATTTATTTGTTTGATACCTTAATAAGTTTCACTTACTTGTCTTTATTAATTAATATTCTTTAGTCCTTCTATCACGGTTTATTTTGTGAAATTGGCAATGCAATGTATCTTTGAATCTTGATCAATTCTAACCATCTGTGTTTATTCTCCATTTAGCTAAAATTCTTCAACGACATAAGTTGGAATTATGGAGGTTGCTGGCTCTCCCTTGGATATAAATGGATTTCCGTCTCAGATATATGCCGAAGAAATGGTTGTTGATTACGGCGAGAGTCCAAGCCAAAAATCAACTAAAAATTCCGCCCCAGTAACCATTTACCGGCTGATCAAACGGGAAGACGCAGAAGCTTTGGGAATTTCACTCCAAGAAGGTTCGGTATCGACTCCAAACGAGAATACGAAAGTCATAACCCGGCAGATCATTAAGCTGGATAAGAACTCGCCGTTGATCAAGAAAAACGACAAGTCTTTGAAACTGGATGCGGTGGCCGATAATAGTTTAGCCGTGAACTTCGATGACAACAAACAGGATTCAGAAGAACATAAATTTGGCTGTGATGTGAGTAAAAAGTCATTTGACCCATCCACTCTTGACGTATGAGGCCAGTCGTAGTCTTTGCTCATTACTCCCAGATGCTACCGCTATGCTACTAGGTATTCTCAATTCTAATACTTTTTAGATCTTAGAACGAAACAAATACATAGCAAATGCCCGGTATCGACCCTGCTTTTACTTTTAAAAAGACAATGTAATATTGTATGATTGTGCTTTTGCCAAGGTATCAAATATCTAATCAGGCCATAGAATATAGGAAACTGTCGAAATAGCGTTGTTGAGCTGAGCTGGCAACAGATTTGTCAGCTGCCTAGGCGGCTTTGCTAGAAATTAAAGCACCACAGCCAGGGTACCACTCAAAACAACGCTACCTACTAACATCATCTTAGGTCATATTTAGGAGGCTTTGTTTTGTTTGCAACTGATGCTCAATCTCAAGTGTCATCTGACAGTTGATATATAAAAGAGTGTCTTTTCCAGATGATAAAGGTAGTTTTGCAAAATGCCGGGAAAAGTTTGAATTTGGGAGCGTAGCATTCATTAACCCGGTTAAATTATAGATTAGAAAACGAACACGCTAAGATTAGAAACCCACAGACATGAGTCTTTTAAGAAAGATATAACTGCCCTTGTTTGCTTGCTCGTACTAACTCACAGCACGCACTTTTGTCTGATGCAGTCGTGCCCGAAGCGGTTCCGCCACCTGAGCCACTTGAAGCGGCACGCCAACGGGCACAGCGGCGAGAGGCGGTATTCTTGCGGGGATTGCGCCAAGTCGTTCCTGGACGCCTCGACGCTCCTGCGACACAGGTACCAGTGCGCGGGGGATGCGTCTTATAGAGGTTTTAAAGCAATGCCCCATTAGTTACGTTTATGTATGACCTAAGCAATGTAAACGCTTATTATTATTATTATTATTACCTACTAGGGTTTTGCAAATACTCATTTAATACACTGTTCTCAAGCTCACCCACAACACAATTTAATGAGTGAGGCCCTACGATAATGAAAAAACCGTACATTTTGAAATATAAAAAGTATTCAAGATATGCAAGTGGTAAATAAAACGTTTAGCCACATTCACGAAACGTTCACAACCAACTTATGTCGTAAGCTTAGACGTTAACGTAAAATATTTAGTACAAATTCACGTATGAGCGTTCACAACAAACAAACTAAATAACTTCAGCTTTAACGGCTACTGCTAAGTTGGTTGTCAATGGGCCTTTACTCGATGTTGCTCAACTTCGTTGATCTCACGAGCACAGCCTATCGGCGGTCAGTGTCATCCCCAAACCGGACGCAACGTAACCGCGCTTCCCCGCCGCAGACGAATCCACTCCGGCGAACGGCCCCACGAGTGCGCCACGTGCGGCAAGTCGTTCGCGGCGCTGGGTTCCCTGCGTCGTCACGCGACGGTCCACGACCCGGCCGGGCGGCGCTTCGCCTGTGTCGCCTGCGACAAGCGGTTCCCCGACAACTCGTCGTACCGCAAGCACCTGCTCACGCACGACGGCGTCCGACCACACATATGCGACGTCTGTGACAAGCGTTTCTACCACGTCGGCGATCTCAACGGCCACCGCAAGATTCACCAGCTGGTCAAGCCGCACAAGTGAGTCTCTGCGTTCGTTTGGGATTGATTGGCGGAACGAGCAAGGCTAGTCTCATTGTCTACGTTCATTCACTGTCCTGTTTCTATCTCCATGGAACCACGTTATAATCGGGGTTAGTCGAGTTGTTGGTATGTGATTGCAGAGGAGCAATCCGATGATTTGCAAAGCAATGCTCTCTTCATCAAATAAATAAAATCAAACGTGAACCTTTCATAAAACTGGCATCACGACTTTGCGAAACGTCAATAAAGTTTGGCATTGGCATTTTGGTTTGAATCAACATAGTAATACAGGTTTTTTCGTAAACTAACTTGCTAAGATTAGGATACTACAAGCGCTGCAAGCAAGCAAGCAAGCAAGCAAGCAAGCAAGCAAGCAAGCAAGCAGCAAGCAAGCAAGCAAGCAAGCAAGCAAGCAAGCAAGCAAGCAAGCAAGCAAGCAAGCAAGCAAGCAAGCAAGCAAGCAAGCAAGCAAGCAAGCAAGCAAGCAAGCAAGCAAGCAAGCAAGCAAGCAAGCAAGCAAGCAAGCAAGCAAGCAAGCAAGCAAGCAAGCAAGCAAGCAAGCAAGCAAGCAAGCAAGCAAGCAAGCAAGCAAGCAAGCAAGCAAGCAAGCAAGCAAGCAAGCAAGCAAGCAAGCAAGCAAGCAAGCAAGCAAGCAAGCAAGCAAGCAAGCAAGCAAGCAAGCAAGCAAGCAAGCAAGCAAGCAAGCAAGCAAGCAAGCAAGCAAGCAAGCAAGCAAGCAGGCAGGCAGGCAAGCAAGCAAGCAAGCAAGCAAGCAAGCAAGCAATCAAGCAAGCAAGCAAGCAAGCATGCAGGCAAGCAAGCAAGCAAGCAAGCAAGCAAGCATGCAGGCAAGCAAGCCAGCAAGCAAGCAAGCAAGCAAGCAAGCAAGCAAGCAAGCAAGCAAGCATGCAAGCAAGCAAGCAAACAAGGCCGCCGCCGTAACGAGTTTCCTTCCCCCCGGCAGCTGCGCCCACTGCCACCGTCAGTTCGTGAAGCACAGCAACTACTCGCGCCACCTGCTGATCCACGAGGGCGGGAAGCGCTTTGCCTGCCACATCTGCACCGTCGGCTACAACTTCCAGTCGAGCCTCACCCGGCACCTGCTCACACATGTGAAGCGCACGCCAGCCGGTGAGTTTACATTTGTTGCCAATACATCTACTCCATTCGATCAAAATTCTATCAATATGACGTCATGATA